>CAWUFW010006199.1:0-600000 GCA_963921515.1 Calotriton arnoldi
CCATTGTCCTTGGGCCTCTTCATAGGCCCCAAGGACTCTGGCCATTTGAGGCAGGGCATGGCTCCCAGGGAGGCTGGCGTTTCCCTGACCCTGCTCCTCCTACCAGTCCTGCTGCCACCGGCCTGCCCACTAGCCACATTGCTCACCACGGTCCTCGCTGTGGCTCCCAGGGTGGATCCAGTCGGCCGGGCCACCACCTGCGCTGGGGCTGGTGCCAGCGAAGACGTGGTGGTGGTGGCGGCGGTGGTGGTCGGTGCGGCGATGGTGGCGGTTGCGGCAGTGGTAGTGGCCACAATGACCGTGGGTGTGGCCGCAACGACAGTGGCAGCAGGGGCTGGGAATGTTCAGCAGCCCTGGATGATGGGTTGGTGGGTAGGAGGGGTCCTGGGGAGCGGCTGGGCCCTGCCACACCAGATGGGCCTGCTTGGTGGTCCGTGTCCGAAGAGGAGGACAGATCCTCCAGATCCGTGTGTCCTCGTTGGGGGCTTGTAGGCTGGCTGTGCTGGCTGCTGGCTCCATCCCCAGCATCCAGCAGTTTGTCACCTGTGGAGAGAATGAGATTTGTTATTGTGTTGCACCTGGCGAAGTATGTATTTGTCGTCTGACATTAACAGTTCGTGCAATCTCGTACATGGGTTTCCCGGAGGCGTGTGTGTGGCTGTAGCATCTGTAGTTGTGTGTGCTTGGCAATGGGACTGTGTGCTGTGCACATGTGGCATGGGACGGATTGGCCATGCCGATGGGTGTGTTGCTGTGCCCCTACTTATTGTGACTCTGGTGTATGCGGGCTCCTGGCCCATCCTGGGTCTGGTTTGTACTTTGCTTTTGGTGTTCAGATGGGACGCTTAGGAACGCATATGGCAACATGGGGGCCATGCCCCAGATTCGCATTTGGGAGGGAATATGCTTTTGGGGTTCAAATGGAACGCTTAGGAACGCATATGGCAACATGGGGGCCATGCCCCAGATTCGCATTTGGGAGGGAATATGCTTTTGGGGTTCAAATGGAACGCTTAGGAACGCATATGGCAACATGGGGGCCATGCCCCAGATTCGCATTTGGGAGGGAATATGCTTTTGGGGTTCAAATGGAATGCTTAGGAACGCATATGGCAACATGGGGGCCATGCCCCAGATTCGCATTTGGGAGGGAATATGCTTTTGGGGTACATGCTGTGAGCCATGGGTGCCGAACGTGACATGTGTTGTGGCAGCATGACAGTGCATGGTTTGAGGTGTGTGCATGCTTGACATGGCCTGCATATTTGCTGTCTGTTGTGATTACTGGACATGGCATTGGACACATCGTTATGAGTGAGTGATGGTTGTGTGCCAGCCAACGTATTGCAGTTGTCCCATCTCCTTGGTGTGCGTGCTGCCCTGTGCCATGTGCATCACTGCAGTGCTCGGGGGTGTGGCCCATGTTGTGTGTTGTTGCTCACAGTGTGTCGTGCGCTTCATTGACTTCTGGCACATGGTTGGTCATGGGCATGTATCTTAGCGTGACTGCTGTATGTGTGGCAGCTGTGCGGATGACATGCCTTTCATGAGACTGGGGCTGACGGATGGGATGGATGGTATGTTGTATGTGCATGGTGTGTCTGTGTGTTTGATGGGTTCAGTGGTGTTCGTGTGCATTTATGTTGTTCCGCTCTGTTGCGTCTAGTGTTGTTTGTCTTACATAGGCGTAGTTGTGGGGTGTGTGGTTGACAGGCAGTAGGGGCTACATGGACAGGACTTCAATGGTGTTTCGGTTGTGTGTGATGAGTTGCACAGTGGCTGCCGTGTGGTACTATATTCAGTGTGGCTTGTGCATGCAGACGTGGCTCCTTGGGTGTTGCTATGTCTGTGATGGGTCATGTGGGGTGTGAGTCTGTTGTTCATGTCCGTGTGCACATTGTTCACTTGTTCGTGACGGTGGGCGGTGCTGCGTGTTCATCTGCTACGTGACATGTCCCATGTGTTGGTCGTGTTCCGGTCCTCATGCCTCCAGTAATCCAGCCCTGTCCAGTTTCCCACCTGCAAGTTGTTCGTGCGTGCACTGTACTGGATGCCACATGGCTCTAAGCGGGGGTGCTCCATGTTGCAGGTCTGTGGGGGTGGGGGGTGTTGTGGGTCGTGGGGGTGGTTGGACACCCACTGACACCGATTGCTGTGGACCGTGATGTCTGCCTTTCGGCTGTCGTTGTGCACTGCGGTGGCTGACACGTGGCTGTGGGGTGTGGGGGATGCTCCTCCTTGCTGTGCTGTGGGACTAGGGGCCTGGTGTGTGTTGTACTTGGGCTGTCCACCGTCCCACCCACTGCACTTTGTGTTCCTGCCACTTACCTGTTACTTGTCGGTTAGTGCAGCTGTGGCGGACACATGGGTGTGGTGGGTGCTCGTTGTGGCGCTTCTGGCATATTTGGGGACCTGTTGGTGGTTACGTGGCTGGCTGAGTGTACACATGTCCCCACGTATCTTACAGTTGTTCGGTTTGGGCTGTGTGTGGTGGTGTCTGTTGCATGTGTGTGTGATGTGTTGTGTATTGTGTGCTGGACATGGGGGTGTTTGTCCCTGGGAGCTGTGGCATGGTGGTAGTGCATGTGAGTACATAGCGGTGTGCTGGTATACATTAGTTTGTACTTACCAGCCTCCACTCCCCTGCTAATCCGGCGAGGATCTCCGGATGTATTATGACTCGCACCTTCTCCTCCCACGCTTTGAAGGTCTTGAAGAGCGCGGGATTCCCTCCGCCAGTGACGGCAGCCAGCTCTCTGTTTTTGCCCTCCTTCTTCTTGACCAGGCTCTTGACGTCATTCCAACGTTTGTTTATTTCTCCTCTGTTCCTGGGCAGGGTCCCGACTGCATTGACCTGGTCTACGATCCGGTTCCACATTCTGTTTCTGGTGGCTAGTGGTGTGTGCTGGACCATGTTCCCATAGATTTGTGGGTACACCTTGATGATCTCGTCGACCATGACCGTCAGCTCAATGGGCGTGAACTTGGGCATTCTTTGTGGTGCCATGGTGTTTGTGGTGCTGGTGCGGTGTGTGTTGTGTAATGTGCAGGGGTTTGTGGTGCAGGTGTTTGGTGGTGGTGGTGGTGGTGGTTGTGATGTGTGCGTTTCTGTGGTGTGCTGCTGTCCTTGCTGTGTCACTGTGTCCTCTCCTCTCCTCTCTGGTTTGCAATGTTGCAAGGGGTTGTGGTCTGTGGGAGTGCTGCTTTTGTACTTACCTATGTGGGTGTGTCCTCATGGTCTGTTGTTTTCAGGTGTGTTGTGTCTGGGGTTCTGGCCTTTGTAGTTTTTGTTTGTCCGGGGGGTGTTTTCGGGATGTGTACTGTGCTTGTGTATTTGTGCGTGCCTTGCTGTGTGGACTTGTTGGCCATGTTGTGTGCTATTGGTTTTGTGAGCGGATGGTTTCTGTGCAGGTACGTGGGCGCCATGGCTTCTGCCGTGTCGATTCTCATCGGCGTTGTTTGCGCTGGCGGGCGGTATATTTGTAGTTTTCCCGTGCTCATGGCGGTGCGATCGTAATTTCACGTGCGGTGTGTCGGCCGTGAGGGCGGGCGGTTTTGTGTTGTCGTGCGTGTTTCCGTCCGTGGCGGGCGGTTTGACTCCGACTCGGACGTTGGCGGGCGGTATTTTGTGTGATTTTTCCGCCGATGGCGGTTTTCGGTTTGTGTAATCGTAATGGCGTGGTCGGTGTTCAGACGGTGTGTGCGGGCGGATTTTTGCCGCTTCCATGCCTGGCGGATTTTTTTACGCCGGGTATCGTAATGGGCCCCATAGACGTCATTAATATTGTTTGCAAAAATATAGATGTTTAAAATAGCGATTTTTTAATTAGTGTTATGTGTTTTAGTTTATATTTTAAATGTATGTGATGTATTTTTTTGTATAAGTATTGTTTATGTTTTTTAATATATGTGTTACATTTTTAGTAGTTATGAATTTTATTTTTAATTAAATTTTGCATTTTTAGTTCCGTAGCGGGTTGTGGGTTTATAGGAGAATAGGATGGGAAGTAATTTAATTATAACAAATTGATGATTATTTTTTATTTAATTTAGATTTTATAGCGTTAATTGTGGGAAGTAATTTATTTGTAATTAATTATGAATTGGTTGTTAATTTATATTAATTAATTGCTTGAAAATTAATTATGGAAATTGTGTTATTAATTTTAGGTGCCGGATGTGGGGTTTATAGGGGTAAAGGGTGGGAAGTAATTATTGTTTAATTAATTAATAATTAGTTGTTAATTTATATTAACTAATTAATTGATAATTAATTATGGTATTTGTGTGATTTTTTTTAGGTGTGGGTTGTGGGGTTTATAGGGGTAAAGGGTGGGAAGTAATTTATTTTTGATTAATTAATAATTAGTTGTTAATTGATATTAATTAATTGATTGAAAATTAATTATTGAAATTGTGTTATTAATTTTAGGTGCGGGTTGTGGGGTTTATAGGGGTAAAGGGTGGGAAGTAATTTATGTCTAATTAATTAATAATTAGTTGTTAATTTATATTAACTAATTAATTGATAATTAATTATCGTAATTGTGTGATTTTGTTTAGGTGTGGGTTGTGGGTTTTATGGAGTAAAGGGTGGGAAGGGTGGGAAGTAATTTATGTTTAATTAATTAATAATTAGTTGTTAGTTAACATTAATTAATTAATTGAAAATTAAATATGGAATTTGTGTTATTAATTTTAGGTGTGGGGTTTATAGGGGTAAAGGGTGTGAAGTAATTTTTGTTTAATTAATAAAAAATTAGTTGATCATTCATATTAATTAATTAATTTATATTTAATTAGGGTATTTGTTTATATTTTTTGTGTGGGGGTTTTATTGTTATAGGGGTACAGTGTGGGGGTAAATTAATTTTACTTACTTTATAATTAGTTGTTAAATACTATTAGTTTTTAATTGAAAAAAGTTTTAATTGTGTAATTAATTTTTTATAGTTTAATTTTAACTGTGGGCTGTGGGGATTATAGGGGTAATGTGTGGGAAGATAAATCAGTTTTTTTATTAATAATATTTCTTTAATTGGTAATTAATTATGTTAGTTGAGGAAGTACATTTTTTTAAATTTAGATGTGGGTTGTGAATTGTGTGGTGCTATAGGGTAGGAAATAAAAAGTACGTTTATGTAATAATTAATGTTTTTGTTTCTAAATAATTTGTAATTAAAAATATTTATTTGTTTGGAAATTATGTTTTATTTTATTTAATATAATATTTGTAGGTATTTGTTATATGTATTTAACATTATAATATGTTTTTTTTAATTTAATATTAAATATATTTGTATTTGAATTTTTAACATATTTATATATTTTTTAATTTATTTTGTTTTTTAAATATTTTTATTGTTAAAATTTAGTTTGTTTTTAATTTTGAACTGACGAGTGAAAATATCAATTGTTACTCCTCTGAAATCTGAAATTTTATAATTATTGGAGTGGGAATAGTAAATTTTATCCCGCCACTATCTAACACTTTCCCTACTGTTGCACCCACTGGAGTGGGAATAGTAATTTTTACCCCTCCGCTATCCAACACTTTCCCTACTGTTGCACTCACTGAAGTGGGAATAGTAATTTTACCCCTCCGCTATCCAACACTTTCCCTACTGTTGCACTCACTGGAGTGGGAATAGTAATTTTTACCCCTCGGCTATCCAACACTTTCCCTACTGTTGCACTTACTGGAGTGGCAATGTCCAATTACTTACCGGTAATCTTCATTACTCCGGGTCCCGTTATCCTCGTCCCCTTCATACATAACAAGTGAGATAATCTATCTCACGACAGAAAAAAGAAAAGAAGGAATGCTGGTACACCCCTCCCCCCCCTACTGGGAGTACATAACCGTACTCTACCCAGCATTCCTCCTGAACCACCAAGCCCCAGATGAGGGCCAGAAAGCCCGGGAGGGAGGGAGGGATGCTATGAAGGGGATGAGGACAACGGGACCCGGAGTAATGAAGATTACCGGTAAGTAATAGGACATTACCCCCAGGTCCCTCCTGTCCTCGTCCCCTTCATACATAACAAGTGAGAATACCCAAGCAGCAACCAGCCATCATCACACAACAAACCACCAGGACACACAGCCATAGCAAACCCAGTAATATATTGAAAACAGTACAAAAGAAAAGACAAAGGGGAATCAGGAGCACACAGCCCGAAGCACCCCCAAACCAAAGTTAGCGTCATCTCCCAGAACATTCTGAATCCGGTAATGCCTTACAAAGGTATTAGCAGAAGCCCAAGTAGCGGCCCTACAAATCTCAGAAAGGGACACACCACGAACCTCCGCCCAAGAAGCCACCACCCCCCACGTAGAACGCCCCTGAACCCCAGCCGGAGGAGGGGAGCCCGAAAGGGAATAGGCCAACATGATGACCTGCTTCAGCCAACGACCAATGGAGGAAGTGGAAGCCCTGCAACCCCTGGAGGCCACCCCAAAGGAAACAAACAGGGAGTCAGACCGCCGAATGGAACGAGTACGGTCCACATAGACCCGCAACGCACGGCAAACATCCAGCAAAGACCAGGGAAGGTCGTCCTCATCCACCTGAACCGAACACAGAGCAGGCAAGACCAGCTCCTGGGAGCGATGGAATTGGGACGAAACTTTTGGAACAAAGGAGGAATCCAAACGAAGAACAACGCCATCAGCAGAAAAAGAAAGAAAAGGCTCCTGAGCCATCAAAGCCCCCAACTCCCCAAGGCGTCCAGCCGAAGTAATAGCCATCAAAAAAACAACCTTGAAAGTGACAAACTTCAAATCAACGTCCTCCAAAGGCTCAAAAGGCGCAGCCACCAAAGCTCTCAAAACCAAAGGGAGGTCCCAAAGAGGAAAAGAAGGCCGAACCACAGGACGCGAGATGGAAAAACTGCGCAACAAGCGAGAAACCAGGTCATCCATATCAGGCAGATTCCCCCAAGGGGAACGGAAAGCCCGAATAGCCGCCCAATGGGCCCGCAAAGTGGAGACAGACAAACCTTTCTCAATCACATCCCAGAGAAACTGAAGAACATCAGGCAAAGGACAAACCAAAGGAGACAACGCCAGACCGAGACACCAACGCTCGAAGTTCCCCCAGTGACGACCGTAGGACCGTAGAGTAGACGGCTTCCGGGACTGCTGAATCGCCAAAGCTAAATGCTCGTGGATACCCCGATTCCTCCACCCCTGCCTTTCAACCTCCAAACCAACAGACGAAGTCGCCGGAGGGATAACATCGGAGTGGACCGCAAGGGAGACGGAGGGAAGGGGAAGAACCAAGGCCCTGAACCGCCAACAATTTCAGAGTGGGAAACCACGACCGGCGGGGCCAGAAGGGCACCACCACTACCACCTCCCGATCCTCCATCACCAGCCGAGACAGAAACCGAGAGATCAGAGCAAGGGGAGGAAAGGCATACAGCAGGCGAGAAGGCCAAGGGAGGGTGAGAGCATCCACCCCCCAAGACACCTCCTGAGGGACCCGGGAGTAAAAGCGGGGAAGCAGAGCATTGAGCCGGGAAGCAAAGAGGTCGCGATAAGGACGACCAAACCTCACGCACACCAGACGAAAAGCCACCGGAGTCAATGCCAACTCCAGGGAGGCGGGAAAGAAGCGACTGAGAACATACGCCACCCCATTGTGCACCCCCCGGATATGAACATCCGCCAGAGACAAGAGATGGCCCTCCGCCCAGCCAAACAACGGGGACACCACCGCGTTCAGTGACTGGGACCGGATACCCCCCGGGTGATTTAAGTAGGCCACCGTCACAGAGTTGTCCGACCGAACCAGCACATGGCGGTGCAGCAGCAGATTCCAAAACCCCAAGACTGCTCGGGACACAGCAGATAACTCCCGCCAATTCGAAGACCGCCGACTCTCCAGCAGCGACCAACGACCCTGAAGGTAGTCCGTCCCCAAAGTGGCCCCCCACCCCAACGCACTGGTGTCCGTCGTGACGATAACCGGAGGAGGGGACTGCAGAGGCAGACCCCTGGCAAGATTGTCCGACAACATCCACCAGCGCAGAGCAGGAAGGATCGATAGAGACACCCGTACCAAGAGAGACAAATCCCGAGACAAAGGATTCCACCGAGCCAACAGGAAGGACCAAAGAGGCCCAAGATGGAAACGTGCCCAAAGCACAGTGACCACCGTAGCCGCCATCAGACCCAGAAGGCGTAACCAAAGACAGACCGGAAAGGAATGACCCACCAGAAAACGCCGAGCCAGGGAGCACAAGGTCACTGCACGAGTCACCGGCAGGAAGACCCGATTGAGATTGGTGCGGAAACGAGCCCCTATGAACGTCAAGTCCTGGGAAGGCACCAGCTGACACTTGGGGAGATTCAACAGGAACCCATGGGCCCCCAAGGCTGAAAACACCAACACCTGATCCCTCAACAACTGAACCCTGGAGGGAGCATGAAGGAGCCAATCGTCCAGATAAGGGTAAACCATCACCCCCTGAAGATGCAAGGAAGCCACCAAGGGCGCCACCACCTTGGTAAACACCCTGGGGGCCGACCGCAGGCCGAAAGGGAGGACCTGGAATTGATAATGGCTGCCCCGAAGACAAAACCTCAGGAAACGACGAGAGAGGGGGTGAACTGGAACGTGATAACGTGATAATAAGCGTCCTGAAGGTCCAGAGTGCACATGAAATGAGAGAACCAGGGGAATCACCCGCTGAAGAGTCTCCATTTTGAACGGGAAATGCACCACAAACTTGTTCAGGGCCTTCAGATCCAGGACAAGACAAAACCCCCCTTGGGAACAAGAAAAATTATGGAATAAAATCCCTGACCCCTCTCCCCGGGAGGAACCTCCTGCACCGCCCCCTTGTCCAGCAGAGCTTTGACCCCCAGACACAGTTCCGACCTCTTGGACGGACAAGACGGCCAGGGAGTTGGACGGACCCCAGAGTCCGGAGGAGGAGCTGAAAACTCTATGAGGTACCCCAACCGCACAATGTCCAGCACCCACAAGTCTGAACAGGAGGACATCCAGGCTGGAAGAAAGAACCGAAGCCGACCTCCTACCAAGGATCCGGCGTTGGCCGCCAGATAGTCAGGAACGAGGCTTCGCAGGAGGGGACTTTGCCTTCTTGTCCCGACTCTTCCCATACTGAAAACGGCCCCTGCCACGGGTAAACTGCCTGCAAGAGGGCGGACGGAAGAATGCTTTGGGCTTTGAAGAAGCCGGCACCGAGGAAGGCTGCTTGAAAGAAGAAGAATGCTTCTTCTCCTTAAACAGACGATGCAATTTGCCCTCTAATTCCTCACCAAACAATATGGAACCCTGAAAGGGCAACCGCAGCGCAGAAGACTTCTGGGCCGAATCCGTTTTCCAGTCCTTCAGGACCAAGTTACGACGAGCAGCCACACAAACACCCCCAGAGAGGGCCGAGGCACGCACCACGTCGAAGGAAACCTCAGACGGGAATTCCACCTGCCTCTCAATATGAGCCAGAAGCCCCGAACAGTCAGTGGCATCATCCATAGACCCATACAGGGATTTCAAATCCGAAAGCAGAGACTGAGCCACATAAGTCCCATAAATGCCAGCCCTGAGCGCCAGATGGGAACCAGAATAAACCTTCCGCAGGGAAGCGTCCACCTTTTTGTCCACAGGATCCCGCACCACTGCATCCTCAGCCAAAGAAGTGCGCCCCACGAGACTGGCCACAAAAGAATCAATAGGAACAGAGTCCGGCAAATCCTTGGCCATATCCTGAAGAGGATAGAGTTTCGCCATGAAACGAGGAAGCATAATGCGATCCGGATCCTTCCATTCCCGGTCAAGCACCTCCCTGAAACACGGATGAACCGGCATATCCACAGCAGCAGCGCACTGGAACTGGCGAAGCAAGGAACTCCCAGAAGTGCTCGGGGCATCATCGGCAGGAAACCCCATATTCGCCTTCACATGTTTCAATAAGTCCGGCAACATGTCCTTGTCGACATATTTGCCTTTCAGTACATCACTCCCCAACCACTCATCCTCAGAAGCAGAAGAAGAAGAAGAAGACGGCGGGGCCCGACCAGAGGATTTGGACCGAGGAGCACCACCCATCTCCAACATGGTCTCCTTAATGAGGCGCTTAACCTGGGCATCGCCACCCCGCTTACGCCGCCGGACACGAACAGGAGAGCGTGAAGAAGAAGTCGAGGAAGAGGAGGAGGAAACATCAACATGCCTACTCTTCTTGGCATGTTTCCCCATGGCGAACAGGGACCGGACCGCAGCAGGAAGCACAGCAAGTCAGCAAGAAGACTGGCGTAAGAGGGCCACAGCCGAACCAGCCCACCAGAAGGACACTGTGCTGGAACCCCCAGGACACCAACAGCAGGCGACCCAACAGCTACAGGAGGCCGGACAGAAGTGAACCGACCCAAAGCAGGCACCACTAAACAGCCCACCACATTGCCAAAATGTCTCAACAGCGGACTCAGCCACAGAAAACAGTGCACACCCCACATCAAGAAGCGTGCTGAATTTAAATAGACAAAAAAACGCTATGCGGTACTTACACGAGGGCCGGCAAACACATCAGAGCACTGCCGCCATAGCAAAAACGCCTGACTTCCTGCCCCAAACCAAGGAAGTCAGGCAAGTCCTGGAAGGAAGCGCCCCAGCCACACGGGGGCCGCCGGACTCCGCGGAGACCAACGCAGGAACCACTGCGCCCCCGACGTGCCCGGCAACCCGGGAGGCGCAGCCAAACCGAAGCCAAACAGCAGGAAGATCGTCCGACATCCAGGGGAACCGCCGGAGGTGTCAGCAGGACTCCCACTAAGCCCGGCAGAGGGGGAGACCAGGAATCCAGCAGCCACCCGAAGCCCGGCAACAGGTAAGCCCCCAGGAGCCTCCAGGCTCCTGGTCCACATCATACTGTCGGAAGACAGAAAAAAGAACAGGAGGAATGCTGGGTAGAGTACGGTTATGTACTTCCAGTAGGGGGGGAGGGGTGTACCAGCATTCCTTCTTTTCTTTTTTCTGTCGTGAGATTGATTATCTCACTTGTTATGTATGAAGGGGACGAGGATAGGAGGGACCTGGGGGTAATAGTAATTTCTACCCCTCAGTTACCAAACACTTTCCCTACTGTTGCACGCACTGGAGGTGGAATAGTAATTTTTACCCCTCTGCTATCCAACACTTTCCCTACTGGTGCACTCACGGGAGTGGGAATAGTAATGTTTACCACTACGCTATCCAACACTTTCCCTACTGTTGCACTCACTGGAGTTGGAATAGTAATTTTTACCCCTCTGCTATCCAACACTTTCCCTACTGTTGCACTGACTGGAGTGGGAATAGTAATTTTTACCCCTCCGCTACACAACACTTTCCCTACTGTTGCACTCACTGGAGTGGGAGAAGTAATTTTTACCCCTCCGCTATCCAACACTTTCCCTCCTGTTGCACTCACTGGCGTGGGAAATTTAAGTTTGAAGATTTTTAAATAGTTTAATGTTTTAATTTATAATAGAATGGTTTTTTTTTTATTAGATTTTATGTTATAGGTATACACATATATATACATATATATATATATATAAATTAATATCAAATCTACTTTCTTTTTTTATATTAATTTTATTATTTAACATATTTAATATTTAATATTTTATTATATATATATATATATATATCTCACAGCTCCTTTCTTCTTAATTCTATGAAGAAACAGCACTCGCGGGGACAGTTGCTTTACTTTTTATTAGCAACGCAACTCATGCAACAAACGCGTTTCGGCAGTGGCCTTCGTCGGTGTTACGAAGCACACCGTAAACGGACATCATTTAAAGGAAATAGAAGTCTCACATTGGACAACAACATAAACAAAGGACAATCCATTATTTAGCAGCAAGAAGCACCATTTTGTCATGGTGAAAATCTATAATTTCTTTTACAATCTGCAGCACTTTTGTGAAAACAAATGCATTGAATATGCATCAATTTGACCAAATTTAGTCATTCATTTATAACATATCATTAGCATCATTTAGCCGTGTATCGGTGGTCTCACCATTAACCCTTTACTTAGCGATGCTCACTTCTCATGATTTATCAAGCCGTATATCGGCATTATACAAAAGAAATTCACATTCTGCGAAACATTCTAAATCCCATACGGGACTTTAATCTCCTAAGTGAGCAGCCAATTCTTCTCCGCTATTTAGGGAAATGCAAAGCGTGTGCATATAGTAAGAAAGTATCGACTTATGACATACCAGGAGTCGGCAAAGGTAGAAATATAACCAAATTTGTGACGTGTCACACTGCCTATACAGTATCCTGCCTTGTTTGCCTGTGTGGATTAAAATATATAGGCAGCACGATCCATCCTGTGAAGATCTGCATACTTGAGCATATGCGGGCGATAACAAAACAGGCCGTCTCATACCCAGTGGCAAGACATTTTGCCAACAAGCATCAGAGTAACAGGGACCTGTTACGGTATTTTGGTATTGACCACGTACACAGCAACATCAGGGGAGGGGACAGAATTTTAAAACTGCGCAGACTAGAGTCCCGCTATATTATCGATTTGCAGACAAAAGCGCCCAATGGGCTAAATAGCGGAGAAGAATTGGCTGCTCACTTAGGAGATTAAAGTCCTGTATGGGATTTAGATAGGATCATAATGTAAACTAGACAGATGGAACCATGTAAGTTAGATAATCTCAGAATTATTTTTGTAATAGACAACATTTGGATAAGTTAAGATTGACATTGGCAACATTGGTCTTTATGACGGTACACGGCACAATGAAATAGGACAACTGTTGAAAATGCTAAAGATGTAAATATCATGAATTTATATCCAGAGGGGCAGTCAGCTTTGGTGCTATGCCGATTTACGGCGTATTGAAATGTGATGAATGTGAATTTCTTTTGTATAATGCCGATATACGGCTTGATAAATCATGAGAAGTGAGCATCGCTAAGTAAAGGGTTAATGGTGAGACCGTCAATACACGGCTAAATGATGCTAATGATATGTTATATGTTATGATACAGAAAAACTGTGATTACCTCTCTAGTCATGGCTAAATTGGACTACTGCAATGGGCTTTATCTTGGAATGCCCGAGAAGCAGATTTACAGATTGCAGATGATCCAAAATGCAGCGGCCAGGCTCCTGCTGGGGATCCCAAAGTTTCAATCAATAAGCAAACACCTTAGGAGACTGCATTGGCTTCCTGTTAGGAGTCGCATTAAGTTTAAGGCCTTTTGTGTGGTACATAAGGCACTTCAGGACACCGGTCCTCAATTTTTGAGGCGGTCATTAAACTGGTACTCCCCAAATAGATGTCTGTGGTCTGAAGGCGCAAAATTGATGCTCTCTCGTAAATTCTGTAAGGCTAACTGGGGTGATAGAAGCTTTGTGGAGGGCGCTACGAAACTCTGGAACAATCCTCCCTTTTCCATCAGAAATCTTTCATCTCTGCCATCCTTTTGCAAGGCCTTAAAGACCTGGCTATTTAATGAATAGTTTATCTGCCTGCTCTCTAGCCTGCTAGCGCCAAGACACCGTTTGGTATTCGTGCGCTGTACAAATCTCAGTAACATAACATAACATAAATGAATGACTAAATTTGGTCAAAATGATGCATATTCAATGCATTTGTTTTCACAAACGTGCTGCACATTGTAAAAGAAATTATTGATTTTCACCATGACAAAATGGCGCTTCTCGCTGCTAAATAATGGATTGTCCTTTGTTTATGTTGTTGTCCAATGTGAGATTTCTATTTCCTTTAAATGATGTCCGTTTCCGGTGTGCTTCGTAACACCGACGAAGGCCACTGCCGAAACGTATTTGTTGCGTGAGTTGCGTTGCTAATAAAATTCAAAGCAACTGTCTCCGCGAGTGCTGTTTCTTCATAGAATTAAGAAGAAAGGAGCTGTGAGATATTACGCAGGTGCACCCCTGCGACTCAGCACCCGTCCGCGCGTGCTCCGAGCAAGGTGCTTGGGAGCGTTTATATACATATATAAATAAAATTCGATATTTTGTACAACCATATTTTTTACATCGATATTTTTTTTCCGATATTTCTGTACTTACCTGTTTAAGTATAGGGAGTTGATATTTTTGCATTCTATATTTTTACATCGATATTTTTTACTTCTATATTTTTAACTTCGATATTTTGTCAGTGAACCCATGAACCTGCATGAATGGGCTACATGCAAACTGCAAGGCAGAGGTTTAGAACCTCATTGTGTTTTTTTCTCCATCTTTCATTATTCTAAGGTTGCTAAAAGAGTTCTTTGGGTAGTAATAAAGTCTTATGCTTATTAGTCTTATTAGCATAGACAACTCCAACCACTGCATTGCATTTTAAATCTTGAATTTGTGTTTCTCAGACCAAGCACCATTAGCGTACAATGCTTACCAATATGTATGATATGTGACTCCTACACCTTCCAGTCCCATTGTCTTATGTAACATTTCCTATACATTGATTTACACAATTGTATAAATCATTGTCTCTTTATTATATGTGTGTTTGATGTAAAGCACTCTGACATCCTACTCTGGAATGTGTTGCACTATAAAAGAAATTCAATAAATGCGAGAGAGGGGTATGGGGAGTTGAGGGGAACCAACTGAGGGTGGTAGTGTGAGAATCCATAGGGAAGGAGGTCTTTGGGGGACATCAAGAAAGATCACTGCACTTGGCACCACCAAAACTAAAGCCGAGCGCAATATGGAGGGGGTGGGGGTGAAGCACATGATCAACAGAGAGGAACATGGAGTGCGGTTGGAGGAGAGAAGTACATGAGGGACACAGCTGGCAAAACCATTCACTCTCATGGAATGCTTAATCCAAAAGAAAAGCTGCTTGTGGAAGGACACGAGTGTGGTCCAGAGGAGGGGAAAACACAACAAGAGAAAGGAAAGTCCACAATAGCTAACAAATAGAAAAGCCAGCAAATGAGAGTGGCAGTAAACCCAACCAATGATAAGCGATGGGCGGGCTCAAAGCATGCTGTAAACTAGCAATAGGCCTTTTCGCAGACAGACAGCTTACTCTGTCTGGTAGGCAAGTCCTAATAACAGTAAAATTTGCAAGTTATGATTAGGATAGTGGCTCATAACTTGCACAACAACCTTGCAAGCAACTGATTTCGAGGTGAGAAATCAAAATATGTATTTCCGCTATTTGCGACATTGAACAATAATGCATGTAATAACACCATAGCATTATTAGAGAAATTATATTGCAATTTTCATTAGACATAATTGAAAGCAGAAACATCATTAACACATGCAGTTTAGTAATAAACATAATAGAGATTATGGAATAGATATCACATATTTTGCCGTTTCATACTCTGAAGGACATGTGAATATGAGTGTTACGGGATATAATGTATTTTCGTGAAAGTTTAAGAACAAATATGTCCAAATTTTGACCATATATGCCACATAGGAGACATGAACTTGAATGTTATGTGATATAATGCATTTAATGTGACAATTTAAGCTCAAATTAGTATTTGCCACATTTACTCAAACAAATTAGATGCTCGTGTTGAATGTACCATCCCTTTATAAAGGTGTACCTATCCGCTACTCAGGTGCTTGAATGTATCAAGTTTGGATATATTATATGTTATACATATAATTGAGCCAGTTGTAAATAGTAACAATGGCGGCAAATCAGCATGCTAGCTTCCGCCGTGCAGCAGAAACAACAGGCAAACTGATGCTAGACTGCGAACAGAGCTAGCCTCCAGCTAAAGAAATCCACCGTTAAAGAGAGCGCGAGGTGAAACATCATACATGTCAATATACCCGATTCAGACGGGAGACTCACGATTTTTTAAGGTTAACATGGCTTTATTTTACCTGTCTACCGCCTGAAATTGGCTCTGCTTCAATAGAAGTCAGTGGGAGAAATACATTCTCACAATTCTTTTTTTTTTTTTTTTTATCTCCCACTTTCCTCTTCTAAAATGTTGGCACGTATGTAATATGACTTAACTAGAACTCTATAATCTATAGTGGAGTATATAGTGCGCAGAACGCACAATTGCAGGCGCCCATAAAATGCACAAGAACACGTCGGATTAGGTGGAAAACACTAACTTCATGGACAACCCTGTTTCTGTAAATCGAGGGATGAGACATCTATGCATAGATACAGTTACAGCAGACTGACAAATAGAAATGAAAAGATAATATTCAAGTCACAATATTCCCTAAAGCCAAAGTATATTGTTCTCTATTGAAACTGTAGAATGCTTTGGAAAGCTGAACTACTTGTTGCAATATGCAGGATGTGCCCCAACAGATCATTCTGTTCTACAACATATTAAAAACTGTTTCTCTGGGCTTTTTGACCCAATTATCAAATGGCACCCCCAGGGCTGCACGGGGCTTGGCATTTTTAAGACAAGAACTATGTATTATATTTCTCTCCTGTCCAGTTCAAGCAAATCTGGTACACTTCTCCTGTAGCTATAGCACTGACTTTTTACACTCAATTTACTTGCAGTTTCAGTCTCAGAATAATATAAAACCAGGGCCCCTACATCTGTGTAGAGTTTATCCGGCTTTAAAAAACAGAGGGATGTGTTTGTGGAGGAAAGGATGCACAACACAGACTCCAACCCAGCCACAAAGTGAATGAGCAAAAGTTCAGCTTCTCTGTGGCCATAGGTTCAGTAATAGCTGGCTGGATGCAAAAGATGACTGTCTCTGATATGGACGTAAATGCAACAAAATGCCAGTGATACTCTGACCTCTGATGACATCCAGCGGTTAACCCCATGCCCTATAGTCTTCTCTTCAATATCCATCTGTTTGGTCTGAGATTCCTGGATAATGGCACAGAGTGCAAACTACAGAAAGTAAACATGTCTCCTAGCAATATATGTGTTTTATGTTCCTTCTGCTACCTTCATAACCCTTCAGACAAGGGGTAGCAGTTGCTATCTCTTGTTATCCCTATGTGACTTCTAGGGTCTATGACAGCAGAGCTTATTTACCTCCGCAGACTTTCAGTATCAGGAGTATAGGACTTTAAGGCCCTTTCTGAATTATATTCCACACAATAGGAAATATCCACCAAGAAAAACAATGGCCCTTGTACATTCTGGGCACTTGGGGAACAAGATTAAGAGCTGATGGGATCATTATTTATCCTTGTGTGTCATGTGCCTATTTCATTATTTTGCTGGTTTTATATTGAGTTGTATGATACAACCATACATGCATTAACCACACATGCCTAAACAATGCGGTCTGAATCACGACCGTGTCCTTACCATGCATGCTTTACCACGCATGTCTTTACCACAAATTTTGTTGTGAAGGCATGATTGGTAAAGGGATATGCGTGGTAACGTGCACTCCCCAGCCCCACCGCCCTGCGTCCTAAAACCGATACCCCAGTCCTTCAATCCACCCCAGCCCTAAAAACTACCCCGACTCCCCATCTGAGCCCTAAAACCCAGCCCCCAGCCCTGAAAACTACCCCTTCCCCCACCCTGAGCCCTAAAACCCAGCCACCAGCACTAAAAACTACCCCGACCCCCCACCCTGAGCCCTAAAACCTGCCCCCTGCTCAAAAAATGACCCAGCCCCCAGCCCCCGTACTGAGCCCTAAAACTGACCCGAGCCCTGAAAACTGCCCCTTTCCCTTGCCCTAAAACCCAGCCTGAAAAACTCCCCCCTCCCAAAACCCGACCCAGCCCCACTTACCAGGCTGCGTCCCGATCCTTCCTCTCCCGATCCTTCCTGTTCCTCTCCCCCCGCATCCGCACAGCTAGACCACAGACTGCCTTAACCAAGCATATGCGTGGTTAAGGCATATGCATGGTTAAGGCATATATGTGGTTCAGTCAAGCTTTGTTCCACTTGCGTTGAAATGGCACACGTGGCTCAGCCCATGTTATAAATGCCATTTCCCTTTATATTACACGTTACAACATGTGGGGGATGTTGTCACACGTACTGTTCGGAATGGATTGATTGTGGGTGCAGATCCTGTAGCATGGGCCACATCATTACCAAATGAAGATAGGCACTTCCAAGTCACAAAAGATCCCTCTCACTTGTGGAGTCCCATAGAGTTCCATTTTATCTCCTCTCATCTTCAACCTTTACATGGAGTCACCTGGTGCTCTACTCACAGGTAATGGCATCAAGGCTCACCAAAATGCAGATGATGCATAACTCTACTAGAAAGTCTCCTCTGCTTCAGACATCCAGCCTCAAACACTATTTGCACATCATCCAAATTAGATGTCTAGCACCTACCTGAAGCTCAAACCAGTCAAGATAGAATTCCTGTTATTTGTGAAGAACAACAAACAAGATACAGTACAATCCTGTTTTAATGACATGAATCTTGGTGGCTTCAAACCTCAATGTTCACTTAATGCCAAGTCACTTGGATTCACCCTGGATGCCAACCTCACCCTTAAGGAACACTTGTCAAAAAAGTCAAAGATGGCCCTGAATGCATTTATTATATCGCATGGAATGAGCGTGGGAGAATGTCACTTGACGGCGGCTTTGATTATCAGTAAAAAGCAAAATTCAGATCCCGTCACAAACAGAAGTTTGGGCAGGAACTGATATTTTGAATTTTGCAGCAAATACCATGCCTCCAATGACTTTCCTGTGGTTCATTTTTTCTGGAGGAAAACATCTGACAAAACATGTGGAATTTGGTATGTTAAATACTGATTTAGAACATTATACCTGATTTACAATCGCTCAGCATTATTGTAAACCAATTTCTCATATGTCTGATGTAGTCTTACAAAGCTACCAACATGCATAATGGTAGCCTCCGGTCTTGTAATGAAATTGCGATTCTCCTATTACCATGACTAGAGAATCTGGATTTCATTAAAGATACGGAGGCTAACATTATCCCACCCTCCCTTTCCCTTGGATTTTTAGAGCTTACAGTACATTTATTATTATCACTGTTGTACTTATTATTAATGTATCCTTGGTGAAATTGAAGCTATTTATTGATAAATGTTTTTTATTATACCTTTGTTTAATTACATCATTTACCTCCTTATTTTAGCGTTCTTTATTCTGGAGTTACTTGTACCTTTCTCTCCCTTTTTTCAGATAATCTCTCATAACTTCAGGATTTGGACCTTCGGTTCTTTCTTCGCTCCTCCTTTCCTTCGTTTGGTGATGGTTTAAAGAAATTGTTTGGACTCTAAGGGGCAGATTTACAAGCCCCTTGCGCCACTTTTGCGCAGCCGTTGCGTCACTTATGTGACGCAGCGGCGACGCAAAACATGCGCCACGTTGCGCAATATTTACAACGTGACGCATCTAGGGAGATGCGTCACGTTGTAAACCCCTGCGCCACATGAAACCTGCGTCAGGTTTCATGTGGGCGTTCCGACGCAGGGTGGGCGTTCCCTCGCAGGTACGCTTCGTAAAAGTGACGCAGTGAAATCTACAAGATTTCACTGAGTCACTTTTACGCCCATGCTGCGTCAAAACCCTGCGCCTGCTTGAAGCAGGCGTAAGGATTGACGCAGCATGTTAGGCATAGGGCACCCCCGAGCCTGCAATGGGCCGCCTTTCCGTCAGGGGATGCGTCACGCATCTGCCCATCCGTGCGCCACGGCCCGCCGCATTGTAAATGCGGCGCATCGGCGGTGGCGCAAGGGCAAACTTGCGTGATGCATCTTCCCTGGCGCTTCCCTGCTGATTTGCAGGGATGCGCCAGGGAACGTAAATATGCCCCTTAGTTTTTAAAAGATGCAGATTGTTATGGGCTCATGCCTTTTATTCACTGTTAATGTTCTATTCTGGAACCTTTTTGCTTTATGATGTATGCGGCTGCTTGGACTGCATTAAAAGGAATATGCATAATGTTAGCCTCCGTGTCTTTAATGAAATCCAGATTCTCTAGTCATGGTAATAGGAGAATCGCAATTTACAAGCAAAAAGGTTGGAATCAAATGCATTTACTGCATGCTGTAAACATTTCACACCGAGGTAATGAAATTTACCAGATGATGAAAATACGTCCACCGTTACCAGCCAACTCATTATCAGGCCCTAGAGTGTCTTAAATCCTGGCACCAGATGTCCACATAATGGCTGCTGTCTTTCTGAGGTAAAAAAAAACAAACATACAGAGACAAGGAATGAGGGGCATATATATATCTACTTGATAAAGAAATGTATCCTAGAGCCCTGCTGAGGAACATCTGTAGGATGGCTTAGCCCATCAAGGAAAGGAGTGATCAAATAAGAAGGGACAATGGAGAGTGCAAGGAAGAGGTATGCTATGGCGGAGCATTGCGAACAGCACCAACGTCTGAGTTACTAACATCTTAGGCCAGCTCACATAAAGCAAGCAATGATAGTGCTAAGTTAAGACTCAGGGGCATATTAGCAAGACCCACGTTAAAATTATCGCCGTTTTAGCGGCAGGAAACTGCCGCTAAAACGGCGATAATTGGCTTGCTAATATGCGTTATAGAATTTCAATAGAAGCCCAGGTTAGATGTCCTGCACATCTAACCTGGGCTTCTATTGGAATTCCATAACGCATATTAGCAAGCCCATTATCGCCGTTTTAGCGGCAGTTTCCTGCCGCTAAAACGGCGATAATTTTAACGTGGGTCTTGCTAATATGCCCCTCAGTTTGTGCCACAGTTTCGGGCTGTCTGGTTTCATAAAAAGATGAAGATCTCTTGCAGTGTTATTTTACCACCTTAGACAGTAGTAAATGGCTGCTTGTCACTTGAATGTTCAAGGAATGTGCTGCTTTTGGCTTAAAACATTGCAGTATTTGCTGACATATGTAAAGTAAACAATGGAAAATAACACAAAAACATGCACAGAGGAACATTGCAAAACAATTAAAACTTAACAAAGTACATCAAAGTAAAACACAGCACAACAACGTCAGTACAGCACAACAGAATCACAGTGCAGTAAATGATCACAAAAACACAGCAGCAAAAAGACAACAGAACATAATATCACCAGCACAACAAAATACCATACACTAAGGGGCAGATTTACAAGCCCCTTGCGCCACTTTTGCGTCGCTTTTCCCATGTTAAAAGTGACGCAAAAGTGGCGCAAGGGGCTTGTAAATCTGCACCTAAATATGCACGAACTTTGTGTCACACATCACCACCTCCATAATCCTGTTTTTATAATCAGTGGTAAAAGGTGCTTGGAGAAGCACCGCCTTAAAATAGCGCCAGTCAAAACTGTTTAGTAACCCAGTCCCTTATATCATTTGGAAGCAAAATGCACGGGCATGTGTACACCTGAAATGAAACATTTTCTGGCTATTAGATTGTTTTCAAATGAAGAACTAACTGTACACAGAAACTCCCTTTAATATCACTCTTTCGCAATGAACGACCACAAACCACAGAGTGTGAAATTGGAAAGGAATTCACAAAACATATTTGTTTTTCTACGGCAACAAAAAAAACTGCTGCCTTACCTAATGCCTTTTTTATTCCTAAGAGACGTAACCACCTATGCAAGATTATCAACAAACAACCACTCACGTTGCCATTCATGGGTTCAAATCGTGTTCTTACCTTAAGCGTTTTCCCTGTTTTTTTCCTACTAAGACAGTAACCATCCACAACTCAGTATCCTCTCCTATTACTCATTGAATGTATGCTTGTCTTTGTGCATGTACAGTGCTCCACTGCCTTTTGGCTGACTTCACACTATAGAAATACTATATACATACATACATTAGTAAATAATGAATGAATAAACATGCAGTGCTTCTGTTTTAGCAAGACAATTCTAGACAGCAGCATTTGACCTAGCAGTCAGTGCTAACTTTGTACAGTGTAAGATGGCTAGTTGATACAGAGACACTAGATCTGATATGAAAGGGGCTGTCTGGCAATCAAGCTTCGACAATACAAGGCCTGTTACAGTGATTAAAAAACAAAAATGGATTTCTGCAAGCATGAATAACTTAAAGAATTAATATTGCCAAAGTGTGATGATTAAGCGTACTTTTGAATTGTAAAATAGTCCCTCATTTGTATAACATAGGTGCTCCATTGAAGGTGAATTGATACACTAAATAGGTGACTGGACTGGGCTCACCATCACAGATTGGACTCGCACATCTTCCCACTGCAATACCTAAGATATTTTTCTAGTTCAAAGCACACCGATCAACCCGATACCCTAGGAATCTGGGTACGCATACAAAATACAGAAAAAACAAAACACCTATCCACATTTAAGCAATGTATAGCTCATACAAACCATATTTTTGCAAAACATTTTAAGTATAAAATACATTGGAATGCACACTAATATAGAAGGGGCAAGTAGGAAATGTGAAAACTGGAATAAAATTCGAGTACACATTCAAATGAGTGGTCATCAGAAAAAGCAATCATGCAATGGAACGTTTTCCAACAACACCAAAAGTCACTAAACACTTAAAAATTGCATGACTGTTCCAGTCGATAGCATTAATGTTTCGATTCCCTTGCAATAGATTAATTGAACCATCATCAGGACAATAATCCTTAACAGTGCTTATTTTCACAATTCCAAAGACATCAAATAATCTTCATCCATACAGGAGACTGGATGCATGTCCGTTCTTTGGTGATGCTCATTACACCTTTTAGCTGTTATGTTTTAATATGCCCTTTAGTTTTGCATTGAGCTGTTTGTGTATTAAATTTCAGCAATTCAGTTTTAACATGTGGGTCTACCTGTCCCATCGCTGTCAGGTGGTGGGTATAAGAAGCGGTAATCTGAATCACCGCTCTCCACCACCATTAATTACATAATCGCCATTTTGATGGAATTTCCTGGTCATGCTCCAGGTGTTTGGTAGCTTTGATGCATAGCCCTCTCAGATTCGAAATAAGCATGCCATCTTCGCATCCGTGCAAAAGGCATGCCAAAGGCAAGCCCATCTGCACCATATTATACCTCATAGGCACCCAGTGCCTGCTTGCAATATTCTACGGATCAATTGCTAGCTTTCGGTTTCTTCAGATGGATTCTAGCTGTAGAACGTTTCTGCGTGGTCACCCCAGATATTTCACCTTTTGCTTGATCCTATATTTTGCTGGCTTTAGAACTGTGTGCACTTTAACCCTTCTTGGATCTGGAACTCTCTGCAGGGTCACCCCAGATTTTGCCTTCCTTTGCTGAACCCATTTTTGTTGGCTTTTAGGACTCTGTGTACTTTTCCCCTGCTAATCACAGGTAAAGTACTTGTGCTCTCCCTTCTAAACATGGCAAAATTAGCCTACACTTGATTGATACATTTAATTTACATATCGGTCCATTGTAAATGGTCCTATCTGTACCCAGGCCATGTACATTAAATGCGAGTAGTGGGCAGCAGCACCCATTGTGTCACCTACTAAAGTAGCACTGCAAACCATATCTCAAGCCTGCCACTTCAGCCTGTAGTGCAGTTTTAAACTACCATTTCGACCTGACAAAACCAACCCTTTCCCAGACCTAAGCCTTCCATTTTAATACTTATAAGTCACCCCTAAAGTAGGCCCTAAAGGCTCAAAGGGCAGGGGCAAGGTATTTAAAAAGTAGGACATGTGTACTTATGTTTTACATGCCCTTGTAATGAGAAACTCCCAAAGTCGTTTTTCACTGTTGTAAGGCTATCTCTACCGTTGACTAACACTGCGTTACTTTATTTCACTTAATAAGTGATAACTTCAGATTGGGACCAGATAGAAAAATGCTGTTTCCACTCAAAGGAACTGTAATTTAAAATCCTCTTTAATGGTAAAGTCTGATTTTAAGCTACTATTCTGAAAATGCTATTTTTAGAAAGTTGTCATTTTTCTGACTTAAACGAAATGTGCCTTTTTGCCTGTGTCCAGGGTCACATGGCTGTGAATTGCTCTTTGGTGGTGTTTTATGTTTTGTTTCACCTCCAGTGGGACTTGCTCTTCACACCGACAGCGATAGCTTGCGTCTACCACTAATGCAAATATCCAGCAACGACCGTCTCTTCGCATTACAACAGCAACTGTCCACGATGCCTGACCTGCTCCTCACACCAGCAATGACCTTTTTGTGGTCCATGTCAACACAAACAGCAGCTCTTTGTGCAGACTTGAGAAGAAAATCTTCAGTGGGACGAACTTGATCCCCATATCCGACTGGCACTCCGCAGTGATCAGGCTGAACTTGTGCCTGTTCCCCAGTTCAGGAATACCAGATAACTACGAAAAGCACTTTGAGGTTTTTGGTGCTATTTTCAACTAAAACTTAAAAACTCATATCTCTGCTGATTGGATTTTTGGTGTTTTGGTATCATTTAATTTACTAAAATTTGCTCATTTTTATAAAGTGGTTTGGAATTGTATTACTGTTGTGTTTTCACTTTATCACTGCTTGAGTGTTGCATAGATATTTTGCATAATGCCTCTAAGTTAAGCCTGACTGCTTTTGTACCAAGCTACCAGAGGGTTAAGCATGGTTTATTTGGTGACTTTTGTGGTTCACCCTGACAAGGATCGTGCTTATTATTTGAGTGGGGCTTCCACCCCTTACAACTAATAACCCAATTTCTTACACCCCTAATAACCAGTAGTAAAGTGTCGCTGATGCCCTTTAAATATAGTTGAATTGGCATTCTCCTAATTGGAATATTTAACTTGCCTATAATTCCCTAGTATATGGTACAAAGTTCACCCAGGGCTTGGAGGTTAAAATTCACTAGTGGACTCTAGCACCTATTGTTTCATCCACAACAGTCACACTGCATGTATGGCATTGTAGCAATGTAAAAACTTCAATCATCATGTAGCAATGTAAAAACTTCAATCATCAAGTCAAAATAAACCCTTTTGACAGGTCAAAACCTCCCTTTTTAATATTAATAAGGCACCCCTATATAGTGTGCATGGTCTTTAAAAGTAGGACATGTAGGAATGTAATGTTAACATGTACCCACAGCAACTAGCACCCAAAAGCTATTTTTTACTGTCAGGCCTAGCTGCCCTTTGTAGGAAACCAGGGTACAGATTAAAATTCTGATACTGTATCTAGGGAATTGGACCAGCTAGTAAAATATTTATAAACTATTTTTAATAGTTAATAAAAATCCAATTTAATGGTGACGTTGGATTTTCAATAAATATTAAGGAAAAGTTAATTTTAGAAAATTACCATTTGTCTGCCTGGAGATCAAGGAAGCTAATTTGCATTGTCTCCCCAGCTTCTCCAAGCCACAAGTTAGCCTGGAAAAGGTGTGAATAGGTATGAAATGCCTGCCAGGCAAAAACTATAGACTGACCAGAATGGACAGAGTTTAGTCCTCTGAACTCCCGAGGATATGCAGGGTGGGGGAAATGGCCATCCTTTTTGACACAACAGTGTCACATTCTGCATAAGTGTCAAATACTGCTTGACAGGTCTGCTGGGTTCACATGCAGCAATTGGGGTACATTTGAAAGGGAAGAGAACAGGATACCAAGGCAATTCTTATGCATCCACTGTCTGGTAGTCGAAGGACACTGCTTTTGTCCTACCAGAAGTCTGCCTTTGGGTTTGTATATAATCCTTGGGGCACATTTGAAAGTGGATAGAATAGGATGCCAAGACAATTCTCGTGGATTAACTGTTTGGTTGCTGAAGGACTCTGCTATTGCCCTACTAGATTTCTGTCCATGAGTTTACATCCAACACGTGGGACACACATGAAAGGGTAGAGAACACCATGCCAAGATAATGCTAGTGGATGCACTGACTGGTTGCTGAAGCATTCTGCTTTTGTCCTCCAAGATTTGTGTCCCTGGGTTTACATAAAACCTTTAGGGCACACTTGAAAGTGGAGGGAACAGGATGCCAAGATAATTCTTGTGGTTCCACTGTCTGGTCGCTGTAGGACTCTGCTTTTGTTCTACCAGATGTCTGTGTTTGTTGTGGGTAAAGTGGCCGTCTCAGAATGGATTTTAGTGTAAGATGTGAGAGGACACTAGGATTTCCACAATACACTGCCCACATACACCCCCAGCCCTAAGAGCCTAAGTTTGGTGTGTCCAAAGACTTTAGCCAACTTGAAAATGCCCGAACAGGGTAGGGGTGGTCCTGAGAACTTTTTCACTATTGGTTAGGGCGTGCCCAGAAGTCATTTCCACCTACTAGTTTGTGCCAATCCATAATGTGCCACCTTCCGGCACCCACTTCAGATCACTTGCTGGACCTGTGGAAGATCAGAAGACAACTGGACCTACTGTCTGATACCTGAGAGGAGCTGTGAAGGACTGGACATGCCCCCTCTTGAACTCAGGACAAAGAAGTGGACTTCAAGCGACCAGTGGCAATTGGCCCTTGACTAGACCCTGCTGTGGACCTCTGACTGACACACTGTGAGTCTCCGTGTGCCTCCCCTGATGTCGCCGGGGGTTTTGGAAGTGTCATATGGTGGATTAGGACTTAAAGGACTAAGTCAGAAGTTACAATCTTTTACCAGAACAAATCTGGTTGGTGTATCCAACCCACGTTCCATCTTGGTCAGCCTCAAATTGTGCCAAAGTCCCAGTCTACCACAACCATTTGATTATCACTTTGCACTTTTTGATGCGATTTCTACTTAAAACTTAAAAAATCCATATCTCCAGTTCCCTTTATTGGATTATTGTTATGTTGGTGTCATTGTGTTTATTTTGGGATTTTTATTATTTTGTATTTTGACTATATTCATGTTTTGGTACACCATAAATACTTTAACATTTCCTAAGTTAATCCTGTCTACTGTGGACTATTTCTACTAGGGAGCTGAGCTCACTGCAATTTAGCGACTTTGAAGGTTCACCCTAACAAGGGTTGTGATTATTTCTTGAGGTGGGTAGTCACCCAACCCAAATAATTATACAATTTCATACACTGGCCCTCCAGATGCCTTGACTAGTGGCCTGTTTATGGACTCTCCCTTCCAGTGGGGATCTGTTAATGTCCCAAGGTAAAGGAGGTTTCTGCTAACTCTAATGACAACTTCAGATGTATGCTGTTAAGTGTCCTCCCTATGTGCATGAGATTTGTTTGCTGCTTGAGTTGGCTAAGTTAGATATTTTATTAATCTCAGAGCCCTGGCTCAGGGACTCCTCTGGCCAGTCATTGCGATACCTGTGGGATTGGTATAATTTGTAAGCATAGCAAGTATCAGGAGAACCGAAAGAGGGGTGAATTCACAGTCATTTATTGTGCTTCTTTACGTCTGACCCTTCTATAGTACCCTTCATCTGAGCCAGCTGATTAACAGTTCCTTCAGTTCATCCATAGAGCCTTTTTCACTGGTTATCTCATATATATATATATTTCATATATCGTCCCTCTTGACTTGATCTGACCCTAGCTTTAGGACTGCCATTGCAGTGTTTATGGCACCCTAAGTGCTTAAATATACAAATAATATGATACTGGGGGATTTCAATGTTTGGCTTGAACTCCCTAGGAAACCTGAGACCAGTTCTTCAATTGAATCATTAGACTCAACAGGACTCTTTTGGAAGCTGGGTCTCTATATAGTGTACTAAAAAGAAGTACACCGTGCAGAGAGTCCAGTGGGTCCCCAGTTGGTTTATAGAGACTAAAGTAGATAATACTAACCCTCTCTTTTGTGGTAGTGTGGGCAAGCAGTTCGGCTTCTCAGAGGGTAGTGTTAAACATTTGCTGCACTTACAGAGGAAATAAATGAGACATATGATCAAAGAATAATTCTGAGGCCAATTTAGAAAAATAACACTTCTTTCTATATATACTTAGGAACTGCCCGGGTTCTACCGGGAGCAGGGTGGCAGTGAGTCTGGTAACTGGTGCTACAGCGGAAGGGGGGGGAAGCACCGGGCCACCTAAAAAAAGGCTGCACAGGGGTGCTTGCAGGGAAGTCCAAGAGCTCCCAAATGGGTGCTCAGATCGCAAGGGATCTTGGAGCACGGGGGCACAGCCGGTTCATCTGGACCTGGGCCGGACGACTCAGGAGCAGAGTGGTTTGGTTGGATGGGATGGTGCACGAAGATGCACGTCCTGTTCAGGGATGAACAGCTGGAGGAGGAGAAATCAAGGCAGCTGGGCCACTCTTGAAGTGGTTCTCAGTGATGCTAATGTCCCTTGGCGGCTGCTTGGTCCTGATGCAGTGAGAGTCCGGACTGGACACTCACGATCAGTGTTTGATGCAGAGTGTCCGGTACCCCAGCGGTTGGTACTGCATGGCTCCGGTTGGTCCTGGTGTCTTCACACTCAGTGAGGCAACAGATCTGACTGTCCAGAGAATGAGTGCCTTCTCATGGTTGTCTGTGGCATCGGTCTGGCCAGGGAGCTGCAAAGTGGTGGACCGGACTCTGCTTATCAGTGCCTACAGACTGCAGGGGAGTAGCTCCTCTACTCCAAGGGAGACTTCTGTGTTATTTGAAGTGCTGGAGGCTACTCAAGGCTTTGGTGCTCCTGCTCACAGAACGAGTCACTCTGTCACGATTGTCGTGAGAGGGTTGAGGACTGCAGGGTTTTTGCCAAAGTCCAACGTTCTGGTGCAGTTCTCGCCAGGCAGTGACTCTTCTTCATCCTTCTTCTGTTGATCCGTTGAATCTGAAATTCTGGTTCAAGGAGTACCACTTAAATACTCAATTTAGGGGTGTTAAGGGGAGTACCAGGTAGTAGTCAATTGGCTAACTACCTGTAGGGTGACTGCACCCTCTGTATGACCACTTCCTGTGGGAAGTAGGCGTAACCATGACCCTAATAGGCTAATTCTCTTCAACACAAGATGGAGGATTCTGAAAAGTGGGTTCCACATCAGCTGCCCCGCCCTAGGGGTGGTGATGTCTGAATGTGGGCACATCTCCAAATCTAACTAATTTTCCCGCCAGTTTTGCCACCAAAAAGTGGGGTCAGGACAGGGGGCTGGGCACCTCCACTATTTGTAGAGGCCTGAGGTTGCATATCAAAGGTGGCAGGGTTTTTGAAGCTTCCCGCCCTGGAATGCCCATCCTGCATGGACGAGGTGTGAACACCTCTGCCCAGAGCAGGCTGTGTTCCTGTCCTCCTGAAGCGAAGGCTCTCACCTCCGAGGTCAGAAACTTGTCTAGAGTGGCTGCCTGGTCGAGACCGGTATGTCAACACACTAGTAGTCAGCAGGTTTTCAGGGGGCACCTCTAAGGTGCTCCATGGGTGCATCTATTAATAAATCGAGCAATGGCATCAGTGTGGATTTATTAAGGAATATGCCACATTATAACGCATGCGTTTAGAACGCATGCCATAACAACGCGGTCATTACAACGATCGCGTTGTTACATTGCATACCATTACAATGCAAGTCATTAGGGGGGGTGCTGGATGTTGGAATAGTATAATTTACTATTCCAACTCCAGCCTGTGCAACAGTAGGGAAGGTGTTGGATTTAAAATCCAACACCTTCTGCCCCCTACAGCAAGCCGTTGTAACGGCTTGCGTTGTAATGGCATGCGATGTAATAACACGGTTGTTGTAATGACCGGGTTGTAATGGCATGCGTTGTTTCACATGTGGGGTAAACGATGTTTACCTTTATTAAGATGAGGTGTTTGGTACAAAACACCTTGGGGTACAATGAAGCCATCAGGGTGCTGGGGAACTCGTAATGACGAGTGTCCAGCCCATGTAATCGTTATGGCTTCCCTGTGCACTGGTAATATCTATGGGTGAACTTAGATATCACCGGGACATAACAACTCTCGCAGATATGTCCTCACATCGTTATAGTGCACCCTGCCTTAAGGCTGTAAGGCCTGCCGTAGAGGTGTCTTACCTATGCCCCATGTAGTGCTGGCAGTCACGGCACACAGGGATGTGTGCCATGTCGACTCTAAGGTTTTCTCTGCACCAAGACACGCAGGCTGCAATGGCAGTTTTCCTGAGCTTGGTGAGGGGTCCCTTAGGGCGGCACAATTTGTGCTGCAGCCCTTAGGGGCTCTTTTTAGGTCCAATGCCCTAGGTATCATGGGTACCACTTCCTAGGGACTTACAAGGGATCCCAAAGGGTTTGCTAATTGTGGAACAATCATAATGGTTAGGGTAAGAACTCTTGTGCTGAGGACATGGTTAGCAGGAACCCAGCACACTTTCAGTCAAAGTTCCACCAGATATCAGGCAAAAAGGGGGGGTATATTGCAACACAAACTCAGTTACCTACACAAGCCCCACCTCCCCCATTCCACAGCCAACAGACCAGGAAGCTCAGTCACAATCTGGGAGAACCTACCTTGTCTGTCAGGTGAGTGCAAGTAGCCCTATCCTAGCCAGGGCAAATGCCAGCTTACCCAAAGAGGTCACCCACAACTTGAGTAGCCCCATCATGACCAACAGGGTCAGGGGTGCTACCTTGCTATTTGATATGTGGTCAGACCACTATGCCAAGAACAGTGCAGCCATAAAGGCTAACACCCAACAGAGGCCACTGACAGCTGTCAGTGCCCAGAACCACATCTTTAGCTCTTCACTGACAGGTGAAGGTGCTAACTCACAGGCTTCTATGGGTTCAGGTTGCTTGTCTGCTGTTTTTGAGTGGGGGTTAAGCATTCTGTAGAAAACACCCTCCTTCCACTCTGTCTTCAGTTAGGTGAGGAGCCACCCTCTCATGCTTAACAGTTGCCTGCCTAGTCAGTGTGGTTGTGGTTTAGGTTGAGCTTTTCTTTTCTGTTGGGGCCTACTTGCACTAACTGCAGTTTCAGCATCTTCAGAATCCTTGGGTGAGGACATCCACTGCGGCTCGGACCAACCTCTGGGTGGTCATTTCGAAGGAGACAGTCAAGGGGGAAGTCTTTACTGACTTGACTACCAGCCTTCTCCAACTAAGGGTCCCCGCTATTTCTAGGGGTACTACAGCCACAGGCCTAACAGTACCCTCCCCTGGGATAGCCCTTACTCTTTTATTCTCACCTGGGATATACTGGTTTGAGAGAACCAGCTTGTCATGCACAACAGTGTGACTGGCACAGGTATCTCTCAGGGGAGTCATTGGGATTCCTTTCACCAGAGGGTGTTGGAACTGTCTACTCCCCTCTGGAATCTCCAACTCACCTTTTGGGCCCACTTTCCAGTTAAAGGCTAAGAGGACTTCCTCATCTGAGGAATCACCATCAAAGGCTATACTGACAACCCCTGGGGGTTTACTAGTGGGTTTGTGTTTAGGACAGGAACAGTCCTTGTTGTGGCATCCAGTCTTCTGACAGCTGTGACACCATGTACTTTCGGGATCTCAATTCTTACATTGGTACCCAGTTGATGATGATGATGATACATTTATAAAGCGCAGAAAATGCCCTAAGGTGTCTAGGCGCTGCCCTCAGAGCGCATGGATCTGACTGGAGTGGGATAACATTTATGCCTTGAAGAGCCATGTTTTTAAGCCCTTTCTAAATTTGAGCAGGTTAGTCTCTTTTTTAAGCAAGGTTGGCAGAGAGTTCCACAGTTTGGCTGTTGTTGTAGTGAAACTCCTGCCATCTCACCTTGCCCTACTTACTCTAGGGACAACAAGATTTCCAAGCTCAGCTGACCCAAGGGTCCTTGCTGGGATATAAGGCTTAAGATAGTTTGCCAACTTTATTGGCCCCAGATTGTTCAAAGATTTAAAAGCAATGCAGAATGATTTAAACTGGATCCGTTTTGCTACCGGCAACCAGTGCAGATGGGATAGGGCTTTGGAAGCAGAATCGAATTTAGAGATTCCTAGGAGTGCTCTTGGTGCTGCATTTTGATCAATCTGCAGCTTTAGGATACTGCGTTTAGAGGGACTGGTAAAAAGAGCATTGCAGTAATCCAGTCTACATGAAATAGGTACGGATACCACAGTTTTCCTGAGATCCATGGGGATTGAGGGGAGTGCTTTTCTCAAGATTTTGAGGATAAAGAAACAGCCAGAAGTGATAAAGTTAGTTTCTGCTTCAAATGATAGTTTAGTATCGAAGATGACTCCTAGGTTTTTGGTTTTAGATGCTGGCTTTAGATGCTGGCCCCCGAACACCCTTCGCCACCACCATCACGACTTCATCGCACCCCACGCAATTGCCTCAACAAACTACATACTCATTGGAGACCTGAACTTCCACCTCGACAACCCCAGCGACCCCAACTCCACTATCCTTCGTGACAACCACGCCAGCATCGGACTTAAACAACTCGTCAACACACCGACCCACAGACCAGGACACACCCTCGACCCCATCTTCGCGGCAGGAAACAGCGTCCAATTCAGCCACACAACGCAGCCGCCATGGACCGACCACCACTGCGTACACTTCGCCATCAACAAACCCAAGGCACCCAAACCAGCCCCACGCCCACCTCGAAGGAACTGGAGCAAGGTTACCGACGAGCAACTTAGCTCCACCCTCACCCAAGACAACCACACCTGGGCACCCGACGCAAACGACGCAGCCAGAGAACTCCACACCTGGATCTCCAACTGCGCAGACGAGCTCGCTCCGCTACGCAACCCTGACAGACAACGCCCCAGGAAAGCCGCCTGGTTCACCACCGCTCTCCAAGAAGCCAGACGCACCTGCAGACACCTGGAGAAGAACTGGAGAAACACCAAGACAACCGAAAACCACACCACCTACAAGGACGCCATGACAGACTACCACAACCAGATCAGAGCCACCAAGAGGAGCTTCATCCACAACAAAATCCTGGCCAACTCCACCAACTCCATGGAACTTTTCAGTGTCATTCAAGAATTCACCAACCCACGCAGCAAAGGCACAGACATCACCCCATCCCAAGACCTCTGCGACAAGCTTGGAACCTATTTCCACCTCAAGATCAAAAACCTCTACGACAACTTCATCGACCATCCACCAGGCGCCACAGACGGCCCCCCGCCCCCCAGAAACACCAGCCAGCCCACCATCTCCAACTGGACACCGATCACGGCCGAAGACACCGCCTCGACCATGAAAAGCATCCACTCGGGGGCCCCCACCGACCCCTGCCCCCCTCACATCTACCACAGAGCCGCAGCTGCCATCGCACCCGAACTACAACACACCATCAACACCACCTTCAAAACAGGCACCTTCCCAGACGACTGGAAGTGCGCAGAAGTCACACCCCTGCTCAAGAAGCCCACAGCTGACCCCACCGACGTCAAGAACTATCGGCCCATCTTGCTCCTCCCCTTCGCAGCCAAAGTTGCAGAGAAAACAGTCAACAGGAAACTGACACAATTCATTGAAGAGAACGCCGTCCTCAACCCGTCCCAATCCGGATTCCGAAGCAACCACAGCACAGAGACCACCCTACTCGCCGCCACAGATGACATCCGCACCCTCCTGGACCAAGGCCACTCCACAGCCCTCATCCTACTCGACCTATCAGCGGCCTTCGACACCGTCTCCCACCGCACACTAGTCGCCAGACTACACGACACAGGCATACAAGGAACAGCCCTGGACTGGATCCGATCATTCCTCACCGGAAGAAGCCAAAGGATCAGACTCCCACCCTTCCTCTCCGACCCCACGAAAATCACCTGCGGAGTCCCACAGGGTTCATCACTGAGCCCCACCCTCTTCAACATCTACATGGCCCCCTCGCAGCCATCGTCTGACAACACGGCCTCAACATCGTATCCTACGCCGACGGCACCCAGCTCATCCTCTCCCTCACCAAAGACCCCACCACTGCCAAACTCAACTTCCAGAAAGGAATGCAAGACGTCGCAGTCTGGATGACCAACAGCTGCCTGAAGCTCAACGCCGAGAAGACAGAAGTCCTCGTCCTCAGTACCACCCCTTCTGCATGGGACAGTACCTGGTGGCCGACTGCCCTCGGAAGCCCACATACCCCCTCAGACCCCACCAAGAAACTCTGCATCGTACTCGACTCATCACTCACCATGAACTGACAGGTCAACGCCGTCACCTCCAGCTGCTTCAACACCCTCCGCATCCTCCGCAAGACCTTCAAGTGGATCCCCCCTGCGTCAAGGAAGACAGTCACCCACGCACTCATCACCAGCAGACTGGACTATGGAAACGCACTCTACGCCGGCATCAACAAGTCCCTACTCCGCAAACTCCAGACAATACAGAACACCGCCGCCAGACTCATCCTCGGCATCCCCTGACACGAACACATCAGCCAACACCTACGAAGTCTCCACTGGCTCCCCTTGGAGAAAAGAGTCACTTTCAAAATCCTCACTCACGTCTACAAATGCCTACACAACAACGGACTCAAATACCTCAACGACAGAATCAACTTCCACGTACCCAAAAGAAACCTCCGATCTTCCAACCTCGCACTGGCTGAAGCCCCGCGCATCCACAGAGCCAGAGCAGGCAGAAGATCCTTCTCTCCCATTGCAGCCAAGACCTGGAACGCGCTACCGGCAGACATCAGATGCGCCCCCTCCCTGAACACCTTCAGGAAGACCCTCAAGACCTGGCTCTTCGGCTAAACAGATCTGCGGACCCCCCCCCTCAGCGCCTTGAGACCCTCATGGGTGAGTAGCGCGCTTACAATTCCCCTGATTGATTGATTGAGTGTGGGTAAAGGACCAATTTGGACAGGCCACCAACTATCTGTCCAGATAGAGGGGTTGTTTCTAAATAAAAGAACCTCAGTCTTGGAGGAGTTTAACTTCAAACAATTGTCTGTCATCCAGTTACCTATATGACTCATACAGTCATGAAATCTGGTGGCTGTGGAACTGGATGAACTGCTCACTGAGACAATTATCTGAGTGTCATCTGCATACGATACTAGCGCAAAGCCATAGCTTTGTATCAATTTTACCAGGGGAGTGACATAGAGATTGAAAAGCGTTGGGCTCAGGGAAGATCCCTGAGAAATGCCACAAGGAAGGGAAAAGGAGGGTAAAACATAGTCACCCAATGCTACCAATTGGAACTGCTAGGACAAAAAGGAACCCAACAGGGACAGGGCATTATCCCTGATCCCAATGGAAGCTAAACGATCTATCAGCAGCCCATGATTAACCGTATCAAATGCCACTGATAAGTCCAAAAGGATCAGGGCAGCGCTCCCCCCTCCATCCAAAGTCTGTTCGAGCTCCTCGGTGGCCATAATGACAGCCAGCTCCGTGCTGTAGTGTGCACGAAATCCGAATTGGAAGGAGTCCAGAATTGCATTCTCATTAACAAAGGAAGACAGTTCAGTGTTAATGGCTTTCTCAATCACCATTGAGGGAAAGGGAAGTCTTGATATGGGTCTATAATTAGAGGTGTCCTAAGCGTCCAGGTTTTTTTTTTAATAAAGGTAGTATGGAGGCTTTTTTCCACTCTGATGGGAAACGCCCTGATGTGAATATAGTTAAAAATAGCCGTGAGGGGAATAGCTATGGTTTCTGGGGAGAAGTGCAGAATTTTGGGGGGGCAGGGATCTCAGGGTGATTCTGATTTAATTGCGCCAATTATTCTAGCTGTCTGTTCGATGGTCAAGGCGGTGAAGGATGAGAGTGTTGGAGATACCGATCCTGCTGTGGATTGTATCTTGTTCAGTTGAGTGGGAGTCTGTGCCAGGCAGTTATCCTGGAGCACAAAGGTGTCGAAGACAGCCTTGACTTTGCGCTGAAAAGATTCAGCTAGGGAGTTACATAACTCCTGACTAACATTAAAGTCCTGCGATACTGGGAGTTTGGACACATTTTTCACCGTGGTGAATTGGGCTTTAGGACATCCATTGGCCGCTCTGATTTTCTCCATAAAGTAGGAAGCCTTTTTCCGAAGGATAAGGTTCTTGTATACTTGAAGAGATGATTTATATTCAGTTCTAGTAAGTAGATTGTCATCAAGCCTCCATTTCCTCTCCAGTCTAAGGCATTGTTGTTTCTGGGCTCTAAGAATATCATTGAACCAGGGATCTGAAGGTGAGCACCTGGAACGCCAACTGTTTCTTTGGGGAACTAATTGCATTGTTGCAGGGTTAAGCCAGGACTGGTAATTTGCCACTGCTTGATTAGGGTCGGTGGGAATGTGCGGCAGAGTTTGCAAAAGAAGGGAGTTTAGCTGTTTAGCCTCTAATTTATTCCAGGAGCTACTAATAAAAGATTCCCCTGAATCATTGGGATGTATCTTTCGTGGCAGTGAGATTTCGAAGAGGAGTGCATTATGATCAGACCAAATAAGAGGAAGGGATCTGGTCCATCTTAGATGAAGATTATCAGAGAAAATCCCATCCAGACAGTGTCCAGCAGTATGTGATGGACCTTTTACTAGTTGACATAGTCCAACGATGCTCATTTGAACAAGAAGCACTTCGGTGTCATGGTCAGTGACATTTTCCATGTGAGAATTAAAATCTCCTAAAATGAAGAAGTTGGGAAGTTCAGCCTTGCGAACTAAGGGCCAGATGTGCGACCGGGGCATTTAGCGACTCGCAAATTACGCTCAATTGCAAGTCGCAATTTGCGAGTCGCTAAATGCCATGTACAACAGTGTCAAAGACACTGTTTGCGATTCCCAATGGGGTTGCAAATTGCATGCCTGATCAATATTCATGAGGCACTCGCAATTTGCGACCCCATTAGAATGGCTGGCCCTCCCAGGTCTGGTGGCCTGCTGGGCTCAGCAGACCTCCATGTCTAGGACTGCTTTTCAATAAAGCAGGTTTTATTTTTTAAATGCAGCCCATTTTCCTTAAAGGAAAACGGTTGTATGTTGGAACAACGAGTTCCCCAACCACGACTTCCCTAACAACGAGGTCGCAACCACGACCTTGTCTAAACCACGATTTTTTTTACCACGCATTCCTTTACCACGATTTTTCGTGGTAAAGGAATGCGTGTTAAAAAAAATGCTTTCCAACTAGTACCTCAATCCCCCCACCCCTTAAAAACGAATTCCCCCCAGCCTAAAAATAAACACGATCACCCACACACACTAAACTAATTCCCTCCCATCCTAAAAATATACTCGATCACCAACACATCCTTAAAACAAACACGATCACGCACACCCCCTAAAAACTAACCCCAAACCCCTAAAAACTAACCCCAAACCCCCCCAACCCCTGCTTACTAACACCAATCCCCCCGCCCTCCTAAAACTAATTCCCCCACTCTAAAAATAAACACGATCACCCACAAACCCTAATAACTAATTCCCCCTTCCCTAATAATAAACACGATCACCCACACCCCTTAAAAATAAACTCAACCCCCATAAAACTAATTCCCCCTCCCTAAAAATAATCACGATTACCCCCACCTCCTAATAACGAACTCAACACCTTTTAAACTAATTCCCCCACCTTAAAACTAAACCCCAAACCCCTAAAATCTTATCCTAAACCCCCACCACCCCCTGAAAATTAACCCCTCTTACCTGTTCCTCTGCGACGCTCCTCGGAACTCCGCCCTGCCCGAACACTAGACCGAATCAGCCTTAACCATGCACATGCGTGGTTAAGGCTGAGTCGTTGTTCGGGCAGGGCGGAGTTCCGCTTTCGTGACTCCGGAACTCGTTGTTCCGGAGTCGTTGTTCAGGATGTTTCCCAGGAAAACGGGCTGCATTTAAAAAAAATAAAATGAAACGTTTTCGTTTCATTTTTTAAGGGCAGGTAGTGGTCCCTGGGACCACTGCCTGCCCCTAAACAATATTTTTTCCTGCATTTGCAAAGGGGAAGGGGTCCCCTGGGGACCCCTTCCCATTTGCGAGTGCCTTACCACCCTCTTGAAGAGGGCAGTAAATTGCGAGTGTTTTGCGACCGCAATTGCGGTTGCAAAACATTCTTACATAGGGTAGCAAGTCGCAATTAGGAAGGGACGCCCTTGGAACGCCCCTTCCTAATTGCGAGTCGCAAATCCTATTTAGCGAGTCGCAAATAAATTGTGACTCGCTTAATAGGGTTTGTACATGGCCCTATTAGTCTTTGCATGCGCAAACGGGTCGCTAACCCGTTTGCACATGCAAAAATGGGTCGTACATCTGGCCCTAAGAGATGTCCTAGATTGTCAATAAATGTGGCCTTAGGGCTTGGTGGACTGTAAAGTAGAATGCCATTGATAGAATATTGACCATCTAGTACGACCTTAAAAACCATGGCTTCACAATCCAAGTTATCCGGTAGCGCTTTGAAACATGATTTAAAACTTGATTTAAGAATTAGGGCTATACCTCCGCCTCTTTTTCATACTCTGTCAACTTTGTGAATTTTGAAGCCTGCAGGTATGGCCAGCAGTAGGTCAGGGTCAGACGAAACGTCTGCCCATGTTTCTGTAATAAAGACAATTTCGGTTTGATATGTTTCTGGAAACTCACGAAATGCGATTGCATTCTTGACTAAAGATCTCGCGTTGATAAGCACACATGATGTTGAGAATCTCAACTCCCCTTTAGAAGGAGGGGTAGGAGTGAAGGGTATGTAAATGGGCAAGGAAAAGTGCTGAAAGGCGAGGCCCCAATAAGAACAATGTGATGTACCCTGAGCTGAGTATGGGTCAAAGCGCGGGCCAGGGCAAGTCTTACCTAACGGTTTCAAGTCCAGTGTGGCATCCCTGAAGTACTGGAGTTTAGGCGTAGTGGGGGAGGTATCTAGCCTGAAACCGGCAGCATGGCTGGCACTGAGTGCGGTCCGAGTGCAAACGTGCACAGACAGGCTTGCCTTTAGCGCGACTTCGGCGTTCCAAAGGCGCGCCCGCTTCGTGCATCTGCTGCATGGACGCGCTGTTCATCCGGTTTTATAAGCCTGCATCGGAGGGTGAGTTGGGGGCGTGAGGGGGGCGTGGCCACAGGCGCTGCAACGCGGGAGCGCTAACTAAGATAAAAAGTGCAGTTTTGTTTTGTGTGGTGTCTTAGGGCCCACCCTCCTGGTCAGGGTTTTGAGGCACACAGAGGACTCATTTTCTTTATCCTTAGAGTGGTCCACCTTTTTCTCTTTGGGGGGGGGGCTTTTTGGCTTCTTGCTTTTGGTCTCCCCTCCATGACTTATCCTGGACACTCTAGTTTTCACCCAGTGATCAGCCTTCTTCTCAAACTCTTGGGAAGAGACTGGCCCTGGTCTACTAGGTACTGGAGCAACGTTTCTTGATAATTACTTAATGGGTGTTCTTTCATAATCAAATTATACAGCCCATCATAATCATGCACATTATTACCTCTCAATCAACCACTTAGTGTTTTCACTGAAAGTCTACAGTAACTACCCAGGACTGACTCTGGGTTTTTTGAGTGTCCCTGAACCTGATCCTGTATTCTTCAGTGGTGAGTCCAAAACCCTAAATCAGGGTACCCTTCATGTGGTCATAGGGCTCAGCTTCTGTTCCTGTCAGTATCAGGAATCTATCCCTACACTTTCCTGAGAACAGTTCCCAAAGGAGAGAGCCCCAATACTTCTGGCTGACCTTCCTTGCTATACAGGCTCTCTCGAATACTGTAAACCATTTTCTGATGTCATCACCTTCTGTATACTTCGGAACAATCCTTTTGGGGATTTTAGGGTCAAAGATATCCTCTCTGTCCCTATGAATTATGTTGCTGCCACCATTGATGGGTCCGAAACCCATCTCTGCCCTGTCCCTTTCTATGGCCAGTGTCCGGTCCTCCAGGGCTATTCTGTGCGCCAATCTCTCCAGAAGGATGTCCTCCTCTGGGGGACCTTCCATGTACCTTGAGCTACCTGAAACCTCCTCACGAGAGGCAGGTACTCTTGGCACAGTGGGTCATTTTTGAGGTAGAGGTACGGTGTCCTCTCCTTTACCACTCTGCCCTGGTTCTCAGGGTCTGCTACTTCATCCGTAGGATGGGTCAGCTCATACTCTGCCAACAGCTTCTGAAGCATTACAGTAGTAGGGATTGAGCAAGTTTGTATTTTGTATCATTTGCAGAGGAGCCTTCATTAAAAGTAAGCTGCAGATAAGGGGTAAGGTCGAGCTCCTTAGCCACATCCCAAGCATGATCCATTATCACACTAACGTTGGGACCATTTTGGGACCATTTGGGAGCTAGAAAAAAATCCAAGCTCAAGTTTTACAGTCCTAAAAACAGTCTGAAAAAATTGACAATTGGACAATAAAATCACTTTTAACTACAGGCAATTTTTGGATTTATTTGCGTAGTCACTCTTTGACCAATTGGTATCAGCAAACGCAAACTCATAGACCACACTGTTGATCCGCCAATGTAGGAAGCAAGCTTTCTATATACTGTACTAAAATGAAGACACTGTGAAGAATGTCTTGTGGATCCCCAATTGGTTTACGGAGGCTAAAGTAGATAATACAAATGCTCTCTTTTGTGGTAGTGTGGGCGAGCAGTTGGGATTATCAGAGGATAGCGCTAAGCATTTGTTGTACTCACAGAGGCAATAAATAAGACACATGCTCAAAGAATAAATCAGAGAACAATCTAGAAAAATAATACTTCTTTCTATAAATATTTCAAACTCAAGAACTTTATTTCAAAGTAGGTACAGTTTTCGATAAAATTATGCACAGGTAAGTAAACATTTCAGACCTGTGCACTTTTACGCACAATGTAATCCTATGGGAGGAAAAGTCAAAGATGCATATAAGGTAGGTACACTCGGTTTCAGGGGGTCGCCTTCTGGAATCTAAATACTAGTCGGCCAAAGTTCAAAGTACTACCAGCAGTTCTTCGAGAACTGCTTGGGTTCTACCAGGAGCTGGGTGCTGGTGAGGCTGATAGCTAGTACTACAGGGGAAGGGGGGGCCACCTAAAAAAGGTTGCACAGGGGGACTTGCAAGGACGTCCGAGGGATCCCAAATGGGGGCTCAGATTGCAAGGGATCTTGGAGCACGGGGGCACAGCCGGTTCATTGGGACCTGGGCTGGAGGGCTCAGGAGCAGAGTAGTTTGGTCAGCTGGGCTGGTGCACAAAGATGCACCTCGCGGTCAGGGACGAACAGCTGGAGGAGGAGAAATCAAGGCAGCTGGGCCACTCTCGAAGTGGTTCTCAGTGATGCTGACGTCCCTTGATGGCTGCTTGGTCCTGCTGCAGTGAGAGTCCAGACTGGACCCTCACGATCGGTGTTTGATGCAGGGTGTCCAGTACCCCTGGGGTTGGTACAGCATGGCTCCGGTTGGTCCTGGTGTCCTCACACTCAGTGAGGAGACAGATCTGACTGTCCAGAGAATGAGTGCCTTCTCTGATGGTTGTCTGTGGCATCGGTTGGGCTGGGGAGCTGCAAAGTGGTGGACCGGACTCTGCTTGTCAGTGGCTGCAAACTGCAGGGAGTAGCTCCTCTACTCCAGGGGAGGCTTTCAGTGTTAGTTGAATTGCTGGCAGGTTACCCAAGGCTTTGGTAGATCTCCTGCTCACATAATGAGACACTCTTTCATGATTGTCGAGAGAGGGCTGAGGACTGCAGGGTTTTTGCCAAAGTCCAAATTTCGGGCTGCAATTCTCTCTAGGCAGTGACTCTTTTTCATCCTTCTTCTGTTGATCCGTTGAATCTGAAATTCTGGGTCAAGGGGTACAACCTAAATACTCAATTTAGGGCCGTTAAGGGGAGTACCAGGTAGTAGCCAATTGGCTACCTACCTGTACGGTGACAACACCCTCTGTATGACCACTCCCTGTGGAGAGTGGGCATAAACCTGACGCTAATAGGCTAATTCTCTCCAACACAAGATGGAGGATTCTGAAACGTGGGTTCCACATCAGCTGGCCCGCCCTAGGTGTGCTGCTGGCTGAATGTGGGTACACCTCCTAATCTAACTATTTTCCTGCTGTCTTGCCGCCACAAAGTGGGGTCAGGACAGGAGGCCGGGCACCTCCACTATCTGGAGAGCCCGGAGTCGCATATGAAAGGCAGCAGGGCCTTTGAAGGTTCCTGCCCTGGGATGCCCATCCTGCTTAGACGAGGTGTGAAGGCTCGCATCTCAGGAGGTTAAAATCTTCTCTAGGGTGGCTGGCTGGTCGAGAGCAGTCAGTCAACACACTAGTAGTTGGTAGGTTTTCAGGAGGCTCTATCTGAGGTGCTCTCCGGGTGCATCTATTATTAATACAGCACTGGAATCAGTGCAGATTTATTAAGATGAGGTGTTTGGTACAAAACACCTTAGGGTACAGTGAAGCCAACAGGTAGCTGGGGAACTCGTAATGACAAGTATCCAGCCCATGCACTCGTTATGGCTTCCCTGTGCACTTGTTATATCTAATGGTGTATTAGATGTCACCGGGACATACCAACTCTTACAGATATATCCTCACATGGGTATAGTGCACCCTGCCTTAGGGCTGTAAGGCCTGCCGTAGTGGTGTCTTACCTATGCCCCCTGTAGTGTTGGCAGGTATGGCACACAGGGATGTGTGCCATGTTGACTCTTCGGTTTTCTCTGCACCAAGGCATGCAGGCTGCAATTGCAGTTTTCCTGAGCTTGGTAGGGGTCCCTTAGGGAGGCACAATTTTTGCTGGAGCCCTTAGGGACCCTCTTTAGGTCCAATACCCTAGGTACCAGGGGTATCACTTACTAGGGACTTTCAAGGAATCCCAAAGGGTTTGCCAATTGTGGATCAATCATAAAGTTTAGGGAAAGAACACTGGTGCTGGGGACCTGGTTAGAAGGAACCCAGCACACTTTCAGTCAAAGTTGCTCCAGATACCAGGCCAAAAGTGGGGATTATACTGCAACAAAACCCCGATTTCTTACAGACTCACTCAATTAATTTGTTCTCCCACACACAAAGCGGGACATACATTGGATGCTATTTATTCCACTAATAACTTGATATGATTGCTCCTCCCCTAGCTCAGCCCTGGATGTACCATAAAAGTATTTTCAGAACCTCCCACCTGTCAAAATTATTGTCACCCAGGAGACTGCTGTTGGTTAGTGCGCACTTGGGTGAGGATTAATACTGTCCAGTTGAATGCAGGCTTATAGAATCCTCCCTTCTCTGAAAATATTAGAGAGGATATGAATGCCAGAGCCTCCAATTTCAATGATTGGATCACTGTAGCCTTAGATTAAATCACCACCCCTAAATGTATTTCATTCCCCTGGACTTCTCCCTTGGCCCAATGTATTCTTATGATCTTGCTGCTACTAAGCACCGCTGAAAAGTATTGGAAAGACAATGGAGAACTGACTATAGTGATATCCATAAACAGGCTTGCACTAGTAAACTTAAAGACTATTACGCTATCCATAAACAGGTTTGCAGTACTAAACTTAAAGTGTATAAAAAAAAACTCTGCAGAAAGCCATGGTTATAAATGTAGCGTCTGCCATTCAAAAAAGTGAGAAACGTTTTCAAGATAGTGGAAAATCTTTTCATTTCACTTCTAGGTTTTTCATCCAATCCTCCTTTCTGCGATCTCTGATGCTCTTTTTTTGAGGAAAAAATCTTGAAAATGTACCATTTATTCGGTAACTGTAAGGGCTCACAATTGCACTATTAATGATCTGTTTGCTACATCTGAGAACTCGATATCCATTCTATTTCAAAACTAGCTACTGCATCTTGAGGACATTTAAAAACATGTTTGTAGGGTCATGTCAGGCTCCCATAATCACTCTTGCCCTGCAAATATTTTCAACATAGAGAGAAACTCCATAGCGCCAATGATTTTCTCCCTTTGTAATGCTTCCCTTGAAACAACAGCAGTAGCCCAGTTATGGAAAGAAGCAATGTTTGTCCCTCTTTTGAAAAAGCCTTTGGCTGATCATTTGGTGTTAAACAATTATCGACCTATCTCTCGCCTCCCTTTCCCAACAAAGATCCTCAAAAGATATCTTCTTTCGTTGAGTACAATATATCCTTGATGCTTCACTGGCGGACGTCCGCCATCTACATGGAAAACCGGTGGAATTGTGTACCTTTACTGAATGTTGTTAGATCAAGATGCAGTCCTGCTCTCTTTCTCTTGGATGGTATTGTCGTCTTCAACACTGTTCCCCAAGATCTACTCTTCCAAAGGGTATACTGACATTCCTGCCAAGTACCACGCATCAGGCGTTAGACTAACGCATTTCAGTGTGGTACTCTGCATTACCGCACTGAAATGCATTGTCACGCATATGCATGGTATCTCAGATGTCACTGAAGCATTGCCTACAACTGTGTAAGTGTGGCATCTGGCAGCGCGCTGCCAGTGGCGAGCATGCGCTGCTCCAGCAGACTTGTTGCTCACAGCTGAGCTAATGCAGCCCTGCTGATTTCCCTTTGTGAGGAGCCATACTATTTGTGTATTAAAAATAATTAAAACTGGGGGTGTGACGATGATGCGCAATTGGTGGTTGCTCTTTTCTGAGTTCTGCCACTCTTCCACTTATTCAACCCTACATGCTCCGCAAAGACTCCTTACTGGCTGGTTGTTTCGCCGCAGACCCGCTACTTAACGTCCCAGGGTCTTCACCAGCCCTGCAGCAGAGACGCGACGGGAGAATATACCGATGAAATGGCCTCAGAACCGGGGTCTCTGTTTTAAAGTGGCGCTGCTGGAAAGAGGGAGGTGAGTCATCCCTCTTCTTCCTCCTAGCTGGCCGTTGCCTGAAAGCCTGCCACCCTGTGCGCTGTGAGTCAGGCACCAGGAGAGATAAAACCCTGTGGTGGGACGCAGCACTGTAAAATTGTCCGCTCGTGAGGAAAGGCGGAAAATGCACCCGGTCTGGGCCATGTTGAGGATGAGGTAAAGGGACAGTGACCCGGGCAGTCCTCAGGGCCTGGTAGATGGACCAGGGGCTGAGTGGAGCGTTATCGGGCAGTGGACTGTCTCTGTTATACCTCCCCCCGCCCCCCCCCCCCCGGTGGGCAGCAGATTGGTGCTCAGGATCCCGTAGATCCCGCATCAGATTAGGAAGGGTGCCTGTTCATTTCAGGGATGTAAGGAGTGGTGACAGGATCAGTGGTTCTAGCCAGGTACTCAAATGGACGGCCTTGCAACCGAGCAAAGAGACTTATGATTGACTGTGGAGCAGAGTGTGGACCCTAATTCCCTCGTCTTCATTGCTTAAATTTGCTCGCGCGAAAGTGTCACTCATAGTTGTTGAATGTCACTCAAAATTACACTGAAATGAAAAAAACGTCACACATAACCATTCTGAAACCTTCTGAAACCTTGACAGCTATGTACTGAATCTGTCAATGTGATCAATCACTAAAGTGGTTTTCTTCTTACTTGACTAACTTCTCACACTGGTCATTCTGAAGCCTTTTTATACTAAAACTAAGGGGCATATTAGCAAGACCCACGTTAAAATTATCGCCGTTTAAGCGGCAGGAAACTGCCGCTAAAACGGCGATAATGGGCTTGCTAATATGCGTTATAGAATTCCAATAGAAGCCCAGGTTAGATGTGCAGGACATCTAACCTGGGCTTCTAATGGAATTCTATAACGCATATTAGCAAGCCCATTATCACCGTTACTGCCTCTAAGACGGCGATAATTTTAACGTGGGTCTTGCTAATATGCCCCTAAGCCTTTAGTGTGAGGAGTCCCCTGGGCTCCTCATTGAGCCCCAAACTCTTTATCATTTGCATGGCATCATTAGTTGGCTTAATCAGCAGCTCTGGCTTTTTTCTAATGTCCTACACAGACAACACCCAGATTGTCCTCTCGTTTGTAGACAAGTACATCGCCTCCATCCAAACTTTAATTGTTGTCTGTTGGCGGTGGCAACTTGGATAAAGAGTCACTCAAGCTCAATGGTGACAAGACTGAGCTTTTGCTTTTTAGAGGAGTCACTCCGATTCGGCCCCTTTCTTGGTGGCTGCCACGTTTGGGCATTGCCCTGTCACCAAAAGGAGTTGGCAAAAATCTGTGCATTGTCGTGGATGTTTCACTTTCATTTACAAAGAAAATCAATACCTTTGTCTCCTTGTGTTCATTCTGTTTGCAAATGTTATGCAAAGTGCTTCCTCTGCTTCCCATTAATTCATGCTGCACATTCGAGGCATCAATTTTCCTTGCATCGACTTTGCAACTCATTTGGGACTTCCTAAGAAATCTACGGGGCGCTTGCAAATAGTTCCGAAGATCATTATTTGGTTTTCCTTCACAAAGTTCCACCTTGTCTCACCATAAGGATTTCCACTGTCTGCCTGTGCAGCAACATCTGATTTTTAAATCTCTTTTTATTTGTCATAGGACCTTAAACAGACATGGTCCTGTATTTTTGCAACAGGGATTCATCATTACATTCCCTTAGTGGAGCCTGCATTCTTCCAATGCACCATTATAACCAGTTCTCTGTATTTTTCTTACAAGACAAGGTGGGGGAAGCCTTTTCCTACCCTGAAGCAATAGTGTGGAATTCCCTCCCCTTTCATCTCCCGGAGCTAACCAGCCAAAGTTTTGCAAAGGTCTGAAAGAGTGCCTTTCTGCTAGATTGTATGGTTTCATAATATCTATGCACTTCTAGATCACTAGTGGTAGAGCATATTTAACTGCTTTACACAGAGATCTCTTTGCCTGGCAATGATTCATAGTTGTATTTGGCTCCTCACTTTCGTACGGTTATCCACATGACCCTGCACTCGGCACCTTTGTTATTTTTCACCCTTTTTGTTTCCCTTGAGTTAGCCCTTACCATGAAATCCTACCTTGGCTTGTCCCTTTTTGTCTCGCTTGTCTGTTGTTGGAGTCCTTCCATCTGCTGGTATTCATTGTTCTGCATTTGGGGTTCTTTGAGGGCAGTGCTGGTATCCTGGACCTTATTCTCATCACTGTATCTTCCATGCAGGTTTCAGGTACGCATGGTTACTGTGGGAGCTAATGTCTCATGCCATCTACCTGCTTATTGACATGTCCATCTTTCTTGTACTCATTTAGCATTCACTCCACGCATCACCTGAGAGCAAGTAAGGGTATCCATATGCTCAAGCAGATGCTATTCCACCCCGGTTTTGCTAGCACTGACCTACGAAGCAAGAACTCCTCTGTTTTCTCTGTCCCTTCCCATCATTCCCTGTTTTTCCCGTTCTTTTCCTTGTGAGTTATTTGAATTCTCAATACATCCAGAGAGATTGGGAGATAGTTGTGACTTTCAGGATCTTCAGTTGAAGCTTGACAATTGGAAGGATTGGGCAACATGAACCACATTGGTCCAGCAGCTTACTTTTTGGGGAGAAACATAACAATATTGATATAGAACAAAGGTGAAAATGTTATCCCATGCTGACAATATGAACAAACCATACACCTTTAGCATGATAGGTACAAGAGCAGAGCTGAACCCACTGCGCGTTATGCTTGTAACATGGAGTTACTGCAAAACTCTGCCAACCACCATGTGGCCGAGTTTGTTCTCGTGCGTGGCTCTCCAACATTAAGTTGGCAAGCGTGAGCAAGAATTGGCGCTCTCAGTGCGATTTTCGGGTGCTAGATTTTCTCAACGCAGGCGGTCACAACCATTCGCGGTGAGAAAGCTGTCACTCGAGTAGAAAATTCACTCGAGCGGCAGCAAAGAAGCAGCACCCTCTGGCACGCTGTGTGGTGCAGTTCGTGCTGATTTGGCAGCACAAAAAAAGCTCCTGCTGCTAAAAATCAGAGCAAGCTGCGCAACGTACCGATCTCAAGTTCTGTGCACCCTGAGTCAATGCATGTTAAATTGCCATGTCACAGGTACTAAAATTTGAAACCTAGCTGATCACTGTAGTCTTTATCAAGGATCTTTGAGAACATAGGTTTCCAGCTGCTGTAAGACAATGTTACAGCAACAGCAATAAATTGATGAGCGTTAGGGAGCAAAGAGTTAGTATGTGAGCATATACATATGTCAAAGCCAATTAGAATGGGGGAGGGCCACAATTTAGGTCATAATCTGATCTTGAAAGACAGTGGGATTGTCAATGTTGGGGCTGCAGATTGAACATAGTCAGGTGAAATCCCCATACTTGGACTCAGTTTTATTAATTACCAGCTACCTTGAGACACTGCATTTAAATGAGTAATACGCCATTGACCAGATAATATACCCATCATAACACCCCCATATTGAGACATTCTGAGTGAAGTAGGCTATATTCCTGACCCCTTTCAGAAGATTCTTACCTTGGCAGGCAATATTGTTTCCTACAGAAAGGCTATATCTGTTTGCAAAATCTGAAGCTACTCCTTATTCACTCTTATGTTAAACCATTAAGCCCATGCCTTTATCCACATCATCTTCCACATTCACGAAGAACATTCATTGCATCTTCATTGACAGAAAAGTAACCTCTCACTGAAAATTGTCTTGGCAGACCATTTTTGCATTCTCCCTTTAAAGACCCCATGCCACCCCTCTCCAACTCCCACCCACACCATCCCCACTTAAAAGCAGCCTCTCTTCACACAACCCACACCCTCCTGAGGGAATCACCCCTATAGCAAGCTGCATTCAAACAAGCTGCCTACAGAGACCTTAGGTGCATACGCTGCCCATCACTGCCATGCACTCTCATACCAGCCTGACCAATCACTTTGGTGACTACCAAACTATATCCATGAAATAGAAATTATATATGATGTAATAAAAAGATAAGATAATTCCACGTCCAGGCTCAGAGGACAATAAGTCACTGCATGCCAGATTAAACAGTGTATTTTTCCACACAAAGTTTTTTTTGGAACTTCTAATTGCCTACGGAGTGCGGGACCCACTACTCTATTTTAATAAAAAGATAAACATATAAAGAAAAAACCCAGAGGGGCTGCAAAGAATAGACCTGATGTGGATTTTACAGCCTTTGGCCGCAGTATAATCTTATTCTACATCAGAAAATATACTCTCTTGACCCTAGGCATGGCTCTTACTTTGTCACTGCTATAGTATGTTATGTTATGTTATGTTAGCAATTTCTAGAGCGCACAAATACCCATAGGTGTCTCGGCGCTATGGACTGTAGAGGAAAGCGGAGAGGCCCCTTATTGCTCAAATAGCCAGGTTTTTACTTGTTTTCTAAATGATAGAAGCGTTAGGCTGGTCTTAATTTGTAGGGGGAGCAGGTTCCAAAGTTTAGCCGTTGCCACTACAAATCTTCTGTCTCCCCAGTTAACTTTATTGGTTCCGGGAACGATCAGAAGGTTAGCTCCTGCGGAGCGTAAGGCTCTGTTGGGCGTATATGCCCGAAAAGCTTTTTTCAAATATTCGGGTCCTAAACCATGAACTGCTTTATAAGCAATGCATAGCGCTTTAAATTTAGTTCTGCTTTTTATGGGCAGCCAATGTAACTGGCGCCTTACCTTGGAAATTGACTTAAACTTCGGAGTACCAGACAATAGCCTGGCGGCTGTATTCTGTATCCGTTGCAGCCTGTTCAAGACATTTTCTTGAGCGTTGATTAAAAGGCCGTTACAGTAATCAACTCTTGACATAACTAAGGCACTGATGAGTATTTTTCCAGTGCTCAACGGAAGAAAAGGTAGCAATTTTTTTATTATCCTTAAAACATAAAAGGAAGAAGAGGCCACTGCGTTAACATGCTGTTTAAAAGTAAGGCTCTCATCAAACATGACACCTAGGTTTCTGGCCTTCTTGACAGGGATGGGGAGTAATCCCAGTTCAACTGGCCACCATGTAAGGTTACCGAAGACCATTACCTCGGTCTTGTCTGAATTTAATTTAAGGCAATTATTTGCCATCCATAAGCTAATGGCCAACATGCCGTCTCGAAAGCTAGCCTCCACTGCCGCCCCGTCTTTATGCACCGCTAGCACAAGTTGCGTGTCGTCGGCATAAGACGTGAGGCCCATTCCAAAGCTTTTAATTACTCGTGCTAAGTCCGCCACATATATATTAAACAATGTTGGACTTAGCGACGATCCCTGCGGAACACCACAGGGGAGAGAGAAGACTGATGAATTGTAATCACCCATACTGACTGACTGGGTCCGTTTGAAAAGAAAGGAGGACAGAAGGGCCTTGGCCTTTCGTCCGACACCCATAGCTGAGACACGGTTGATCAAGGTGGCGTGATCAACCGTGTCAAAAGCTGCTGATAGATCTAAAAGCACCAAAACTGCGGCACCTCCTCTATCCAGCACCATTCTTATTTCATCTGATGCTTTAATCAGTGCAGTCTCTGTGCCATGTCCTTTCTTAAAGCTGAATTGGGTGTCATCTAACAGCTTGTTCTCTTCTATAAACTGTGCTATCTGGATGTTCATGACTTTCTCAAAGATTTTTGCTCGAAACGGTAGACGTGCAATTGGTCTGTAGTTTTTGGTGTCTCCTGGGTCGAGATTGTTTTTCTTTGACAACGGCTGAATGATGGCCTTTTTCCATATAGAAGGGTAGGAGCCTGAGCAAAACATAGCATTACAAATGCTCGTTAAATTAGTACCTATCAGGTCAGGAATCATTTTTAAAACTGATGGGGGACATGGGTCAGACGGAGATCCTGATTTGACTGTCTTAACCAGGTCAATGACCTGTTCCACCAGCACTGGCCTGAATTCCATGAAGCTAGGAGAATCTCTATTCCTATTATTGTCATCTAGTTGGTTCACGTCACCTGCAGGCATATTGAAGTTTGAATAAATTTGGCCCACCTTGTCTTGAAAGAAACTAGCTAAAGAGTCACAAAGTGACTGAGATGCCTCTTTGGTGGTATTAACCAATGGCCCTGTCAGGTTAGAAACTACATGAAACAATTGCTTAGTAGAGTTTTGTGCTGTTTCTATCGTTCTGATATAGTAGTTACTTTTTTCTATGATTATAAGACGTTTATACTTTGTCAGGGCCGCGTTATAGCGTATTTTCTCCAAGTCATTATATTCTTTGCGCCAACGTCTTTCTTTATTCCTGCAATGTTGTTTCTCCAGTCTAAGTGCCTCGGTAAACCATGGCGCTGAAGGAGTTCTCCTGTTTTTGGAGATTGTCTTATAGGGAACTAATTTGCTAAATGCATTTTGGAGCCATTCAGTATAATTAGTAGAGGCCAGTTCAGGGTCCGGCACAATCTCTGGTTGGGAATCTATTAGATTTTGTCTAAGATGGATTTGATTAATGCTGCTCCAAGCCCTAAATTGTTTAGAGGGGGTAGGGCTGGTATGCATAGAGATGGGCTGTAATATCCTAATGTCAAATTTTACTGCGCAATGGTCAGACCATGTCAAGGAAAGAACCATCCTTATTGAGATGCGATCACTGTTTGAGAACAGACCATCTAATGTGTGTCCAGCTGAGTGAGTAGGCATCCTTACTTTTTGGGAGAATCCTAAAGCCTCTAAATCAGAGATGAGAACTCTCGAATCTTTGTCTAGGAGGGCCTCCAAATGAAAATTAAAATCCCCCAAAATTGTATAATTGGATTCAGCTGCAACAGATTCTAATAGATTACTTATTACTGACGGAAAATCTCCCCTGGGGCCTGGTGGACGATATAATAAAGTCCCCTTGAAAGACTGGTGTTTAGAGAGCAATATATTAAAATTAAATGCCTCACAAACCGCAGTGGTGATCACCTCTGTCCTGACTGAGAACTCCTCTCGATAGATGAGTGCCAATCCTCCTCCTTTCTTCAAAATTCTATCACATCTATATGCTGAGTAGCCATCCGGAGTGGCAATACAAAAATCTGGGCCAGCTGAGGGATCAGCCCATGTCTCCGTAATAAATAAAAGATCCAAATCATATTTATCCAATAGATCTGCTATCTCATATTTATGTTTAGGGACAGAGCGCGCATTGATCAGAGCAGAGTAAATCTTGTCCTTTTTATCGTTTTTTGGAGTTATAGTGTTATTTCTCTGATCAGATAGGTCTATTGGTGTCCTGTCATAGGCCTCTAACCTGAACCCACAAGTCGGGCACGAATCTGTTTCTTTACTAAGAGAGATCTCCAGATTAAAATGCGGACAGACCTGCATGCCATAATTACCATTACTTAGAATGGTCATTAGTTGTTTACTAGAGTATGACCTTACCTTCCTCAATTCCTCTGATTGACCTGGGCCAGGTGTCCTCGCCCTTGTCCCGGTCCAGGCGCGGACGGGCGCAGACGGGCTTGCCTTTGGCGCCGCGCCCGCTGCGTGCGTCCGCTGCGCGACGGCGCCAGAGTGCTTATGAGCAGTGTGAGAGGCGGGAAGCCTGTCCGACCAGACGGGCCTGACTACTAGAACGCCCACCTCTAAAATGCCGGAAGTGAGGATATGGAGGAGTTATCTCCGCTCCTCTCCCTCCACTCAATCAGCCACTAAAAGGCTGCGGTGGACCGGGGAGAGAGCGCGAGTGCGAGTACAGGTACTAAAAATGTTTAAAATATTAGTTTTTAAAATATTTCAACAACACGTTTAAAACAATAAAATTCAGTTTCCAGGTGCAAAAGAGCGGTAGCAGCAATTTTAAGATAAAAGATTTCATGCGGCAGAACATAAAAGCCAAAGTAGCGTGAAGCAAGCAGCGCTAACCTTCTAGTCCGCTGCGCGACAGCGCCAGAGTGCTTATGAGCAGTGTGAGAGGTGGGAAGCCTGTCCGACCAGACGGGCCTGACTACTAGAACGCCCACCTCTAAAATGCCGGAAGGAGGATATGGAGGAGTTATCTCCGCTCCTCTCCCTCCACTCAATCAGCCACTAAAAGGCTGCGGTGGACCGGGGAGAGAGCGCGAGTGCGAGTACAGGTACTAAAAATGTTTAAAATATTAGCTTTTAAAATATTTCAACAACACGTTTAAAACAATAAAATTCAGTTTCCAGGTGCAAAAGAGCGGTAGCAGCAATTTTAAGATAAAAGATTTCATGCGGCAGAACATAAAAGCCAAAGTAGCGTGAAGCAAGCAGCGCTAACCTTCTAGTAACTCATCTGCTTGCAATGGTGAAGTAACAAACAGTACTTTATTCCTGTAAATAATCTTCAGTTTTTAAGCGCCTGAAATACAATTGCCCCATCCTTCCAGCCTTCCTAAGGGGGGTCAATGAGTTGCCTCGAGCACTACCAACATTCAATTCTATCTTTGTTGAGGTCACAGTATACAAACAATTTATTAGTACCAGCTGTAAATGATGAATTTGGCTAGCCCAGAAATATACCATTTGCCATAAATTAAAATATCCAATGCCTCTAGATTTGTTCTAGGTACTATGGTTCTTTCTAGGCTTCCTAAATGAAAAATGGTGGGTGCAGAGTACCTTCAGGGTAAAATCCCATTGGGTGACCTCTGTAGATTCCTGTCTAAGTGGATCAAACACAAACAGTTTGAGATTCAGCTACGTCAAACAATCCGAGATTATTACGTCTTCTAGTCTGCAATGAATATCAGAGAACGGCCAATCAAGTTTAACTGTACCTGTGACATGGGCTGTGCTTCCTCTATTCTCTTAACCCTTTGCATGCTTAGGACGGCCCCCGGCCGTCCGACGTCATGGTGGGCATGTGCGGAGGACGGCCGGGGGCCGTCCGAATCCCGCCCACTCATTAATTCTCCCGCACAGCGGGGGAATGTGCGCAGCATGCAAGGGGTTAAACACCATTCCAGGGGAGAGATTTTTAACAGGATTCTTTCACATGCGTAGCTACGGTTTTCATTGCGACTAAATTTTCTAATTAGCAGATCCCACAGCATGGAAATATTTACGAGAGTCCTCACCATGGGCCTGATACACAAAGGTAAACCTACACTTTTGTGTAAGTTTTCTGACTTTTCAGTATTCACAAAGGTAAGCTTAAACCAAAATTCTAACTTTCCTATTTTTTGGTATTCACAAAAGTAAACATAGACCAAAAGTCTAACTACACTTTTGTGTAAGTTTACTACTTTTCAGTATTCACAAAGGTAAGTTAGTACTAGTAAAGTTAAACTTTTGAAAAATAGTAAAGTTAGACTTTTGGTCTAAGTTTACCTTTGTGAATACCGAAAAGTAGTAAAGTTAGACTTTTGGTCTAAGTTTACCTTTGTGAATACCGAAAAGTAGGAAAGTTAGATTTTGGTCCAAGTTTACCTTTGTGAATACTGAAAGGTAGTAAACTTACACAAAAGTGTAAGTTTACCTTTGTGAATCAGGCCCGATGTTCCTGGATTCCTTAATGGATTAGAGAATAGGTGAATCTACATTGCTGCATACTGTGTGAAGGGAAGATTGAGAGGACCTGTTTCTCGGATATGAATTTACCTTAAAGAAATGAAAAGACAAGAGGCGTTTCACAAAACAGGAACAAGTTGGTTTAATTAAATGCAGTGGCTGGGAGAGTATTCACATAGTTGTGTCTGAGAAAGTCTCTTAGTGTATAGAGTTTTGACCAACAATATATACATCTTATGAGGTACAATAAACCAATTCTGCATTTTTTTAAAAACATCTATAACAAGTACAGTCATCTGATAAGGGGACACAGGTGGCTCTCGACTTCGGGGAGAGCTAGTGTGTATGTGTCCAGATGTCTGGTGTGAGGAGCGCATGATCACCCCATGCGGTGTGCATGTTGTGTCCTGTTTGGCTGAGTGTTCCTATCTACATGTGGCATCTAACTTCGTGGTATTTTGGGGAATGTGCGCCTCTGGCCAAAATTTCTTTAGTGGGACCAATTTCCACTGACCTGTTTGTGGTACAAATGTCTATCTGTGGGATCGATCAGGGTTTTCCCTGGGTGTGCGTTTGTCTTTGGGTTAGGTGAGTCCCTACCTGTGACCTGTCACTCAATAGGCTTGAGTTGGGGTTGCAGGGCCTGTCTGACCACGTACCTCTGACTCGGGGTTGATGGGAAGGTCACCTTGGGTGAATCCGACAGCAATGATACAAGTTCTCTAGAGCTTCTGCAAATAATGTGGTGGTCATTGATATCATTTTTACCAGCATCCTCAGTATTGTGTGTACAGTTGTCATAGCATACATCAATATTGTCTTTACTGGTATTGACAATGATATGCATGCCTAGGTCATAGGGTACATTCACATTGTGTCTACTGGTATTGACACTGTTATGCAGGCATAGTTTATGGAATACATTGACATTGCAAATATTGGTACTGACATTGTTATTTGGGCATAGTTTATGACATATGTTGACATTGCATTTATTGGTATTGCCGTTGTCAGGCCTGCATACATCAAGGTGTACATTGAAATCATATTTACCCATACTAACAGACCCAACAACATCTTCTAAGGAGGCGTGGGTATTATTCAGTTGTCTAACCTCCAGCAACCTTTGTAAAACTCTTGGCAATCTTATATAATATGAACTTAATGTAAGTTCCAATTTAATGTTCATAATTGTTTATTAGGAAAGTAGTCTCAGATGTCCATTTGTCAAAACAAAACTGGGTGATTAGAGTAATAGAATTCTGCGTGTGTTTTTTATTGTTTTCTCTATTTGGAGTTATTTGCACATTTGACCTTTTTGTATGATGATCGCAGTTATGGATGCTAGGGTTTGTTTTGACTTTTACATGGTACATTGAAACACTTTTTCAATAAATAAGCCGGGGCATTTACTAAAAAGTGTTTTCTTTATAAAAATGAGCACCCTTATTTTGTTTATAAAATATTACTGGCAATTTTGCACTTCGTAATTACTGCAGCAGTGCTACATTTTTTTCAGGCATCCTTTAGAACTAATTTGCCTCAGTGTAGTGAACATAATGTCGTGATTTATATCAACATCTAAGACCCAGAAGTGTCATTTGTGGTCTACTAGGGAAATAGCATTTTCTGCTTGGACTATTTTACAACCACTGTGATTTAATTAATCTGAGACGGGACCCAGCGTTTACATTGCATGCGCTACAACGCATGCGATTACAATGCGGTCGTTACAACGACCGCGTTGTTACAACAAAAACCATTACATCGCAAGTCGTTTTTACGACTTGCTGTAAGGGGCGCGCTAAACTAAGGAAACTAAGGAATAGTATAATTTACTATTCCAACACCTTTCCTACTGTTGCACACGCTGGAGTTGGAATAGTAAACTATACTATTCCTAAGTGAAGCACACCCCCTACAGCAAGTCGTAGAAACGACTTGCCATGTAATGGTTTGCGTTGTAACAAAACGGTCGTTTTAACGACGCTTTGTAATCGCATGCGACGTAGCGCATGCAATGTAACATCGCACATTCATCTGAGATCGATAATTTAAAAATAATAATGCCGAGATATTTTGATAGTTTCAGTAGGTGGTTGTTTGTGTCCTTTGTCAATTACAATTAGTAACATTTTGCATTCTCATGTTTTTAAGAAACAAATAAAAAAATAAAAAAGCTTTCAACGGCCTTTCATCTGGTCAAACGTTGCGTAACATCTGGGTCAGCCAGAGGGTAAATGACTTCTCTTCCTCTCACGCCACACTCTGGATTTTCAAAAATGTAATGGAAAATGGTTTTCAACATTTAAGCTATTTCTCATTACTTTTTTCCTACTGAAAGATCATTGAAATTGGTGTTATTTAATCTTTTGTGCAAGTACTCAATCACTTGTATGATAAACTATGTAAAACATCTTTGGGTAACATCTTCCTTTAAATACAATTATTATTATATGTCTAGTAAAGAACCTAAAGTAAATAAATATTACCTGAAATTTGTTTTTTATTATGCTGAACATATGATGGCAAAGAGTAGAGAGTCTAAAATGTGTTATATGTGTTCATTTTAAAAATTAAAATTAGCCTTTGCAAAGTCTGAAGTAATACCTGCTTGTATTTAGTGCCTTAGAAGTGTGTTTTCAGCGTGCTCTTGGATAAGCCCCTGGGTTACCCCATAAGTCCCCGGAGGCGCTGTGTTTCATATTTCCTTTGCTAGACAGCTTGCAGGTGCCTGTCATTCAGACTTCACTTTTCTGGTAATCTGCCTGACCGACAACCATGAGCACATGTACAAAAAAACCATCAAGTGAAGAAATATGAACAAAACGCCTTCAGTTGGAACAAGATCAAGCTGAGCTTTTCTTTTGTTGCATTAAGACCCTCCAGAAACGTCCTCGCTGTAAGATCGTCTGATGACAAGCTCAAAACATGAAGCAAGAGGTGCTCACTGACTGACTGACTGAACTGCAAGGAGTGACCTTGGAAAACATCCAAGGCTGCAGCAAAGAAAGAATGGTGTACAAGAAAAAAGGGTCGAAACAGCTGACATTTGACCTGTGCGCTCACAGTGCTTGGAGTGGAAACTACAGAACTTTAATTGGGCTTTTGCTTCATGACCCCTGTGACCATGGGCTGTAAAAGCAATGACTGGGATAGCAAAGTACAACTTAGTGTTACCAGCTGATACCATGGCAGACTTTAGGGCAGTGCGGCCGCACTGGGCGCTGACCTGGATGGGAGGCGCTGAGTTTAGCAATAACTTAACATTTAAAAGCAGCTAATGCAGAGTTCCTTGTGCGTCCAGATTTCAGGCAGCAAAAAAAATGTCAAGATAACTCTTGTGATTAATGTTCCTGGTAGAGAGACAGTTCGGAGGTTTGTCTAGTGGCAGTTTTGACTCGCCATAAAGTAGCACAGATGGTTAATATGCCTGCTGCAAAGAACAGATATGTAGTTCAAGTGGATAGCTGAGTGGATTAGTTAAGCCAGCCTTTACCAATGCTTTAAAACAAATGAATAGTATGCGAGAGAGGGGCTATGGAGAGATGAGGAGCCCTTTTGCCGGGTGGTAGTCAGGGAATCAGAGGAGGAGGTCATGGGGGAGGGGGAGCGCTAAAAAAGATTGTTGTGCCGTGCACCACCAGCGCTAAGCCGGCCATGGCTGATACTCTTGACGAAACCACTGACACCCCGGTTAGTTGTGCGTCATCACGTTGCCTTTCAGCAACTTTACAATTGTACTGTATCAGGAACAAAATCGTTCAAAATGTCAAGGCAGTGGGGGTTGAGTCTGCAGAGGGTCTGGAGGGTTCTCTCTGGTGAGAAGGGGCTTTGAACTGCATCTATGAGAAAGGAGCAGATTCCTCATTAATGACGAAGGACCCTATCTCGCCTTGAAATAGAGACAGAGGGTGGTCCTGCCATCACACTGCAGATTCTGAAGATGCGTTTTTAGCTCCTTATGGGAAGCAGATAGTATTCAGATCAGTAATGCAGTGGTGGACTGGAAATCCTGGGGCAGTTGAGAAACCTGAAGCAGTCTGAAGTTTCATGCCCATAAAGCTGCCTCGGCAGGCTAGTCCTTGAGTGTTCCTACATGATTATGAAGTATGAAGAAGTGCTTGGAATGGCCAGCGTTTGTTTACAAAGTAACTGGGAGGTAGCTGCAGAAGCACAAAGATGTCCTGCTAAATACAGATTTGGGGATGCGTTTCCCCTTTAGACATGCTGATGAGAAGCAATGTGAAGCAGTCCTGAACCAGGAGAGAAGTGGCCCCAAAACCTATGATGCAGCTGAGCTTGTCTGGCATTTACTATATTGAGTTAATGGTCAGTCCGCACATGCATGGAGTAAGGGCACTCAAAAGATTTGGACCCAAACCTCAGTCGCTGGGTATTCTCCTGTTTATTGTAAATCAGGTCATTATACGCTAACCACATGCTACATTTTGATTGGCCCCTAGTTGATTGATATCTTTCCAAGAGGGTCATAGCAAGTACCTGAGACAAGCCCTGTTACAGTATCAATGCACTTCCCATTATAACTTCTACCCTTAACAGCTGCTTATGAAGAGCAAAGAGTTCTAATAAAGAACATAAAGTGCTCACAGAGCTCAAAATGTGCCTGTACTGGGAGACATGCTGCTGGACAAGACAGATTTGGATTAATTTATTTTACTGTGCAGAAGACTAAATGGTTTAATGGAAATAGTCCTCATCTCAGCTTCTACACGCTCCTGAAATCAGTGCTCGCAAAAACCTTTCTTTTCAAGTGTTGTCCTATATATTTAAGGTGCGCGTAGACTGTAAAACGTGTGTAGTCCATGGCACTGGTAACTGCATTTTAAGATAGTAGCGTCATTATTGTGTCTTATTTAAATATTACATATTTTATTTTTTTATTTATCTGTTACCTTTGAACATAGGTGCTCATAAGTTACACAGGCATATTTTTAAATGTATTTTATTATTTCTTTATATTTGCACTAAATAATAACAATGATTTAGAACCCAGTGCATGTTTGTCATGGAGATACAGCTACAGGGAGTAGCTACCAAATGGCCAGCAGATGCAGTTGTAGCAGGGCCCGGGTGTGTGTGTGGAGCCTGTTGGGCCCCAAATATAGGTGCTTTTACGAACATACCAGAGGTTGGTGGACCGAATTTCACTGTTTGTATTCTGGCCCATAGTGCCTTTGCTATGCCACTGTGCAACTACTGACAAAAGGAAGTGGGAGAAGTAAAAAGAAAAATGAAACGTCTAAATAGCAACTTAAACATGGATCTCACAATCCGTAGGAGCATCTCCTCCATATGAAAGGCTTTATATTCAAGCAGCAAGGCATTTTATAGTGTCTCCCATCTGGCATTCCTATAGAATGTTTGCATTATAGTTGTTCATGACAGCTCTGAAGTGAAGCTACAATAGAATACTGGAGAATCAACTGATGCCATGCTGCTGCTGTTAGAAGTACACGTTTTGCTCAGCATGCCAGACTTTTTCCTTACATGTATGAGAAAAATATTTGTGAATTTATAGAATATGTGTCATTATTTTAGTTTCTGGTGCACTAACCATAATTCCGATGACAAAATTAATTTTGTTCATTTACTGTTGTCTCCTCCTAGGGAATACTTCCAATTATCCAGCTCCTAGTCCATCCAGCAGCATTGAATTTAGAAGAGCTTCATAGTTGTCATGAATATAAAATGTTAACACTCCAGTTGGTATTTAGGGTAAACAGACATAATATCGAAACAAAAATATCGAATGGACACAATATCGAGTTCAAAATATAGAATGGACATAATATCGAATGGACATAATATAGTCGTTAAAAATATCGAAATTAAGGTAAGTAATATCGATTGTTAAAATATCGAAGTACATAATATAGGCATTAAAAAATATCGAATTTTTAATAATATCGAATTTTTCTAAGTGTATTGTATGTTAGTATATGTGTTAAAAGTGTATATTAGTTGTTGTAATGTATGTTTAATTTTTTAAAAGAAATGAATTTTATGTTATTTAATTTTTGCGTAATTTAATTCCGTAGCGGGTAGTGGGTTTATAGGGGAATAGGGTGGGAAGTAATTTAATTAAAATTAAGTACATATTAATAAATATTAATTGGTATTGATAATTAATTTATTGTTAATTAATTATTAATTGGTAATTACATTTTATTAATTGGTAATTTTTTTAATTGATTAAATGGTAATTATGTTAATTCTATTAATTAAATAGTTGTAGCGGGTGTGGGTTTATAGGGGAATAGGGTGGGAAGTAATTTAATTGAAATTAAGTACATATTAATAAATATTAATTGGTATTGATAATTACTTCATTGTTAATTAATTATTAATTGGTAATTACATTTTAATAATTGGTAATTCTTTTTTTAAATTCATTAATTGGTAATTATGTTAATTATATTAATTAAATAGTTGTAGCGGGATGTGGGTTTATAGGGGAATAGGGTGGGAAGTAATTTAATTGAAATTAAGTACATATTAATTAATATTAATTGGTATTGATAATTACTTCATTGTTAATTAATTATTAATTGGTAATTACATTTTAATAATTGGTAAAAAAAATTTTTAATTCATTAATTGGTAATTATGTTAATTATATTAATTAAATAGTTGTAGCGGGATGTGGGTTTATAGGGGAATAGGGTGGGAAGTAATTTAATTGAAATTAAGTACATATTAATTAATATTAATTGGTATTTATTTAAATATTTATACAAATCTGGTAATGATTATTAATTGGTTGTTAATGATTTATTAATAGGTAATTAATTTTTAATAAATCATATGTATTGTATTTATAATAAACTAATTATTAAAGATTTTATAATTGGTAATTAGTGTTATTAATAATATTTATTAGTATTGATAATTAATTATTTTTAGTAAAATATTAAAATATTACTTTCCCTACTGTTGCAGTCTCTGGAGTGGGAATAGTAATTATTACCCCTACGCTATCCAACGCTTTCCCTACTGTTGCACTCACTGGAGTGGGAATAGTAATTTTTACCCCTACGCTATCCAACTCTTTCCCTACTGTTGCACTCTCTGGAGTTGGAATAGTAATTATTACCCCTACGCTATCCAACGCTTTCCCTACTGTTGCACTCACTGGAGTGGGAATAGTAATTTTTACCCCTACGCTATCCAACTCTTTCCCTACTGTTGCACTCTCTGGAGTGGGAATAGTAATTATTACCCCTACGCTATCCAACGCTTTCCCTACTGTTGCACTAACTGGAGTGGGAATAGTAATTTTTACCCCTACGCTATCCAACTCTTTCCCTACTGTTGCACTCTGTGGAGTGGGAATAGTAATTATTACCCCTACGCTATCCAACGCTTTCCCTACTGTTGCACTCTCTGGAGTGGGAATAGTAATTTTTACCCCTACGCTATCCAACGCTTTCCCTACTGTTGCACTGTCTGGAGTGGGAATAGTAATTTTTACCCTCCCGCTATCCAACGCTTTCCCTACTGTTGCACTCTCTGGAGTGGGAATAGTAATTTTGACCCCTACGCTATCCAATGTTTTCCCTACTGTTGCACTTTCTGGAGTGGGAATAGTAATTTTACCCTCCCGCTATCCAACGTTTTCCCTACTGTTGCACTTACTGGAGTGGGAATAGTAATTTTTACCCTCCCGCTATCCAACGCTTTCCCTACTGTTGCACTGACTGAAGTGGTAATAGTAAATTTTACCGTCCCGCTATCCTACGCTAAAAATATTGAATATTTTTTATAAATATTACGTTAATATATTTATGTATTAAAAAAATAAAATGTATGTTTATTTTTTTTAAGTTACATTAATTATTTATTAATTTTAAAGTTATTTAAGTATTTTTTAGTATGTTTTAGTTAATTATATATATTATTTCATTAATTTTACATTACTTTTCATACATTTAAAAAATTCGATATTTTGACTGACTATATTTTTTACAACTATATTTTGGAGTCGATATTTTTGTACTTACCTGTTTGTAGATAGGGAGTCGATATTTTGGCATTCGATATTTTTACTTCGATATTGTTGTAGGTCGATATTCTTGTTATCGATATTCTGTCAGTGATCCGGTATTTAGAACTCGGGTGAAGCTGCTGCTGTGGGAGGTATATGTTTTATTGAGCATGTCAGACATTTTTCTCACATGGTTGAATAAGATATTTGTAATTTTATTGAAAATGCGTCTTCATTTTAGCTTCTAGAGAACGACCCATAATTTCAATGAGAAAGTCAAGAGGGAAAATGAATATTGCTCAAAGATGGTTCATAGCATACCAGCCCTCAGACAGCTTTTTCACAGGGGGTAATCACTTTGGAATTTACCATGATTCCTAAAAGTTGTAAGGCACCACCAATACATGATTTATATTTTGATTAAAATGTGTCATCATACTTTGTATATGCTCGTTCTATGACCCTCAAAACCAGATATTACAGATAGTATGATGCATTTCAATTGCACAATATTTGCAGCGCCTTAGCACCAAAAAAGTACAACAGGTAAGCTTTTTTTAACCTTCCACCTAAATAGTTTCAACACCATCTAACAAACAGTTGTAAATCAGGTAGCCACACAATATCCAAAATGCTGGAGTTTGATTGGCTCCTAGCTGGTGGCCAAAATATACCAAGATGATTCATAGGCTGGATGGAATCTTTTGAAAAATGAATGATTTGAAGGCTGAATTGAATTTTTTGAAAGCAGATTTCCTATACTGAAGATCTAAACATAGATCAAAATGTGCATTGATTCCTGGAGAGTGATCTGAATGTTAAATTAGATCTCCAGGAACTTGAAAATCTTACAGGGGATTTGATGAAGATGTATGCTACCCCTCCCCCACCCCCAGGGTAAATACCCCCGTTTGAATCTGTCAGTTAAGGCTCAAAAGATATGGATCTCCTTCAGTTGGTTCACACTAATGATCATTTCACTAGCAGGTAAAACATTTAAAATGGAAAGAGCAGGCACCCAATTGAGTTGGTATCAGTTTCCCCTGAACGTTTCCCTTTCTGTAGAAATTATTTTCTAAGTGACCATTTTGATAGTCCCCACCTCTCGATGCCATCATTCTTGCAGGGTTGTTCTGTGTCAAACAAAATATGTAATCTACAACTACCAATGGTCTATCCTAAGCATCTCACTACTAGTTATCGTCTGTGTGCATTCCAGAACTTGATTGACTCAACAATTGGACAAAAGTATGAATTCCATACACTAGTACGAGCAACTAATATCAAGAGTTGCTGAATGCGTCCAGAAACTTCATAAAGATCTAGGGCCAAATTTACTAACTTTGTGCACAATGCAGCGTTGTATCAAGGGAAGAGAGAAAAACTGTGTTGTTTCTACTAAGGTATGGTGCTGTTTTTCTGTCTCTGACTACTGGCACACTTTAGGCTGCCATGCACCAACACACATACACCCTTCCATGCATTGCAAGGGTGTGTGTGTTCTGTGAAGCACAGCTTTTGCACTGGAAGGGTAAACACCTAGTACAAAAACCATGCTTTGACATAGTTTAATATTTTTCACACCTATGTGTACTGTACAGTGTAGCACATACACATAGTTGGAAAAATGTGGAGAGTTTTTGAACTTACTCCACTGTAATGCCTGCCTCGAGGAGGTAATGTTTTTGGTGGAAATCTCTGTTTATAGATGGGGATTTGCATCAAAACCCATAGGTGGCTGTATGCAGGGTCGTACTCAGACAGAAAATAGTATTGGGCACCAAAATAAAAGTGGCAGCTGTTACTGAATTAGATTGCTGAAAAAGGTGGTCCATGTTTGCAAATTGGGGCAGTTTGAACTTGTAAAGACACGCTGTATAAGTTGTTTGCAAAGTATAGAAGACTACATGGATTTGAACTTGCTGCATGAAATGTTTGTTTTATTATCAGACAAAACAACAGCAAAAACGGTCCCATCAGACCGTAAAACAGGCCTACAAACAGCCAAAAAACTAGACCACAAACGACCTGTCCGACTAGCCTGTTGGGCACTACCTGATTGCCCTATAAGTCAGTTCGCCCCAGACTGCATGAAATGCCTATGTACCACCCATGCAATACCCTTTAATACAAAGTAGTGCCAAGTGCTAGCTTGCATTACTTTAGGCAACTTTCCATCCAAAATCATTATTTGTGTTGGAAAGTAAATCCCAAAACAACACAGTGAGCAGGCGACACAAAATCGGTGCAAAGTGTTATTAAATTTCCCTCCAATGTACTGTTCTAGGGACTGGCAAAAGGGTGCTTCCCTAGTTCAATAAAGAGTTTAAAGTCCTAAAAAGAGTGAAAAAAGCAAGCCTCTTGACTATCATTAATTGAAAAGCTGATTTAAATATAATATAATTTTAGAAAAAAACAGGGGTATCTCCAATTGTTAAAAGAAAAAAAGTTGACTTCTACCATAAGAAGAGGGACGAGATGCTAAATATTATTCAATTAGAAACTCCTCACTGATTTTTGTGTAAAGTAAATATGGGTTTGCAAAAGTGGTATCCTTTCCTGGAATCTAGCATTTCTGAATCCTTGCAGGCCGAATACCGTCCTGGTTGCAGCACTGAAGTGGCTGTTGTATTAGCCCTGGATGAGCTGTGCAGCAGTGTAGATTTTGATCTCTCTGCTGCCCTGATTCTGTCATAGAGTTTGATTTTTCTGCTGCCCTGATTCTGTTAGACCTATCAGTAACGTTCAATGTGGTGGACCACCACAGGGCGTGCCCACTGACCTCACCCTCCCCTCCCTGTCATGTGCCTTAGCCCGAGCTGCTGCAGCTTCCAGAACACACACAGTTCTTTAGCTGATGTGTTCTGAGTTGTGCTGCAGATGGGGCCTCAATGACAGCCTCAGACACATTATTTTGCAGATGATTCAGAAATTGAAGTGCATAAAAAAAGTATGCAACTGTGATCCTGAGTGCAATGGGGCGATCTCAGAGATGTGGCTAAGGGAGAACAAAATATTCTGTAACAATTTGGTTGGCCTTTCACCTTCAGGTAAATGCATAGATAATGCAATGCGCACACTTTAAAGGAAAAATAAATGCAAGTTGAAGTGATTGGTGGAAGATGCATTATTTTATTTTAGGACAGCTCACTTGGTTAATGTGATCACTGCAGATGTCTGTGTGTGTAACTAGTTACAAAACTGAGTCCTGGTTAGTGCACTGTGGAATAGTATCCTTATAGTGCTCAGAGGTCCAAGGCTGTTCATGAGAGACAAAAACGAGCTGAGCTTTCATGTGCACTCAAAACTCATGTGTCAAGAATTAAAGGCAAAGCATTAACCTTTGATGTAAAACACGAGAGAGGAAAAAATACCCATTTGGTGGCTGAAATGCACAATGTGATGCCAGAAAACCTGATCCCGGCTTTCCCGCTGCACCAAATCATTTGATCCTAGACATATCATTTATTTCACCGTGCCTCCTTTTTCTTCATCATGGCATATGAAAGCACTTTGAAATATGTGAGTTCAGGATGTCGGCTGTACAAAAAACTCTCTTGTATTTGGTTTAATGCAATATATTATTTCCCTATGTATAATAGGAATCTAGGCCACATTTAGGTTACACATGACAAATGGCTTGCCTCTTAGTTCACTAATAGCATTGCTGTCAGGCCAGGGGGGTATAAATGTTTCTGAGTTCCTGTTTAACAACTGTCAATATTAATAAATGTGCCTGAATGCACAGACATAATCTGCTGTACACTACACTTTGCCTAAAGAGCCTATTATGAACCAGGACTCACGCTGCGTATGTGTTTGCGTCCAGATCTAAGCAATCCCTTAATTTTGGATCTTCTCTCCTGCTATTAGTCCCCGATTCAGAAAGTGCTGGTGGGGCAGGTTGTAGAGACAGATGTTCCTTCTCGTTTGTTACTTCATCTATTTGAAATGCACTCTTCTTGGCCTGTGAAAAATGGAGAACGATTCTGTGTTTCGGAAGGCCTAAAAACTCATTTCTTTTATTGATTATTTTATATCCTTTCTGATGTTGTCAGTCACTCCAGTCTTAGGGCATTCACTGCACTTTATAAGTAACAGCTCAACACATATCTTGGTGATGGGGCATTGCCACTTGAGGGAAAGCACCTGACCTATGGGTAGACCGAGAGATAGCTCAGCTGTGTGATTCCTGAACATATGATTTATGTCTAAACAAGGGCATACCTCTTCTGCCTAAAGCAAATACATGCTTTAATGCTCTGCTTCTCAGCGTGCGTAGTAAGAAAGGTGTAGAATTTGCTTTAATGAATGCCTTGTGTGGACTTTCTCTGGGGTGGTGTCTATGAAGAGGAAGTACACCAGCACTGTCCTTGTGTAAGCATTGAATAGCGGTGTCCTGCCTCTTCAAAAAGTTTGGTAGCACAATGCTTGTGAAACCTTATTCTGCTGTCAAACTAAGCCTTGGTCTGTCAAAAGCAGAATAACATTGATATATATTCTGTATAATAGGTTAATAAAACAAAAGCATTGCACAATGAACTAGTAACCATGTTGGTCACCATTCAGGGTTTCACCCAGGCCAGGCTAAACGCCATGTTGACTTCAAGACGAACATGGTCATTCTTCTCAAAAGAATTTTGGAGAAATTTGTAACAAACATTGCATTTTATAATGCACATTGCCACTGCTGAGTTGAAAGAAACATCGCCTCTCAGTGGTTTAACAATTGGTGCTGCAGGCTTCAGAACAGGATCAAAAGCATAAATGTTCTTAATAAAACATATGCATTAAGAGATATTATTACTGTTGGAGTGACCTCTTTGCAAGGCATTGCCCTTAAGGCGGACATTCTATGTGTAACTGTGCATGCTAGAACCCGAACTTTTTTAGATTTTCCTTTGGCCATGTGGATGTGGTCCTGGCATCTCATAGGAGGTCTCCTCCATGTGAGCTGCTAACAACAACAATTTTATTTTGATTTAAAATAGGGCAGTTTTCAGGAAAGGTAATTAACAGTTGTTAATATTCTCATCTGAATGTCACCTATATATTCAATCACAGAAGGAATGAAAGATGCCTTAGAACACAAACCTGAGACTTGCCAGACAGACATCCCAAAAGCGGGTAAGTTAACCCAAGAAGATCAATATTCTAAGTCCTGTACGTGTGTGAGACATCAATTAAGTATATGCTGCAATGTCTTGATGAGCAGACTGACAATGTACTTTTGGTCAGCAGTCAGATAGGAGGGGCCTTCTGAAGGTGGACTTAAAAATATTTCATGAGCTCATTGTCATTTCGCAGAAGGAATTTTTGTGGACTTGTCAAACATGGCCATCGTCTTGTAACAACATGGACAAAACTGATTCTAAAGTTCTTTATATTGTAAACTGTAGAAGTTGCTTTCTAATTGTCAAATCACTCCCTTTTTCATGATCTCTGTCAGTATAAACATTGTCAAATCCACTAAAACATGTTTGCTGCTATCCTATCATGTTTTACCTTGTAGTTTAAAATGCAGCCTGTATAAATCTGTTTTCTTGTATTGGCTCTAAGGATAGCTCTGCTCATTCTTTTTCAACTGTTAGCCCCGCCTCCAAAGTTGACCTGGAGGCCCCCCACCCCTGAACTGTGGGTCGAGTTGAGCCCCTGATCATCACATATTCCTCAACAGACAGAGATTGAAATCCGGGACAGCGCACTCACCTGGAAGATCCTTTCAGATGTCACTTTTTGTTATTTAGTTCATCAGTCAGATCCCTAAATTGTGAGGTCCCTCAGAGATCTATTCAATCTCCCTTATTATTCAATCTCTACATAATCCTTTTAGCTAACCTCCTATATTTATATGTTAACAACACTCATATAGTGTTGAAGATAACTGGAGATGTTTAGAAGACAGTGTTTGCATTCTACAATTGCCTATCCAAGGTTGAAGAATGGATGAGTACTAATCATCTTTAGGTAAATAGGGACAAGACGGAGTTACTTTGTCCCTCTCCTGTCTGGGACCTCTCTTTCTGGCTACCTTCTTTGTGTCTGAAACAGGTATTGTCCACCTGCCTAAACAATGTGGGTATACAAATGGACTCAATATGAAGGGGCGTAAAATTGGACCCAATATCTGGGGCTGACTTACACCTCCAAACTCTCCTGGAAATCACATTGGAGGAACAATAAGGCAAAGATTTGCAGCACACTGGCAGCACTAATGATTTGACAAGATATACGGGGGTTCAATTATTTCACTTTAAAAGCAAGCGCTGTTGAAATTGCATCAGTGATTTTATATGGAATGTGTATTTTTATTGCTGGATGGGCAGCTACAGTCTTCAGGAGTAAAAGAAATGATAACATAAAAAGCCTTATCTCACACCGGGCTTGCCAATGTTATAAGCTATTGTAGTAGAGCTGTGTGGAAAGCTGGCTCTCTATAGAGTGTACTAAAACAAAGTACACTGTGCAGAGAGTCCAGTGGGTCCCCAATTAGTTTACAGAGGCTAAAGTATATAATATAAGCACTCTCTTTTGAGGTAGTGTGGGCGATCGTTTAGGCTTATCAGCCGGTAGAACTAAGCACAGAGGCAATAAATGAGACACACACTCAAAGAATAAATCCAAGACCAATTTAGAAAAATAACACTTCTTTTTATATATGTTTCAAACTCAAGAACTTCATTTCTAGGTAAGTACAGTTTTCTATAAAAATATGCACAGGTAAGTAAACGTTTCATTCCTGTGCACTCTTATGCACAATGCAATCCTATGGGAGGAAAAGTCAAAGATTCATAAAGGTAGGTACAGTCGGTTTCAGGGGTTCACCTTCTGGAATTGGAATAGTAGTGGGCCAAGGTTCAAAGTACTCCCAGCAGTTCTTCGGGAACTGCCCAGGGTCTACTGGGAGCGCGGTGCTGGTAAGGCTGGTAGCTGGCGTACCACAAAGAAGGGGGGACACCTGAAAAGAAGATGCATTGGGGGACGTGCGGGCAATTCTGAGGGCTCCCAAACAGGGGTTCAGGTCACAAGGGGTCTTGGAGCATGGGGGCACAGCCGGTTCATCGGGACCCGGGCCAGAGGGCCCTGCAGAAGAGTGGTTTGGTCGGTTGGACTGGTGCGCAAAGGTGCACCTCGCAGCTAGGGACAAACAGCTGGAAGATGAGAAATCAAAGCAGCTGGGCCACTCTTGAAGTGGGTCTCAGTGATGCTGATGTCCCTCGATGGCTACTTGATCCTGGTGCAGTGAGAGTTTGGACTGAACACTTGCGGTTAGAGAATTATGCAGGGTGTCCGGTACCCGAGGCTTGACACTGCATGGCTCTGGTTGGTCCTGGTGTCTTCACACTTGGTGGGGAGACAGATCTGACATTCCAGCGCACAAGTACCTTTTCCTGGCCATCTGCAGCATCAGTCGGGCCGGGGATCTGCAAGGCGGTGGACCAGACTCCGCTTGTCGGTGCCTGCAGACTCGAGGAGAAGCTCCTCCATTACAAGAGAGACGTTTGGTGTTTGGTGAAGTGCTGGCAGGCTACCCAAGGCTTTGGTAGTTCTCCAGCTCACAGGACGAGTCACTCTGCCATGATTGTCAAGAGAGGGCTGAGGATGACAGGGTTTTGTGCCAAAGTCTAAAGTTCTGCTGCAGTTCTCGCCAGGCAGTGACTGGTCTTCATCCTTTTTCTGTTGATCCATCGAATCTGAAGTTCTGGGTCGAGGGGTGCCACCTAAAAACTCAATTTAGAGGTGTTAATGGGAGGACCAGGTAATAGCCAATGGGCTGCCTACCCAATACAAGATGGAGGATTCTGAAAAGTGGGGTCCACATCAGCTGGCCCGCCCTAGGAGAGGTGTTGGCTGACTGTGGGCACATCTCCTAACTCCTAATCTAATTCTCACACTTGTCTTGCCGCCATAAAGTGGGATCAGGACAGGGAGTTGGGCACCTCCACTATCTGGAGAGGCCCCGGATTGCATATGAAAGGCGGCAGGGCCTTTGAAGCTTCCCATCCTGGAATGCCCATCCTGCTTAAATCAGGTATGAACACCTCCGCCCAGAGCAGGCTTTGTTCCTGTCCTCTGACAGCGAAAGCTCCCGCCTCAGGAGGTCATAAACTTGTCTAGGGTGGATGGCTAGTCGAGACCGGTCAGTCAACACACTGGAAGCCAGTAGGTTTTAAGGGGGCACCTCTAAGGTGCTCTCTGGGTACATCTATTAATAAATCCAGCACTGGCATCAATGTGGGTTTATTCAGACAAGTTGTGTGGTACCAAACACTTTGGGGTACAGTGAAGTCATCATGTAGCTGGGAAACCCATAATGACGGGCGTCTAGCACATGTGCTCGTTATGGCTTTCCTGCACACTCGTAATATCTAAGGGTAAACTTAGATATCATTAGGACATTAGCACACATCCACTTGGGTAGATATGACCCCACTTGGGCATAATGCCTTCTGCTTTTGGGCTGTAATGCCTGCTGTAGGGGTGACTTACCTATACCACATGCAGTGCTTTGATGGCATGGCACACAGAGGTCTGTGTCATGTCGACTCTGGTTTTCTCTTCACCAGGGCATGCAGGCTGCAATGGCAGTTTAAATGAGCTAAGTGAGGGGTCCCTTTGGGTGGCACAATTCATGCTGCAGCCCTTAGGGACCCTCTTTAGCTCCAAGGCGCTAGGTACGAGGGGTACCACTTACTAGGGACTTACAAGGATCCTAAAGGAGTGCCAATTGTGGAACAATGGTACAGTTTAGGGAAAGAACACTGGTGCTGGGGACCTGGTTCGCAGGAATCCAGCACACTCTCGGGCAAGTTGCAGCAGATACCAGGCACTTTTCATGGCGGGCTCACAGCCATGAAAACTGTAGCAGTGAGGAAACTCATAATATGCTTGGCGGTGCTGCAGTGGCACCGCCATCATATTGCGGCCTCAGACCGCTGCTAGACGGTAGAAGTGGTCCTAACGCAGTCCAACCGCCACACTCATAATACGGCGGTCGGACCACCACCATATTACCACAGGTTTGGTGATCCATCAGACCGCCAAACTCTGAATCAGGCCTTAAGTTCTAATAAAGAACTATAGAGCTCAACTAGCTCACAAAATATGACAAAAACCTGCTTTGTCTACCAACATTTTACTATTTAAAAATTAGGGATTAAAGTACAGCAAACATGGATATTCTGAGAAAATGGATGTCGATAGGTGGCTCAAGGAAGAAAGCCCCTTTTGGAGGCAAAGACATAAGCAGACAGGAACATGCATAGGTAAGCACATACAACGTAGTGAAATTTCAATCAATTTAAAATATGGTGCCAATACTTTCAAATTCAGCTTGCAAGAATGGCACTGCTACACCCTGGTGCAATATTCTTTGGCTGTAAGAAGCTTCAAATGAATCTCCTTATGAATGGAATACAGAGGCAGGTTTAGAGGTTGCAAAGCATTTCATGTTTGCATCAAACTTAACACGCTTCACAGTTTTCAAAATAATATGTTTAACATTCATTTTTTCATATTTATATTTTATGTAGGTGTTGATGAGCTTTATTCAGAGTGAAAAGTTTTAGGGATCACCATTTGACACCTTAAGGGATCTAGAAGGAACCTAGCTTTAGAAGATACGTGTGGTTTGAGTGGAATCGCCTGAGCTGCTGAAGTACAGTAACCTTCAACCCAAATGCATGTCTCCTGCTGACAAAAAAGATTCCCATGGTCAATTGTATTGAGGTGGAAAACAGGTCTGTCGTTGCCACAGGGAGGTTCTTCTCTACTTTTCATCAAGGTGGTTTCAGTACCTCTCTGTGGTCTGAAGCCAAACTGAAGGCGACAAGTAACCTACTTATTAACTCACTCACCCTTTCTTTCTATTTCACATACTTTATTTGCTTAGACTTCAACAATGGTGCTTAAAAGCCTTAAACCTTCACATATATAAACCCACACATTATTTGTATGATAGAAATGTATCCGTTTGCAAACTATATAGGTTTCACCTATTCATAATATATGTAATTAGAGTATAAAAATATGAGCCTAAAACATAATAATATAACTTCTACTGCAGTTTCGTTATTACAAAACATGGCTATCCCCAACGATTTATGACATAAACCCTTCATAAAGATGGCGCCCATGCATGCTCTTTTGTAGTACACCTATCACAGAAATATTTTCCATACGAATTTCATGTGGCAGATATAAACGGATCCAACAGTGAGGAAGGTTGTGGAAGAAGACTTACAGTTGGTGCCACTTTGCTATTGCACTAATTTCTTTTCGTTTCTCTAATTTCTCTAATTGGGTGTAGAAAACAGGTGCACTTTATTTATTTTAGTGTCATGGTAATAGGTCTTGCTAAGAGTGTACTGTCTCAGATAGTGTTTGCCTAAATTAGGCTTCTGCTAATCCCTGGTTTCCACTGCCCTCCCCTGCTTTCCTCTGGGCACATTCTTTGCTGGTAAGGCATATTATCCTTGCTTATCTGGCAACAGGGTGAGGAATACTGCAAAAACTATACTAGAGGCACTATATTTACTGATGCCTCTCCCTCTCTGTGTCACTATTTATTCAGTGGGAAGGGAAGACTCTTCTGTTCACCTTTAGGCTCCTGACTTTAACAATTTTCTATAAAAAAAAAATACAAGGTAATCTTTGTCATGTGTCTGAGATAGTCTACTGTGGTCGGTCAATGTCTCTGATAATTCTCTGCTTTATAAATAGAAATACTGCAATAAATTATTGCTTTCATTCTGACATTGAAGGATGAGTGACCTAGATCTATGATAATGCATTTAAATTGATTGGCAGAATTTTTCTAATCAGTATCAAATAATTAAGATTGCTGATTACTGTTTTAGCTTCTTCGGATCTAGAAAGGTCCCCCTCTGACTTGCCATCATCAATATCTACTCTGTCATCCAATTAGTTCAAATAATTTTTGACATGAAACTTTGTGAAGATCACCATTTCTGAAGAGCTATGGCTGCATCAATGTCTGTCATGATCAGCCTCACTAGAGACCTCCAGCATCATGTAATAAAACTGAAATAATTGTCTTGTTGCACAGAATATGAAAGCTAAAGCTGACCGACAAACTCCATCCCACTTCTACCAAAGAGTAAGGAATCCAGGGTTAAAAATTGATGCTGACATGGCACTAAAAGAGCAGGCGTCTGCTCGGGTCAAGGGAGAAAACTACCAGTTTTCAAAGTTCTCCTTTAGGAACAACGTGTGGATGGAGGGCAATTCTAAATTCCACAACAGCCTCATTTGTGGGGTTTTCAAGTGTTGGGTGCTCCATTTACCGGCTGCATGTAAAGTAGGGATCAGTATCTTCCATGGCCTACAGGATAGGGAAATGTACGTCTGAGGTTTTGTTTTTGATCTCTCAATGTGCTCTCATCGGAAATCAGAACTATTTTCAAAATAGCCTCCTTTGAAATCAACGATTTTCATGTGCCAACCTACTCCTAACTGATAAGATCAACTGCTGCAGTCCTTCCAGTGATCTTCTCCCAGGGAACTTAACGGGGACCAAATCATCAATTTCCAACTGATGTAAAAAAGAGTGCAGCTAACTGAAACTGCTTCAGAATCTTTGCATGTTCCAGATGCAACCTAAGTCCTGGTTATTTCAGCTATAGCTGTCACCAGCACTCAGAAATGGTTTATTGCATCAGTAAAGTGTCCTGTAGATGTGCAGTTGCTCCTTCATTCATATGAGAGAAACTGTCATGAAGGAAGCTAAGACTGATCACGACTAATCCTATTCCAGATAGCGTCATTTGTTTAAATTGACTTTCCAGTTAAAATACATATGATGTCCTTAAGCTGGTGACATATCAAAGTATGATGAGGGCAACATTGACTAAAGCAATTCTAGGTGTGTACATAACTTTTCAATAATTTATAAAGTTTGCATTGCAAAAAATGATTATAATGTAATCAGTCCTATCTGCTTCAGTCTGCCCCATGAATCTTTCCTTCTATCTTTTATCAAAATATATGGTAGTTATACCAGCCACATATGTGACAGAATATATGGTAAAATAAAAGTGACGCGTTCTCCAACCTGGAAAAACTAACCCACTTGGCACTCCTTCGATATACTTTCTGTACGGTGAAAAGAGTACATCCAAATGTGAATAAAGTACATCTCTTTCTTTTATTCTTCTTATTTTATGTCATAATAGTAATGTTTTTCTCACATTACAATAAGTCTGTTATGACTTCTTCACATATTTAAAGAAACCCCTATGCATTTCAGGCGGGGCCCTTCATCAGGGGATAGTTCCTGCCTGTCCGCCAACGTGAGCACAAAAGTGGTGCCACGTAGTGAAGTGTGTCGTTCCAAATGGTAAAGATCATATATGGTAGCCAGGGGCACCGCTATGCTCCACCTGGACTGCAGTTTGAAGGCACTGCAGTAACACATGGCCAAGAGAATGGCATTTACTATGTAGGAAAACCTATTTTATATATTAATATGTCATCCCTTAAACCTGCCTTGTATGCCCAGAAAGCAGGTTGCCTACAAAAATAATGGCATCCTACATATTTAAAAAGTTTGCCCTCACAGTAACTGAAGACCTAAATCAATTTCACTGTGTAGGTTCAGCTGCATTTTCCAACAGACAGGCCTAGTTGTGATTAAAACATTTAATTCTATATTTACACCTGGAAACATGCTAGCTACAAAGTTATTTCCTACATAATCGGATATAATTGTGAATTTAGTAACCTTAAAAAAGTGCAATTTAGGCTGCCTTTGCCAGAACTAGATTAAAACCATTTCGTCCATTCAACACACCTACAGATTGAAATACATATCCTGGACTGGGAGAGTTAACAAACCTGACTAAGAAGACAATGTCCTGTCTCTGAGCCCTGGAAGGACAGGGTGATGTTAGTGGCTGACAACGTAGCAGGTATTAGCTAACCTGGAGTGAACACCAACAGTTAACAGAAAAAATAATGTTCAGCACTAAGGGCCTGATTACGAGTTTGGAGGTCTTGCAGCGGGCCGCCACACCAGCGCCCTGCTACCAGACCGCCAAACCTGTAGTCAGACTGCCCGCCGGAGTACGAGTTAATCCTGTGTGGGAGGTCCTGCGGCGGCGGTCCCACTGTGGTGCCTTTCTAAGGCTCAATGAAGAGCCATAGAAAGGCAGTGCTGTGGGAGCACCGAAGCGAGTTCCTGCATGGGAAGAAATGCACCATGTCATGCATTTCTTCCCATGCAGTAACTGGGGGTTTTAACATACAGGGAGGCACACCATGTACCCCCCTGCATGCACCCCCCTGCACAAAGGTAATAGGGTGCTGTATAAGGGCCCACTGAGTTCCTTCACCTCCACCCTTTCCATGGTGGGCTCACCACCATGGATAAAGTCGCAGTGAGGCAACTTGTAATATGCTCAGCAGTACCGCATCTGCACCACCAGCATATTGCTTCCTCAGACAGCTGTGCCACTGAGGCAGGATCAGGGATCCCCGGCAGTTGCAGCGGTCCAGTGGCAGTCTAACCGCTGTACTCGTAATACGACGGGTGGACGCCACTGTGAATCAGGCCCTTACTGTTTTGACTTTGGGATGCTAGAGTGGGCTTTTCATATTCCTTCTCATGACCCACCTACATAGCTGAGGTCCAGTCACAGTGAAAGAGAGAACCGGTTTATGCCCTGTCAGGTCAAAGGAGAGCTCATCTTAATAAGGGAGTTGCTAGTAAGCTGAAGACAGGCCTCCCTAGTGACAGAAGGGTCTACCATATTGAAATAGAGGATTCTGGGTAATTTTACGGCAAGGCAAAGAAATAGTTATGCAAATGGAGGTAGGGGTACTGCTAGAACATAGGTTTGGTTGGCACCATTTCTTCAATCACTGGCCACTGCGCGGGATTAATCTGGCACCTGAACTGCCACCTCTTCAGAACATTTGTGGACCTGAAAAGACACCACTCAAATAAGGCCCAGCTAGAAGAAGACTCCTGACTACTTTTGGAAAAAAGGGAATCCTTCAAAGAATCAATGACTCCTTGCTCCAGCTGGCACCAAGAACTGCTCTTCAAGGGTCAAGTGGTTGGCATCCTGTTTGCCTACTTTAGGGACACAGAAATCAGAAGGACTCTTGACTCCAAGTGGGTCCATCTGACCACAGAGGACTAGATCCTGCAAGAGACCTGGCTAAGCCTAGTTCCTAGAAGGTTCCATGAGAGACTATTATTGAAAACAATATCAACTCACTAAAATAGTGCCAAACTAATATTGATTACAAAAATATTGGCTTACCACACTTAACCAAAAATAACACAAATATCGATGACAAAGATATCGCCGTCAAAAATATCTATTTTTAACAATATCAAACACACAAATATCGCAACACAAAATATTCACTTCTATTCAGATATATACAAAATATCAAATATGCCACAAAACACAACATCGACTACAATCAAATCGCTAAAAATAAGCAAAAAATACTTAACATTGTAAACGTTTTTTCAAATTAAATATACATAAACAATTACAATAAATATAGTATACCAAAAATAAAAATACATTAATTAAAATAAAATTATTTACACACATAAGCATACATTTTCACCATACATTTACATTAAAAAAACACATTTTATAAAAAACAAACATTATTGCACTAAGATAAATATTACAGAGCACAAAAATAAATAATATAAATTTTACATTTAAAATATAATAATGTTACAGCAATCCAACAACTACACATAATTAAAAGTAAACCAAAAACACTAATTAGTGTCCACCAAAAAAGGTAATAACTGAAACAAAAATCAAACAACACACATAGTAGCTAAATTTCTTTTACTGTAAAACGAACTAACCAATAAATATATAAAAATAATTAGCACAAAACCCCACTATTTTTCACAGGAAAAAACTTAACAGCTGCAGGCAAATTACATTCTGCAGACTGCATGAAGAAAAGACAGAAGGAAGACTTCAAGAAAATAACAAGGCATATTCATAAATAAGTTTAAAAATGAATGAAGCACAATGTAACAAAACAGAATTTTTAAACGTAAATCTAAAAAATACATTACTAGGCTCTTCTTTCATATATATATTCATCCTGAAGAAGTACTTTATCAAAAACTAAGCACTTCACACTGAACAATCCAACTTCATACTCTTAAACCGGGACAAAGGCACTTTGAAAAAGGAAAGTAAACACACATAAAAATAAAACAACTCCTCAACTTAAAACTAAAACCCCAAACCCCCCAAAACTAACCAAACCTATATTTTTAACATGCAACTAAGACAAACATTTTTTCACCTACAGAAAAGGAAAGCCATTTGACCAAAATATCAACCACATCACACAGAAACTGAAGAAAATCAAGTGCAACTTAAAGCAACAGTACATATTTAGGTACAAAATATGAAACATGTAAAAGCATGCTTAAATTATCTTAGGAAACAAAATAAAGTATTTTAACATAATAATTAATTTTAGATTTATGCTACTTTCAGACAAATAGGCAGAAAGAGCCACATGCATCGCCTCATTGAAAGGCAGACAATTACTTTTGCAAATGGATACAGATACAGCCAGGAAAGCACAAAGAACGTGAATTGGAAATGTACTAAATATTATGCAAATGCTTATTATGGGGGGGACTACACAAAAACAATATTGAAATTAACACCATGGAACACAACCACTCCTCAAATGTAATAAAGATAGAAGTAAGGCAAGTACTACAAGATGTAAAAGAGGCAAGCACTAAATCCCACGACCCACTGCTAAAGTGTTAAAATGTAGTCTCCCTAAAGTACCTGAGCACATTACTGGTCAGCTACCAGCAATTCATACCTCAAAATAAATAACATATCACATTCAAAAAAAGCCACAAGTCTTACCCCTGCTATACCTAGAAAATACAAAGACATACAGATTCCATAATCACCTAACCACTTCACATAACTAAGAACTGTTTCTCCTACACGGCAACTACAATAATGGCAAAATAATAAATATATTTGCAACCAAAAAATAATATCCTAAAACTAAGTCAATGTGACCTGTGGATCATGGATACAACTTTTAAAATGTGCCTTCCACTATTCTCCCAGATATACACCATACATGATGACTATCATAACACTAACATGCCCCTCTTTTATGAACTGCTGCCTAAAGAACAAAATGAAACTTACTATGAACTTTTAAACCACATCAAAGTAAAAACTAACAACTAACTTCTGCGCCACCCACAGCACTGAGACCACGCTGATTGACGCCACTGATGACATCAGAACACTCCTCAATACAGAGAAACCATGGTCTTGATCCTCCTCGACCTCGACATACAGCAGAACGCCTTCAAGTGGATCGCTTCCTTCCTCTCAGGATGCACAAAGAGCATCTGACTGCCTCCCTTCACCTCCGCACCCAGGAACATCCTTTGCAGCATACATCAAGCCCCACCCTATTCAACATCTACATGACCCCCCCTCGCAGACGTCGTCAGATCCCATGGGCTCAACATAATCTCCTACACTGATGACACTCAACTAATACTGTCAATCACCGAGGACCCCTCCAACACCAAAACCAACTTCTGCAATGCTATGACCAATGTTGCAAAATGGATGAGAGACAGCTGACTCAACTCAACTCCAACAATAACAGAAGTTCTGATCTTTGGGAACAACACCTCCATATGGGACTACAGCTGGTGGCCAGCAGAACTCAGACTTATTCCCACACCAACAGACCATACGTGCAACCTCAGCATCATCCTGGACAGTCAAGTCCCCATTAAATGACAAGTCAACACAGTTGCCTCCTCCTCCTTCCACACCCCCACATGCTCTGCAGAATCTTCAAATGGATCCCCATCAATACCAAAAAAACCATCACACAGGCCCTCATCATCAGCCACCTTGACTACGGCAACGCTCTCTGCACCAGAATTTCCACCCAGCTCCTCAAAAGATTTCAGACCATACAGAATACCGCATCCAGACTCATCCTGGACCTCCCCAAATGGACACGCATCACCCCTCACCTCAGAAACCTCCACTGGCTACCCATCCAGAAGAGATGCCAGTTCAAGATCCTCACACACGCATACACAGCCCTACACAATCAAGGACCAACATACATCAACCATCGGCTGAATTTCCACTGGTCCTCAAGACACCTGTGCTCTGCATCGCTTGCCCTTGCACACAACCCTCACATCTGTCACACCCAAAGTGGGGGGTCCCTCCTTCTCTTTCATCGAAGCCAAGGCCTGGAATGACCTGCCCCTCCACCTCCGAACAGCCCCCTCCTTGGTGGACTTCGGAAAAAACTCAAGACCTGGCTTTTTGATGGGGACATGGCACCCTCAGCACCCAGATACCCCTAGGGGTGATAGTGCTGCACTATACAAGTACTGATTGAGTTATTGACTCTCCACACTACATCATAATAGACTTTGAACAGGCAATGAACCAAACATTTAAACTATACCCACACAGAGCCACATAAGGCTGCTATTACCATTTCAACCATAGCATTTTTAGACATCTGGAAAATCTGCACTAAGGGCCCAATTACGAGTACGGCAGTCCCAAGACCGCCGTACCTGTAGTGGTGGTCCAACCACCGCCAACTCACCAGTCCAACCTCCATATTACGAGGATGGCGGTCGGACCAACACAAGCCTGACACAAGGCCACTGCCAGGATCGTGAATCATGGCACCGCCCTGCGATCACAACCTGCCTTTCTGACCTCACCATGAAAAGGTCGGCAGAAAGGCAGGGAAAGAGGCCTCAAACAGAGCCCTCAGGGCTTTTTAGCACATGGGGGGGTCCATGGGGCCACACGTTGTGCCCTCATCTGCTTTCCCTGTCGTGTGTGCACTGTGTGCCATGCACGACATCGTACACAGGGCACCAACATGCAAGCGGCGCTGTCACGGTGGCAGCATATGCTACAGGCTCTCTATGAGCCAAAGCATGATGCCGCCATGGCACCGCCGACACAACACTGCCAGCCCGTTGGTGTTCTCATAATACAGCAGTCAGGATGCGGCCGGCTTGGTGGCTTACTCCCGACCGCCGTATTGGCGGTCTAGCGGTTGGACCACCGAAATCATAATCAGGCCCTACGTGTAGAATGTGCAACAAACAACCAGTTTGCCTTTCAAATTAAAATGTTAATAGCTCTGGCAAATGTACCTGTAAGAGACATGGCTAACCACTACAACATGCTTATAGAATCCCCATTTTACCTACGAAAGGAACAAAACTAAGTCCACTAATGGACTACTCCGGAGACAAATTACGAATACCACGGTGGAATGTCTCCAACAGCACCATGGCTCAACAAGCCAAAACCAACAATGTAGTGCAGTGATGGTACATTGCCTTCCATGCCACACTAGGATGAATCATACCAACACTCTAAAAATTCCTAAAAGGCCCTCTAAAAAGTGCAAAGTTACCAACAACTAAGGATAGAATAGTCAGTCCACCAAACCTAAAATAACTAAATACACCAAATGACAAAATGCTCAAATTCGAAAGCATTCTTTTTGTAAGTAACGAAGGAAATGATAGTTGAAACCCTATTATAAACTGTCTACCTACTAATATACTCACAACTAAAATAGAACAAAACTATAATATAATTTATTTTAAATTAATATTAGACTACTTATTTTTATAAGTTAGTCTATAACAAAACATATTACTAAAGAAAAAAACGGATGAATAAAAAATAGGTTATTTTAATATTGAATGAAAAATATTCCTAGGATAACAAAAAATATATAATATAAAAAACATACAAACTAGCTAAAAAATTTAAATACACACATAAAAAATAAAACCTTTCAGTTGGGGTAAAATGTAAATCTATATTAAAATGCAACATTCCCACACAAAAATAAATAGACATATAGGGCCTAATTACAAGTCTAGAGTCCACAGACTGCCAGACTCATAGGGGCGCGGCGATGGCAGTCTTCCGCCCGCCCTTTCACAATTAGGGCGGTTGGACAGCCATTGCCCCACGACAGCTGCCAGGGAACTGCAGTTCCTGGCAGTGTTTCGGTGGTCAAGAGGCCGCAAAAGCCTGGCAGGACCACAGAGGTCCCGCCAAGCATATTGCAAGTTTCCGCTCCGTCACAGTTTTCATGGCGGTTCCTCCTCCATGAAAACTGTGGTGGAGAAGAAACCAAGGGGGCCCTGCAGGGCCCCTTGTGCCTCGATGTCATGGGGTGCATGCAGGGGGGCACAACATGTGCCCCCCTGTGTGCATGCATCCCAGTTCCTGCACAGCATGGACTTTTTAGTCCATGCCATGCAGGAACTGTTTTTGGCGTTCCCATTTTCAGGGCACCGCCTTGGGAACGTCCAAAAAAGCCAGCCAGACCTGAGAATCACTCAGAATCTAGCAGGTGGCCCGACCACGGGTTGGCTGTGCAGGGACGGGGCGGACCCGATGCCGCACCACCAAACTCTTAATCAGGCCCATAGTATTTACAGTTGAGTAGCTGAAGTTCTTGATCCACCTCCACTTCGCAAAAACCCATTCCACAAAAATGGTAAAAAATAAAAAGTAAGCAGCCCAAAAAAAAAAGCAAACTTTAAATGCCCAACTTAAAACCACTTCAGCAATTCACAGTTATTTGAAACCATAAAAAACAAAAAACAAATGTAAAGTTAAAATTTCCAGGAAATCTGAAAAAATCAAAGGAAATTAAAACAAAATGTTTTAAATTAATCCAAATTAATTTTCTTTAAAAAATAGCATGAAATATCTCCTCAAAAATTCCACTCCAACTTTCTAACCTGTAAAAAAAAGTAACATAATCACCCCCACAAAACGTACACCCCAAATACAATACAAGTATAACATTACAACTCTACAAAATAATACAACACATAACTATAAGTACAATAACATAATACTACAAACTGTAGTTAGGCCTACCCCATTACACTACATAACGCAACATAAACTACCATTAAACAACCTTATCAAATAAAACTAATGCCATAACCCACACTAACTAGACCTACCAAAATCCCCCACCTCTAAAGCTCTAAATAAAACTTACCTTGTCTGTCGAACAGCAACTGAGAACCGCAATAGACACAAACAGAATCCACCTCACAATGACATATAGAGTACAAAATACAGATATTGGTAAAATAAAATGGCCTCTAAATGAAAATAAGATAACGACTAAAGTATAAATTAAACAGTACTATAAATATTTACCAGAATATTTAATAGTTCTAATAAATATGTTTCAAAAATGCATTATAAACTTATAAAACTAAAAAGTACTATGTATAAAAAATATGTGTGAAAAATTATTATGCGCCACTTTTCTACAAATGTTTAAAATATACATGTATTAAAACTGTGCAAAAAGGAAATACATGTGATACCACAACAAAATCGTACATACGTATGCTGTACCACTGTAAGATGTAAAAATGTTTTTTTCTTTGCAACAAACTGACTGCATCAAAAATAAAAGTGAAATGCACATTCAATAAAATAATAACTAAATAATCTAAGTATATATAAACCATCACATGTATTGATTATTACTGTAATAAACTACACACTATACAAAAGTACAAACTACAAACTGTTTTGAAAAAGGTGTTTCACACTAAAAGGGTACTATTTACTTTTCCCACTCCAATCCAATGCATTCTGGGGATATATTCCACACTAAAGGGGTTAAATTTACTATTCACACTCCAAAGTAAAACATTTTAGGGAAGGTGTTAGGCACTAAAGAGGTTAAATTTACTATACACTCTACAATGTAAACCATCTTGGGGCAGATGTTGTACACTATTTGGCCACATTTACTATCCCTACTTCAATCTAAGCCATTTTGAGGACGGTGTTGGACATTCAAGAAGTTGCATTTACTACTCCCACTCCAATTTAAAGACCATTTGAAAGGGTATTTGACACACTAAAGGGGTTAAATTTATTATCCTCTATCCAATCTAAGCTATTTTAAGGATGGTGTTAGAAACTAAAAGGGTTACAATCACTATTCCCACTACAATCTAAACCATTTCCACCAAGGTGTTGGACACTAAAGTGGTTACATTTAATATTCCTAGTTCAATCTAAAGCATTTGAGGAAGGTGTTAGACACTGAGGGGTCGATTCCGATCTCGGCCGGTAGGGCTCCGAATAGGATTCGGCTTTACCGGATCCGATTCGGAGCCCTTTTTCCCGACCGAATCGTACGCGGGTCCGGCCGAGCGAGTACGATGCGAATTCGCCGACCGACTCGTCCGGGCGACCCGACCGCTCCGACCGACTCGTACCCGGATCGTACCGCTCCGACCGACTCGCTCGGACCCGATTCGCACCGCGCAATGGAGACGTTTTCCGGCCGGGTAAGTACGATGCGCACCTCGACCGCTCCGACCGACTCGTGCCGTCCGACTCGAACTCGCTGTCGGAGCCGTACTTTGGGGGTCCGTGTCGGACCCCCCTGTACGCGTACCCGCGCGAGGCGCACACAGGGGGACCCATGGGTCCCCCCTACCTGTGCGTGTACGCCGCGAGCGCTCGCGGCATACTCGCTGTAGGGGGCGCCCTTGTCCGCCTCGCACCCATTGAGGCAATGGGAGCCCGCGCACGCGTTGTACGACCGGCTCCCATTGAGTTCAATGGGAGTCCGACCGACTCGTGTCCGGTAGCATACGAATGCATCGGACTCGTTCGGTCGGACTGCACGGGTCCGATTCGGTCGGAAATTTCTCCGGGTCCGGCTCGGTCGGAGAGATTTCCGGCCCGAATCGGAATCGACCCCTGAATGGGGTACAATTACTATTCCTACTACAATCTAAATCATTTTGGGGTAGGTGTTGGACACTAATGATGTTACAGTTATTATTCCCACTCCAATCTAAACATTTTTGAGGAAGGTGTTGAACACTAAAGGGATTACATTTACTAGCCCCACTCCTATCTATACAATTTTGAGGCAGATGTTGAATATTAAAGGGGTTGCATTTACAATTCCAACTCCAATCAAAAATCTTTTGGATAAGGTGTTTGGCATTAAAGGGGTTACATTTACTTAACCCACTCGAATCTAAGCCATTTTGTGGTTGGTGGTGGACACTAAAGGGGTTAAATGTACTATTCACACTCCAATGTAAACCATTTTCAGGAAGGTGTTGGACACTAAAGGGGCTACAATTACTATTTCCACTACAATCTAAACTGTTTTGGGGAAGGTGTTTAGCACTAAAGAGGTTACATCTATTATTTCCATTCCAATCTAATCCTTTTTGAGGAAGGTGTTGGACACTAAAGGGAATACATTTTGTGGTCTCACTCCAATATATAGCATTTTAAGGAAGGTGTTGGACATTAAAAGGGTTACATTTACTATTCCAATTCCAATATAAAAATCTTTGGAGAAGGTGTTTGACATTAAAGGGGTTACATTTACTAAACCCACTCTGATCTAAGCCATTTTGTGGATGGTGTTAAATACTAAAGGGGTTACATTTACTATTCCCACTCAAATCTAAACCATTTTGAGAAAGGTTTTAGATATTAAAGGGGTTACATTTCCGATTCCCACACCAATCTAACCCATTTTGAGGAAGGTTTTGGACATTAAAGGGCTTAAATTGACAATTTCCGCTCTAATTTATAAAAACATTGAAGAAGAAGTTTGACTCTAAAGAGGTTATGTTTACTATCCCCACTTGAATCTAAACCATTTTGAGGAAGGCGTTAGATACTAACAGGGTTAAATTTACTCTTCCCACTCCAATGTAACCCATTTTGAAGAAGGTGTTGGGCATTAAAGGAGTTAAATTTACTATTTCCACTCCAATCTAAACCATTGTGGCGAAGTTGTTGAATGGTACAGCAATAACATTTAGGATCCGATTACCGGAAACCCTCTGAACACAGTTTCAAAACCGACAGCCTCATTACAATGGAGACTGACCGGACATTCCTGTTGGCTTTCGACACGCTCAAGGAGCCCGTCTGCCAGTCGGAACCGGCACTTAATCCCTATGGACGGCATTTTACGCCGTCCGGATTACGATGCTCGGTTTCCGGAAGGCTTTCCATGCTGGGCTTTCTGACATGGAAAGCCTGTTAGAAGGCGAGTTTGGGGGCCCCTTGCAGGCCCCCCTTCAGCCAGTGGCCTCCGGTAGGAGGAAGAAGAATAAAAAGATATAAAAATAGTTTGTACTCAAATATATTATAAATTCACATTTTTTATTTACAAAAAATGAATTAAAATGTAAATATAAAACATAAGTATTTTAAACAAAACTGTGTAAAATATTAAAATAATAAATTCATATTTTTTTTTATATTGCACTTGTACCATTTTGAGGAAGGCGTTAGATACTAACAGGGTTAAATTTACTCTTCCCACTCCAATGTAACCCATTTTGGAGCAGGTGTTGGGCACTAAAGGAGTTACATTTACTATTTCCACTCCAATGTAATCCATTGTGGCGAAGTTGTTGAATGGTACAGGAATAACATTTAGGATCCGATTACGATGAGGCTCGGAAACCCTCCAAACACAGTTTCAAAACCGACAGCCTCATTACAATGGAGACTGGCCGGACATTCCTGCTGGCTTTCGACAGACTCAAGGAGCCCGTCTGCCAGTCGGAACCGGCACGTAATCCCTGTGGACGGCATTTTACACCGTCTGGATTACGATGCTTGGTTTCCGGTTGGCTTTCCATGCTAGGCTTTCTGACATGGAAAGCCTATTAGAAAGCGTGTTTGGGGGCCCCTTGCAGGCCCCCCTTCAGCCAGTGGCCTCCGGTAGGAGGAAGAAGAATAAAAAGATATAAAAATAATTTGTACTCAAATATATTATAAATGCACAGTTTTAATTTACAAAAAATTAATTAAAATGTAAATATAAAAATATAAAACATAATTATTTTAAACAAAACTGTATAAAATATTAAAATAATAAATTCATATTTTTTATATTGCACTTGTACCTGTCATAACCATAAAAGTACCTAAAGTAACGTAACTTAAACATGACATTAATAACTAATAAATACATTAAACACATTTTTCAAGTAAAAAATTAAATAAAAATATATAACTTTCAAAACAATTGTTAAAATTCAAACATTATTAAAAACAAACAAAATAGCTTTACATATATACTTAAAAATGTAAGTTTTAAAATGTTTACATTACTAAACAAAAACTGAATAAATACATTTAAAACAAAAATAATATTTACACAAGCATACTTTAAAAATCTGTCCACCCTTTTCCTATATAGACCCAAAAACCCTCTACTAAAAATGTTATTAGACATACAATTTTTTTTTAAATTTAGAAAAAATACATTTTTTAAATTAAATACAGTAAAGATTAAAAACAACTTTTAAAAATGAATATACATAACATCAAACCATTTTCAAATTAAATAGATAAAATTAATTTCACAACAACCACAACTATTTAACAAAAATATCAAAAAGGGCATTAAATACAACAATATTGTGGTAAACAACATATTTTACAATATTATACACAGAACTAAATATAATATTCTTACCTTTGATATTTATGGCCATGAAATTTTTGACATCATAATATTCCTGAAATTATTTTTCTGTATGACAATAATTTCTTTCAATATTCTGTTCAAACACCTCCTAGAAGCCTGCCTTCGGGAGATGGGGAGTGCAGGGATGACAAGAAGGAACTTTCCCAGCAGTGGGAGGAAGCTGGAAAATAGTAACTTTTTCCACCTCTGGGTATAAGGGCCTGAGACTTGCCCAAGAATGTTGCTCCCTAGGGAACATATTTATTAAATAGTCACACAATGCAACCTTGCTGCAGTGCATGAAAGGAGAGGGCAAGAATGTGTCATATCTAACATTATACGTTGCATTTGTGCTCTCTGCCAGTGCTGGCACACTAATTGCTGCTTAGCGCCCACGCAGAGACCCTTGCACCATGGTGAAAGGGTGACTGCGTTATAGGCAGGATTGTTTTTGTGCAGGAAGGGATACTTTCCTGCACAAAAGCATTTTTATGAGCTTTTGTCCTCTTTCTATGTGTGCTGCAAGATGCAGCACACATAGAAAGAGGAGAAAACGAGAAGAAATAACGCTATTTCTCCTCATTACACCTCCCCTTGGGAGCTGTAGCATTTGTATGCATTCCCAGGTCTACCACTAATGGTAAGTCTGGGAATGCACCAAAATCCATGGGTGGATGCGTGGGAACACCCATGCTCCACCCATGGAACACCTTCCTAGGATAGAGTAATGCTAGGCAGCAACTTGAGCTGCCTTGCGTTACTCCACATTTACCAAGCCACACAGGGCCAAGCAAGGTGGCTTCGCATTGCATGGTAAATGTCATTCTAGATTTTGTGTCACCCTTGAGCCCTCTTGTGTGGCGCAAGAGTGACTCAAAACCATGATAAATATGACCTTATGTGAGCTAGAAAAATAGATTTGTCCTGCTCAGAGCGTTTTGCCATGCAGAAAATACGTTTAGCGAGACCCCACCGAAAAGGTATTTGGCTTCATAGAGCCCAGCCCCACTCAAGTTTCCAGCCTTGTCCCAATGGAGGATATTGACTTGAAAAAATGCCAAAAGCAAAACCTTGGAGCAGGAGCTCAATGTCAACGTATGTAACTTTGAGGAGCCCTTAACGGCTACAGCCTAGGACCTTGCCGAACAGGAAGATTTTGACTCCTATTTCAGAAGGTAAAAGCTTTGACTGGGACGATCTGCTTGATGTATCTGACCTCCATTCCATTGTGGTCAGGCTGAAATCACACCTAGGTTCAGATCAACCACAAGCTGTTGTATTCTATGGCATTTTAAGCTTCCTAGGTGTTTTTTGCCTTAAAACTTTAAAAAATCATGGGCCTCATTTATGAGTGCCGCAGGCCTTCCTGCTGCTCTGTCCTACGGCAAAAGAAAAGGGCAGGAAAGCACCGTATCTATCAGATACGGTGCATTCCTGTCCTTTTCCCCTGTGCCGGCACACAATGGGCTGCCGTGCGCCAACGCAGGCACCTTTGCACCATGGTGCAAGGGTGCCTGCGTTGCGGGTTGATTACTTTTGTGCAGGAAGGGAAACCTTCCTGCACAAAAACAATCACAAGAGAGTTTTTCCTCTTTCTATGTATGCAGCAGACATGGAAAAAGGTAAAACGAGGAGAAATAAAGATATTTCTCCTCATTGTGCCTCCCTAATGCCTCCCCTAATTAATGCCTCGATTTCTGACAGTAAATGTGAGCAACCTGCTCATGCACAACATTGGTATGAGCATAGTACTCAATAGCATCTTGTTCATGAGCAAGGTGCTCTTTGTGCTCACAGCAGGTTTATCAAAATGTGCATTGACCATACACATATTTTCCTCAAAATAGGTCCATTATGAGCACATATTAATCTGCATGTGCATATGTTGTGCTGTTTGCACACATTACATACAAGGTACTCGAAATGTATTAACAATGATAAATTTGCACACTAGGGCAGGTGCAAATAAGTACCTGGTGCACTTTCTTTTAATCAATTTTCATTGAGAGTCAGACGCACTGTATTTCATTTTCAAAGTTGCAAGATCTGATTATGCACAGAATACAAAATCCATAGGATAGCTTCCTCTATGGCACTTTCATATTTACAGCATCATTTGTACAATAAAGACAGAGCATCAAGGGAGTCACTAGAGAGTCCATCTGCAAGGCTCCGCTGACTGTAGAATTATTCTTGAACATCTCTCTGCTGCAAGGGGGTGACCCCTCCATCCTTGACTTGTTTTCAGTGGCAGATGAGTGGCTGCCACTGCTTGGGTACCTTTTTGCCCGACTGGTAACCCATCGTCGGGGGAAATCAGTGCCATGCCACGAGGCCCAGGCCGCAGCTTGCATAGGAGTGAGTCGGTGAAGCGAGCCAATCTCTACGGCATGTTGGGCTGGCCAACTGCCCCGCTGCTGTGAGATCTCCACTGGCTTGGGGCGGTCGCTGGACATGTGAAGAGGCTCCCTGAGTCAGGTGGGACTGGGCTCAGCTGGGGCCGCTGCGACGGGGGAGGCGAGTGGCCAGGCAGGAGTGGCCAAAACACCTGAGTGGAGAGCTTCAGGACAGGTGTGTATGTGCAGGCACTGGGGGCCCCGGCCTCGCTTATAGAGGTAAGACGTCTGCAGCCGGTGGGGAAGCATTGGAGGTATTGCCCCCCCCTCCTGTGTCCGGTGGAGATTGGATTGGTGGCAGTACTATCTTGAGCCCAACTTTGCCCTGGAGCAAGAAGCCACAGGTACAGAACCCACGTGGAAGGACTGGGGTAGAGTGACATAGCCTAAACTCTGGAGCACTGCTTGGCGGAGGGGTCTGCTCATGCCCCCAGTCCACTTGGGGAGTGGCGGGACCCCACAATATAATGTATGCCCAGAGGCAGATGCCTGATCCAGGGCTGCTGATGTGCTGAGGATGTGGGAGGCCTGAGAAACATGAGAATCACTCACAACATAAGGTGCGCCTAAACAAATTGGGCCTGCTCATGCCCCCTGAAGGTGCCAGGGTGAGGCGGGGCCCCAAAGACCATCCGAGTTCTGACAAAACACACCTACCTCTTCCACGACTAGGTGCTTTGCAACATCTCCTGCTGAGGGCGACCACATTCAAGCGATCACGTCCACCCTGGTCGCACGCCGTGCCCCCTGGAGTTCTCTCCGGAAGGTGCAGGGCCAGTACCTCTGTATTCTATCGGCTGGCAAGCAGCAGAGGAGTGGCAAAATCAGAATCTAAGCTGCGAAGGCCTTTCCATCATGGGCAAGCCAGACCACAAGCAACACAAATTGTCTTTTGAGAATCCGAGAGGTACACATACAGCTAGCCAAGACACGGAGGCACACGGCCCCTTCTGCCTCTCAGGTAGCAGATCAGTAAATAAAAGAGATGCTTGCGGAGATGAAAGGCAACCTACGCACCAGTGACTTGAAGAATTGATTGAACCAAGGTGAGAGTTGATGATACGAAGACCGCCTTGACCAGCTGGAAAAACAAACCTCTAATCTGGAGGACTCCCAAGCCTCCGCAGGTGAATATCTTCTCCGAGTACCCACTCCAATCGGTGTCTGAATCAGTACGCTACTTAACGGTTTGGCTCAGCAGAGGTCTGGACGAACTATGGAGGGTGAGCTATGGCAAAACTATTGACTGGCTGGAGGAAAAGATCCCAATTTGGTCCCAACTTCCCCTCTCTGTGGCAGGCAGGATTGCCTTTGCCAAATTAGTCTTCCTTCCCTAGCTACTCTACTTGTTTATTAACATCCCTATCCGCCTCACTAGACACTTCCCCAGGTGTCTTTGAACCAATTTAGTGACTTTAACGTGAGTGGGCAAGAAGCGTACAGTTGCATGGGAAACATTGACCTCCCGTTCTTGCAGGGCAGTTTGGGTGCCCCCGAAATCGGCTTATATTTCTACTGAGCGCAGGTCCACTTCGCTCACTTCTGGCTCTATCCTCCACCCTGCCAACCACATACTGCTGTGCAGGCAGACAGCATATCCCCCTGCTCATTGACTGCTGCCCTCTATTTACCGGCTAGACATCCACGCGCTGCCATAGATACGGTGGAGTGCACATTATGGGCATGGGATGGCTTATGGCATCCTGCTCAGCACCAGTGCCTCTACGCGACAAGCATTTCTCTGGCCAGCAACCCCTTCCTCCCAATGCTGTAAGAAAAGGGGGCTCGTCATCAGACCCATCACCTGGAGCTCGAGCAATTTGGAGACTTACACCCAGATGAGCAGTTCATCCAACTACATAGTATTGCAGACGACCCCTCTCACATCGCTGGACATTTTACTGTACCACCAACTGCGCATATCCTTGCTCTGGACATGATCCTCACACAGTCATCATCATGTACACTTATCACCTGCCGGTATGCCACAATGCAACAGAAGACTCCAGTGACTGTTCCAGGAGCTCAGAACACTTGGAAGGCTGACACGTCCCTTCCTCTCTTAGCGGAACAATAGAGATATTGCTGCACACAATCCGAAGCGCTCTCCCCCAGTTATAAACTTAGTTTAATTCTTTTTTTAACTTCCTACACCAAACATATCACACACCAGCTCTACCGCATCAACCGGGTCTCATGGAAGAGGTGCGCTGCTTGTTGTGTGCAGCACCCACAACCACATTCTTACATCTTGTCTGGCTCTTCCCTGATAGGGCAGGATTCTGATCAGCTGTTTATAAAGTTAAAACTTTGATTACGGTTCACTGCCCGCAACAGTCATCCCTTGTTGGCCTATTTCGTTATGTCAAAGAGATACCCCCTGAGGCTAGGCGGCTGACTGCAATGCTGCTTCTTCTAGATAAGCGTAGAGTAGCCATACACTGGGGCAGACGCCCGGCCCCGCAGGAATAAAGATTGACTACAGGATGTGGCATACTGCCAGGGGAAGCTCGCGGCCTACTGGAAACTCATGCCAACACCATTACGGCCCAAAGATATTTGGGGACTCTGACCACCTATCTGGCACAATACACTTCAGTGGAAGTTTGACGTCCAGCATCAATCTGGGAGGGCCCAGAGGGAACCTACCCACATGTTGAGTCCTCATTCATGTGATCATAGACACTTTTGAACAACTTTAGTAACAAGAGAGCCTCTCCAGTCCATAGAGGCCCCTGGAATCGTACCATGAAATTTTGCAGTGGGCCGGCGCGTCGCCACGTGTTTCCCACAAATGACTTAATTCTGTACCCCCAAATTTGCTCTCTACGTATCACATTGAACTATGTACCGCATGTGTATGTTTTGTTCCCAGATTCTTTTGCTTCCCCTCCCTGTTTTTTTCCATTACTGTATGCCGGAAAGTTTTTCAACAGAGAAATTTAAGGGGAAAAAAGGATAGAACATCACTGTTATTTTGCACATTGGTCTTCTTATTGGAGTGTGCAGCCACTCCTTTATGTAGGAGGGCGCACTGTGCCAGTTTGCATTACAGCACGCCTTTCAAAAGGTGCGCAGGCACTCACTGAGCTAGTGTGCCCTATTATCATGAATGTGCAGCCCTCAGGGAGCCCCTCAAGGAGCCCCTTTCACCACTCCAGAGGACTGCCCTCAGGAGCCGCACTGGCAGTGTGCCACCTCTTTGTGGTGGACTGTCAGTGTGTCTCTGAAGGGCCTGTTTGCCTTTATGCCCGCAACCTCAATAAGGTGAGGTAGCAGAGGCAAAGTGATTCCATCATTTGCTTGGGCCACTTACTTACTTACTTATGCCTACTACCCCTTCTGGGTTATAGGCCATCAACCAGGACTCTCCAGCCACCTGTTTCCTGGGTTTTCTTTTGATCTGACTCCAGGTGTAACCCATCTCCTTGCAGTCAGTCTCGAGGCCTCAGCGCCAGGTGTAACTTGTCCTTCCTCTTTTACTTTTCTCTTGAGGGTTCCAGGTCAGGGCTTGCTTGGTGATGTTAGATGTAGGCTTACAGAGAGTGTGACCAATCCAACCGGCGTCTTTTCATGATTTCTTCATGAGAAAGGAGCTTGAAAGTCTGCAGCCATAGGTCGTTGTTGCTGATGGTGTTTGGCCAGCGCATTTGTAGGATTTTCCTCAGACAGGTGTTGATGAAGGTCTGGACTTTGTTGGTTATGTTGTCTTCCAAGTTTTTGCTCCACACCTGTGCAAATGAGGGGAAACCTTCTCACAATTGTGCTGGTACAACATATGTACCAGCGCTATCAGTATTACAGATTGGGGTGCACAAGCATCTGTAGCCCCTTCTGTAATATCATAGTGCACCGGGTGCACACAAATTGGGTGTAGAGTCACATTGTACCCCTGGAGCACCATGAATAATACTGCTCCAGAAGAGTGATAAGACTAATGGTGCAGTACTTAAACCAGCAGAGAGGGGAGTCAAATATTTCTGCTGTATCTGATCGAGCAAAAATGTTTCACCATGGAATGTGCTGGCCAGTAGCTTACCAAAATGTCATAACATATTGTTCAAGCAGATTGGGTGAACGCACAGTAACAATTCATGATCCCTAATTTATTTGAGGTGTCGTAGACCAATCAATGAGCCATAAAATTTCAGCTAATCACATCACTCAAAAATGGAAATTAGTCATCAAGTAGAAAATTAAGTGCATTTCTTCGTGCTATGGCTATGGAGCACGGCACATGATTTTGGAAGTTCCATGCTGTTACCAACAAGTGCAGACATGTCCATGTGGTCAGATGGTCGGATGATGCTTTCAATCTATTCTGCTGGATACAGTGGATAATGATCATTCATCAGAGGACTCTGAAGTGAGGTCAATTTTCCCAGAGCTGGCTTACCTGGAGTGCAGTAGAGCTCCTCACACGCTCTGTTAGGTATTACCGGAGGCCTGCAGACATCTTGGATTGGTCAAGCAGCGGGGGAGTAAAACGCTCCAAGACACTAGGCGCCTAATTTCAATGTCCGATACCGTATCGGTCTGGAACCACCCGACCTTAGGTCGGCGGTTCTGACCGCCTGATTTGGATGGAAACATCCATTCTACAATAGAAGCTTGTGCAGCGTGCGGTATAGGCTCGTAGCACAAGCTTCCATTTTATAATCGAGGTTTGCAAACATCCATGCACCGTGTGGCAGGCACCATGTGGTGCCTGCCACATGTTGCAGGAATGTGACCCCTAGGCCCAATTGCGAAGGGCCGAGGGGGCTCTGCTAGTGGCCCTCAAAGACACTTTCTGACAACCTTTTCATGTCGGAAAGGCCAACATGAAATGGCTGTCAGAAACTGCCATCATAATCTCGACGGCGGAGCCGAGCCTGGGTTTGCCGTCATTAGGGGAATATGGTGTGTTCCGACGCACCGACGGGCTCCTTGAGCCAGTTGGAAGCGCCGTGGATGGTCCCTCCGCCAGCCACATCGTAATCTGTCGGTCGGTTGCGGTCCTTCTGACATCGTAATCAGCCCCTAGGTGTCTCACTTCCCGGGTAACTAGAAACGCCATTTTTTTAAAAGGTGCACTGACATTTAGTGGCAGTTTAGGACCATTACATCTATAAAAGACATTACCTAAGGCATTTACTCTCCTCATCTATGAGATTAGACTAGATCTTTTACTGATTAATGTTGCAGCCTTATAAATGGAGAAGTTATTGTATAGCATTCATATAATATTTAGCTAAATTCTGACCAAAACATTTTTGAAAGGGAAGAAATCTAGACACTTCTCTTTCTTAGAGGCACTAACAAGTGACAAAAAGAAATCCAATCAGACACCCCCAAATTCAGTCATGGCCATGATAACACTGGATACCCTCATGAACGAACTTAAGGACATTAAAGCTTCCATAAATATGTTAGAATCCTAAGCAGTGGAAACAATCCATGAACTGAGGTCAATGCACATGAAGCTCTCACTCTTCAAGACCCAACTTAGTAAATCAGCGAAATCTATTGGGCCCTAGAAAGAAAGTTCAACAGGACACCTGACTGGTGCACATATGTATGACAGTTGCAAAGAAAGTTCACAGACCGGTAAGATGCAAGCAGGAGGGACAATGTGAGTCTATATGGCTTTCCAGAGTTGGAAGAAAGGGAAGATGAGGTGGGCTTCTTGGTGACATTCTTACCTAAGCTACTTGAAGCTGACATTCGCATATCCAAGCTACTTGAGTCTGATGTTTACCAGCCTCTTGAATTTCAGAGGGCATCCAGACAAAGATAAAGAAGGAACTTGAACAGTAATTCACCAAGACCATTCCTAATGTGCCTTCCCTGACATCAACATGAAAGGCTCATTCTCCAAACAACCCAACACTATTGCTCCTGTACCTACAAAGACTCTACAATATCTTTTGCTGCTGACTTCTCCTACAATACTAGTTTGCTCCAGAGAAAATTCTTTGCTCTTCAACTGGCTCTAAACTATAGAGGTAATAGATATGGCCTTCTGGATCTGGTGACAATGCTGGTGACTATTAATGGGAAAACACAGGAATTTCAGGCTCCACAAGAACTCCAATTTCTTCTTGAATCCATGGGTCCGCCCCCAATGAAGGAATTGCCAACTTCATACAGAGGAAACAACATAGCAGCAGCTGCTTTTCAGTCCACTCTGTAAACCTCTAAGGCAGAAGTTGGCTCCATAGAGATGAGGCACAGACGTCTTTCCATAACTTCTTCCCCAAAAATACCCCTCTGCGAGTTAGAGACAAATCTAGATCTGAATCGGATATCCGCTCCCAGGTCAGACTTCTCAGCATACCCGAAAAACCTACCAGAGATGCTACAATCTTGTACTGCACTCTTCATGCATATCAACAATATGCGTAACAGCAACAGACCCCCAACCACCGCCTCTCATTCAACGCACCCTCCAGAAACCTTCAATTCGCCCAACTGGCCCTTGCCACCATTCCACACATCCGCAAGACCATGGCTTGAGGAAGATCCCTCACATACCGTGCAGCAAAGACCTGGAACACCCTGCCTCTCCACCTCAGGCAATCAGAGTCACTGCCTCAATTCAGGAAGGAGCTCAAGACCTGGCTCTTCGACTGAACTGCAGTGCCCCATGACGGATCAGCAGGGCACCCCCAGCGCCTTGAGACCTTTATGGGTGAGTAGTCATGCTTTACAAGACGATTGATTGATTGATTCATTCATTCATTCATTGACCCTTATTTTCTAAAAACATGGGCAGCCCCTGAACTCTCTGAAGGAATGTCACTCTTATAAAGTTGTCTAGCACTCTGTAGTGCCCACACACCTCAGCACAAGTAATTGAGTATTAGCTTTTTATTTTCTTGGATACACAAAATCACTATTAAATACTACACTCACCCCTAATGTTAGGACTTCTACTCATCTTCACTAGATTAGTGATTATATTCCAGTGATGTCAACAACTGGGGCCCTCTCCCTCTTGTCCCTAAATGTGAACAAGCTTACAAGTTTTGTTAAATGGAAAAGTACTCTCTTACCTCAGGTCTTAGAAGCCTGATATAGTCCTTTTAAAGGAGACGCACATGTCACTAGTAAAATCAGATAAACTGAGATGAGATTGGGTGGGCAAAGTAATAGGTGCATCAGATACTACTAATACTGAAGCATTGACTGCATCAAAAACTCCATGCTGCAGAAAGAAAGAAGTTGCCATCTTAATCTGTAAGAACTTATGTATAGAATTCTACAAATCTGGTCAGATTGCTATATATTCACCAAAATACCAATCCAAAGACATGTTCTGGGAATCGGGTATATGTATGCCCCCAATACCAGGAAAAACCTCTTTCTTCACCACTCTGAATAGGGTTATTATTGAAATTAAAAACATGGAACTAATAATCGGGGGCCACTGGAATTTAGCCATTGTCCAGGTGCCTTATCGCTCCGGGCAACCTGACCTTCGAGGCGGTGCTGATAAAGGTCTGCTTCCGGACCTAATGGCTGTTAACTTCCTTGTTGATCCTTGGCGATTCCTGAATCCCACAAATCGGGAGTACACTTTCCTTTCCTGTATTCATGGCACTGGATCCAGAAAAGACTATTTTCTGGCTCACACTAGTACTCTTCCTAGAAATATTAGTTGTGCAATTGGGGCCAGCTATGTATCTGATCATGCTCCAGTCAACCTACAGTTGGACCTGCTTGTTCTAACCACAAGGAACAAAACTTGGAGTATGAACCCTTTATGGTACAGACGGCCAGACGGCAAGAAAACATTGTTGAGCTACTTTGAGGACTACTTATACATTAATACAGAATCTGCTTCCTCCTCTCAAGCTCTTTTGGGGGCAGGAAAGGTCAACATACGGGGCCCACTTATGCGAGATACCACCATAGCAGGCAAAAAGCATCTTGAACAGAAGGCTTTATTAGAATTGCAAATATGTTCTGCCAATCTGACCCCACACTCACTATCCAAAAAGGAATACAGACTTAACACACTGCTCACACATCAGGTTGAGAAAGTCTTATACTGACCCAAGGAACGAGGATGGAGAGAAAAGATGAATTTGGAAATTAGTTTAGATCCTAACTATCCTGACCAAGTTGTAGAAATAGATGTATGAGAAATGGAAATAGGAATTCCCAGAAGTCTTTCCAGGAGAAACTGGGCAGGTTAAAGGTCTTCTCACATTGCATCCTTTTACGTCAGCAGGCTGTACCTCAGGTGCACAGGGTAAAAAGTTTTCCACTTGATTTATGAGATTCTCTAAAGAATGAGATGGAAGACTATATGAGAAGGAAGCTATTGAACCATTAGAATCTTTGGATTATTTGAGCCCAATAACATAGGAACAAAAGCTGAATGCTAAAATACATATGCGCAGAAACCCATGGAATTTGAATAGCTGTAATTGGGTGAATCGCCAAACCAAAATAAATAAAATTGATTTATCAAAGGCTTATCATCAGATTCCGCTATACCAAGAGAGCAGTGATTTGATACCATTTATCACCACAGATGGAGTTTATAGATATTTAAGAATGCCTTTTGGACTGGAATCTGTTTAGGCAGTTCAACAAGTTATAAAAACAGTAATGGTGGGTATTTAATGAGTTGCTTTGTTCCAGGATGATATCCTGGTTTCTGCTAGAAATACAATGGCTCACAATAGGATTTTGAGATACGTATTGTCCATTTGAGTGGAAAAGTGCATATCTGCAGTTCCTGAACTGGATTATTGGGGGCATATTGTGAGTAGGGATGGCATAAGACTCAAACTGAATTTAATAGATTCCATTGAATGGTTGTTGTGTCAGGCGAATTAGGAACAGCTGAAATCTTTTTTAGGTCTTGCTGAATATTATTGCAAATTTGTAAATAATTATGCAGAGAAAACTGGCCCCATGAGAGTGTCATTGTATAAATGTGGGAAAGGTGTTTGTTCCAAAGAATGTGCCTCTATTTGGAAGTCTTTAGATTCCTTTCACAAAACAATGATTGTTACAGATGTTTGTGTGGTTCTCTTACAATAAAGTCAAGGTCAAGAGAGGGTGGTAGCTTTTGCAACCTGGACCCTAAAGTGTGCTGAAAGTAGTTCTTCAGTCATCGAAAAGAAGGCATTAGCTTGTTGGTGGGGTATCTATCATTTAAAAATACATTTCTGAGGTATAGGATTTGAGTCAAGGACCAAACAGAAGTCCCTGATTGATGCATTTTCCACAAAGAGTCACACCTTGCATGACAAAGTGGTTATTCATATTGCAGGAACATTCATTTGAAACAAAATATGTCCTTGGAGTCAGGAACATCAATGCTTGTCCTCAAGGCTGGACTGATGTGCAATTGTTTTTAACCAAATACTTCAATAAAGGTGGATTTGAACATACATGCAAGTCACCCGAGGAATTTAATTGAACTCTGATTATGGACACACTTCAATATTGCATCTTTTTGTAATTTATCCTAGAATGCTCTAAAATGTACCTATATTTATGATACACTGTATGTTCCTTTTCATTTGTTTGATTTGCCTTTGTTTGTGCCAAGTAAAGTTGAGGGGGAAGCTTGGGAGGATGCCATTCCAGGGAGGCAATTGGTGAGAATTAATGGAAGCATGAAATAGTTAGAGATGCAGAACTTGAGAGTATTAAAGAACATGTTTCCCAAGGGTGGAGGAAGGAGTTTTCTGATGATGAATAATTTGGAGGATATAAATTAGTTTGATCGGAATTTTCTGTGTTGATGAAGTGATTTCGAGAGGCAATAGATTGGTTGTGCCAACATTGTTATGCCAGAGGGTCGTGATGCTGCTTCATGAGAGTCACAGAGGCATGTCGGTCATGAAGAGGAAGGCTTGCATGAACTTATGGTGGCCTGGCATGGACCATAATTTAGAGAGGTGTGTCAAGGATCATGCAAACTGTACGCAATGTAATATATCATATGTGGTAAACGTCTTCTGTTGCTCCCCTCCCCATTAAAATAAATACATCGAACCCCAGGGAATGAGGTCCCCAGGGCCTTTAAATGGCTTGTGGAGGGGGGGTACATGCCACTCTGCTAAAAACAACTATGTGTTGACCACAAGGGGGGCTTTTAATTCAAAATGGCAGTACCCCACCCTTTTAAAAAAACCTTTATCATGGATACCTCAGTACTACCACAGTACAGCGGTACCTCTAAAGAATATTTTCCATTTTGGGACTCGGTGGACCCCACAAAGTATAGGGGGTCAGGATATCCCTACCCTGCACCCCCATATGTTTTTTTTCTTTTTATTTAGGACTCTGTTCCTGAGTCCTAAAATGGCTGCCAAACATCTTTCTTTGGTTGCAAAAAATGGGTATAACCCAGAAATGCCACTGGGACCTGGGTAATTATCGGTACAGAAGAAAAATGGTCCCAGTGGGACACCCTTGAAAGAAACAATTGTTTATGCAACAGCATGCATTAAATTACTTACAATGTAAGGTTCTGCTCAATATTGTTTATTCATATTGAACACACTTAGGAATGTTCAGAATCCAGCAAACATCTGGACATTATGTACATAAGTGCCCCGAATCGGAAACAGGAGAGGGGAAAATTTGTGTGCAGAGGTGAGGGTTCAATGGGAAAGGAAAGGTAGTGACAATATATAAATCCACAGTATTATATACAAAAAGAAGCCTGTCCTGCCTGACAATTGGCTATAAACTAATATTCAGTCATTGTGTTGTTAGTTTGGCGCAGTGAAAAAGCACTGTTGACCACACTGGCATTGGAAACGGAAATGTTGGCGTTTCGACCCCAACTTAAACGTAGGTTGACCAATAGGTACTCGCAAATTGCGCATACAATTTTAAGGGTGCAAGGGTGTCAAAAGGACACCCTGTTGCACCCCTGAAATTGATCTGTGCACACATGTTGCGCACACACATGTGTGCACAGAAGTGTGGCTCAATGGTTAGAGCGGCAGACCCTGATGCAGAGATCTGGCCCGGGACCACGGTTCAATTCCCACCTCGGCGGGTCTTGGGCTCAATTTCCTCGGACCTGATAATTCTCGCCTCGGTGCCTATTCTAATCATGGGTCCCACTCTGCAACTCTGGGCAATAGCTTGCTTAATCTCCACAACGGCCCACCAGCGCTGGGATGCCTGGCTTCACCTTGGGGGTGCCCAGGAGTGGACATTTCACAGGGAATAGCCAGGAAGGGTTCCACAGCGGTATGCGTATAGCGCCAGGACACCCCGGCTCTGGGGTAGCAGTGCGCTTTACAAGTACGAATTTCATTTCATTTCATTTCATTTCATTTCATTTCATGTGTGTGTGTAACCTACAACTTTGAAAAATGCACTTTAGTGCATTTTTCAAAGTTTTTGCAAATTACCATCAAGTTCAAATTGATGGTAATTTGCGGCCCCTATTAGAGAACTCGCAATTTGCGATTTCATCATGCATTGCATTTAAGGAATCGCAATAAATTGCCATTTCTTAAATTGCGAGAGCCTTACAGTTTGATGCATCGCAGAAGCCCTTTTTGCGAGCGCAAACGGCCGATTTTTGCGAATCGCACCGTTTGCGCTCGCAAAAAAGGTTGATGCATGTGCCTGACAGTGTAGTGCCCTATATGTTGCAATTATAGGTTACTACAGTGTATTTTCCATTTTTAACATATCGAAATCTTCAGTAAAAAGTCTACGAAGTACCACGATAATACCCATAAAATTATTGCGCTAGTTAAAAAAAGCATGTTTTTAAATGTACAGTTCTCCCTAAACTGCTGTAAAAACATACAGAAAATTATAAATGCATTTCTCTATCTAGTAACACTTTAATGAAGCAGTAATAGGTAGGGAACAACAATAAAACCTACTACTACTTACCTACTTCTAAGACCCTAGATCTAAGACCCTAACCCAGAATGCAGCGAAAAACAGAACGCAGACAAAATGTGCATAAAACAACATGGCTGCCTTTTACCCTTGATAAACACAGCCATTAGCCAATGACATACTGCCTTACCATGTGCATAGACCATGGTATATCAATCAATCAATCAATCAAGCGATACTTATATAGTGCAGCTTATCACCTGAGACGGTATCCAAGCACTGTGCTGTGGTATTAGTCAAACAGCCAGGTCTTAAGTCCCTTCCTGAAGTGAGTCAATGAGGGTGAAGTATTGGAGGGAAAGGGTGTTTCAGGACATGGCTGCGATCTGGCGTAGTCGATCGATGAGTGTGTGGTTAGAGACAGTGTTGAAGGCTGCGGAGAGGCCGAGCAGGATCAGGGTGGCTGATTCGCCTCTGTTGAGTCATCTGTCGCATCGATTAGTGCTGTCTCAGTGCTATTATTGGCTCTGAATCCTGATTGGGAAGTGTCCAGTAGGCTTTTTCTCTCCAGGTGTTTGGTGATTTGGAGGTTGAAGACCTTCTCCAGAACAGTGATTGGAAATGGGAGCAGTGAGATGGGACGGTAGTTCTGGAGTTCGCTGGGGTCTGCAGAGGGTTTCTTGAGGAGAGGTCTGATCTCTGCTTGTTACCAGGTGTAGGGAAAGATGGCTGTGGTGATGGAGGTGACGAGGATGGAAATGAGCTGGGGGCTGGTCACGTCTCTTCTGAGGATAAAAAGTCAGTATACCGCAGTATAGCACAAACTGACCACAGTATACCATGTCACAATATATAACTAAAGCCCTCATTTATGGGATTTTGGAACAGGGCAGTGCAGCAAGGGACCTTCCTGCTCTCCCTTACACCAAAGTAAAAGGGAGGAATGCACCATATTTATGCAATACGGTGAATGCCTGTCTTTTCTCCCTGCACTGATGCCATTTCGGCAGCCTAGCGCCAACGCAGGCACATGGTGCAAGGGTAGCTCCTTTACATGCAGGATGTTTTTGTTCCGGAAGGGACACCTTCCTGCATGAAAACAATCCATAGAGGCATTTTTCTCTTTCTATGTGTGCTGCATACATAGAAAGAGGAACAAACGAGGAAAAATAAACATATTTCTCCTCTTTACGCCTCACCTTGGGACGTGTATGGATTTGGCGGTTCTCCAGGTTTACATGATTTTGCAAATCTGGGGCAGCATCAAAATCCATGTTTGTTGCGTGGGAAAACCAACCGCAACGCCCATGGAACACCTCCTGGGCACAGGAGGCGTTAACACTAACCCTACTTACACTATTCACACTTCTAATTCAAAATAAGTTTATTAAGGAAAATATAAATCTCAATACAGAATACAGAATAACAATATAAAGTCACTTGAACCAATTGTTGAATATAAAGGCAAAATAGTTGTATATATAAATAAAGTTGGTCTATCTAAAAGAAAAGGATTAATGAAGAAATATAAATAAATCAGTAAAAAAGCGGGAGATTACAATTTGCATAATACAAAAACTTATGATGCAAAATTCAAAATGATCTAATATATAAAAACACAATGAAAAGAAAGTCATGGAGGTTTGGAAACTTCTTGTTGTACAGGAGTTAAAATAGAGGAACGTTTAGCACTAGCTTCAATGAACGTTGTGATAGGTGACCATAAATGTAAACGTTTCGTTGCCAAGGGGATAGGGTACACAAGAGTTGTATCTAATCTATGGTTATAACAAATAGCATACCACCAAGCTTGATAAGATAATTTGGTAAAGTCTTTCCAGTTTTTGGTAATCTGCTGAAAGGCAACTGCCAACATTAGGTCCACTATTTTTGTGTTAGAATTACATTCTGACCACACCGGAGATAAACTTCCCAAAAATACGTTAGAAACAGAGAAAGGATATCTGGAGTGAAAAATTAAATTAATTTGAGCCCACACTTTTTCCCAAAAACCGTAGACAAGTGGGCATGTAAAAAGCAAATGATGTAAATCTGCATGTGGGGAGGCGCACAACCAGCAATCATCCGAGAGATCAACATGTCTTTTATGTAGAGTAACTGGAGATAATAAAAGCCTATTGTATATAAAAAAAAGAGTGTCTGTGTAGTATTGGCAGCCCTTGAAGACTGTCTGATTTTAAACCATATTCTATTCCATGTGCTTATGGACCAATTAACACCCAAATCTTGTTCCCAAGAGAGTTCCGACTTCGTTTTTTCTCGTGTATTACATGAAATTTGTAAATAATTGTAAATAATAGAAGCCTTGGAATTGGCTTGTAAAAGGGAGTGTAATTTATCAATTGAGGGGGTTATAGGATCGGTGGAGGGATTTTAAGGTATGCATCGGGTATAAGCAGTCAGAATAGCTTGTTTTAAGAGTGTGTATTTAGATTGGAAGGACGTTGGTAAGTCAAAAAGTCTTTTAACCTGTGAAAAAGACATGATTTGATCCTGCATATATAATTGATGTATCCATATTAGACCTTTTTGCCTCCAGGATTTCCAATAAAAGGGCTTTTCACGTATCAATATCATGTTGTTATGCCAAATCGTGGAATTGGAGAAAGAAGTCCAATTTATAGGATCCGCTGAGTAAGTGGGTTTCAGAATTTTGGATGTATATTTAATTATGGGGGTTGAAAGGTGTTGCGGTTTGCGAGAAAATGAGAGGTATTCTTGAGATGAGAAAGGGGAGAGAAAAGAGAGTTCAAGCTCGGCCCATAAAGGACAGTCTTCGGAAGAATTGGAGAGCCTACTTGATGCTTGGCGAAGCAAAAAAGATTTTTGATATATAGGAAAATTAGGGAAATTAACACCCCCTTCTGACTTTGGGCGAATCAGCTTTGATAAGGACATGCGCGACCTTTTATTGCTCCATAAAAAAGAGGATAAAACAGAATTTATTTTCTTAAAGAATTTTAAGGGAATGGATAATGGAATATTAGAAATTGTATAAAGAACTATAGGGGACAGCATCATTTTTATGGTATCAAGACGACCCCACCAAGACAAGTACAAAGGGTGCCATTTGGCTGTTAAAGAAGTTATTCTTTGTACACAATTATCCATACAACGTGAAATTGTATTTGGGATAGACAGAGTGAAATGTAGACCTAAATACTTAATATATTGAGGACACCATGCAAAGTTTGAGTGTGTAAAGTCATCTTTAAAAGTATATTTCGTTAAGGGTAATATTTCACATTTATCTTTGTTTAATTTATACCCGAACTCAGCTGCAAAGGAGTCAACTTCGCGTAGGAATGCAGGAATAGAGGATTGGGGTTGTGAAATAAATAATAATATATCATCAGCATATGCTGTCAATTTGATGTGAGTGTCTTTGAAGTTAAAGCCATGAATGTCCTTATTTTGACGAATTTGAGATAAAAAGGGTTCTAAGGCTAGGTTAAAAAGAAACGGGGACAATGGACATCCTTGACAAACACCCCTACCCAGATTGAAATAAGAAGATATAGTGCCATTTGCGCATACAGCTGCTCTTGGGTTAGAATACAGGAGTGAAATTAAGGAAATTATTCTAGGTCCAAAGCCAAACCATTTGAGAGTCTGAAAAAGGTACGCCCACTCCACTCTATCAAACGCCTTCTCTGCATCCACTGCTATGGCTGCCAGGGAATGCGAGACACGAGAGGATTTAGATAAGATATCAAAAAATAAACGGGTGTTGTCTGTGATAAGACGATCTTTAACAAAGCCTGACTGTTCTACTCCCAACAAGTCAGGCAAATGGGAATCCAAACGTAATGCCAGAGATTTAGAAAAATTTTTGTAATCAACATTAACTAAAGATATGGGACGAAAATTTTTACAATATCTCAAGTCTTTACCTTCCTTGGGGATAAGACAAATGAGGGCTTCTGAAAAAGAGCCTGAGGATTTACCTGAATTCAAAAAAGAGTTTAATAAAATATGTAGTTTGGGAATTAAAATAGAGGCGAAATGTGTGAAAAATTCAACAGTAAAGCCATCTGGGCCAGGGGCTTTATCTTTTTTAAGGGCCTGTAATGCGGTAGAAAGATCCTTTTGCGAGAGGTCAGATTCTAAAATAGAGAGATCTGGTTGGGTAAAAGATGGTCGTTGGATATCAGACAAAAACTGAGAAATTTGCTGCTCTGTGGGAAGGGCTTCTGATGTGTATAGTGTTTTGTAAAAGTGAAAAAATTAATTTACTATTTCATCGTCCTTATACTTCAATGACTGCTGCTCGCCCATAATAGATTCTATATTGAGTTTGTTATGTTTGACCTTCAAATAATTAGCTAGTACTTTACCGGCTTTATTCTGCCCAAAATAAAACTTCGCACTAGATTTTAATAAATAAATGGAAGCATTATTTGTCGATTCCTTATTAAATTGGAATTTAACGTTAATAAGTTCTGACAAACAATCTTTTGATTTTGAGGAATAAAAGGAATGCTCCAGTCTCTTTATCTTGGCTAGAAGAGATGTGGTGAGTGCTTGCGACTTTTTACGCTTTTTGGAGACATAGCCAATAATAAAATCTCTAGCTGCTGCTTTAAAGGCGTCCCACACCACATGAAGAGGTAAATCATCAGTCTGATTAAACAAGAAATATTAATTAGAAAAGGAGGTGAATGAGGAAGTGAATACCGGATCCAAAAGAAGAGTGTTATTAAAGCGCCATTTACGGGGAGTGCAAGGTTTCTGTAAAATATCTAACCGCATGGTGATAGGAGCATGATCTGAAATTAAAATGGAACCAATATCTGCTGCCATTAATGATTGTGATACATTATGTGAAATAAAAAAGTAGTCCAATCTTGATTGAGTGTGGTGAACTGGAGAATAGTAGGTGTATTCTTTGGTAGTGGGGTTGCAAAGTCTTCAGGCATCAATAAGTTTATATTGTTTAATAGTCTGTATAAAGAGCTTATGGGCTTTATGAGGGACAAAGGAGACCATTGAGTTACGATCTAAAAAGGGATCAAAAACTTGATTATAGTCACCTGTAAGAATTAAATTATCATCCATACAATTTGCGAGTTGCTGAGCTAAGGATGTCCAAAAGGAGGGGTCACTAACAGTGGGTGCGTATATATTTAGTAAAGAAACCGGAGCATTACCAATCGAAAGTTTAGTAAGCAACCATCTGCCGCTTGCATCAGAGCATTGTGACATTAGTTTAACAGAAAGTGATTTGCGACACAAAGTAAGAACCCCATTCCGCTTGCCATCTCCTGGTGAATAGAAAACCTCTCCAAACCAACCTCTCTTCAATTTTATTGATTCCTCTGCTGTTAGATGGGATTCTTGCAAACAAGCTATATCTGCACCCAGTTTGATCAAATGAGTCAGAACTCTTTGCCTTTTAATAGGAGAATGCAAACCTCTGACATTCCAAGAAACGATATTTAAAGACATGTAATAAAGGGAAGAGGTCACATGGAACGATGACACGTCCAGATTCCACAAGGTGAGGCGGGGGAGACTTCAGGATGAGCGACCACAAGACAAAAGGGTTAGACAATACGAAGAAGAACCTGCAGGGATAGAAATAATTAGTTAGAGCAATTAAAACATTGTTAAATTACGAGCAATTAGCTTAACTTTAAAATTACGACATTGCAGAATCAAACATTAAGTTGCAATAAATAAAGCAAACCAGTGTCTAAACTGGTAAATAATCTAAGAACTTCTACAAGAAATTCAACTGGCTAAATATATAAGGCTATATCCAGGAATTACTATGAAAGAAGAGTCATCAGGGACGTGATTTAGAAATGTCCATCTTTTCCGGGCAGTGTGAGTTCAGGAAACTTTTGAGTTTGAGCGGGTCCTCATAAGTGATGGTATTATTATTAAAGGTCACTCTGAATAAGCATGGATGGAATAAGCCAAATCATGCACCAATAGAACGCAAAGCTGGTCTCATAGCCAAAAATTCCTTTCTTCTGTCTGCTACAGGCTTTGCATAATCCTGCGAGAAAAAAAGTTGGTTTCCTGATGACGAAATCCGCTTCAAAGACTGAACTGCAGCCAGCACTTTGAGAAGATCAGTATATTCAAGAAAATAGAGTATGACTCCTCTTGGTTTACGCAAGCCAGATGGTGACGAATGGAGGGGACCCAGCCTGTGAGCACGTTGAATGTTCAAGACAGTGTTTTCTGGGAGATTGAGCACCGTTGGCAAGAGTGATTTGAAATAGGCAATAGGGTCAGAACCTTCTGAACCCTCCGGCAAACCATAGATACGAAGGTTGTTCCGCCTATTTCTATTTTCAAGATTTTCAATCTGCTTCTGAAAAGATAAAACCTGAGATTGGAGGACTGCAACCTGAGCGCAAGCTGAGCCCAGGGAATCCACACTTTGTTCAACCGCAGTAATTCTCTCCTCCATTTTTGCCCATCCATCTGTTAAAACTTGTATTTTGGAGTTTGTCTCTTCTACAAATGGGCAAAGTGCATGTATTGCTTCCAAAAGAAGATCCATTGAGACTGACGTAGGTTGCTTCGGTGGAGAAGGAGGGTCTTTTTTCAACCGTTTGGTTGACACTTTGGTGGCTGTAGAAGAAGAAGTGGAGGCGCTTTTAGGAGAGGAATTCAAAGATTCATCCATTTTGGTATTGTGAGTATAGAGATGTGTGCGAGCAATAAATGAGTGATTTGCAGGCACCACCAGTGATCTTACTGTTTTCAGTCTGCCCATAAATGTGACAACTAGGATTAATAACACCTCAAAAATGAGTTGAGCAAGTGGGGCCGTTAGCACAAGTAACAACAAGTGCCCCGAACTCCAGGGCTAAAATTGGCAATAATAGTGAAGCGTTGCGTAGTCATAACCCATAGAGATTATCCTGAAGAATTCCATAAAATGCAGAAATATTATCAATGACGAAATGTGAAGGAGAAAACTGCTAAATCAAATACAAAAAGACTCTACGAGGCTCATTGGTGTTTGGCAGAAGCACTAGTTATCAAAAAGAAACAGTGCGACATATATATGAGATTCTGCATGCCAACATGCCACAGTAAATGGAGCCTGCTTGAATTCCATGGTAACAAAAGAGAAGCATGTGAAAAATAATCATGTTTAGCCAAAGCAGGTAATTATCTGTTAGAATTGGTTAAAATGCGCTGAGCTTCATATAAAAACCATCATTAGAAGGCATGTAATGCACAAAATGGCCGCTGGTGTCATCGCCATAGAGGGAAAAGCCTCTGTTGATTTCTCGATATGATGCACACCAAGCCACTACACAGAAGTTTACTGGCTACAATACTGCTTCCAAGGTACTCACAGCGCTAAACGAAGAGGCTTCAAATCATAGAGAAGCAAAGCTGAAGGTCCACAAGAGCAAAGAGAATCACCTCAAATCGCGGGTAATTTCAAAATGGCGGGCGCCGCATTATTTCGGGGAAAGTTGAAGAAGTCTGACAAGAAAGCGGGTCTCTCCCGCGTTGAAAAGCACTCCGTCGGCTACTTCCTTACTTCTGACGAACGCCTTGTCATTTGCGCCGTTCTTCTCTTCAGCGGAGCATCGCAAATTCCCTCGTCTTCCCTGCCAGCACCGGGAGCGTCACGGAGATGCCGCCATCGCCCTTGGGCGCTAGCCACGCCTCCTACACTATTCACACTTAATACCATAAATTACCATTTATACCAAATAATCTATTTTTCTGCCACATTACATCTCCACTTTACCACTAATCCTCTGTACTCCACTCTACCTCACTCCACTCTACGCTCTCCACTCTACACCACTACACTGTACGCTATCACACTCTACGCCATTCCATTTTATGACACTCCAGTGTACGCAATACACTGTACGCCCTCCCACTCTATGCTACTCCAATCTACGCTATTCCACTATACTCAACTCCACTCTACGACAATGCACTCTACACTATTCTACTCTATGCCACTCCACTGTACACCACTTCAGTGTACACCACTGGACTGTACCCAATTCTTTTGTATGCCATTGCACCTTACACCACTCCACTATACGCCACTCAGCTCTATGACACTCCAATCTACGACATTCCAGTGCACACTATTACACTGTACATCACTACACTCTACGCTATTCCACTGTATGACACTCCATTCTATGCCACTTTACTCTACGCTATTGCACAGTATACAATTACACTAAACACCCCTACAATCTACCACACTACACTCTATCCCACGCCACTCTACAACACTGCACTCTGCGGTATTCGACTCTACAATACTCCACTCTATGTCACTACTCTGTACACCACTTCAATCAATGCCACTCCAGTCTAGGCTACTCCACTGTACGCCACTAGACTGTACTTCACTACACTATACACCACTCTACTTTATGCTACTACACTGTATGCAACTCCACTCTTTGCTATTACATTCTATGCCTAACCACTCTACGCCACTCCACTCTACCCAACTTCACTGTACACTATTACACTGTATTCCACTCCAACAAACTCCACTCAACTCTACAACAGTCCACTCTACAACACCACTCCACTCTATGCCACTCCACTCTATGACACTCCACTCTATGCTACTCTACTATATGCCACTACACTGTACACTCAGTCCATTCTACGCTGCTCCACTCTTTGTCACTGTACTCTATGCTACTCCACTCAATGCTATTACACTCTATCACACTGCACTCAAAGTCACTCCACTCTTCGCCACTCCACTGTACACTATTCTACTGTCTGCCACTCCACTGTACCACACCCCACTCTATGCTTTTCCACTTTATGCCACTCCACTGTACAACACTCCACTCTCCACCACTTCACTGTATACCACTATGTGATGTGCTATTCCACTCATTGCGACTCCACTGTACCACATTCCACTCTACTTCAATCCACATTACTTCACTCTATGACCCTATACGACAGTACACTTTACACCATTATCCCCCACTCTACTAAACCACACTCCACTTAATGACACTCCACTCAAAGAGAGTAAACTCTACATTTTCAAAAAAGTTTTTATTAAAAAATTTTAAAAAACAAAGGTTAAACCTGTGTTATAGTTAGGAAAATGTATTCTTTCTATACAAACCAAACTTATAATACACGGACATTAGAAATTCTTCAGTTATAGATATACCTTAAATTTTGAATTTACTGACCACAGTTAAATCATTATAACTTTATTTATTCTTTAGCTACAAACAAAGGTTAAAGTACACAAAAATGTATATTTCTAAACTTATACTTCTACCTTTCATTTATAATTTACGCAACACCTTCAAATTATTATAACTCACTCTCCTCCATACACAATGTATCCTACTAGGTAGCCACACTACATTAACTGTAACCACTCTACCATGCACTGTGTTCTCACAAAAGATTTGATTTACGATGTCATAAGTACTATTATTTTACATGGTATAAGTGAGATAATATAAAACGGTAAAAACAGTGCATGGAGAAGGCGCATGTAGTGTGGCTACCAAGTTGAACAGCAATACTGTGAAAACAGCTGAAAGAAATTACACTTAATTTGGCAGAAAGCTATATCTTGGGACAGAAAGCATGCTTTTTGTGATTTGGTGTAATTTCATTCAGTAGTTTTTCAAAAATTAGCATCAAAAACATTGTAACTATAACTCACGTTCTTGCCATACACTGCAAATGGCCTCACATATTACATCACTAATGACATGTTCTATTATATCATTGATAAAATCACTCCAACATCTTTGATGAAAACACTGTGCATGGCGGGGGTGTGAATTATAGTTACTTTAGGGCATGAGCTATAGATTCTTGAGATTACTATAACTGGTAAATGTCAATGGTTTTGTTCCGTTTAAACTATATGCTTTAACTGACATTATCTCCTAACTATAACATATAGAGTCATCCAAGAACAGCTAAGAAAATGACAAAAACTGTTATATCCTAAGAGTTACATTTATATGGAATCAGCCTAGGTCCTCCTAGCTGCTCAGCCAGAGTGAGAGATGGTAATGGAATGTTGGTGTGACTGTGATGCGTGGAATGCCTGGGTGCCTGAGTGGATGTGTGGATGACAGTTGGAGATGGGCTGAGCAGCTAAGCAGGCTGCTTCTGGTGGGGCTGGTGTATGGCTGGTACATGACTTGTACCCATCTAGAGCTGGCTGGTCTAAGATTGTTAATACCCTGATGAGGAGATAATAAAGAAGACTTGAAACTACTCACAAGGCTACCAGTGTCTCCTTGCAGGGTACAACATTTATTTGGCGACGAGCGGACCAGGACTCTAGCGTCTTCAAGGATGTAACAGAAACAAGGAGAGATCAAGACTACACAAACCAAGTGACTACTAATTAAATCCAGTAACCAGCGAAACAACACGAAAATTAAGTAACTACTTGAAGGAGAATGGAGTAAAAGGCAAGCCAGCACCGCCAGCGTCCAAGTCATCGGACGGCCCTCCCACCAGCCTGTACTTGCTCCATGGACTTGACCACAGGTATGGTCTGTTAGGGTATGTCTGCCCTACCACATCCTTTGGTATGTGCTGCATGGATGTATTTGTAGCGTAAGGAACTGTGGCTATTCAAGATGTGAGTTACACTCTAACTCAGTGAATGTAATTCACAGGTACCACACAGGTACGGTGTGGCTTTACATGTTGGCAAAACGGGCTTAGTGAAGTGATTGCTTTTACATTGTGGCAGTTGCACTCTCTACAAGCATTGTGTGTTTATGGCTTGTGCACAGTATCGTGATCTACTATACACTGTTATGAGTGTGTGCACACGACGTTGGAGAGGATGTACCTTGTGTACATGGGATCAACTTGGTTGTGGCAGCGTCAGCGTGAAATGAGTTTTGAATCAAAAACAGGATGGACACTTTTTGACTTCATTGACTGTGTCCTTTCAGACATCAAACTGAGAGAGTTTTTCTAGTTTACCTGCCTGACAGAGAAGCCAGTTGTGGAGACTAAGGAGAGTACACGCAAAATGGCTATCCTGCACCCACTCCTGCACATGAAGTGCCAGTCAGAGATGCAAGTTGTGGTGATGGTGGTGATTGTGTGCAAAACGGCTACACGCTGGGATTGTTGAGACATTTTTTTTTTTTTGTCTTTGATTCTCTGATCTTTGTTGAGACTTGTTCACACTGCTGCTCAATTGCCGTTTTATTCATGGATCGAGCTTCATTCGAATTTCAAATTTTGCTGAGCTCAACATGGCGCGCGCAGTCATACCTGCAGTATGTGTCACCATGGATCCTTCGTGACGTTCCTTGCCTCTGGTGCTCTGTTGCCTCTGGACGTTGTAAGCACTGGCGTATCCGTGAGCCACCCGGCAAGACGCATATAGCGTGCCGCCATCTTGTGGTTGACACGCTCTTCCTGATCTCTTCTTTCGTTTTGCCAACCACGCTCGTTTCTACTGCCAACCACTTCTTGTGATCGGAACATCTTCTGTCAGTGGATAAAGTTATGCCGTTTTGGATGTCGGCGGTGAGTGAAGGTTGATTCCTTTCCTGAAGTCTCTACCATCTGGTGTCAGGATGTGTCTTCTTCACGTTCCACACGAGGATTATTGGATAATTGAACATGGAAACTTTTTTTTTTAGGGACAATACATACTTGGAAGGCATATCGGAGCACCTTTGTTTTTAAAAAGAAAAGAAAAACATCAGTGACTCGTTTTTTCTTGGTGGTGGCATTCTTTTCTTGAGTGCAGCGTAGTTTTGTTAAAAATGTGAAATCTCGTTTTCATGCATTTCTTTTTTCACTGCTCTATGTTACGCTGCCATCTAGTGACAATTTCTCGCATTACGAGCTTGACGCTCCTTGGCCAATGTCTCACCATTACTGCAGTGTTTGTATGCCAATTTTGAAGGTCTAATTTGTTACAGTTTACAGTGATTTACTCCATTTACAATTTACAGTAATACAACCTCCTGTTTGAGTCCCAGTTAGTCTCTAAATTCCACATGTAGAAGATTGTTATGAGATAACTGGGTAACTAGTCACTGTTGTCTCTTTACGTGTTTTAGTCACGACTCGTGCTTTGTTATTCTCTAATTGGATTTTTACTCTTAGGCATGTTCCCTATATGTTGACCTGTGCAAGAGTGTTTTTTTTTTACAGCACAATTCGGGTGAGAGATCGTTCACCGTCGTGGGGCACTGGTCACTTGTGTTTTACACTAGTTGGAATTCGATTGACAATTTTCAAAGTTTTATTTGTAGTGATGCCACAGGTATACACAGTTTATGGTTGGGACGTCATAGTCTCCTAGTAGGTGGTCATCACAGTTTATCCCTTTGGTGAGGGGTAAGGTTGGGTTTTAATCCCAGTCAGTAACCTCTTCATGAGGTTTGGGTCATGGGTTAATTCCCATACACATGTATTTTCGAGGTTGACCCATACACAGGGTTGGGTTGGGGTCTTTATCCCATTTACACGTTGCGCAGTACTATGGTACAACCCTTCTTAGGGTGAGAGTTTGGGTGGTATTCCCTTACACAGTGTTATGGGTCGTTGTCCCATTTCTTGGCAGTTCCCATGTTGTTGGGATTGGCGTTATGGGTTTTTACCTTTTGCATTTCAGTATAATTTTACAGCTTGTTTTAAAGTGTTACAATGTGTACTTATTGTCTAAAAGTTTACGCTACTTGATATTTTTATAATTTGTTATGGGGGAGGATGGGGGATATTTATGCACGTATTTTATGTTGTATTTTACCCATCTTTTCTGGATTTGCGTTGTTCACTTTCTTGTGATGTTTTACTTTTAGTTGCATCCTGAATGATGAACATCTCTGTTTTCTGTGTATAGTTTTCTGCTTTAGTATTGGTTTTGTTCTTTTTATTCAAAGGAAGGGGATAATGTTATATCCTAAGAGTTACATTTATATGGAATCAGCCTAGGTCCTCCTAGCTGCTCAGCCAGAGTGAGAGATGGTAATGGAATGTTGGTGTGACTGTGATGCGTGGAATGCCTGGGTGCCTGAGTGGATGTGTGGATGACAGTTGGAGATGGGCTGAGCAGCTAGGCAGGCTGCTCCTGGTGGGGCTGGTATATGGCTGGTACATGACTTGTACCCATCTAGAGCTGGCTGGTCTAAGATTGTTAATACCCTGATGAGGAGATAATAAAGAAGACTTGAAACTACTCACAAGGCTACCAGTGTCTCCTTGCAGGGTACAACAAAAACCTTTTATCATTCCAGGTACAGTGTATCAGCTTTGGATTTGTAAAACATCCAAACCAACATAGAGTGAATAAAAGCAACACCAGACACGTGTTTCGCTCTTACTAGAGCTTGTCAGAAAGGTGTAGCTTTGTCCAGATACAAAGGAGCAACTAGTATAAGTCAAGACAATGCCCTTTCAGGCTTAGAATGCAACATAAAGTTTGCAAAAGAGAGCAGGGAACCCTGGGTAGTTCCCAAGTTTTAGGCAGAGAGCAGTTCCATTATGTGGAACATTTTTCAACAACACCAACACTCCAAATAAGAATAGGATTAGCACAGTAAAATCCACACTGAGCTAGAAAGTGAGAACCTTTTTTTAATTTTTTCAAACAGTTTTTCGTTTTAACTTTAAAAAAATGTTTAGTGATTCAAAGAAAAACATGAAAAAGGGGCATAAAAACTTGGATCCAGCAAAGAAAAAATTGACTACTTTCTTTTGCACACCTGGTTGTGTGCAGTCAAGTAACCACACTAAGGAGCATTAACCTATCTTAGAAATCCCATTGATTTCGCAAGACAGTTGTGCGACCCATAATATATCTCTTCAGAGTATGAGATCTACACCCTGGTAAATCGGTGTGATCAGCGCATCTCTGGGATATTTTTGTTGAGTCCTCACCCACAGGTCCCACATGTGGCCGCTATCATCAATGGACCCACACTCTACTCACCTAGTGTGGGCTGGCAGGCTCAACTGGTTTGTAAGCAAAGCGCTTATGCTACGGAGTAGGGATTAAAAATGAATTAAAATTGCATGCCGGATCCTCGTTTCCAATTTATTCAGGAGGGCCCTTGGCAAGGTTAAAAACAGTGGGATGTCCCAAGGGTTTAATTGCCCTAGCCATCTAAGGTCGACATGTTTCAGCCATTTACTGCCCAGCAGGTCCATTTACTTTTTTTAGGACCAGATTATCCCTATGTGCTGAACGAGATACATTCTGAGGGATTCTTACACATATGTGCAGGTTTTATCAACACATAAAAAGTCATACTATGCTTGATCATGAGAAATTTATGTTTTTAACCTTGCCAAAGACCGTCCCGAATAAATAGGAAACAAGGATCCAACAGGCAATTTTAATTCACTTTTAATCCCTAGGCCTTAGCTAAACGCTCTGCTTACAAATGCGTTGAGTCCACCTGCTCACACTAGGTGATTAGGGTGTGGGTCCAATGATGAAGCAGGCCACAGGTGAGGCCTGTGGGTAAAGACCCAACAAAAATATCCCAGAGATGTGCTGATCACACCGATTTACCAGGGTGTAGATCTCATACTCTGAAGAGTTATACTATGGGCCATGCAGCTGTCTCACAGTATAAACAGGATTTCTAAGATAGGTTAACCATCCTTAGTGTGGTTACCTCAAAAAACTTGGGAGGCTGAGGGTTTTACCTAAACGTACTTCTCACTCCTTCATAGTCTTTGGCCTGTGCTCAGTCAAGAACCTGACCCTGGCTAGGATACTTTGCCCCCATGCTGATATAAATGTCCCGCAATCCATGCAGAAAAGGGTGATCTGGTCGTACAAGTGGTTCCAATCATGTGCGAGGGTGGCTGCAACATCAGAAGGAGCACTGTCACCTCCTTGCACACTGACTACTGGAGAACTTGATGCTGAGGCTTCTTCGTCCTCCTGCCTCTTCCTCTTTGCAGCATTGAGCTGCCTGTTGTGCACAAGTAGAAAGATTTATGAGTGCAACGTCACCATTAGTTAGTACCCTGCTTAGTAAACCGAAGCAATGAGAATTAGGCCGTCTTTTTTCAAATGAATAACATACATTGTAGGGTTAGAACTATTTTTCAGTAGCCAGTGGGGGCGGGGGTTCTATTTTAGATAAAGAAAAACACCCACAATACTTCTTGTATTTTAGGTTTCTGATATTGGGGTCAATTGACTGGACAGCAGAGTAATCCCAACAATTTGGCAATAAATCTAGAAACGATGCCCCTATGCCTTTCCTCTCCCCAAACCCCCAGACCTTGACACTTGTGGTTCTTCTCCTAATACCATTTGACATTGTTGAATATATTCACGTTTTGACCCTTTGTGACAAATAGAATGAATGATGTGTATCATTTTCCAAATGTGCAAACATTATACCACTCACACTAGGCTACTCGTTAATGTTTCCTAAGTAGAAAAAACATAAAGCTTCCGATTTGGTATCAAGTTAATAGAAATCAGAATGCATTTGTCTGACAAACACACTATTGATAGTTTTAAAATATACTGTCTGGAGATGCTTTACTTTAATGAGACAGGAAACCCAATAATTGCATTTTCTTGCTAGACGGGCAGGAGGGAGGCTTTATTCAAAAATATAAATGACACCACTGTGACCTGATTGCTATCAACTTGGGAAAGCTTGGGCCAGCTCATTTGAAATGGAAGCCATTGCTTTCCTTTTAAAAGATCCTCCCTTGTAAGACAATGCAAGACAATGTCCCACCTCAGTGCTCGCCTGTGAATGCAGATCTGACAATTTCAGAGATAAGGCCATCAGGATAGCTTGTTCTGTGGGCTGGCTATTGTCCTAAATGCACATATTATAGCTACAGTTCCTGTGCCTGATGATAGCTTTGCCTTCACACCGCAGACAGCTCATTGAAAGCATTGCAATAGAAACTTCGCCCTGTCTTCAGCTGGAGCGTGGCTCGTTTACATTTCTGTGTCTTCCCTGGATACAGAAATCTATACTGTTGGTGGGAAAAGCATCTCCCTGGAGGCACTCTGTTCCACTGCTTTATATAGGGATAATGTCGCTGGGAAGGAGTGTGAGGATACTCGTGTTCAGAGGCACGACATGTGACAAACAAAAAACAAGCATTTGCAATACAAATTGGTCTCGCATTTGTGAGAGTTAGAGGTATTGGCATTGTAAATGGCAATGTTTTTTACCTACCAAAGGAATGAAAGAGGATAGGAAATGGAAACAGAAAGGATGCTAGAGAAAGGAGGAAAATGAAGCGGAGATGGAACGAATCTGAGAAAAGGGGGCAACTTGGGCAAAAAGAAAATACTTCATGTTGAAAAGTTATAATAACAAGGATGAAGTAATTCATTATATGAACCTATGACCACCATTACTGCCTAGACTAGTGCATACTATGGCGACCAATGTAATAACCTGCTCCTTAGTACACTGCTGTAAATTTACATCATCTAAACTGTTTTGGCGCATCTGTCTAGGTGACTTATTGAGAAACAAAAACACAGATAAACCTGAAGTAATCTTAAGTAGGTACTCCAGGTAAATTTTCATGTAATATTTCTTTACTAATTTGTGGCATTAGAGAAGAGGACCCACCATATGCAAATCAGTCTTAAAATTGTCCCAAATTATCTTTTAAGACTGAACAGCTAGCCGGGGGTTAGTGTATTCCAAGTACAGCAAGCAACCTCTGACGCAGATGCCGTTTGAGTCGGCAGGTACAGCGTGCAACAGAACCCACACAGGAGACGTACTGAACGCCAGGTAATATGAAGTTAAGGGTATTTAGATTAAAAATGTGTTAATGCATTTATATTCATGAATCATGGTTTGTTTTAAGATGTACTCAGCAAAACATGGAACATTAAGTCATGTTTATACCCAAAAATTCCTGTCCCTCTCGGTACAGACCCTCTTTCTTACTATGTTGAGTCAACACTATAAAGGCTCGTGACTATTTCTGGCAAATGCATATTATGAATAGAAGCCTTACATGGCTTTTGAACATTACAATTTAAACCTCTTCTGGCATACTGACTGCAAGTCTACCATGTGTTGCCATATATTTCTTCCTAAATAAAAGCTCTGAAAACTCCCTTTATTGTGCGACTGAAACCTCTTTTAATACCGCAGTATGGGCTTAGGTTGACTTACAAATCCAAGATGCTCTTAAATCATCAATCACTCACAATTTTAAGATAACATACGATGCAAATTATTCTCACTATGTAAATGTAATCAATGCAAATCCCAATTTTACATTCCGGAATCCAGTTAGGCCTGCGCCCCCTCTAAGCCGATGATTCCTACATCCTTGTATTTATTATTCTAACCCTAAATCCGTTCTGTGGTGCTGTATTAATAGAAAATTGTTTACTGCATGTCATAAAAAGCTGTCAGTTTCCTCTCGGAGTGAAAAAAAGGCATTGGTTTAAAACACAGATACGCTAGTGCTGTCTTTTAATGAACACCGATGGCAAAGGTTTTTCTTGGTATAAACCAAACTTAAGCTTGGAGCGAGTCAAAACGCGCACAAGCGTACGTCACATGTGATTTTCAAAAAAGTCAAATGTTGCAGGTAAGTGTGACATACGTGTGCATAATATATATTATGATAAACGAAAAAAAACACAGGTGATGAGTGGAAACCTTAAATTATTCTTAGGCAGTCAGCCACATTCCAGTCCATATTTTTAGCGTAATATACCACGACAGACAAGGGCCAACGTCATGCACCTCAGCCTTGGCCCTGCCCAAATTAGAAGTTGTTCAGCTCGACCTGCCTGGCGAAGTCGTCTCTGAATAGGAACAAAATAAATCCTAAATTGGATTCAGCCTTGTGGCACCTCTTCTGTCACAAAAGGAACAGCACGAGTCCCGACCCAAACTGACAGACACCGTTCTCTTTTAACAGGAAAAAGCTGGTTTCGGGGTGTGAGGCCTCATCAGCAAGGTGTAGCTTGAGGCACGGAACCACTGTCTTGCAATCAGTGGTCGAAGTGGGGGGAAAAAAGTAGGGGAACTGTGGGGGGAGAATCAGAGGGGAGGAATAACCCGTGGATTGGGTCAGTGGGCGTAGTCAGAGGTGTGGCAGAAGGAGCAAAATATCCCAATTTTTAGTATTTGTTTCCCATTTCACTAACCGGTTACAGCTTATTATGTTATTTAATTTAACCAATGGATACACATGTTTATTTAAGGTTTGATATGAGTTATTGACTTTAAAATACATTCACAAAGTGGGATACGCTTCCAATCCCAGAATGTCCCAAATATCCTTAAAGGTGGAATCGCAAGCCATTTGTCTCCCAGCCATGGAGTTTCTGTCATCAGCACTTCTCCTCCCTTTTTCCACAAGAGCAGTTCAAACATGAATGGAAAAATATCCTAGTTTGCAAATGTTTTACACATAAATATGGCTCTGCCATATTTGCCACATAATACATCATCTGCTGCATAATCTGACGATTTTAACTAGTAAATTGTTTATAGCTCAAACGGATCAAATGTTCCTAAAAAATTTGACTTGTGGTGCTGTGAAGTGGAGGGCCCTTTGCAAAGGTTGACTGGTCACCTTTGTCACTGCTGCAGTTGTATGTTCTACTGGTACTAATAAGGAAAAATATTTGCAGAGACTGTTAGCATGTGTAAAAATGTCAAAGTAATAAAGTATCAGAAAATTTACAACACCACTAATACCAGTGTAGGGTGTCAGAGCACTTTACATCACACATATTACACAGAGACAATCAATCATACGTGTGTGAATCACTGTACAGGAAATGATACATAAGACAAAGGACTACAAGGTGTAGGAGTCACATGACAACCATACAAGTAGGCAGCATAGTTTAATAGTGATTGGTCTGGGGAAACACAAACTCAGAATTTAAAACATAATACCATGGTTGGTGGTTCTCTTTAATAATCAGAATTGATTTCTACCCAAATGAACCCTTTTTCTGCAACATTAGGATAATCAAAGACTGGGGAAAAAACCATAACGCTTTAATTTATACCTTGCAGTTTGCATGCAGCTCTTACATGACAGTTAAGAGCTCACTGTTCTATGTTAGGATTTTAACTTATTAGCTGCAAGTAACCATAGGGTCTCTCTGACAAAAGCAGTAACCCACTGACCTATTTACATTATGTGCACATTGTGATCTGCATGGTACATGCTCTTAGCAGCAGGCACATTAACCCTCTGCGCTTCCTTTCCATGAGTCAAAACGTCCACTAGACAAAACACCATCTCTCTCTACTAAGAACATTAATCACTGGAGTTATCATGACATTTTTATTGTTGCAGAAAATTGTTGGAGGCCAGGAGGAGGCAGCAAGTGCTTTTAAAACCATATTATACTTGCAAACACGACGCCCCCAACTGAGGTCGGCGCCAACTGCGGTCCATGCAGGTAACAGCGGTGGAGCGGTGGGGCCGGGTAACGGGGGATTTCGAGGGACGATGCAGAGGGAAAATAAATTATTTACTTAATTTTCCCTCTGCATCGTTCCTCGAAACCCCCCTTTACCCAGCCCCTCTGCCCCACCGCTGTTACCTGCACGGACCGCGGCTGGTCAGCACCTGGTGCGGTCGCACTGCCCTAGAGCCACCCTGCTCAAGGGTCCTGTGACCTCAGTGACAGAGTCACTGTCACTCTATGGTGTACTGCTTCTTAGGCCTGCCTGCAAGACTGGAGGTGAACTTCAGAATGAATTGTGGCGGACAGGCCTTCAAGGTTAACCCACACTTGCCACTGCTAGGATCCACCTGCTGGTGCTAAGACACCAGGGCTTTTAAGATCTTGCTGGGCCTTCTAAGGTCTAGCATGGGATGTGCTCCCTCAGGGGGAGTGGTCTGGTGGACTGGTCATGAAGGCTGAACCTCGTTCCTCAGTTCCAAATTCCTTAGCTCTGACCATAGTGCCACATCTTCTCCCCCACTGAACACCATACTGCCCCACTGAGAGAAACTTGCACTGCACTGACCCGCTATAAACACCTGGATGTGACTCAATTCAAATTACGCACTAGACAAGAGCAATATGCTGCCTAAAAAAAAATTAACAACATCCTAGAAAAAGCAAACACTTATAGGGAATGCAAGATTAAGTAAAGCATGTGAAATGTAAGCAGGAACAACATGGTTACCTTTTTCTTTTTACACTCATTATTCAGAAATTAGTGAGTGCTTTTGCCTGAAAAGTTAAGGCCATGACTACATGGCCCAGAAGGGACCCGCTTCAATGCCCATTGCTTATATCCTTACAAAACGTAAGCAGTATGGTTTAAAAAGACCACGTTTGTGAATACAGAGCCGCAGTATGAATTTTGTTTTCCAATTCACCCATCAGGCAGGTATTTCAGTACCTCCAGGAATAGTGCACTTTCCCACCCAGGGAAAACAATGTTGTTCAAAGAGCAACGAGAAAACAAAATTAGCGCTTCACTGGCAAACACTGTAAAGTGGCGCTAATGTGTTTAGGTGTGAATAAATCCATCTGGCCACCTTGCAACCACTCTGTCTTGCTTTAGTTAGTTAGTTAGTAAGTTATTTTTCATATTTTGAATGTTTTATTTCTCTTCACCCGGAGGCTGCACTTAGAAATTGAAAAATGTCAGAAGAAGACGACGTTTCCAGCAAAAGTGTTTCTCTTTTTTGGATCCATTTCACAGGGGAGCAAATAAACGAAAGGAGGAAAGAGAAGTTAATACCTGTTTCTTGAAGTCTCGGGTCTTCACTACATGAGGAGGAGCGAGACAGAAAGAGAGGAAAGAGGGGGAGGGGGCAGCTGCCAGCGGCAGGAGAACTGGACACTGTCCTTGTCTTCTTTGGGCACGAAGGAAAAGACAGAGTCCTTTTCCTTCTCTGCCCGTTCCGCCCGTCCCCAAAAGCCAAACCTTAACTATCTGCCTTGGCGATTTCTGCCGTCCTGGAGGCATGTATAAAGTAAGAAAGTAGGGGAACGGACTCTATGAAATTAAAGAAGTGGGGGCACGCCGTGCCCTGCCGATCCCGCCCACTTCGACCACTGCTTGCAATACTTAAAAGCAGGGCGCCTCACTGAAAAAATAACAAGCAAACTGCTAGGGAGCAGATTGTTTATCAGAGGTATTTGGCATATACAAATCACCCTGCTCCTTATTCTGATAGCGTGTGACAAATGCGTTTAAAATTATGTGATCCCTTTACACACAGGTTCTTTCGGAAGTCAGCAAGGGAAAATGCATTCATTGTTTTTTTTTGTGTTATCAAAGACTGCACAAAAAACACGGGAAGCTGCTTTATTTTTTAGGGTTAAGCTAATTGGTGGCAACTCTTCGGATGCAGAGGGTGCATTGAGTGACTGGAAAGCGCACAGGGCACATCTTGCTCCCAGAGAGCCACAGCTCGCTCTAGCGGGGAGCCTACTGTTTTCCCTCGAGGCTGAGTGGTGCCATAGCCGTCTCGGAGCCGCTCCTACCCTGGACTGCGTTGCTCTTCGTGTTCAGGGGTGAAATTGGAAGCATCGCTCTTCTCTTCACATTTCATATTTAACAGAGCGTTTCATGCTTTGTCGCCGCCAGTCCCCGTCTGCTGAACCTGCTGTGGCCATCAAAATGAGTTTTGCCCTTCTAAAGGACCAATTCATTCTAAAAATTAAAGTGAGGGCCGAAGACGAACAAAACACGTTATTTAACCCAGATATTTTATTTAATACATTCATATCTATCTGCAGCCTAGGGCGACACGTTTCTGTTGAACCAGATAGCTTAAAAACCTTACTGGTGTCCACGTCTGCTGTCCTGGCTTTTTTCGTGTTCCCGTTTTAACAAGAAAGGCACTGTAAAGTAGAAGCGTAGGCAAGAAGTAGATAAAAGTAGGTTTATTCCAAATAATGGAAGCACCACTGGTTACACGTCTTCCAGCTCCGGCAGGCTCCTAACAACTGTTCCCCTTGGCTCACAGGCTCGATCAGATGCTCTATTCTAGAACATCATGATTGCGCCGTGAACCAAGACATTCAAGTGTAAACAAGACATGCTCGAGACCAGTGTAGCATAAGCATGCACAGAATGAACATAGCATGCAAATGCAACACATCTTCCCCCTTTAATAAAATAATAAAAATTAAAAAAACATGGAAAAGAAAATGACTTTACAAGTCTGCTTTTGATGAGAGAAACAAAGTCAGACATCCATCCTGGTTTCTTCCGAGGACGTTTGCCCAATTGGTCAATACACTCATTATCACCAGATTCATTACCAACATCAGGGACTGCAACAGGACTTTCTACTAAGTCATCATCACTGAGGAGATCCTGTGAGACTGAATTATATGCATTACCAACGCCCTGTCCGTTTTCCTCAGACATGCATTCACTCTTGTTCTGGTAAACATTCATGTCAGCTTTGAGGACAGCTATCCTGCTCAAATTCCATACTCTGCCATCAGTTAGTCTTACAGAGTTTTTTAGTACTTCCTTGACTTCAAATGGACCCATGAACTGGCTCTCTCCTTTTTTCACCCTCCATGGTTTCTTGACCTTCACCAACATGCCCACGTTGACAATGGGGTCACGTTTAGAACCTCTTTTTTATCAAAATTGTCCTTATTAATGGCATGGGTTCTAGCAATCCTGTCTTTGACTACCTCCAAGTCTAAATTAGAAGAAGTAGATGGGACTAACCGCGAGGGGTTGCACTTAGTCCTAGGTAATCTACCTCTAATTGCTTCGAAGGGAGAACAACCAGTCATATCATTGATGGTTGTTCTGTACATCCAGATAGTTTTAAAACTTGTAACTCCCACTTGTCATTGTTTGCACCTGCGATCTGTATGGCACTTTTGAGTACTCTATTAAATCTCTCAATAACCCCATTCCCACTGGGATTGTATAAAGACGTAGTACAGTGAGTGATACCAACTCTATTAAAATAGTTCTTAGCTTTATTGGATAAGAACTGAACACCATTATCAGTGATGAGACGCACTGATCTCCGGGGCCTACCTGTGCCCCAGATTGCAGTGAGCAGAGTCCAGGAAGTGGTAAGGAGGCAGACTAGTGCTGTCTCCCTACCTGTGATTGCATCATCTTATTTTCTCTTTTTAAATTTCTTTAACTGTCTTTGCCTGTGGTTGTTACAGTTAAAAATTGTAGTTTTAACCTGCCAGTGATTGCATAATTTATCCCATGTTTTTGTGTTTAAACTTGTGTTTTTTCCTGCCTGTGACTGCTTCCATTTAACCTGTTGAATTGTGGGATTTGCAGTCCAAACTCTGTAGTTTGCCCTCTCATTCCCTGTGACTATCAGTTTTTTCCCTCCAAATGTCTCCTTAGCTCTGTGCTAAGATCTGTATGTTAAGCAGTGCACCCCCAGCGACCATCTTGTGTTAACAAGTCAGTGAAACCAGCCTCCCCTTCCCTCCTGAGACAGCAGTAATGTGCTGTAAGCTGTTTAAACTGTGTTTAATAGGGACTGTGCACTTTGTTTTTTGGCCAGGAGAGGGAGTAAAGTGTTATACAAATAGTGTTGTTAGAGGACAAGTTTGTTGGGGCCTTACCAAAGTGTGGATTGAGCCTGTCTGTCTCCTAGGAGATCTGTGAATAGAGCAGCTCCCCAGTCCCAGTCCCCACCCCCAGGCCAGCAGACCTAGGACTGGGGATTGGCTATTCAGCTCCCAGGCAACTCTGAGCCCTCCCTCACACCTGCCCAGGCCCCTTAAGGCTTTGCTGGGTGCACCCCAAATCATTCTCCTCCATCTTGTGAGTTGCAGCCTACCTGTGCCTCAGATTGCAGTGAGCAGAGTCCAGGAAGTGGTAAGGAGGCAGACGATTGCTGTCTCTTTCCTAAAAAGTTTAAAAGCGATTTTCCCTACCTGTGATTGCATCATCTTATTTTTTCTTTTTAAATTTCTTTAACTGTCTTTGCCTGTGGTTGTTACAGTTTAAAATTGTAGTTTTAACCTGCCAGTGATTGCATAATTTATCCCATGTTTTTGTGTTTAAACTTGTGTTTTTTCCTGCCTGTGACTGCTTCCATTTAACCTGTTGAATTGTGGGATTTGCAGTCCAAACTCTGTAGTTTTTCCCTCTCATTCCCTGTGACTATCAGTTTTTCCCTCCAAATGTCTCCTTAGCTCTGTGCTAAGGTCTGTATGTTAAGCAGTGCACCCCCAGCGACCATCTTGTGTTAACAAGTCAGTGAAACCAGCCCCCCCTTCCCTCCTGAGACAGCAGTAATGTGCTGTAAGCTGTTTAAACTGTGTTTAATAGGGACTGTGCACTTCGTTTTTTGGCCAGGAGAGGGAGTAAAGTTTTATACAAATAGTGTTGTTAGAGGACAAGTTTGTTGGGGCCTTATCTGCAGAAGTCCAAAGTGTGGATTGAGCCGGTCTGTCTCCTAGGAGATTTCAGAATAGAGAAGCAGCTTCCAACTTCCTGGCCAGCAAACCTTGTCTGAGGTAGTTGGGACCTTATATAGTCTGATATTGTTTGGTACATGTGTACACTGATTGGTGGTTGTATCTGATGTTTCTATTGGATTAGGGTTAGTGTCCTCATTGGTTGGGTATTTGAGGGTTCTGATTGGTTTCTAGGTCTGTGATTCAATCAATGTAGGGTTGGGACTAGGGCTAGGGTTAGTATTTCTATTGGAAGTAGGGACTAGGGCTTCCTGTGTTATTGGTTGTTGGGACAAGGGTGGGACTAGGGCTAGGGTTAGGCCTTTAATTGGAAGTAGCGATTAGGGCTTCTGGTGTTATTGGTTGCTGGACTAGGTGTGGGACTAAGAGTAGGGTTAGGCTTTCTATTGGAAGTAGGGACTAGGGCTTCCTGTGCCATTGGTTGCTTGGACTAGGGTTGAGACTACTGCTAGGGCTAGGGCCTCTATTGGACGTAGAGATCAAGGGTTTTTGAAACTGATTGGGTGCTTGGACTAGGGCTAAGATTGGCTGTAAGATCCTCGTCTCCTATTGGTTCTAGATTTTAGGGCTAGTGCTGTGATTGGATATTGTTAGGGCTAGGGTTCCCATTGGCTGAAGGGGTCACCTGACTACTAGGGCTATGAACAGCCAAGGCTTAGGGCATCTCAGCCCAGGCGTCGAGGCTAAGGGTGGAGAGGACAAGGGTGAGTGCCTGTTTGAGCCTGTTCGAAACTGGTCGGGACCAGGGCCAGGAATGCTGCCCATTTTCCTATTCATTAATACCCACCCTACGTATTTGTCCCTCTGTACATATGTTTTATTCCTCTTAGGGTGTCCATAAACGGGCTTTCCAGTATCATGTCCTTATATAGGCACAATTCGCCCTGCCCTTATATAGGCATAAAATCCCAGCCCTTATTTAGGCATTAAACCGTGCACTCCAAATACAGGCATGGTTTCTGACATCCGCCCACCCTAACATCACAACGAGTTCTTGAAGAACAGACCCTTAGGCTGCGGGAGTTTCCCTAGCCCAGGACTATTGATTTCTTCAAGGACTCATATATTATGCATGAACCATTATTCCTTAGGGGTTCATTCATGACGTCTTCCGCTGTCTGACTCACGTCAATACTAACATTCTTAGGTACTTCTCAGGTATAAATATACCTTCCCTAGCCCCTGTAAATCAGAGGAGACCTCGACTTCAGAGGAGCCCGTTTCCCGGCCTGACACACTGAGAAGACGCTGTCATCCCTGCACGCAGAGAGTCCAGCTTCCAGTGATCTGACTTCCCTTGCGGGGTGTTGGAGTTCGAGTCTGGCAAAAAGATTCCTACCTCTCTCATTCTTCAGGTATGGAGCTGACAAGAACCTAGAGGGACTCTTGGCATACTAGGCATACTAGGCTTAACATACTCTTAGTATACCATAGTAAGGAATACTTCACCTACTTCATACCTCTCCCTACACCTAGGTTAGGTTAGGTACATTGGGGTAGAACTAGATTAGAAACGCATCGTATGAGTACTCGCATTTTTAGTCTGTGTTATTTATGTAAAGGCATATGTACTAAAAGATAATGCTATCGCAGTATTATTTATTTCTACTGCTCACACTGTACATTATTTATCTCGCATACTGTCTTGTGATCGTAACAGCACATTTTACTTACACCAGAAACAAGACTGTTCAATAAATCTTTTATTGAAACGCCCGTCTGTTCTTTCTGTGTAACTTGGAGAAAACTAAGCATGCACGATTGAGCTGAGTGAAATAGTTATCTATTGTTTCCACGACTCTGGGACACGTTCTGATTCTAAAGGGCAACAAAGTGGTCATGTTTTGCGGCTGCCAGAAACTACTCTCTTCTTGTTATCCAAGGAGTTTCTAGTGGCCTCTGAGCTAGCTGGCACAAGTAATTAAGTTTAATATACTCGATAGGGACATACTGACCTTAGTCCTATGTCAAACCTATAGGATATATTATTCCAATGCGCAGAGCCTATTAGGGAAATAGGAGCTACACTACATGGCGCCCAACGGTTTGGTAAGGCGGTAATTCAACGTTAGATACTGAGTAACTCAGCCGTGCTTTTTCTCTCAGAGACCCCTACCCATATACTCCAAAAGACGTCTGGAGTGGGCAGGGTTAAGTATCCACCACGGCTACATAGGGAAACACCCTATATATTAGCTGTTTGGTTTGCTCAACGTTGAAGGATACAGTGTTCCAAAATATTGTGCACCTTATCTTTGTTTCCTTGAAACTTGTTCTACATTTTCAAACAACAAAATGCCTGGCTCCGACACTGAGACCGGAAACGGTGAAGCTGCGGCTGATCCAGCCCAAGCAGCAGCTTTTAACATTACAGGTTTAAATGAAACCGAGGAGGGTGTTATAGACATCCATCCAAACTTAAGAAGAGCCATCACTCTAAAACTCATAAAACATGGCCTACCACCAAGAGGCGGTTGTCAGGGTCTAAATCCCTTTTGCTGTCTGAACCACACAGGAGCAGAATGACGCTAGGTCCCAATACCCTTCTCAGAACCAACCCTGCTAGGTCTTTTAGTATTCCATTGCAGGTAAGTTCTAAGGGGGGAAAAGGGGTTGGGGACAGAGAAGAGACTGCTCCAATATTCTGCCTGTTCAGCTACGTCTTCTTCTTCTTACTGGACTGCAACATTAACATGTAAAAACCTTTATTTATTGTGCCTTTTAACTTACTGTTTTTCTATGGTGTATAAATAACTTATCTTACCAGAATGTTTACTGAAGCTTACTTCTCTTCTACTTCTCATGTATTGTTTGCTAGGTTGTATGAGAAGTCTTCACTCAGATCTCTTTCCTTTTCGTTCTCAGGTACAATCTGCACTTGATCCTGCTATTCCTTAATGTAAGAAAGATAAGGTAAGTATTTATTTCTGTATTCCTAATTTATGTATTATTTGGGTTTCTCTTTCTTTCTATTAACTCACTGTTAAGAGACTGGAGTGGGCCTTGAACTGGGGTTTCTGTAGTAGGATGACTGGTTTTCTGTCTTTAATTAGTTTTTTAAACAATGCTTCAGAACTTAGGTTAAATGTTAAAAGGAAGCGTTCCTTTTATTCAGGCCTTTGGTTTTAATGTTTGCTGGAAGCACTGCCATACGTGAGGAGAACATTACTGGAGTTCTTTAACACATGGCATGAGAAAGAAACATGCCGGGCCTTTGACCCTGACTTCACCTTTTAATTAATTCTCAGAAGAGTGAACAAGTTTCAGTCTAAGAAGACACTGCGTGTTGAAAGGTCACGCCTGCGTCTGACAGATTCTGGAACAGCTGAAAAAGACAGCTGATTCAAAAAGCTTTTTATTTAATCTTCTCAGCTAAGGAAAGCAATTACTGAAAAAGTATTTCCAGTTTTCAAACGAAGGAAAATATATTCTGACTTGTTTCCTTTTTCTCTTTAAATAGAAATTTACCTCTGACACAATAACCTTTTCTCACAGAATGTTTTATATTAGCTACAAGTTTAACACTAACCTGATTAGTGAGGGAATGTAGTTCCGACTGAAGCTAACCCGATTTTATCGCAACTACCCTAACTGACTTCCACGACGCTGGGAAAACAGGTGCTCTTCAAATTATTTCTTCAGTGAAGTGCACAGTGGAATGTTGAAGCACACTTCACCTGATGTCATGAAGCCTAAAAGACTAGACTGCTAACAGTGGTGTGCTGTCGCAGTATGTGCATGTTGGCAGCCATCTTGGAGTTCCATCGGTGCCAACAAGCACTCCAGCTTGAGGGATTATCTGACTTTTGGTAAGTTTGTAGGGGGAAAATGGTAGCCAGCATACAGTTAGAAGGAGGAAACCTCCCGTGAGTCCTGACAGCGGTAGAGCAGTTTTCGTGATAGAGGCACATGAATCCTTTCAGACAGAGGTATTCTATTCATGGGTAATATTTCTTGAATCCAATCCAGTAACACACATGTTTCACTTCTATAAAGAAGATGATCCACCAGAGGAATACATTCCTTTCGAGGATATTGAAATTCCATTAACATACCAGGAGCATCAGCTCTGGTTTAAAGGCGCCCTAAAACATCACAAAAACATTACTAGGCTCGGTCCACTAGGTAGACCAGGAGCAACATGGCTGATTCTAGCCGGCTACACACCTCATCCTGACATTGAAGAGATGTCAGACGAGGATTTACTTTCTCAACTCACAGAGTTAATAAAAATCTACAGACAATTAGTCCAATATGTCATGCGGACTTTTACAGTCCAGCAACCATTAACAATTCCAAATCCAACTCCCCAACAGGGGAATACACTAAAAATTACACCACAGACTCTATACGCAGTCATGGTTAAAATGCCCACAAAACATGAGCAAATTCCATTCTGGATAGCTCAAAAAATTACTCAAATCGAAGCAGTATTTCCAAATACTAGCCCGTATGAGAAACACAGAATACTGACAATCAGTTTACCAATGGGGATCACACCACAACTGGAAGACTGCACCACATGGGGCTCAGTCTTTGCTGCCATCTATACTAAAACACATGGCATTCCATCAATTGCGGTAATACCTGATGTCCTGAAACAAATTCAAAACGAATACGGGGCAGAGCCTGCTCTAAATTTAGGTATGAAGTTACTGAAAAATTTCGACCAGGTCTCAACAATAATATTATCTAATATTAAAGGGAGGCAGCAGCAGTGGCGATCTGCCAAAAATTAAGGGAATTTGATGTTACAGAACATCAAACTGAGCTACCAGAATAATTGAACAATCTTATGCAGAATTAGGCAGAGATAGTTTGGGTGGAAGACCAGTGAAGCCGAAGCTATCTGAAAGTCCTGAGAAGGACTCAATTAAACAAACTCCTACATCTTCTAAAAAGAACGCTTTGGGAACAAGTAGTTCAGTTGAAAAACGAACTACCAAAGGCTCATGTGATCCACACACTGAGTCATCAACGTGATGGCGTTCACGTTGCAGGAATTCATTGGCTGATGAAGCCGCAAAGGGGGCTGTGCAGACGGCTTCCGTAGCTGCGATCACTCATTCAAAAACAAAAATAGACGGTGAGATAATGTTGGCTGTCAATGCTTCAAGCAAAGGCAGCAGTGCAGCGTTACCAAAAAAGTTTGCACTCAAGTACTCTTATGTAATTGATGCGAACAACGTTCCTTTTGCTCGAATCCCTGGAGTGGGGGATAGGGTAATTCCAAACATGGAACGTAGAGCAGCCTTGATTTATGAAACACATTTGGGGGAGGGTCTGTCACATCAAGGGATCTCTAAAACGATTTTGACGTTAAAAGAGATGTACTGGTGGCCTGGAATGAATACAGAAATTCACATATTAATCAACAACTGCTTAGACTGTAAATTACAGCGAGAGAGCCACCAGACACCATGCTGCGAATGCGGCAACCCAGTACAGACACCATTGTTAGACAGCATTAGACTATCTACGCGCCTGCGTCCTACTGGACAAAGGCATTCCCACAAATAATGAATCTAGGTTCCTATGGATATGGCCTCAGCGCTCGGCTGACGCTCGAACTGTTATAAAAGATTTGCGAGTCTTTATCGGCACATACGCAATAGGCACGCTACATTCTGACCAGGGTCCTGCGTTTAGCTCTCGGGCTTACAAAGAAGCCATGGCCAGTCTGGGCGTTGCATTGCGGTACTCCTCTCCATTCCATCCTGAGGAAATTCGGTTGTGGAAAGGAAAAACCGGGACATAAAGCAATCTATAACAGCTAGGGTATTAGGTTCGGGTGATGGGTGGGTCAAACACCTTAATGGGGTCCAACGCTCATTGAACAATCTGCCAAGAAGTTCTCTAGGGGGGGTCACTCCATATGAGGTCCTATTTGGGACAAGAATGTGGGTACCAGACCTTGAACACGTAGGCACAGTGGTGGAAAATAAACCGTTTGATATCAAAGATCGTTTGGCTGTTTTACAGGAACTGAATGAGTTAAGCAACGTATTCCTACAGCCAACCACCATTGGGGAAAAATCGGCAGTCCCAGCAAGGCATGTCTGGATTCCAAAAGTTGGGGATCTAGTCAGAGAAAAGATTGCGGACAAGAAAGAATTTGGACCTTCTTACAGACAACCAGTACCTGTCCTAGCAGTTCAAGGAACAAGAACAGTACTTCTGCCGCCCCTTGCTGGAAGAAAGGAGAAAAGATTTGTGTTGATCGACCTGATCAAACCACAGTATGTGGCCAATACTAAATAGTAGGCCTCGTGGACTCCGACCTAGTAGTAGACGCACTCCTCTCGCTACTATCCAAGAGGTTCAGACTGAAAGACTGATAACAATCGAGAATTCAGCTGTAACAGATGGAGGACTAAGCAATAACGCTATGGAACTCATCCCTCTTGAACACCAAGTAACAGTTCGTCCAAATACACCTGTCTACACCAATGTAGCAAGTGATGAACTGGTTCCAGTGATTTCTACAAATCCTGATGCAATTCCAACAATTGATAGAACTGCTTCTGGCTATTTCATTAACTTTGATACGTTCTCAGAAGATCCGAGTGAACCTGAAACGACGCCAGTATTATTCAAATTCAAGCAGCAAGTACAAGACTTTCTTCACTTTCTGAAAAAGACTTATTTGGTTTCTCCATGGATTGAACTCTGGATTACATCTGGACTTTTTGTTTTCCTGCTCTGGCTAGCTTTGGTTACAACTGTGAGCGTGCTTATAAGTGGCAGATACATCCATGTGAATACTGAAAGAAAAGGCGTGAACGTACTTTTGAAACCTCATAAATCCTCCCATCGTGAAGCAAGAGACTTGTCATCAGTGAACATCACAGCTGTTCCTATACAGGATGGTATAGTGTGGGACAAAACAGATTTTGACATCTTCGGCCCGACGGAACAATTGAACATTCCACATTTGTTTAAAATTTCACTAAGTGATCTAATTTCGTCCAGTACCTATTATGATGATTGGGACTTTGAGACTGTTAACGACATAATGTATGACCTAGAAAAATCTGCTGCATTTTCTAAAAATGAATATTTAGAGGGTTCATCAGACTATGAACAACTGTATTGTTATAACCACTATGGTCATCATTATTTGCATAAATCTATATCCAAGAAATGTGTTTATGTTTAACCAATGGGAACATTGTCCTACACCACCTAAAGGTAGTTCAAAAACATTTGCTAGTAAATTTCCATATTTTCAGGTTACAATACATCTGACCCAGAAACATTTTACTTTAGAAATATAAACAATACAGGACTGAAAATGATGTTAACTAATACAAAACAGATTTACTCTGCAGCCTTTATTGCCCAACTGTCTAGACAGGGTTTCAACTTATGGAAAGATACAATAGACACAAAAACTGTCTGGGGTACTAAAGATTGGCAAGTGCAGGGGTTAGAAGCTTTATTTAGAGCCTGTATCATCCCTGAGCAAATACTGTTTTTGAATGAAACCATCCAACAAACATCTTGTCTTGGATTAGCCAAGATCAAGGAGATGAACACACCTTCTGTACCAGCACCTGCAAGTGATAACGATACACAGGCAGTGGTGACAGTTGACAATATACTACAACTCAACAGATCTAATCCTGATTGGAAAAAATGGTTGATCTGGCCCACAGACACGAATAACTGTCAGGAAAGATTCCTGAATAAAACTCAGGGCTTTACTATTAATAGGCCAGACCCAAGATACGTCCAAAGACAACATCCGGGGGTAGTAACAACATACAGTGTAGGAAAATTATGTCTCGATTGGCTGCATAAGTCTACACTACAGGATGTGAAACAACACTTAACCTTACTTAAAAGGACGCAGACCTTAGGGAATTCTTGCTTGGACCAAGAAAACCGCGTCAAAAACGTTTCATATATGCCGGCATTTATGCTGCCTATAATGAAGCATGGAAAGTATCACAGATGGAGGCCGCAGAACGAATACGTGAACTTGATCGTATTAATTTAGAGAAAACACTCTCTGTGGTCGACAATGGGTTAACAACTTTGTCCTCCAGAATATATTCATTGGATGGCATTGTATCCTCTGCTATCGACATACTAGAACAAGATTTGGCGATGTTACAACACGGTCAGTCTCAATTACGTTCTATTGTGTTATTAAGCTGGACGCTGCAATCTTTGCGAGCAGGCTATGTGCCTTGGCGTTTATCAACACGTCAGCTCTGTTTGCAGAATACAATCTGACTGATAAACAGATCGAATTGGCACAAAGAGGAGCAAGGTATACAGTGCTGAGCATTGAAAAACTGGAAAAATTACCATTCACAGTGGCAGAAAAACCAGCTACAGAATGGCTTATTCATGGCAAAATAACATTACCTGTGACTACTTTTCAGTTTCAGTATTGCCTCAGACAAATGCAAGCAGGCAAATATGAAAGGTTGGGTAAGGAATACATTAAGACATCTTGGGATTTACCGTATACATATAGATGTTGGAGTGGGGATCGTGAAGTGTTTTTGAGCGGTACACACTGTAAACGTGCACTGAGCGGTTCACTTATATGTCAGGACATTTCTTTACACGGGGCTTGTAATGGTTCTGTGGCAAATTTGTCTTGCCATCAGCAGGGTACACCAGCTGCTGTGATTAATCCAACGTTTGGACAACTTTCTAATGGGAGTTACCTCATGTTGAATGATCAGAGTTGCTGCGGCATGCTGCCAGGCATCCCATATCTAGTAACGGTCAACTCCAGGGTCACTTGCTGTATGCAAGTATTGTTTGCCCCAATAGACACAGTCAGGGAGTCGCCTCTATGGCCTTCGCTGAACGTCTCTTTTATAAGATTTGATACTTTGAGCAGAATGAAAGCCATGCTTTTACAGCAAACAGTGCCTTTGACCTCGGCCAAAGAAACCTATGATCTACAAGTAGCAAGGACTTCGGCTGAGATACAGACTTTAATACGTACAAACTGCCCTATACATTTCGTAGAAATGATAGGACGTATCTTCAATATGTCTGATACAACTGGAATTGTACATGTATTTAAGAGCATCTGCTCCGGTCTGTTAGCACCTTTCCAGGCAATACTCGGAATCATCACGAACTTTGCACATTGGTGGCATACCATTAATTCTAGCACTTGTTGCCGGAATTCTATTTCTCTTCCTGCTATTGCGCTATGGCCAGCCTATTCGCAGACATCACTCCGAGCGAAATGGAGAAAGCTCTCCTTGAACGAAAGTGTCGTGAGCGAATAGTACAGCTTTTGGGCATGACTCGTCTACGGGACTTGAATACCACGTGGTTCCTGTCATTCAGACCAATCTGGAAAGATTGCATCTTACCTGTTCTACGATGCCTGCTATGCGGTGAAGAATGCGTGTTAGACACTTGTCTCACATTTCCATCAGCTACGCCAATGGATGTCGATACTCTGCTGGTCCCGATAACGGCCCATGCTCTGAGTTGTCCCCAGAGGCTACCAATCCTGATGTCAGCATTCATTGAGATCTCACAAACGCTTCCGGCTCCTGCTGAGGTACGAGAAAGATCTACAGGCACACAGGTAACAACGGACGCGAACATTGCTGCGGCAACCTATGCTGGAAGCGATGCTTCTCATCTCTGTGCAATTAATCTACTACACGAGGTGTTCCAACTGACACCAACTTCAGTGGATGATGTTTTGTCTATAGAAATAGATGATCTCATGTTTACACCAGACCCGTAAACTGGCTCTGATTCAACATACAGTGTTCCAGAGATGCAGTAACAATTTGGCCTTCATTTTTAAAAAAAACTTGGAACTCTACCAAAATTGAACTTTTTCCCATTTTTCGAACGAAAATGGCACTTCAATCTGCTTAAAGTAGAACTAGCCTTATAATACAGACTTCACGATACTTCCACGGACACTTAGGGGCCGATTCCGATTCGGGCCGGAAATCTCTCCGACCGAGCCGGACCCGGAGAGATTTCCGACCGAATCAGACCCGTGCAGCCCGATCGAACGAGTACGATGCGTCCGTATGCTATCGTACTCGAGTCGGTCGGACTCCCATTGAAGACAATGGGAGCCGGTCATACAATGCGTACGCGGGCTCCCATTGCCTCAATGGGTGCGAGGCGAACAAGGGCGCCCCCTACAGCGGGTATGCAGCGAAGCGACTCGCGCGGTACACGCACAGGTAGGGGGACCCATGGGTCCCCCTGTGTGCGACTCGCGCGGCTGCGCTGTACAGGGGGTCCGACACGGACCCCGAGTATGGCTCCGACTGCTCTTTCGAGCCGGACGGCGCGGCTCGTTCGGACTGCTCGCGGCGCGCATCGTACTTACCCAGCCGGGGAACGTCTCCATTGCGCGGTGCGAGTCGTGTCCTAGCGAGTCGGTCGGGAGCCGGTGCGACCCGTGAACGCAGTCGGTCGGAGCGGTTGGGACGCCCGAGCCGAGTCGGTCGGCGATTTCGCATCGTACTCGCTCGTCCGGACGCGCGTACGGATCGGTCGGGAAATAGGGCTCCGAATCGGATCCGGTTAAGCCGAATCCGATTCGGAGCCCTACCGGCCGAGATCGGCATCGGCCCCTTTGTCATCTTGTGTGTCTACAACAGTTCATTAATTTTCATGACATGAAATGACTTTGATTTTTGAACAACTTATCGATCATTTTCTGTCACATGTAAATATTACTGCTTATTTCATTCCAATTGCATTTATTTTCGAACTTTATGCCTCAAATGAAAAGCATTTGCTTCAGATGTACAGTACCTTTTGCATTTTTACTATGTTTTTAATGCTTTTAAGAAATATTTTTAAATATGCGGTACTCCATTTAATGTTTAGCATTTTAAATGTTTAGCATTTTAGTATTATCGTACACACGAAAGTGGAGTGGGTGTTGTATTCCTCTTAGGGTGTCCATAAACGGGCTTTCCAGTATCACGTCCTTATATAGGCACAATTCGCCCTGCCCTTATATAGGCATAAAATCCCAGCCCTTATTTAGGCATTAAACCGTGCACTCCAAATACAGGCATGGTTTCTGACATCCGTCCACCCTAACGTCACAACGAGTTCATGAAGAACAGACCCTTAGGCTGTGGGAGTTTCCCTAGCCCAGGACTATTGATTTCTTCAAGGACTCATATATTATGCATGAACCATTATTCCTTAGGGGTTCATTCATGACGTCTTCCGCTGTCCGACTCACGTCAATACTAACATTCTTAGGTACTTCTCAGGCATAAATATACCTTCCCTAGCCCCTGTAAATCAGAGGAGACCTCGACTTCAGAGGAGCCCGTTTCCCGGCCTGACGCACTGAGAAGACGCTGTCATCCCTGCACGCAGAGAGTCCAGCTTCCAGTGATCTGACTTCCCTTGCGGGGTGTTGGAGTTCGAGTCTGGCAAAGAGATTCCTACCTCTCTCATTCTTCAGGTATGGAGCTGACAAGAACCTAGAGGGACTCTTGGCATACTAGGCATACTAGGCTTAACATACTCTTAGTATACCATAGTAAGGAATACTTCACCTACTTCATACCTCTCCCTACACCTAGGTTAGGTTAGGTACATTGGGGTAGAACTAGATTAGAAACGCATCGTATGAGTACTCGCATTTTTAGTCTGTGTTATTTATGTAAAGGCATATGTACTAAAAGATAATGCTATCGCAGTATTATTTATTTCTACTGCTCACACTGTACATTATTTATCTCGCATACTGTCTTGTGATCGTAACAGCACATTTTACTTACACCAGAAACAAGACTGTTCAATAAATCTTTTATTGAAACGCCCGTCTGTTCTTTCTGTGTAACTTGGAGAAAACTAAGCATGCACGATTGAGCTGAGTGAAATAGTTATCTATTGTTTCCACGACTCTGGGACACGTTCTGATTCTAAAGGGAAACAAAGTGGTCATGTTTTGCGGCTGCCAGAAACTACTCCCTTCTTGTTATCCAAGGAGTTTCTAGTGGCCTCTGAGCTAGCTGGCACAAGTAATTAAGTTTAATATACTCGATAGGGACATACTGACCTTAGTCCTATGTCAAACCTATAGGATATATTATTCCAATGCGCAGAGCCTATTAGGGGAATAGGAGCTACACTACACATAAGCATTGATTTTCACTATAGATATGTGCCTATCTTCGTGTATTGCTTTGTATAAACATGTACAATAATTATGTTGTTATAAAAACAAAAGAAAAAAAAAAGAAAAAAATCTTCTTTGGTCTACATGTACTTGCTTCCATTGGGCATCTATGTACCTCCATGTACTTGGATTTGTGTGTCTGTTAATTTTCTCCTGAAAAAGCATATCCAATGCACTACCCTATTTCTCATCCGCTACCTCGATCAATATCTTTAATCTGCATATACTTACCTCCTTTATGCATCTATATACTTTCAATGTACTTATGGATCTATATATTTATCACTTTCTTCTAATTTAGCATTTCCAATGCACTACCCTATTTCTCAGCCTATACTTCCCTCAATATATCTTCTAGCCCAACTTTCTGACTCATCTCAAACTTCTTTCTACTACTCTTTCCAATTCACTACCCTATCTCACCCTATACATCTATCATTATATCCTCTACACCCACTCTCTCATTTATCCCAAACGCCATACCACTACTATGTTCCCCAAAAATAACCCTTTCTTGACTCTCTCCTACTCTACCCCTCCTTGCATCTTCTGACACCTCCTTTCCTGTACCGATCCCCCAAAACAAACCTTTCTAAACTCTTCCCTCTGACTCTTCCCCTCCAAAAACCCTTTTACTCATCCAAAAGCCTCCTCCTACTGCTATGACCTAAAAAAGAAATCCTTCACTCTTCTATCCCTCCACTATCCTTTTCAATCAAAATAACAGACTAGCATGTTCACTTCGCTAATTCCATATTCCACTATACTAATTCACCACTAATCCTTTATGGGTTCCAGAGTAGCGTGCTGCTCACCAACAAAGCGTTTCAACACCTCATCAGGGTTACAAGCGCTATATAAATACAAACCTTCTTTCCTCTTCTATCCTTCTGCTATCCTTCCGAATCCAAATAACTGACTAACATATCCACCACTTAAAATTTACTTGCATGTTTCACTATACTAATTCAACACTAATCCTCTATGGGTCCCGGAGTAGCGTGCTACTCGCCGAAAAAGCGCTTCGACGCCTCGTCAGGGGTAGTAAGCGCTATACAAATGCAATTACAATACAATACAATACAGGTAAACCTTCTTCTGTGAAAGTCTCATCCAAAAACGTTAAAACAGCATCAGTGTCAACCTTTTCTACGATTTTGACTACAGGCCACTTTGAAAAAATGTCAATAGTAGCAAGAATAAACTTGGAATTAGATTCAACAGGACCCATGATGTCCATGGCAATGGTATCCCATGGATTATCTGGAATTACATGGTCTCCCATGTTGGGTTTGAGAGTTTTAAGGGACTTATCTGAATTAGCACATGTGATGCAATTTCTAACCACACGTTCAACAAAAATGTCGACGCCTGGCCACCAAAATCCTCTCTTAACAGTCTGTTTAGTTCTCACGATACTGCTGTGGCCCTCATGACCATGCAGGACGATACTGTGTCTTAAACTACTGGGGGGAATAGCCCGGTTACCTCTTCTGATCACTCCTTCCATGCATGATAACTTATCTCTTACCTCCCAAAAACACTTAATATCAGGTTCAATAACACTCTTTTTAGGCCACCCACACAAAATGTACTTTTCTACTTTTTTCATCACTTCGTCCTTGTCAAACCCTTCACGCCATGCAGTTTTGTCAATAGGCATAGTGCCTTCATCATGCACCAGAGCAATTTGAAATTCGTCCCATTCATTTTCGGACATCTTCCTTGATAGGTAAAGGCATTCTGGACAGAAAATCAGCTGTGACATTGTCTTTGCCAGGGACATACACAATACTGTAAACAAAATCTTGTTTTTGGAGTATGCAGACACAACCCTCAAACGGTAGGTTGGAGAACATGGCGACTGCACGCTAAGCAGTCGCTAGCACCCGGAGCTCCCAATCCCGCCGTGTATTTCTGAAACCCTCCCAAACCCTCCGGGTCCCGCCCCACCGTGTTTCTTTGGAGCTTTTCCTTCTGTGTTTACAGCTGCTGATATCCGACGCCGGCGCCGACGTTTGGCTGGGGATGTGTCGCGGAGAGGCGGCTCAGCATTCCACCGTTCTGCCCCGCTGGTCTGAGGCCGCCCTGGAGCTCTGGAGGGGCCGCAGAGCGGTTGCTCGTGGGCACCTCCGGGTGAGCAGCGGCAGGGACAGCATCAGTGGCTTTCCCCTACCGAAGGGAGAACAGAAAGGGCAGCAGGAGTTTCCAGCCACGGAGAAGGATTCTGTTAATCAGCAGCTGCAGGCTGTCTCTGCCCCTGAGTTTCAAGCCCTCCAAAACGACCAGGTTTGTCCTCTATTCCAGGTGAGGTCACAACCAGCTATTCTTCCTAAAGGGGGGGCTAAGAAACATAAAAAGGGCGCAGGGGCTTGTTTGGGGTCCACCATATCAAAATCAAAAAACAACTCTAATAAGCATTCTTTGGTCGACCAAAGCTTTGATAAGGATTTATCTGAGGTTATTAACACACCACTTACGTCCCCTGCTCCAACTAGTGGTTCAGCCTTTCAGACCTATCAGGTTAAAGGTAGATGTATCAAAACTAGAAGCTCAAAAAGTAACCCTTCCTACCCTAAAATTAGGGTCACTCCATCACTACGTTCATATTTCAGGGTGCAGCCAGAGGTCCTGGATATTGTAAATCAGGGTAAAGCCCTCAGGAAAAATCCAAATACCTTAAAAGCACCCTTGGCACCCTCGGCAGCGGCAGTCGATAAAATCATGGAGCCGGAAATCGATCGCATCACCCAGCAGGGCAACCCAGTCATAATTCCGGAGCCCGCATCAGCGACTATTAGTTCTATTACTAGCCCTGCTGATCAAACCCAGATGCAGACAGAGGTGGTCCTCGGCAGCGATCTTCCTAAGGAGCAGGTCGCGGCTGGGTCCTCGACAACAGTTTTAGAAGCTCTCTTTGTTACACTGTCTGAGGATATAAAGAAGGGTTTCGCGGTATCTGCTGTAAATCAGGGCGAGATTAGAAGCTTTTGCGAATCATTGGAGAGGAAGGTGGATCTGCTGAACTCTAGGACTGAGACTCTAGAGAATAATGTCGGTGAGTTGAAAGACCATCTCGGGACGGCAAAGTCGGACATTCTTTTACTAAAGAAAGAAGGAGTGGATCTCCGTGACAGAATGGAAGTATTGGAAAACAATGCTCGTAGAAACAATCTACGCCTTTTGAATATCCCAGAAGTGAGCGAAGGGTCTGATCTTAGATCCTATATTGTCTCTCTACTTAAGGTTTCTCTACAGCTTGAGGACTCAGAAGAATCATTGAACCGGGATATACAAAGGATACATAGGGATCCCTTCCGCAGGAATCCTAATAGATCTAAGCCAAGAAAGATATTGATTAACTTCCTTACCTTTGCTCTAAAAGAGAAGATTCTCAATTTAGCATTGAAAGTAAAATCCCTGAAAGCTAGAGAGTTCTCCTTCGAGATACGTTCTGACCTTTCCAGGTCTACGCTGGATAGACAGTGGGAGTTGGGAAGGAAGTTAGACGACTTTAAGAAGCTTGGTGTAGTAGCTCAGTTAAAGTTTCCTGCCTTCCTGAAAGTTATGCATAATAACAAAATGCATAACTTAAGATCAGTTCAGGAGGCAGATGAGCTGCTCGACATGATTAGCAAGGGCTCTCTTTAATAGAGAAACCTGGCTTAGGATTGTTTTCCGCACTTCTTCTTTCTAGATAGGAAGCTTCCTCTCTTCTCACTCGTCTCTCCCTTCTCACCTTTCTTTACAAAGGATTTAGAGTTATAGGAAACCACTAGTGGGAGAAAGGAGGAATAAAGGAAAGAAAAAGGAAAAGAAGAAAGAGAAAAGAGGAGGGGAAGGGTAAAAAGGGGGAAAGAAAAGGGGAGAAAAGAGAAAGGGGGAGGTAAGCGGAGATCGAAGGAGGGGGTAGGGAAAAAGGGGAAGAAAGGGAAAAAAAAGAAAAAAGGGAAAAAAAAATTGCACACGCCCGTTTCTTTAAGGATTTCACTTATTTAAGATTTTCCCTTTTTTTAGGGTTTTCCACATTTTAAGGTTGAGATGGGCTGGGTTGCTCCGGGTCGCAGTTTCTGGACTCCATCTGTCCAGATAATTGGGGTAAGGGTTCTCCAGGGTTGGGGGGAGGGGTGGTCGGGGCACTGGGTTTGGGGTGGGGAGCATTGGGGTAAAAAAATAAAATATTTCCTCATTCGCCTCATAATAATTTTATCAATCGCAATAGCCACAACCTTGGAATGGATGGATCTGGTGCTGGTGCTGGTTTTCTCGGCTCTCTTTATGGGTTCCGGGTCGTCGATTTGATCCACCATGAGCTCTATACAGGTTTTGTCCTGGAAAGTCAATGGCCTGCGCGTAAGACCTAGAAGAGACAAGATTTTGCAATACCTTAGAGACTCTCCCACGTAGGTCATTGTTCTCCAGGAAACACATTTGCTCAAGGTGGAGACTGTTAGTCTTCTTAAGAATAAAAGATGAGTTGGCTCTTATGTTAGTACAAATCAGTCAGCAAATATCAGAGGGGTTTTAATCCTATTTAAAAAACAAGCTAAGGCTCGGTTCTTACACCAGCTAGTTGACCCATGTGGCAGATGGGTCATTGTGAAAGTTATTATTCTGGGGTTCCAGTTTACCTTGGTTGGATACTATGGACCCAATCAAGATGATCCTTCTTTTCTTAAGACTATCTTTTCCCATTTGTTAGACTTTCCAGACCCGGTAGTCTTGGCAGGAGACTTCAACATCATACTAAATCCTATATTAGATAAATCACCAAATAATAGAGTTGCTGCTCCTTCAAAGTCTCGGGTTTATCTATTAGATTTGACGGTGCAAAATGGTCTCTCTGATATTTGGAGAGAAAGGTCTGGCCAGCAGTTGGGTGTTTCCTATAGGAATCATAAGTACCGGCATAAATCAAGAATAGATTATGTTTTGATTAGTCAATCTCTAAGGGGTATCGTTAAAAACATCTCCTATTTGGCATCTCATCTCTCAGACCATTCTGGCATTTTATTGGACTTAGAGTGGCCACAGTCCAACCAAGCCAGATCATGGTCTTTTGATCGAGCCTTACTTTTGGAGGAAGAGGAGATCTCTTCTTTATCCCAGGAAACCGAATTCTTTTGAGTGTTAATCTAGATTCAGCTACGATATCGGTCGTATGGGATTCCTTAAAGGCTTTTTTGAGGGGCCAAATTACAAGTAGGATGAGTTTCAGAAATAAAAAATATAGAGAGGAGATTGTATCATTCGAAGCTAAACTGAAGGCAGCGGAGGCTGAGTTAAACAGCCAGGCATCTCCCGAAATTCAGCAAGAACGTCTGACCAACATTAATAAACTGAAAGACCAGTTGGAGAGCACTTTGTACACCAGGCTCATCCGAAGATGGGAGGCAAGTAAGATTGCTCACTTTGAATATGGCGAAGGGGCAGGAAAGCTCCTCGCTTGGAAAACCAAATCAGATCGGTTAAGAAACCAGATTAAAGAAATCATTAGTGAAGGCGGAGATTCCATTCTTTCTTCAGATGAAGAAATTAAAGATGCCTTCCTGGATTTCTTTCAAGACATCTACCGAGAGGACAAAGTGGTAGATAGATCGATTGCCAAGGCCTGGCTGGATAAAACCTCACTTCCCTCCCTGAATCCCGAACAGCAAGATCACTTAGATCAGGAATTTGTCCAAGAAGAGGTAAGAAGGGGTATATCACTCTGTAAGAGTGGAAAGGCTGCGGGGCCCGACGGGCTCCCGGCCGAGCTTTATAAACTATTGAGTGATGCGATTGTTCCTACCTTGACAAAGCTCTTCAACCAGATATTGCAGGAAGGCCTAAAGCTCCCAGTATCATGGAATGATGCCACAATCATCTTAATCTTGAAACCTGGGAAAAACCCTTCGAGCTGTGGGTCATATAGGCCCATTTCGCTCTTGAATGCGGATTACAAAATCTTTGCTTCAATTTTGGCGGCCAGGTTGGGGCTTGTGGCGGGCGATGTTCTGCATCTCGATCAGAAGGGCTTTGTCAAGGTAAGGTAACTATCAGACCTCACCTATGATCTTATAGGGGCGATAGACCTGGCTTCCACTTATTCACTCCCCTTAGCTGCCATGACTTTGGATGCTACCAAGGCCTTCGACAGGGTCAACTGGATCTACCTGTCGGAGGTCATGGGAAGGTTTAACTTAGGGAAAAAGTTTTGCCAAACTGTTCAGCTGATATATCAGGAGCCAACTGCCAGACTTCTTGTTAATGGTACCATCACTGAATCCTTTAAGATATCTAGGGGGACTAGGCAGGGCTGCCCACTCTCCCCTCTCCTTTTTGACTTATATATTGAGCCGTTTGCCCAACGGCTCAGGGAAGATCCTAACATTTAGTCTTTCAAATATGGTGAGTGGGAGAGGAAGGTGGCCCTGTATGCAGATGATATCCTAGTCTTTTCTGCCAACCTGTCAACAGCATTCCCAGCAGTGATTGGTTTGGCGCAAGACTTTGGACTGGTTTCAGGCTACGAGATTAACGCTGCGAAGACGGAAGTCATGGCCTGGAATCCAGGGGGGACCCAGCATCAGTACCAGATCAGTTCCAATATGAGATATCTGGGGATCAAAATTGTCCAAGACATAACAAAGATAGCTGAGACAAATTTAACTTTGGTGGCTAAAGAGTGTCAGAAGCTGTTGAAATCTTGGGCCCAGCTTCCTTTAACTATTCTTTGGAGGGTCAACCTAGTTAAGATGTCGATACTACCCAAGGTCACTTTTCTCTTTAACTGTATCCCTCTTTATTTTGAAAAATCGGCCATAGATAGGCTACAGCAGGATATCAATTCTTTTGTCTGGGCTTACAAATCAACAAGAATAGCTTGGAAAAAGTTGAGGCGTAGGAGAGAGAAGGGGGGCCTTGCTTTGCCAGATCTTCAGTTTTATGCGTGGGCCTTTCAGCTTACACATTCACGTATGCTGCTGAAAATGCCGGTTAGCACCGGAGCAGGGGGATGTTTCTCGCCATGCTCAGGGGAGCTAACCTACCTGAGGAGGGCTATCTTTTTAAATTTGGGGACCCAAAGTTTTTAAAAAGGTTAAGCTGAAGGTCCTTCAGGGTTTTGCTAAAACATGGACCAAACTTAGAAATATAGTTGGGCTTAGTTATTTTTCAAGCTTGGCCCCGCTCTGGGACTCACCCGGCGCCCCGTAGTGTTTGAGAGACAGACTGGCACTACCTCTTAGAGAATCTGGGCTGATGGTCTGGGGGGACCTGGCCTTTGACGGTACTCTTTTCTCATGGGAACAACTTAAAGATAAAATTGGAGATGGTCTGTCAAGGTTCAAATATCTACAGCTGAGAAGCTGGGCCCAATCACAGCTTACCCTTAAGAATCCTATTGGGAAAGGCAATTTTCTAGAACACCAGCTTGTGGCTAAGCCACCTGGAAGGAAGGAGGTTTCCTTTTGGTATCAAGCCATAGTTGAGACTGTTGACGGTGAATTTAAATTGGCCGAGGAATTATGGGGGGAATCTTTACCTGACCAACAGTGTGACTATCTATGGCAGAACTCTTGTAAGATCCTCTATGATTTAATTAAGCCAGCGTGGTTGAAAAGGAATCACCTGTTTACCATTCACAGGGCTTACTTCTCCCCTCAAAGGCTTTCCAAAATTGTGAAAGGCCCACCTGTTAGTTGTAAGAAATGCGGTCTGGCCCAAGCCTCCGATATACACATGTTCAAAGAGTGCCCTGTTTTGATTACTTTCTGGGATAGTGTCAGCAAATTTTTGGTGGATACCCTGGGTTGTCTTATTCAGATAGACCTATCTCTGATTATTTTTGGCTTCACACACCAAGTCACTTGTCCATCCAGATCTTTGCTTTTCTACGCTATCTTGTTAGCCAGGAGACAAATATGTATACGATGGACAGAAGCCACTCCCCCCTCTTTCTCAGATTGGCTGACCTCACTGCTTGTGACTTCTAAGATGGACCTAGCCAGATCATGCAGTGGAAAGAAGAGAGCATTCTGGGACTTGTTGTTGTTAAGAATGGGTTCAGACTTAACAAATTAGTTTTTTTTTTTTTTTGTGGTCCCAGGATTATGCTGCCTTGTTACTCTTTGGACTAAGTCGGTTACTCCCAGTCTTCCCTGGAAGTATTATGACGACTGTCATCAAGCCCTCTTGAGCTTGGTTGAAGAGTTATCTCACCTGGTTTAATCAGCACCCAAGTCTGTCATGATACCTGTAGGCGGGTCCAGCGTGCGACATGCCAAATGTTTATGTGTCCTTGCTGGTAGACGCAACATTGCTGCTGTCTGCATACGCAGCTGACGATCCCTGTAACACCTCACAAAGAATGTCAATTGAGCACAGATGATCTTCCGTACTGCCTGCAGTAGATGCCGGGGCAACCTGTGCCACATCCAAGGCCTGAGTGTTGGAGGAGCCGGTGTCCATACCAACAGGAGCAGAAACTACCTGTGGTGGCTCTAAGAATGCTGCCAACAACATGGGAATGCGCTGAGGACACTGCAGAACATGGGCCGTTATCGGGTCCATTAAAGCAGCAACGTCCGGTGGCGCAACCGATGGAAGTGTCAGACAGAGGTCAAACACGCATTCTTCTCCACAGAACAGGCATCGGAGAACAGGTAGGACACAGTCCAACCAGACTGGTCTAAATGACAGGAACCAAGAGGCGCTCAGTTCCCGTAGGCGAGGTGTGCTCAGATGCTGTACCATGCGATCACAGTATTTGCGCTCCAGGAGAGCTGTTGCTACTTCCTTGGTGGCTGGGACGTCCATTGCGCAGCAGAAAGGTAACAATCAGGATACCTGCTATTAGAAACAGGATCCGCCGAAGCCCTCCAAAAATGCTTCCAAAGACGGAGTGTATAAAGTTTGGTATAACTCCGAGGACCATCTGAAAGGTCCGGAACCTATGGTCTTAAATAGGTGTACAATACCCATCGTATCAGACATGTTAAAGATACGACTTGCCATTTCTGTGAAATGGAAAGGGCAGTTTGTACGTATAAGTGCCTGTATCTCAGCCGAGGACCTTGCGATCTGGAGATCAAAAGTCTCCCGGGCGGAGGTTAAGGGCACGGTTCATTGTAAAAGCATGGCTTTCATTCTGCTCAGAGTATCAAACCGTATAAAGGAAACATTTAGCGAAGGCCATAACGCCGCCTCCCTGACTGTATGTGTTGGTGGAAACAATACTTCCATACAGCAAGTAACCCTGGAGCTCACGGTGACTAGATATGCGATGCCCAGAAGCATCCCACAGCAACCTTGATCATTCAGCATCAAGTAACTCCCATTCGAGAGAAGCCTGAATACCGGATTATCAACAACTGCCGGGGTACCCCTCAAGTGACAGGACAAGTTCGCCACAGACCCATTACAAGCCCCGTGTAGCATAATATCCTGGCATATGAGAGATCCACTTAAAGCGTTTCGCAGTTAGTTCCACTTAGAAAAACTTCCAGATCCTCACTCCTGCATCGAAATCTGTATGGTAAATCCCAGGATTCTCTGATGAATTCCTTACCCATCTTTTCATATCTGCCTGCCTGTTGTTGTTCTAGGCAATATTGAAACTGGAAAGTTGCGACCGGCAATGTTATATGGCTGTGGACTAACCATTTTGTGGACGGTGACTCAGCCACAGTAAAGGGTAACCTATCCAGTTTCTCAATACGCAGCATTGTATATTTTGCTCCCTTCTGTGCCGTTTTCATCTGTTTTTCCGTTAGATTGTATGCAGAAAATAATGACGTAATGTTGATAAAACGCCAAAGCACATAACCGGCGCGCAATGACTGCAGCGTCCAGCTTAACAAAATAATAGAATGTAACTGCGACTGTCCGTGTTGCAATATGGACAAATCCTGTTCTATTACATCGATAGCAGAAGATACAATGTTGCCCAGTGAATATATCCTGGATGTTAATGTAGTCATACCATTGTCAACTACGCTTAACGCCTTTTCTAGGTTAACTCTATCTATTTCTCTTAATCTCTCTGCAGCTTGTTGTTGGGAGATTTTCCAGATTTCGTTATTGACAGCATACAAAAAGCGCTTCTGACGTGGTTTTCTGGGACCTAATACCAAATCCCGTAGGTCCACATCCTCTGATAGTAAGGACAAGTGTTGTTTTACCTGGGGTAGTGTTGAGGTTTTTAGCCAATCAAGGCACAACTTCCCAACACTGTATGATGTCACTACTCCCGGATGTTCTCGTTGTACATAACGTTGGTCTGGTCTGTCGATACTAAACCCTTCGGTGGTACCCTTGAATCTTTCCTGACATCTCTTTGTGTCAATAGGCCAAACCAACCATCCCTTCCAATTGGGATCTGATCTATTGTAGTGCAATATGTTATCCAACTTAGCCCCTCTTTCTGATGTAAAATTCCCCTCGGTGTTGAAAGGTGTTGGAATTTGAGGTGTGTTCAAGTCCTTATTCTTGGCTAATCCAAGACAGGAAGACTGTTGCACAGTGTCATTCAGAAAAATCATCTGCTGTGGAATGAGGCATGCTCTAAATAGTGCTTCTGTTCCCTGGACTTGCCAGTCCCTAGAACCCCAGATTGATTTCAAGTTTACAGTATCCATCCATAAGTCAAAACCCTGTTCAGACAGCTGTGTAATAAAGAAAGCAGAGTAAATCTGTTTGGTGTTAGTTAACATATTTTTCTGTGCAGATATTGGTGCAACCTTATAGTAGTACGAGGTTGGGTCTGAAGTGTTAAACCCTGAAAAATATGAGAATTTCTGTGCAAATGTTTTTGAACTGCTTTTCGGTGGTGTAGGGCAATGTTCCCATTGGTGGTATGTGAAAACATTTCTGGGTTTGCTAGATTTATGCAAGAAATGATGACCATAATGTTGGTAACAATACATTTTGTCAAAATCTGATCTATCCTCTAACATTTCAGTGCTAGAAAATGTGGCAGATTGTTCCAAATCAGACAATAGGTTATTAACAGTTTCAAAATCCCAATCATCAGAAAATGTACTGGAGGTAATGATATCGTTCAATGAAATTTTAAATAAATGTGGAATTTTTAAAAGCTCAGTCGGTCCAAATATATCAAAATATACTTTGTCCCACCCTATACCATCCGGTATAGGAACTGCTGAAATGTTCACAAAGGACAAGTCGCTTTGTTCACAATGAGATGAAACATAAGGTTTTAGAATTAAGTTTACTTTTGACGTTGCAGAGCTCTGTTGAAGATAAGTTCCCTTGATGAGCAAGTGGAAAGTTATTACTAATCCTATCCAGAAAAGAAAAAAGAAAATACTGGTGATTATCCAAAGTTCTAGCCAGGGTGACACTAAATAAGGTCTCCTAAGAAAGTTTTAAAAGTTTTTGATTCGTTGTTTGCTAGAAATTTGGGCTGGCGTCGTTTCAGGTTCACTTGGATCCAATGAAAAGGTATCGAAGTCGATGAAATAGCCAGATGCAGTCCGATCTATCTTTGGTAGCTCAGCAGGTTTTGTTGAACTTGTGAATTGCTCTTGAAGAGGCATGTTGACATAGACATCCTTATTAGGTTGAATTAAAATTTGTCTTTCACTTTGATTTTGAGAGTTCGTGTCAAGGGGAACTAGTTCCATTGCATTGTTTTTGATTCCGTTGCTTTTTAAAGGTGACTCTTCAAATGTTATGAGTCTTTCTGTTTGTACTTCCTGTATTGTAGCGAGAGGAGGACGTCGGCTACTCAGGAGCCCACGAGGTCTACTATTTAGTATCGGCCACATAGTGTGGTTTGATCAGATCGATTGAGACGAATCTCTTTTCTCTTCCGGCAAGAGGCGGTAGAAGTACAGTTCTTGATCCTTCAATGGCCAGGACAGGTACAGGCTTTCGATAGGATGGCCCGAATTCTTTCTTGTCCACAATCTTTTCTCTGACCAGATCCCCAACTTTAGGAATCCAGGCAGGTCTTACCGTGGCTGACTTGACTTCCCCAGTGGCGGTTTTCTTTGTCTCGACGTTACTTAAGGAGGCTCTGGAATCATTCAGATCCTGTAAAACAGCCAAAAGTTTATTGATGTCAAACGGTTTTTCAACCGCCACTGTGCCTTCACAATCGAGATCAGGTACCCACATTCTTGTCCCAAACAGGACCTCGCAAGGAGTTGCACCTCCCAGAGAGCTTCTTGGCTGGTTAGTAAGGGCCCGCTGGACCCCATATAAGTGATTGACCCAACTACCACCCGAGCCTAATACCCTAGCTGTTAAAGAGTGCTTTAAGTCCCGGTTTTTCCTCTCAACAACCGAATTTCCCTCGGGATGGTATGGAGAGGAGTACCGCAATGCTACACCTAAACTTCCCATGGCTTCCTTGTAAGCCCTAGAGCTGAACGCGGGGCCACGGTCAGAATGTAATGTGCCAACTGCGTATGTCCCTATGAAGACTCGCAAATCTTTTATAACAGTTCGGGCGTCAGCCGAGCGCTGAGGCCATACCCATAAGAATCTTGAACAGGAATCTACTGCAACCATGATATACTTGTAAGCCCCATCAGATTGTAAGGGTCCGCAGTGGTCCAGGTAAATGCACGCGAGCGGTCTATCTGATATTAATAATGGTGTCTGTGCTGGACGTGCTACGGTGGACCCTTTTATCTGTTGACAGATATCGCACTTTAAAACGAAGTCTTTGGTCTGCTTTGTTAACCTTGGCCACCAATAGCGTTGTTTCAGTAAAGAAACTGTCACCATAACTCCTGCGTGCGCAGTACCCAGACCCTCATGTGCAGCCAAGTTTAAACCTAACCTGCGATTCATGTTTGGTATTACTCTATCCCCCACTCCAGGAATCTGAGCAAATGGAACGTTGTTTGCATCTAACTTGTAGGAGTACTTGAGTGGAAAACCTTTAGGTAGTGCTTTGCTGTTGTTGCGTGAAGCAATCACAGCTACCATTGTGCTACCGTCTACCCTCGTTTTTGAACGGGTGATTGCAGCTACGGACGCAGTGCATACTGCCACCTTTGCGGCTTCATCAGCCAATGAATTCCTATCAACGTAAACGCCATCACGTTGATGACTCAGTGTGTGTATCACGTGAGCCCTTGGTAGTTCGTTTTTTAACTCTGCTACCTGTTCCCATAGTTTCCTATGTTTGATTGTGCCACCTTTTGAATCTCTGAACCCATTTTGTCCCCAATAGTGGAGATATTCGTTATATGACTGGACACAGTAAAAGGAATCACACACTATCAGTGTGGGGAATTCTGGATCCGTATTTATCAGTGCCAGTAATAGTGCTTTTAATTCTGCCAACTGAACCGTGCAGTCTCCAAGAGACCGCGTTTTTGTACAGCTCGGACAGAACTTGCCGTCCTGCATTCTACCTTTTACAATAGCGCATGCTGCACTGTATTGTTGCTTACTCCCTATGGCCGGTTGAGCAGATCCGTCAGTATAAATAATGTATTCATACCGATCTAGAGGCATTATTTCATTTGGTAGAGGATATTCTTGTTCATATTGCAGGAATGCTTGTGTTTTTAAACTATGGTCATATCTGTATTCTACATCTGTTGCAGTGAGAGAATTAGCCCATTGGATCCATCGTGGATGTAACGCTTTTGCATTTGGGACACTGCCTTTGTGGCAGCCTCTAAGGTCGGTACCTGGGTCACGACAATTATTCGTTTCCCCTGAGCTAGTGCTCTTTCTCTCACTACAGCAGTCTGTACTGCTGTCAAAAAAACTTCTGTAAGAACAAAACGCATTTCAGCATTGGTGTACAAATGCGATTTATATGCAATTGGTACTGTTTCAACTTCATTAAATGTTAAGTAAGTGTACTCAGATTGACCTGCGACTGCGCGGATCACCAGGTTGGGTACGTTTACGCGTGTCTGTAAGTGTTTTGATGATATCATATCAGCTTGTAGGGAACGAAGGATAGTCGTGTGTTCCTGTGTCCATTGTCTAACTGAAAAGTCAGGTCATATTAGGTCGTAGAAAGGTTTTACTCTCTCTGCGTAATCCAAATGTATGTTCTGCCAAAATTCATGATTTTGGAGGTTGTAGCAGTGCGCACTTTTCTAAAAGTGGGCTGCCAGGCTTTTGCCTTCACTTGAAAGCTCATATCCCGAAATTAGGACATTGAGGTGGGCTATCTTTGATTTTTTTAAAGTTAAATTTGTAGCCCTCAGAGGCAAAACCCAAACTAATGGTGCTTACCCTGGTCAAGTGTTCCTCTAAGTCATCATCCGTCAGATAAATATCATCTACATATGATAATGCTTTTTCATCCAAATTTTGTAGTAACTCTGTTACCCTCATTGAGAATAACCCCGGGCTCTTCTTATACCCTTGGGGGAGTCGATAAAATTGATGCTGGGACCCTAGCGCTGAGAAGGCTGTCAAATATCTGCTTTCAGACACTATGTTTTGGCAGAAAAATCCATTTGAGATATCTAATGTTGTTTTGTATTTCTTCCACACAATGTTATTCATTAATGCGGCACTATGTGCATTCTGAACTGCAAATGTTTTTGTGCATGAGTTTAAGTGTCTGTAGTCTAAAACTAGACGATATGAATTGTCAGGTTTCATTACAGGAAACAAAGGATTATTCATTGATGAGGTGCGTGGTTCAATTACACCTTGATATTCAAGTTGATCTAAGATCTCCCTGACCTGTTTTTTAACTTCCTGTTTTATGGGATACTGTCTTTGTGGAGTTGGGTTTGTTTTTATTGGAATAACGTGGTGGGGTGACTCTTCATCCCACCCTACGTGGTTGCGGTATAATGCTGGAGCAAGGGCTACCGCCCACTCCTGCACATATGTATGTCTTAGGTGTGCGGGGACTAGGTCGGAGAAAGCTGGAAAAATTACAGTTTCCCCCTTTGGGCATTCCACAACAATAGTAGGCGGCCAATCTCTTTCCGCTAATAGGATGTCATAGCCAAAAGTCAGGTTCTCCCAGAAGAGACCCTTAACTTGTCTCAGCTTGTCCCCCTCCATTTGGAGTATTATTTCGTGTAACTTGTGTGGGACACTCACCCTAGTATCAGGTGTTTCCACCGTGAGATACTCACTCAACTCCGCTGTCACCAGAAATTCCATCGGGTTCCGGCGAGCTATTGCTACTTCTGCCACGCTGTCTAGCATCGTCAGAGCCCATTCCCCGTTCAGTAGCTGAGTCCTCAGAATTCTGGGCATGTCTAACTTTGAGACCTGCTACCTTCTTCTTTTTAAATTGAGGTTTTGCCTTAGGTTTTTTTCTTTCTTTGAAGCGTAGTCTGAAGTGCTTTGCTTGTCTCTGGACTTTGTACGCTCTTCTTGTCTTTGTTCTGACCGTCCTTCCCTCTCTGAGTTTTTGATGAACCCTGAAAGGAACGAGAGGGACGTGTATCAGTGTCCTGATACCTGTCAGGTTTTTTAATGTTATCTCTATTCCTAAGATAAATCTCCTTTTTGGGGGCTCCTTCCGAGGAGACCTTCCCCTGGAGTGAGATCTGTTCTTTTGCTGTTTATTATTGTCCCATTTCTTTTTTGAAGCAACTGGTGTTTGCTTTGCCTGTTTTTTATCTGAACTCCCCATTAGTTGGGGTTTTACAGGTCTAGCTCCCAGACTGTCTCTACCATACTCTGCAGAAGCAGTTTCAATTATTTTAGGTAGTTCTGTCTCCTGTTGTAATGGAGTGAACTCTCTCAGACGTTGGCGTATTGCCACTGATGCTGCTTCCCCTTTAATATTTGCCAATATTATCGCAGATACCTGGGCAAAGTTATTTAACAACTTCATCCCTAAGTTTAGAGCAGGTTCTGCTCCATACTCGTTCTGTATTTGTCTTACTACATCTGGTATTACAGCTAAAGAAGGGATACCATGAGTCCTGGTATATATTGCAGCGAAGACTGTGCCCCAAGAGGTACAATCCTCTATAGAGGGAGCTATCCCCATTGGCAAGCAAATAGTAAGCATTCTATGCTTTTCCTTAGGACCAGTGGGTGGAAACACCACCTCCAGTTGTGTAATTTTTGTGCTATCCAGAAGGGCATTTGTTCACGTTTTGTGGGCATTTTACCCATCACTGCGTGCAGTGTCTGTGGTGTAATTTTTGTTGTAGGAGTTTGGACTGGTTCTGGTTGTGTAGCCGGTGTGGGTTGAAGTGTGATTGTTCTCAACACTAACTGTGTCATGTTTCTGTAAAGTCTTATTAATTCTTTATGCTGTACAAGTAAGTCTCCTTCGGGCATTGTGTCAATGTCTGGATGTGGTGTGTATGCCGCTAAAACTGGCCATGTTGCTCCGTCTCTTCCGAGCGGGCCGAGTCTTACTCTATTTCTTGTATGGGGGAGGGCGCCTTTAAACCAGTAGAGGTGTTCTTCATAAGTGAGTGGAATTTCAATGTCCTCATATGGACTGTACTCATTTGGTATTTCATCTTCTACATAGTAGTGAAATGTTCTAGTTTGTGTATTTGCCTGCGGGAATTTAATCCATGAATAGAATACTTCTGTTCTATATGATTCGTGAGCCTCAATCACGAAAGTCACTTGCCCACCCCTAATTGTAACACCATATGCTACTAATTTTAGGGTGACAGCAGTTATAACATTATCTGCAATGTATATTGCGTCTGCATCGTCTTCTTCGGCTGAGAAGTTTAGTGCATTTCCTTCATTTACGTCTCTTAGTTCAGTCATTATTTTTAGAAAGGAGAGCGTTTCAAAGGAACTGAGATAAGGTGTTATGCACAATTATGAACACTGTATCCTTCAAGCTTGATTAAACCAACAGCCAATACATAGGAATTTTCCTACTCAGCTGCGGCGGATTTGTTTCCTCCCACTCCAGACGTCTCTGGTGAAAATGTGAGCAGGAGTCTCTAAGAATAGCACGACTGAACTACTCAGTTTTGACTGTTAAATAAGTGCCAATACCAACGTTGGCGGCGCCATGTCGTGTAGTTCCTATAAGACCGATATAGGATCTGCGCGTTTAGACAACATACACTGCGGGACTGGTGTCCAGACTGATTCCAGACACCCACACCGGGTATGTTGGCCTGTGTGCCAGCTAGCTCGCAATGCCACTATAGCCTCCTTTTACCAAGGAGGGAATAGTTCTTGGCAACTATCGAACATGACAACCCTGATCCCTCAGGACCGTGGAAACAGTAAATTACTTTTCGCTCAGTCACTCGTGCTCACTTGTTCTCAGAGAGATACACAGAATAAACGGTTGGGACATTTTCAATAAGTATTTATTGAACAGTCGTTATTCTAGCGTAAAATAAGTGCACTGAAATCACCAGTAGACAGTAGCATATATAAATGAGTAGCAGCACTAAGAAAGTAAACAGGTGGTAGGTTTCTACCATTTTGGTAAAATCATAAATATAGGCGAGTATATAAAATGCATGACAATAAAATGCGTACTCCTACGATGCATCCTAACTAGATGTACCTAAGTGTACCTAGCATGTGAGTAGGTGTAAAGCCAAGAATCCCTCTAGGATAAAGCAAACCCCATTACCTGCTGTGCCAGTGTCAGACTTAGGATGACGTCGGGAATGAACTTTATACACAGTTATTATGCAGAAGATGATGGTCCTGCTGTGATGCCAAGAAACTAAGAATCCTCATGTATAATTTATGAGGCCAGTGTTCAGAGAAAAACCCTACGTACTTATGTGTAGTATTGTAACTGGGTAAAAGGTCAGTCTTCCAAATCCGTTATGTATGTAGTATAGGAGAGAATATAGGTGAAGGGTTATGATGATACCTAGACCTATATCGGGGTACCTATTTGAAATATAACAATAGTTCAGTTAGCTAACTATAACATGCGCACCTGCCATGCACTGCTTATGACTTCACATATTACATCACTCATGAGATGTTAAATGACATCATTGACATCATTGATGGAATCACTGATGAAATCTCAAATTACATTGTTGATGACATCACTGATGACATCAACCAAACCACTACTCCCCAAATTAATTTATAAACCACTGGATCATTTTGAAATAAAAAGTAGGTAATATAGGGCCTACATTTATATACAGCATATAGGTTCTAGGCTAGAGAAAGTCTGATTTAGCATGGTAAAAGTTATATGATGGACAGTTTTGTGGTCAGTAAAAGTTTAAAATGCAAGTAGTCCCTTATGTAATTCAGGTAGAGACTGACCACAACTACTGTGATTTGCACATGTATGTTTGAAGTAGGTAGTGGCTTACACAGAAGGCCTGTCACTAAAAATACGTAAGAGAAAGTAAACATTCTACTTCCAATACATTATTCATCTGTGGATTTTTATACAGATACAAGTATTGTTATGAAGTGCTACTGACAATTTCTTTATAAAGTGGAGATTTATAACATGCAGATATTTATGTCTAGAATTTCGATGAAAATTTTATTTATGGTTGACTCACTTACAGACAGTCTGACATGTCGTATCCCTGTAAGTGTTGTTCTAATGGTGTGTGGCATTTATCTCATTTCAAGAATATGTGTTATGTTTTTGTAACAAATCACAACGTTTTGTACACTGTGCCTCGTTGCACATGCCTTATCAGTGGCTAATGCATAGATATTCAGCCATTGACGTAAAATTCTATGTCAGAGGTGGTATTTAACAGGTATATTTCATTTATATGAGAAATGACCATACACTCTTTTGGACGGTATTCAATGTTTAATAAATTTCCCAAGGCATTAATGTCTCCAGAGACTGAAATTTTCTTACACGTGTGAAAATCAGTTGAAAAGTATTATTTTTACTATCTGCTGGTGATTTTGCAGATATGCTTCATGTCCTGTATGTTCTGAAAGGTTCCACACATTAGAACATTGGAATGTTGAGAGCTCCATTGAAGACAATGGAGTGGCTCTGGGTTTATAATGGCTGGTATAAACCTTCTGCTCCTACATTCCAATGTTTGTCTTTCTGTTTCTCCCTTTTTAATTTAGAACATTCTACTCTCAGTGGGTGGAATGTTCAAATAGCCTTATAGCCCTTCAACCTCGGGCTATACCAGTTGTTAAATGCCATCTCCCTTATTATAGGCCCCTGCCTGCGGCACGGGCCTATAACTCTGGTTCAAGGCCTTTAACAAACAGTATAGCCCACAGCATTGGGCTATAAGGCTATTAAGTAACACAATTTGGTTTATTGGTAGCTTGGTGAATACCTTTCCATGTGCTATAGGCAGTGGTGCACAAATGTGCATTGTGTTGTACATTGGGAAGTATTATGAAGTTCTTACTATTGGCTTTGACATGCCCTCATGTCATCTTGAATTCTGACTCTGTCTTGCTTGAGCTTTTTGCAGGCACAGGCAGGCCCCCAGATTACTCACGTTCAATGTTGTGTAAGGCTTTCGTAAGCTTGGCTGGGATAATGTGTGGTAAGTGTGCTTGGTACCTTTCAGAGCAGAGATTGTTGTTGCCAGAGAAATTTGTGGAAGGTACAGCGCTGTCTCGGAGTCAAAATACAGGGGCCTGGCCAGCTTCTGTCTTGACCTTTACACATACAAGTACGGTCAGCTCGGTTTTTCATAACAGAAGAAAGAGGGCGAGGTTTCTAGAACCTTCTCCTCAGGTTGAGTAAAAGGTATTAAAGGCGGGAAATCTTGGCGCCCAGACGGGAGCTCGCTTGTGGGGCAGACGTGTTGTCACAAGGGAACTTAGGTTCCGATCGAGAATTCTGCCTGGGCTGTCAAAGGTCTCCTCCAGCTTGAGCTGGCAAGGATGTCGAGTGAACGATCGGTGAGGTGTTTTGTTTATGAGTATTGACTTAGTGATGTGTGAGTGAGTCTGTGTGCACATCCAAGTCTCCAGTGGTTATAATCATCTGAGGTGTTTTCATTGTGATGTGTGAGTGTCTGCGTGCAGATCCAAGTCTTCAGTGGTTGTAATCATCTGATGTATTTAGTGTATATATCTTTCTGATTTCTTGCAGGACTTCCAGTATTATCTGCTTGTACTACATTTCACATTATTATCCATGCATTACTTATAAGTGTGATATTATTGCTAGGCACATATATATTTAAACATATATATATATATATATATATATATATATATATATATATATATATATATATATATATATTTGAATGTTGTTCATTTGACATCTGGGAAAGCCTATCTGTTAGAGAGTGTTGCATAAATAAAACCCCATGCCTTATTCTGAAAACAGTCTTTGATGTGTCTCCTTTTATAAAAGTGAAATCCCTTTCCTGGTGGTGTTTTGTTGTTTTTATTGCTTCGTCGTGTGTGATCCTCCGTGTGGGAGGGCGGTATTTTTTATTATCTGGGAGTGCAAAGCAATACAGCGGGGTGGACTTCAGACCATCTTCAGCACGGTGCGCACTTTAAATATTGCTGCCAGTGAGGACGAAGTATCCTGCAGTCGCCCTAGGGCCTGCACTTATGATTTGCACACTATTCCATCTGGAGCACAGTGGTGACCCTGACATGGCATGTGTGTACTATCCTGACTTTGCAGCAGTGTCCATGCACCCACTGAAGGAAGTGACCTGTAAAGGGCCACCCGGGTCATCTATAACCTCCTAATAGCCTTCCGCAAAATGAAGAGTCGGTCAGACAGTAGAGAATAAAAACAGTTGTTTATTAGCAATACTCTGCAGAGGAGTCCAATCTGACCTGCACCCGAAGATGTCTGCCAAGGGACTGGCCCCCCAACAGTTCGCAACGCATAACCATTCCTCCCAAGAACCTCCAACCACGCCCACAGTGGAAAACTACCGGCTCAGGCCGAACATGAACAAAGGAGGCACAGAAAGATGGGCTACCACCTGCTAGATGGGTACACGCTATCACTATTTCAAGGTTGCCGTGCTGGGGCTCGGCGTCTCCTAACGTGGGAGCAGAGCTACACACAGGGATAGGTATGCGAGGACAGAATGGCCTGTTCATTAGTAAGTCAGAAGGCAACCTTGAACAGAAAAGAAAATAATAACTGAATACAGTGTTCTCCTGAGGCAAGCAATATGAACAATGAGGCCTAGTTCAGACATAGCCTAATAGGGATTACGAAATACAAAATGGAGTCACACTCGCTAACTGAAGCTTGCACATTGCAGGGACAACTCAGTGGGTTGCATAACGTGGACACGAATGGTGTCTAATTTAGCCGCACACTGCTAACCTAATATAACATAGAACAAGTGTATAGCGAGAATGGGATTTTCAAACCTAACAGACCCTCCTTTTAGCAGTGGAGGCTAAATACTTTATTGACGCTATCAGGTAAGGGTCTTTACAATGCTAAGCAGGGGATAAAGAAAATGCATAGTCACTCTAATATCAAAGGAAAATAAAGCAACACATGTATAGCAAGATATGTTTAATACTCAAAAATACCCTCATCTATTAGCATCATATCCTGCAGTTCTTGCATCATCATAGGAGAGGCTTTATCATTATGTCCTGACAATTTAGGGGTAGGGATGAGCTTATTCACGCAATTGGTGCAACATGCTGGAAGGCAATTGACACATAGGCAGCACGTGAAGATGACACCTGCAATAGCTACTAGAAAAAGAAGTATCTTCCAACCCCAGGATGATATCAGACCCCAGATCCACCCTGTCAAGGACCATGAACCATTTTCCTGATGAATATCGGATGCAAGCCTATGTAACTTCTGGATAGCTGAGTATACAGTAGGGGCGTGGTCTGGAATGTAAACACAGCAACTGCAGCCTATGACGCGACAAGCTCCACCCCTATCTGCAAGGATGACGTCTAAAACCAACCTGTTTTGAAGAGAAACGAGTCTGGTAGCCTGGAGCTCAGCCGTGATGTTAGTGAGTATGCCTGCTGTAGTGTTGATAACCCCTTTACAACTCTGGTGAGACGACGAATGCTAGCACTGTTATACATAGGTCCCCAGAAAGGCACAATACCCTTCATGGCATCAGTGAAGTGCTGTAGAGTAGTATCAGTTTGATCGATATCTGCTTTATCAATAACTCTCCTTACCCAGGACAAGTATACACTTCTCCGCTGCAGCCTATGGTCTTTGTGATAATTGGACGGTGCAATGTAAACTGGAGGCAAAAGAAAAGAGACATAACACCGGCCAGACCATCCCCTGGGGAGCCATGTATAAGCCTGTTCCCCACAAACAAAGTATACATTTGGAGGTGTGAGCAAAGGTGGGCTACTAGTAGTGTTTAATCGATATGTGTAGTTGCAACTGATCTGCCCCACTGGAATGTTCCCAGAACCTTCAACACAGAAACTAGCTGCTGTATGAACCACAGGTACGGGCATGGCTTTATCTTCGGTGACATTTCGTTCATGGAAACATTTAAAGTATTCGGTAACATTGAATCCCTGAAAATCCAACATTTCATTTTGCAGCCATGTGGCATTCTTGTTATCCTTGTAAACATTCAGGCAAGCTCCTGGATGTAAGGTACCCTCCTATTCTCCTGTCCCAGGTGTATAACCCTGGTGTACTACTATATATTCCAACACTGCTTCATAATCAGACTTTATCATATTCATAGCATCAGCATGATAATGAATATACACCACTGAGGGGAGTAACCCACACACCCAGCAATTCGTGGCATTAGTGGTATTGTATACTTGATGAAGCATTTGCAGGAAGGCATTTTCAACATATGTCTGTCTATGTCTCTCTTTATGCGGGGTCAGCGTAACAAACAGATGCTCAGGTGAAGCCGGGGTAGTCCCTATCAAAGTGTGTTCGGGATGCTGTTCTTCTAAATACCATACTACCCCAAACAGTATTATCATTACTATGAGAAGGAATACTACTACTACTATCTTACTCCTAGTAGGCCAGCTGTACCACACAGGACTACCCTGCCCTGATGGTGGTGGTGCAGCTAGGGGCTGTTCCTCCTCCATGGCAGCACGGCCAAATGGGTACATGTGAAGAACCTTATGAACTGGAGCCACAAAAATACAACCGACCAGAGGGGCACAGTTTACCCAGCGTCCGTCTAGAGCCTCGCTGGCAGGCTCCTATCGTTCATCAACGACGGTGCTCTGAAGCACTCCCTCGAGGGGGCTGCGCGACCGCTGCCCTTGCTGGAAACAAATCCTTCTTCTTTCAGGATAGGGCACCCACCCTCCAGGGCAAGCACCCTCAACGATCCTGTCCAGTGTCCAGGGCAGTGCACCAGTTCTGTTCACCCTACTCTGTCGTGGGTACCTTAGATACAGTACCTACAACCTAGCCTCAAGTCCTTCCCTAACTCCTGGACTGTCCCTCTGATGCACTGTCCTTCTTTCGGGGGCGCAAGTTGTACCTGGCAACTCCAGGCACTGTTTCATCAACAAATAGGGGGTGAAACTCAGGCTCAGAAGGGCATTGTGACTCAGGTGCCTGTGGGTCAGATGGGGAAGAAGCTGGGGCTGCCCTTATCTCCGGAGGGACCGCCTCAAACAAGGCAGCATCACTCTCTTCTTCCGTCTGCGCCCACCTCAACCGGGCATCAGAGAAGGGAATAAAGCGGGGCACCCTTTCCCCTTCTTGATCAGCAATGCCGTCGAGCACCTGCTTGTCGTAGGGAAGTGGGAGAGGCACCTTCTTGCAGTGTGTACCATGCACCCAGTGCTTCCGGCAGTCAAGCTTCACAGCTGTTCTTGTTGCAAGGAGGACCAACAGTGGGCCCTTCCAACAAGGCTCCAGGCAGCTCTTCCTCTGGAAATTCTTAACAAGGACGTAATCTCCTGGCTGTAGCTGATGCCCGGGCCCCTCTGGTACCGGCCGCAAGGTCTCCTGAATCTGTTGATGAAGAGAAAGAAGATCTTTAGTTAACTCGTACAGGTAGTCTACAAGCAAAGGATACTCTATCTCAGAGAAGCGATTGGGTCTTGGAACGCCCCAGATATTGGCAGGGCGGCCAAAAACCACTTCATACGGTGACAACCCTGTTCTAGAGTGCGCAGTCGCCCTGGTAGATAACAGAGCCAAGGGTAACGCATCTGGCCATCGCAATCCTGTGCTTTCTTGTACTTCTCAACCAGTCCTGCTGACTGGGGGTGGTTAGCTGCATGAAACTTCTGCTTAATGTGCAAACCTTCGCACACCAATTGGATAAGTTTTGAATTGAAGTGACTTCCGTTGTCACTCCAGATCAAACGCGGCAATCCGAAGCGCGGGAAGAACTCTTTTATGAGTGCCTTCGCCGTCGCCATAGCCGCATTCTCTTTAGTGGGGTAAGCTTCAATCCATTTACTGAATGCACAAATCACTACCAGCACATACTTCAAATTGTTGACTCGTTCCATTTCGATGAAATCCATCTGGAGAACCTCGAAAGGGAAGGAAGGCGGTGCAAAGTTACCTGAGGGTGTAGGAGTACCTTTCCCAGGATTATGTGTCATACAAATCATGCAGTGTTTCACTAAATGAGTGGCTACCTTGGAAATATTGTCGTTCTGCCACACTGGGTCCAACACCTTGCATATTCCCTTGGCGCTAATGTGGGCTGGGCCATGGGCCATGGTAACCACAGGGAGTACATAGGCATTAGGTAACATCCATCGCTGTTTCTCAGACTTATCCGTCCAACACCCCTCCTTATCCAGACGCCCTGTACTCTCCTGCCATATTGCCAATTCATCTAGCGTCGCCTCACTTTGTATCTCCTTGACGTTTTATAATGTGTCCTCGAACATTCCATTTTCTGGGACCCACCTAGCAGGACCTGTCACAAACATCTTTTTCATCTTTGATCTAGCTGTCTCTTTAGCTGTTTGATCTGCAAACGCATTCCCTCTCCCAACATCATCTGTTATTGCTTTGTGGGCACTACATTTCATTATTGCTAACTTATCAGGAAGTGTTAGAGTTGACAAGAGTCTATGTATCAATGGGCAATGCTGTATTCGTAATCCATGTGATGTTAAGAACCCTCTCTTCGCCCAGAGGCGTCCAAAATTATGGGCGACCCCAAAGGCGTACTGGCTGTCAGTATAAATATTGACAGTCAGTCCCTCACTCAACTCACAAGCCCGAAGAAGGGCAACCAACTCTGCAGCTTGGGCTGATTGGTATGGGACACGGGATGTCTCAACTACAGTGTGCAACGTTGTAATTGCAGATGCTGCAGTGGTGGTGCCATCTGGTAGTTTGAAACAAGAGCCATCGACATATAGTTCCCCTTTGGGGTCAGATAGGGGAACATCAGTCAGGTCTACCCGTCCTTTCGTCTGCTCTTCCGTTCTATACACACAATCATGTGCATCTGTGTCATTACTCGTCGAAGGGAGGGGTAGTAACGTGGCTGGGATCAGAGTGGCACATCTTTTGATGGTAATGTGCGGAGCAAACAATGTTAGTTCATATCCAGTCAGACGTGCACTAGTAAGGTGCTGTGTCTTTGTCTTTTTCAAAAGCATTTCCACAGCATGAGGTGCCATTACTGTGAGATCAGTATCAAGAACGAGCCCCACCGACTGTCTGATAGAAACTGCCACTGCCGCGGCAGCTCTTAGGCAGCTCGGGAGAGCTCTGGCGATGTTATCTAGAATAGCAGAAAAATAAGCGCAGGGTCTTTGCTTACCACCAAACCCCTGTGTTAAAACAGAAAACGCGCAGCCATCCGCCTGATGTACGTAAAGCACAAAAGGCTTCTAGTAATCAGGAGTACCAAGCACAGGAGCAGAGCAAAGCGCAACCTTTAATTGCTCGAAAGCTTGCTGGCATGCAGATTTCCAAGGCAGGGGTTCATGCACTTCTTTAGTTGTCAGGTAAAGGAGGGGTTTTGTTAGTAAGGAATAATTGGGAATCCAGTGTCGACAATACGAGGTAATACCAATAAATGTACGTTCTTCACGTTGGGTCTTAGGAACAGGCATATTAGTGATAGCAGCTATGCGCTCAGGTGTTAGTCTGTGACCCTCCTTCGACAGTAGGTGACCTAAGTAGGTGACCTCCTGTCGACAATATTGAAATTTGGAAAGGGACACCTTATGGCCATGGTGCGCTAAATGCAGCAGCAATTTAACAGTGGCATCTTTACAGCCATCTGCATTATCAGAGGCCACAAGGAGGTCGTCAACGTACTGCAATAGCACATTACCAGAGGGAAGTACCAAAGAATCCAATTGAGTTTTTAAAGCTTGACTATAGATACTAGGACTTTCTGTATAGCCTTGAGGAGCACGACAGAATCTAAAGCTCCTGCCGGCTAGGGCGAATCCGAACAGATATCTGCTATCTGTATGGATCGGAATACTAAAGAAAGCATTCTTCAAATCGATCACGTAAAAGAATTTGGCCGATGAGGGAATCATTGTCAATATCGTGGTATTGTCTGGGACTACAGGATATTGAGGCACTACAATTTTATTAACCTCTCTGAGGTCAATTACAAAGCGATAGACATCAGGATGAGCATCAGAAGAGTCCAAGGGTGTCTTCTTGAGAATCGGAAGGATAGGGCTATTACACACATTCGCCACTGTCTCCTCAACCACACCAGACTTAATCAGATCCTGTACTATTTGCAATAAGGCCTTTTCTCCTGCTTGCGAAATCTTGTACTGGGGAATGTGTGGCAATACAGCATTATCTTTGATCTGAATAGAGACCGGCGGGATCTGGAGTAACCCCACATCCGTGTCTCCTGCTGCCCACAAGCTACGGGGCACCTCTTTGAATTCAGCGGGGAGGGGTGCGTCTTTTGCAAAGCATTGTTTTGCACGAGCAACCTTTGGCCCAATGGTCATGTAAACACCATCAGGAGAACAAAAGATAGTTGCATGTAATCTTTTCAACAAATCCTATCCCATTAAATTCTCCCCACAATTTGTTGTTAACAGAAATGGCGAATCCACCGTAAAGGGCCTAATAATCAAAGCAAGAGGTTTGAAATGGGGCTAACAACCGGCATGCCTGAGAAACCTACCGAAACATTGATTTGGCCAGACAGAGCTGCCACTTGGACCAGCGAACGAGAAACAGAGCTATTCATAGCACCCGTGTCAAGTAAGAATGTCTTGTGCGTGCCTTGCAAATCCGCAGTGATATAAGGTCCGGTCTGATCTACAGGCACCGGAACCGGTCCCTTACCCTGTCCCTGGCTGTCTTAGCTGTGGGACATCCCCGTCACGTCGTCCATGTCATAGTCGTTATGATAGCACTGCCTTCCTCGGGGGTCGTCAAAATAGTTCTTTGTTTGGTTATACGATGAACTGTCTGACTGCACCTCCCCCTGGCCTCCTCCTCCTCTACCACATCCTCTAAAACCCCTACCTCTCGGGGCCTCAACTTTCTGCAACAACTCCGGACACTCACTTCGCCAATGCCCCACCTTTTTACAGTATGCACATTGGTTGAACCCCATGGGCACACTCGGGGTACTGTTCCGGTCAGACCGGGACCCCCGCTGGGCCGGACCCGAACCCCTTCCTCTTCCATTCCCCCTCGTCACTTGCTGCATCAACACCCTCGTCTTCAACTCCTTTGACTTTTTCTCCACCTTCTCTTTGTCCTCATTCTCTCTATGCTCATAGTACTGTGCCATACTCAAAATTACGGATGGGGATGAGGTGGTCCAAGTACTTTCCGAAGCCTGCAACCTAGTCGCAATCTCGTGAAGCAAGTTAGTAACAAACCTGTTGACGAACAAACGAACACCACCCTCCAGTGACAGATCTTGGCCACTAAAATCCAGAAACACCCCTTCAAACCTAGTAAAAAAATCAGACACACTTTCATCCTTCTTCTGGGGACACGCAGTCAACTTGTCCCAATCCACTCGTCTCGGCGGGATAAGGAAATGCATGTAAATGATAATACGCCCTGGCAAGGCTAATAGCTCCGCCTTCGGTTTCTCGCCGGGCTTGCTTTCCTTATCCCATGCCCTGATCTCATCCCATGTTCCACCCTATTCTGCCACATGATCTTGCGTATGCACCTGTCTCCATATATCTACCGGTACCAACAGGCCGAAAAACAACTCAATATCAGCTAATGTCATCACTGTGGAGGAGGCCGCCTGCGTCAATTCTTTATAGTATGCAGTTGGATTTTTCCGGGGGTCTGGCAACTGACCTTTTAGGGATATTACCTCACTCCTCTTCCAAGGAGTGTAGATCCACTGTTCCTAGAAATGGGCCGCCACTCGTGGGCGAGTAACGACATCATTCCCATCTCGTAACTCCGGTATTTCGGGGTGGTAAATGGGAAACTGTGACGCTGTCGTCGGGACCTTCTGAAGTAATCTACCCCGATAACCCACCAATGTTGACACGTTACTGAAAAACTCATTGGGGGCCATACCTGTAGCGTATACCCTATCCCGAATGTCATAGGCAGAATGGCCTGTTCATTAGTAAGTCAGAAGGCAACCTTGAACAGAAAAGAAAATAATAACTGAATACAGTGTTCTGCTGAGGCAAGCAATACGAACAATGAGGCCTAGTTCAGACATAGCCTAATAGGGATTACGAAATACAAAATGGAGTCACACTCGCTAACTGAAGCTTGCACATTGCAGGGACAACTCAGTGGGTTGCATAACGTGCATACGAATGGTGTGTAATTTAGCCGCACACTGCTAACCTAATATAACATAGAACAAGTGTATAGCGAGAATGGGATTTTCAAACCTAACACCACTCACAGAATTCGACGCAACTCTGCTAATGCTCATGAAGGTAGCCCATCCCTGCTTCATCCCAATAAAGTTGAACCCCATTCTCATGCGTTTCAGTATCCTGCTGTAAGAAATGTCTATAAAGTCAAGCTCTTAGCAAATACAGAGCTGGTTTTAAATGACGTTGGTTTAATGTTGACAGGTTATACATGGACGTGGGATATGTGCTCAGGTGTCATGTTGCAAATTACACATCTCAAAAGTGCACAATCGTTGTGACATTTGCAGAAGTGTACAGAAGGAAAGTGGTATAGAATGCAAATGGGCCTTTTGGGGGCATGTCACTGATGACTGACTTGAGTGTTAGGAAGGACATGAATAAAATGATTTAATTAGTATTCAAATGCACAGTTCCTTGATTTGTGAGTACACAATAGCATGCTGCTTTTACACAAAAGCAGCCCCTTTCCCCTAAAGGCTTTGTTCAGAACCAGAGATTATGCAGTACCTAATGCATGAAGCCTAGGAGTGAAAGTAAAGAAGATTTTTTGCTGTATGGCAGAACTTTAAGCAGGACAGCTTTTAGATGGATCCCTATGAAGCCCTATTTTCATAGCCTTAAATTTACAGGCAAAAGAGCACTGTTTGACTGATTTTTCTACAGTGACTTTAAGGTAATTACATCATTTTGCATTCCCTAAACGTATTTGCTTTTTTCGGCTGCTATGTTTCTGTATTTTTTTCATGCAACATATGCCTTTTTCTATAGTGCACACTCTGAACTAAGTCATCTCCAAATATAGGGATGGGTGCTATGAAGCAGAGGATGAAAGCACTGCAAGTTTGTCACAGTAATTGTCAGTGCGTTCAAACTACATGCACATCCAATCCTTGGCCTCTCTGCAGATTGCGAAGAGCGATGGTCTCACATGTGCCAACTGTAAATGTGGAACGTGTGTAAAGGAGGTGCATAGAGGCATCAAGATGGACAGCACCAAAGGAAAAGAAAATTCAGTGTCAACATGTTAACAAGTGGGTTCTGGGCATGGGGGATGGTGAAGTGGAAGAGATGAAATTAAGTACTTGCAGAAGGAGTGCACAAGAAAATGGTGCTGAGGAGGAAATAGATGATGTCTGAGGTATGCAGCTGAAGGATTTCTACAACATGTGGGGAGAAAAAGGTTGCAAGTGTCTACCAGAGTGAGAGACTGCAGAGCAAAATGGTGTACAGGAGAGAATGGGAATGACTGAGACACTCCGAAGATCACCACTGCTTCCACACACCTTAATAGCTCTTAATTCACTGTGTCATATTTCCAGAATTGAAACATTTTCAAGCCTAATTATTCACAACAAAATCTTTGTTGTTAGTATTTTTTATACTGCTTGACAAAGCCAATAGGTCTAGCTTGTTTTCCACTTAGCTTTTTTGTTGTCTTATATGTCTGGATGGAATGATGGAAAACTCACATGCAGCATTCCATACTGGCCAAGTCACCCACTTGATGAACTACAGGATTGTATTTCACATATTTTAAGCAATGCCCTTAATTACATGTTGCTAGAAAAGGATCACTAATTACGTTTATTCAGCCACTCTCCTTTCAGAGCCAACCTTTCTTTTTAATCTCACTTAAAGCCCTTCCTGCTAGTGCACTCACCCAACGTCTGCTTATTGTACGGTGCAGGTGCATTAAAGAAGTGCTTTCTGTAGGAGCATTGACAGGTATGTAATTGATGGTACAAAATTACAAGGAAAATAGCATAATTGTTTTCTCTTGGTCGCAACTAAAGCGGTGGGGCGGAAGGTCACAAGAAGACCCATGTTAATCCAGCCCCACTCAAACCAGTTGCCAGTACAAGCTACCTCAAGTCTACCTGCTTTTATTAATCATTCTAATAAGGACCCCTATTATGAACAAGATCATTTCTTGGTGGAAGCCAGAACAAGGCTGTAGCACTCACACATCAACACTGTTCAGTCTTCTCTCCAGAGTCTTTGTGTAAAGCACACTGCAGGGTTGTTCTGGGCACCCACTTACAATTGAAAACAAAGTGTTTGACCAAGAGAGCTTGAGGAGAACTCATTATTTTATTTTTTAAAGAAGTTACAGCACTCAGACTTGACAACAGCTCTCCAGTGCAGAGGTCGGATCTTAGGGATTGTTGTGCACAAGGCTACTTACTGTCTCTCTCTCTCACCCTGCTCACCATCGGACTGCCCTGAGCACCTGCACATGAGCACAGTACTTATTCGTCGCTACTAAAGTTGTGAAACTTCAAACCCCGAAGGGCATAGCTCCACACCAAATATAGGGTCTGATTATGAGTTTGGCGGTCTTACCGCCATCCCACCGCTTCGGCGGTCCCAAGTACACCGATGAGTCGGCGGTCTCCCTCCAGGTGTATTACGATGTTCCCATGGCCCAGCGAAGGTGTTTCTGACATATTTTTTCATATGTGTCGATGCTGGTGTGTATATTTTGACTGCACAAGTGTGAAATGTACACATGTGCATGACACATGTGGAAAAATACCATGCACAAGTACTTTAAAATTGCTGGAGTCCGGACCATATGTGCCCAGCCCAGTCAATGGGTGAAAAGTGCAAACCGGACTTACCTGGATTTCGGCGCTAACAGGGTCGTTTTCCTCGGGGCTAAGTTGCTGCTGTTAAGGGGGCGGGCCCTGGAGGAAGGGATCCATGTGGGAGACTGAAGGAAAGAAAAGGAAAGGGGTGAGTATGCACCCCAATTCTGTCGATTCCGCCGACTCGCAGCAGGCGGTCACCCTGCCACAGTCAGTTCTATGGAAAGGCAACTCATAATCCGGATGGTGGTTACTGTATCTTTACTGCCCTCTGACAGCTGCTTTCCCCCTACCGCCATTGCGGCGGTCTGCGAATAGCTGGCGGCGGGACTCCAGCGGTCTTTCCTTGAGCTGCCTGCCAACATCATAATTCGGCGGGCAGACCACCAGCTAGGCGGGTGGGCAATACAACGCCGCTGCAATGGAAGGACCATCACCACCAATATCTTTTTTATGTTTGAAAAGCTTTATTTTGAAAAAGGCAAGAAATACAAGGCCAGCAAACAGATTAAACATAGTAAAAATAAACACGATAGAAAAATTGGCAAGTATATGAAAGGGAACAAAAGCTATTTAAAATTTTTCTTTTAAGGGGATGGGGAAGAGGGGGGAAATCTTACACATTGATATAATGAGATAATGCATATTTACAAAGGAGTGTGATTAGAATGTCAATTGATAAATAGAAGCGATAAGCCAACCATGGTAAAAAGCAGAGAATAGAGGAAATAAACATTCACGGAGGTTTAAAATTTTCAGAATGTAAACGGGATTTATCAGCCAAAGTCAGATTATCTAAATGAATCGTAAGAGGCAACCAGAAAAGGTCTCTATTAGCCATTGATTTACATGAGGAGGCGAAAGCAATGTCAAGTCGATGAAAATGGCAAAGATTATTCCACCAGTGTTGGGTCGAGAGGTTTGTAAGATTTTTCCAGTTCAGAGAAATGTGTTGGAAAGCTAGAGAAATCATAAGATCAAAAAGACCATGATTATGAGAGGGAAGGTCTAAAGAATCAGATAAACTGCCAGAGAAGAGAAGAGGTATGGAATAAGGGATAGAAAGATGGAACAGACGAGAAATGTAGGACCAGACTTTCTTCCAAAAGGTGGAAACCGAGGGACAGAGAAAGAAAAGGTGAATAAGATCAGCAGCTGAAGAGCCACAGGTCCAACAGTTAGAGACAGTGGAGTGAGAAAATTTAACGATAGAGACAGGGGTGAGATAAAGTTTATGATAAAGAAAAAACATAGATTGAGTAAGAGAGGCAGAGTGTGAGATTTTAAGAGAACGGGACCAAAGTTTGTCCCAAAAGGAGATGGTCCATTCGCACCCCAGGTCTGATTCCCAAGAAAGTTCCAATTTGTTTTTGTGCGTTCTAAATTAGGAGCGGAAAAATATTTATAGAAAAGAGATGCTTTAGGTAGAGAAAGGAGTATCTTAAGAAGAGAATTTTGAACTACAGGAGGAGATGAAGAGGGAAGCGAATAGTAAGTGTCTAGAATAATTGTGGTAAGAGTAATGAATTTCTGTAAGAAGGATCGAGGACAATGAAATAAGAGTTGGAATTGAGGGAAGGAACAGGAGATAACCCATCAAATAGGTCTTTAACCCAAATTATACCCTTCAATCTCCAAGATTTCCAAAAAATGGTCCTGTTGTTAATGAGAATAAGGGAATTGTGCCATAATGGAGATTCTAGAAAAGATTCTCTAGAAACGGGATTAGAGTGTAGCAAGGGTTTCAAAAGGGAGCAAGTGTGTTTAAACAGGGGAAGAGAGGTAAAAGGGTTTTTGGCCGAAAAAACCATAACTTCTTTAAGAGAGAAGGGTAATGATAAAATTTGTTCAATAGATAGCCAGAGGGGGTGAAGGGGAGAGCTCGGAAAGGAGCCACTTCGATGCCTGCCGCAGAGAAAATGACTTATGATATAGACGAAAGTCAGGAAAGTTCACACCCCCATTAGACTTTGGCCCATAGTTATTTCTCCGCTGTCCTGACCATTGAGTGCTTATGGACCCTCATAACAATGTATTGATTTTGTCTAGGAATTGTTTTAAGTACTGTAGGAAAATGCCCCTTTTGCATGGTCATCCCCTTTTTATGCTAAACTGTATTGCTGGTTAATAGTCTCTACGCACTGGGGCACTGCTGTTGAGTGCCAGTGTATGTGTTCTGACCTCTAATACATGAAGAAATTGTCAAATCTATGATAGTCTTATTTAACTTTTCTATATCACTAAAGTGTGTGGTGCAGAAATACACTTATGGCATAAAAGGTTAACTGTCACATGTGGACTGCAGCACTTATTTTGCCATCTACTGGTATTATAAGGAAAACATGGCTTAAGGCCTGCCATTTTAACCTGATGGCTGCAGTGCAAAATCTTCAGTGCAACCTGTTAAAATATCTCTTTTTAACAGTTAAAAACCTCTCTTTTAAATATAAGTAGGTCACCATCCTGTAAGCCTGTATCCCACAAGGTAGGGTGCATGATATTTAAAACAATGGGACATGTGCAAAATTAATGTTACCATGTCCCTACAGTGACAAGATCCTAAAAGCTATTTTTGCTGTGGTAGGCCTAGCTGTCCTATGTAGAAAACCAAAGAACAGATTAAAATACTAATAATGTATCTCAGGAATGGGACAAGCTAGAAAAACAATCTGCTATTTTTAATAGTTATTAAAAATGCAATTTCCTGGTGAAAACTAACTATTAGGAAATCACCCTTTACCTGCCTGAACTGTCCTAAGGCTAATTAGCCTAAGCCTCTGCCAACTCCCAGCCTGGACTCAAGCCTAGGTGTGGGTGCGAAAGAGGTGTGAAATACCTCCCAGGGGCAAACAATAGGTTGACCTGAATGGGCAGATTTGACTACTCTGAACATCAAAGAAAATTCAGAGTAGAGGCTGTGGAAATCCTGTTGACCACACAACAACAAAAGGTTCCCTTTTCACCTAAGATATAGGTTTTTACAGACCGGTAGAAGTGGGAGCCTAGCTAGTCATCCAAGGCCACAAACATAAAAATGCATAAACAAGTAAATAAAACTTATCACAATAATCATGTGAAAATAAACATATGACAAACAATAGGAATTTTGAAGAAACTTTCTCATTCCAAAACTTGAAAAGCCATTAAACACAATAAAACAGATGCATATATCTTTGTGAATCTTTTTATTTTATATCCCACTTGAACATAGATAGAAAAGCTGATTGAATAACAATCGCAATTGTATTCGGTTAAATAATCCAATGATTTAAAATACTTTTGCAAACAGTTTGTATTTTACACATAAATTGCATACTCACAATCATCTAATACATAAATCATTCGAAGGAATACGTTTAAATATATCAATTTGTTCTTTTTTTTATATATATTCTTTTTAAAATGAGATTTGTTGTGAAATTTTGAATGTGTTTTAATTACGGTAGGATATTTTATGTATTAGATGATTGTGAATATGCAATTTATGTATAAAATGCAAACTGTTTACACAAGTATTTTAAATCATTGGATTATTTAACCGAATACAATTGCGATTGCTATTCACAAAGGGGTGCGAAGATTCAGGGGACCCTCCCAGGGGAGGGTCTGGACAGGGGGGAGGTTACGCCCATGTCCTTTGTCCAGTTTCGCACCAAACCAACTGGTTTGAACTGGACTATGCACAGGGACACCAAATGTGCCCCTCATGCAGACTTTCAGTCGCTGGCAAGCGCACCCACCCAGCCCTAATACACTAAATCCTGTCTGGGAGGTGGTCACACCTCCCTGTGACAGGATGCCCATTGTTCTGCCTTCCCCTGCTCGAGCTTGGCTCAGCAGCAGGAGGGTAGAAATGTGTCTCTGGTCGGCAGCAACGATTTGGTGCTGTCCGGGACTAGAAGGCTGGTACCAGTAACACTGAGAGCCTAACGGAGGGCTCTCCCGGTGCTTGGAATCATACCTCCCACACCATTGATGGTACATGCACCAACTTACACAGGCTGCAATGGCAGGCCTGTAGTTCCATTTTGAATGGTCTCTCATGGGTGGCACAATACATGCTGCAGCCCATGGGAGACCCCTGGGGTACCTATGCCCTGGGTACTTGGGACTGACAAGGGTACCCCAGTATCCAGTCTGGGGTGTACCTAAGTACATAACACAACAGTTTAAGGAGAAAGCCGATAGACTGGGGTCCTGATTAGCAGGATCCCAGTCAGACTAGTCAAAAACAGCATCACATCAAGCAAAAAGTGGGGGGAACCATAAGAAGCAGATCCTACTTTCCTACACAACCCCCCCAAACGTAAGGAGATGAGACTAACCTTGCCCAGTTGAGTCTTCATTTTCTAAGTGGAAAAATCTGGGGAGTCCATCTGCATTGGCATGGTTACTCCCAGGTCTATGTTCCACTTTATAGTCCATCCCCTGTAGGGAAATGGACCACCTCAAAAGTTTGGGGTTTTTACCCTTCAACTGTTTTAGCCATAAGAGGGGCTTATGGTCTGTCTGAACAATGAAGTGAGTGTCAAACAAGTATGGCCTCAGCTTCTTCAGGACCCACACCACAGCAAAGGCTTCCCTCTCTATAGCTGACCAACGTTTCTCTCTGGGGGTCAACCTTCTGCTAATAAAAGCTACTGGTTGATCCTGACCCTCTGCATTAAGTTGTGACAACACATCCCCTACCCCCAAATCAGATGCATCTGTTTGGACAATAAATTGCTTGGAGTAGTCAGGACTCTGCAGAATGGGATCAGTGCACATGGCCTGCTTGAGATCATCAAATGCCTTCTGACAGCTAACTGTCCACTGAACTTTCTTGGGCATTTTCTTAGAGGTGAGATCATTCAAGGGAGTCACTATGGACCCATATCCTTTTACACATCTCCTGTAATACCCAGTCAGGCCCAAGAAAGCTCTGACCTGAGTCTGGGTAGTTGGAGCAACCCAGTCCATTATGGTCTGGATTTTGCTCTGTAGTGGTTGAACCTGGCCTTCACCCACAAGGTGGCCCAGGTATACATCTTGGTCTGCCCTATTTGGCACGTAGTAGCCTTGATAGTGAGGCCTGCTTTCTGCAGAGCCTCCAACATATTCTTCAGGTGGACCAGGTGATCCTCCCAGGTGGAGCTAAAGACAGCTATATCATCAAGATATGCTGCACTATAGGCCTCCAGACCTGTGGGAACTTTATTCACCAGCCTTTGGAACGTGGCAGGTGCATTCTTCAAACCAAAGGGCATCTCAATAAATTGATAATGCCCACTAGGGGTTGAGAATGCTGTTTTTGGTTTGGCATCCTCAGCTAGTCTGATTTGCCAATAGCCAGCAGTCAGGTAAAAGTGCTCAAGAACTTGGCTGAGTCCAAAGTGTCTATAAGCTCATCTGCCCTAGGAATTGGATGAGCATCAGTCCTAGGGACTGCACTGAGTCCCCTGTAGTCAACACAAAACCTCATCTCTTTCTTACCACCCTGGGTGTGAGGTTTTGGTACCAAGACCACTGGACTAGCCCAAGGGCTATCTGGGAGCTCAATTACTCCCAACTCCAGCATCTTTTGGACCTCTGTCCTAATGCAATCTCTGACATGGTCAGGCTGCCTGTAGATTTTATTCTTGACAGGTAGACTCTCACCTGTGTCCACTTCATGGGTACACCAGGTGGTTTGACTGGGTGTCAAAGAAAACATATGCCTATATTGATTGAGGACCTTCCTGCAATCAATGTGCTGTTGGTCAGCGAGGCTGCCTGCCAAGACTACACCATCAACTGACCCATCATCAGGGTTTTGTGAGAGGAGAACAGGGAGAGGGTCACTCTCTTCCTCCTGTCCCTCATCAGTTACCATGAGCAAACCCATGTAAGCCCTGTCTACAAAAGACTTGAGCCTGTTCACATGGAGCACCCTGTAGGGGCTCCTGGGAGTGCCAAGGTCCACCAGATAGGTGACCTCACCTTTTTGCTCAATGATAGTGTGGGGTCCACTCCATTTATCTTGGAGAGCTACTGGGGCCACAGGCTCCAACACCCACACTTTCTGGCCTGGCTGGTATCAGTCAGGACAGCCTTTTGGTCATGCCAAGCTTTTTGCAATTCTTGACTGGCCTCCAGCTCCAGGTTTTTGCTTGCCTTCTTCATGTACTCAGCCACCCTGGAGCGGTGACCAAGTACATAGTCCACTATGTCTTGTTTGGGAGGTTTGAGAGGTAACTCCCATCCCTCCTTCACCAAACACAAGGGACCCCTAACTGGATGCCCAAACAGAAGTTCAAAGGGGCTGTAGCCAACCCCCTTCTGAGGGACCTCTCTGTAGGCAAAGAGAAGGCAGGGCAGAAGAACATCCCATTTTCGCCTAAGCTTTTCTGGAAGGCCCATGATCATGCCCTTGAGGGTTTTGTTGAACCTTTCAACCAACCCATTGCATTGAGGATGATAGGGTGTGGTGAATTTGTAATTCACACCACACTCCTTCCACATTGCAGTAATATAACTTGACATGAAGTTTGTACCTCTGTGAGTTTAAACCTCCTTAGGGAAGCCCACTCTGGAAAAGATTCCCAGGAGGGCCCTGGCCACCACAGGAGCTCTAGTGGTCCTAAGGGGAATTACTTCTGGGTACCTAGTGGCATGGTCCACCACCACTAGAATGTAACTGTGCCCAGAGGCTGTAGGAGGGTTCATGGGACCAATTATGTCAATCCCAACCCTCTCAAAGGGAACCCCCAACATTGGGAGTGGCATCAGGTGGGCCTTTGTGGTGCCACCTGCCTTACCACTGGCTTGGCAAGTTGCACAGGAGCGACAAAACTCCTTGGTGTCCTCAGACATGTGAGGCCAGTGAGAGTGAAGGACAAGCCTGTCCCAAGTCTTACTTTGGCCTAGGTATCCTGCAAGGGGAATGTCATGTGCAAGGGTGAGTAGGAAGCCTCTAAACTTCATTCAGAGGTTTAACCAACCTCCTGGTAGCATCAGGCTTTGGGTCTCTACCCTCTGAATAAAGGAGTCCCTCATCCCTGTAGATCCTGTGGGACCCACTGACATTCCCAGCAGCCTCAGCAGCAGGTTGCTGTCTGAGGGGTTCAAGAGCGGGGCAGGTTTGCTGCTCCAAACTCAAGTCTGCCATGGAAGGGCCCCCGGTCCCCAAGAACTCAACCTGATCAGGCTCAAGCTCAAATGGGACAGTTCCTTCACAGGGACTGAGATCATCTCCCTCAAGAGACTTATCCTCACTCTGAGTCTGGGGAGAAGATACAGCCTTAACCCTCCTGCTCCTTCTCTTGGAAGGCACCAGGTCCATTGTTCCAGATCCAGGGCTTATTCAGTGGATGCCTGTTTGGCTTGTGACCTAGTCACAGCAAACACATCTGCAGAGATGCCCAACATTGCTGCATGAATCCTAAATTCAACCTTAGCCCAAGCTGACATCTCCAAATCATTGCCCAACAAACAATCTACTGGTAGGTCTGAACTTACAAAATCAACAACAAGGAGGAGTCTACCCTCAAGGACAGAGAAATCTGCTTATTCAGCACGGAGGATGCAGAAAGGAAGTAAAGAATAGAATTTTTTCTAAGAAGACCCCTCACTCACCAACCTAGTTGGTGACATGCTTCATCATTGGGGTCCCACCCGAATAGCCGAATGCTACCCGGGTGTGCTGCGACACCTGATTACAGTGGAGCGGGTTGGTTTGAACAGCAGTGATAGTGCAAAGTGAGTGCCAAAAGGTGGTGAATATTAAAAATTGTCAAAGTTTGACTCCCTACAGGAATTTAATATGGAGTAACTCGACAATATTAAAAACAGTATGAGACCCTAATCAGGCTAAATTGACCTGTAGTGTCTAAGTGAAAAAGGTGATGGTCTACATGTTTCAACCTGTAATGGAATTGCAAGGTTTTCGTCAGGACCGGAAGAAAAGCCCGGGTGGTCTACACACTCTAAGGTGTACCCAACCCAGGGCCCATGGATAAAAAGCCACACCAGTATTACTCACTGTATGGCATTCCCTCATCAAGTCAAATCTAGGGAGAAATCTGAAAGAGAAAAAATGTCACAAGTACATTTTACGCTTTAATCATGTGTTAATGCATGAACCAAAATGCTCCTCTCACACACGAGGTAACACCAGTGAGCGAATGATGCATACTCAAGTGTAACGTGCTGTCTCACAGGCACAACCAACAAATTCATGCGGTGTCACTGTGATGAATGAATGTGAGAAATAACTGGATCTGAGTTGTTCGAAAGGTCGCTAAGACCGGAAAAGGGAACAAACAATAAACAAGCTTATTAGCAGAAGAACGGGTGCTTACAAATAAGCATACCGCAGAAACCCTCACACTATCAGTTGTGGGGAAAAAATATATATGACCGTGCCTATTCGCAAGCGGCGAATGCTTAGATATAAGCAAGCCGAAGTGACTGCAAAACTATGTACAAGGGAGAAAGGGGGAAAAAAGGTTAAAATCTTACTAGCGGCTTGAATCGGCCGTGCCCCATGAGAACCGGGGAAGGCGCTGGCTCTTAGTCAAACACTGAGGAAATAAAAAAGTATTACAAATGGGGCGCCCCTGCCTGCGAAGGAAATCATGGAGCAGCGGAGTCCACCCGCAGATTGAGAGGTCACTTACTTCATCAAACCATGCCACCTGTGTCTGCACCTACTTGGTAGTCCCTCGCGGATCTCCGAGGTTAACCGGGTAAGTGGCATGGCGGCTTATGAGCGTTAGAGTGGTGTTTCCGGGTACGCCCACAACAACGCGCGGCGCGCGGTGACGTCAGCCCGCTGTGTTGATGTTAGAACGATGTGGCTGTTAACAGCCGATATGGTCGTAAGCGCTCTGAAACCAGAGTGCAGCGGTAATTGGCTGAATGAAAACACAGTACAACAGAGGAAAAAGGGGTACTCCTACTGGAGCTAGTGTCAATAAATTAAATTAAAGAGCTATTGGAACGAAAAGCGGTGGTTATTACAAACTGACACAAAAGAAAGGCAAATATGGGATGTAGATTGTTAGAATGAACAGAAATGACAGTAAATTGATTTATCTATTCAATACAGAATTCCATGGGATACCATCGTTCAGTCCCTCTTTTTGTGTAGAGAGCCTGTACACCCAACGCTGCTCTTTCTCGAATAGACGCTGCTGCGTGCTGTGATCAGGTTTTATTTGCTCAATAATAGTCCATTGCATATCATTGGGAGTATGTCCCACCCTTAAGAAATGCTCTGTCAGTTTTGTAGTGGTTTTTCTACATCTGATTGTACTCCGATGTTCGCAGATTCTCTGCTTAATTTTCCTACTCGTCATCCCCACATACCGAAGATTGCATGGGCATGTGATGAGGTATACTACATTTTGGCTGTTACAATTGGTATGGACACGTTGGGTCCAGACTTTTCCAAGTTCTGAGTTAAGTGTTTTGGTGTGACTTGTCAAATGGCAGACGCTACAATTCCCACAGGGAAAATGGCCCACAATATTAGGAAGGCCCCAAGCGTTAAGAACAGTTTGTGTGTTATCCCTGGTTTGTTTTTTAGGACATGTATTGACCAAGGAATCTTTCAGGCTTCTTGCACGTTTAAATGAAAACAGAGGTTTTTCCCAATGGAGATTCCCCGTGCCCAGGATGCCCCAGTGTTTATTGATGGAACGGGTCACCAGATTAGAAGCTGTACTGTATGTAGTGACACATGTTAAGGGTATCTCCTCTTCACGTCTGTTTTTGTTTTCTAGTAGGGCCTCCCGTGGTTGATTTCGGGCCCTCTTTTGGCACTTATTGAGGATTTTTCTGGATAACCTCTCTCTGTAAGTTTGGTTGTCAGGTCCCTAGCCTGGGTACGGTAATCGTTGATCTTACTACAGTTGCGGCGCAACCGAAGATACTGGCCATATGGTAAATTCTCTTTGAGGGGCCTCGGGTGGAAACTTTCAAATCTAAGTAGGTTATTCTTGGCAGTGGGCTTGTGGTGTGTCCTGGTTTCAAGACCCCCATTTTCTTTAGTGATCACTACATCGAGGAACACCAAGGTGTCAGGGTCCTTCGTGTGGGTAAACCTCAAGTTATGGTCACATGTGTTAACCCAAGCGATGAATTCAGTCAAAACATCATCAGGGCCCTGCCAGATGACAAGAATGTCGTCAATGTACCTTCTCCAGAACTTGACATATGACGAGAAAGGATTAGAGTCATTGAGTATAAATTTCTTCTCAAAGTTAAAGACATAGAGTCCAGCTACACTCGGAGCAAAGGTACTACCCATAGAAGTTCCTCCAATCTGAAGGTACAATTTACCCTCAAATTCGAAGTAGTTCTTTTTTAGGGCTAGTCTAGCACAATCAAGAATGAAGCCCCTGGGTGTAGTGTAAGTCCACTCTGTCTCATCTAATGCTATTCTCAATACTTCCAAGGTGTCATCTTGAGGGATACTGGTGTAAAGGCTTTCTATGTCCATGCTGACTAGGATGGTGGAGTCATCGACCGTCAGCTCCTTCAGTAGATTGAGGAGACTCTTAGTATCCTGTAGATAGGTCTCGGTGTTCTGGACCATAGTTTTTAGAAAAAAATCACAGAACCTAGACAAGGGTTCCAGTAGGGACCCTATTCCTGAGACAATGGGTCTGCCAGGGGAGGAAACTTATCCTTGTGCATTTTCGGGAGAGTATAGAAATATGGGACCTTCCCTTCTGTGTTGGTAAGATACTCCGATTCATGTTGGGATATGAAACCATTAGCTTCAGCCAGCTTCACCATCGACCTGATTTCTACCTGGAGGTCCATTGTGGGGTCAGATGTTAGTGGAAGATAATTACTCACATCCGAGAGTAGTCTAAGACATTCTGCCTGATAGGCATTTTTGTCCTGCACGACAACTCCACCCCCCTTATCTGCTTGTTTTATCACTATATCCTCACAGTTTTTAAGGCTTTCCAAAGCCGTGATCTCTGCCTTACTCATATTAAAAAATGGTTGTTTGATTACCAATTTTTCCACATCGTTGAAAACAGCTTGTTCGAAGGCAGAAACCTCCACCGGGATGGTGTGGGGGGGGTGGGATGAATGAAGATTTTAGACGTAGACCCGTAGTACATTGGTCGTTAGTGGAAGGATTATTACCTTGTTTCTCAAAACAAGCTTTGAGCTTAAGTTTCCGAAAAAAACCCGGACCATTCGCATTGGAGATTAAATTTGTCTAGTTTTTGGGTGGGAACAAAACCCAGGCCTCTATTGAGCACCTTCTCTTCCAGTGTGGTGAGTGGTCTGGAGGCCAAGTTGGTGACTAGACCCTGTTGTTGCTTGTCCCTGGCTAGACCCTGTTGTTGCTTGTCCCTGGCTGGGATTCCCTCACTTTGCTCCGAGTGTAGTTGCCCACCGGGTTCTCGTCCTCCCACTGGACCTGGCCTCGTCCTTTCCTTCTCCCTCGCCCCCTTCCGCCCCTGCCTAAAAAAGGCGGTCTAAAGGGGTTTTGGGTAAATATGGGCTGTCCAAAAGGAGGATGCCACCCGTAGATGGGGTATTGCTGCTGTGGATTAAAGGGTGGTTGGTGTGGATTAAAGGGTTGTTGGTATCCCCCATTAGATGATTATTATATGGCGGCCACCCGTTCTGAGGTCTATTTCTACCTCTTTGTCTGGATCTCTCACTCCCTGTACTTGAGTCACTGCTGGCTGTAGAGTCATTGCTGGACATATCGGACTCTCTCTCGGCTCTAATTGGGGCTACAAAATCTGGATCTGAGTAGGGGTAGGTCTTCACATATGAAAACCGTTTCAGATCCTTCTGAAATTTTTGAACCTTCTGTTGAGTAAGGTTGTCTTTATACTCATTAATCTCTTTATTGAGCTCATCTAGTTTCTTTTTATAGCCAGTAATGGTAGTCTTTATATGACTCTCTGTGAGCTGAATTTCGATCATTATTGCCTCAGAGAGTCTCAGGGCTGTCTTAAGAATAAGTACTATCCAGTCACGGGTACAATGCCATGCGATCTGAGCCCAGTCCTTCCTAAAAACAGGGTCATTGAGAAAGATCCGAGGGGCATTCGTAACCAGTAGACCTTTAGGTGCCATATTTGTCTTTAAGTATTCCTTCAGAATCGTACCATGGAGTATTGTCCTAATCCTGTTTCTTTTCAACTCTGTAACTTTCTCCCAATCAGTTGTCTGTGATATTGTTTGTGCTATGCTAGCATCAGCAAACAGTGAAGAATCGCCTAAAAGAGCGTCAACTTCCTCAGTGGTGTAAGATAGTCCTTGATTCTCTCCCATAGTGAAGCAGTCAAACAAATTAATTAAGAGGAAAACACTCTCGCAGCTGTGCGCTGCCGTAGTAAGCGAAACAAAAAAGAGAGGTAGGGTTTTTTATATATTAGAAATAATATATAAAGGGAGTACTCCTAATCCCCAAAGGTAATGATAAATCAACAACAAGGAGGAGTCTACCCTCAAGGACAGAGAAATCTGCTTATTCAGCACGGAGGATGCAGAAAGGAAGTAAAGAATAGAATTTTTCTAAGAAGACCCCTCACTCACCAACCTAGTTGGTGACATGCTTCATCATTGGGGTCCCACCCGAATAGCCGAATGCTACCCGGGTGTGCTGCGACACCTGATTACAGTGGAGCGGGTTGGTTTGAACAGCAGTGATAGTGCAAAGTGAGTGCCAAAAGGTGGTGAATATTAAAAATTGTCAAAGTTTGACTCCCTACAGGAATTTAATATGGAGTAACTCGACAATATTAAAAACAGTATGAGACCCTAATCAGGCTAAATTGACCTGTAGTGTCTAAGTGAAAAAGGTGATGGTCTACATGTTTTAACCTGTAATGGAATTGCAAGGTTTTCGTCAGGACCGGAAGAAAAGCCCGGGTGGTCTACACACTCTAAGGTGTACCCAACCCAGGGCCCATGGATAAAAGCCACACCAGTATTACTCACTGTATGGCATTCCCTCATCAAGTCAAATCTAGGGAGAAATCTGAAAGAGAAAAATGTCACAAGTACATTTTACGCTTTAATCATGTGTTAATGCATGAACCAAAATGCTCCTCTCACACACGAGTAACACCAGTGAGCGAATGATGCATACTCAAGTGTAACGTGCTGTCTCACAGGCACAACCAACAAATTCATGCGGTGTCACTGTGATGAATGAATGTGAGAAATAACTGGATCTGAGTTGTTCGAAGGTCGCTAAGACCGGAAAAGGGAACAAACAATAAACAAGCTTATTAGCAGAAGAACGGGTGCTTACAAATAAGCATACCGCAGAAACCCTCACACTATCAGTTGTGGGGAAAAATATATATGACCGTGCCTATTCGCAAGCGGCGAATGCTTAGATATAAGCAAGCCGAAGTGACTGCAAAACTATGTACAAGGGAGAAAGGGGAAAAAAGGTTAAAATCTTACTGGCGGCTTGAATCGGCCGTTCTCATGGGGCACGGCCGATTCAAGCCGCTAGTAAGATTTTAACCTTTTTTTCCCCTTTCTCCCTTGTACATAGTTTTGCAGTCACTTCGACTTGCTTATATCTAAGCATTCGCCGCTGCGAATAGGCACGGTCATATATATTTTTCCCCACAACTGATAGTGTGAGGTTTCTGCGGTATGCTTATTTGTAAGCACCCGTTCTTCTGCTAATAAGCTTGTTTATTGTTTGTTCCCTTTTCCGGTCTTAGCGACCTTCGAACAACTCAGATCCAGTTATTTCTCACATTCATTCATCACAGTGACACCGCATGAATTTGTTGGTTGTGCCTGTGAGACAGCACGTTACACTTGAGTATGCATCATTCGCTCACTGGTGTTACCTCGTGTGTGAGAGGAGCATTTTGGTTCATGCATTAACACATGATTAAAGCGTAAAATGTACTTGTGACATTTTTTTCTCTTTCAGATTTCTCCCTAGATTTGACTTGATGAGGGAATGCCATACAGTGAGTAATACTGGTGTGGCTTTTTATCCATGGGCCCTGGGTTGGGTACACCTTAGAGTGTGTAGACCACCCGGGCTTTTCTTCCGGTCCTGACGAAAACCTTGCAATTCCATTACAGGTTGAAACATGTAGACCATCACCTTTTTCACTTAGACACTACAGGTCAATTTAGCCTGATTAGGGTCTCATACTGTTTTTAATATTGTCGAGTTACTCCATATTAAATTCCTGTAGGAGTCAAACTTTGACAATTTTTAATATTCACCACCTTTGGCACTCACTTTGCACTATCACTGCTGTTCAAACCAACCCGCTCCACTGTAATCAGGTGTCGCAGCACACCCGGGTAGCATTCGCTATTCGGGTGGGACCCAATGATGAAGCATGTCACCAACTAGGTTGGTGAGTGAGGGGTCTTCTTAGAAAAATTCTATTCTTTACTTCCTTTCTGCATCCTCCGTGCTGAATAAGCAGATTTCTCTGTCCTTGAGGGTAGACTCCTCCTTGTTGTTGATTTATCATTACCTTTTGGGGATTAGGAGTACTCCCTTTATATATTATTTCTAATATATAAAAAAAACCCTACCTCTCTTTTTTGTTTTGCTTAGGTCTGAACTTACCACAACCTTCTTAGGGCCAGTTACCCCTCCCCAGCTGAAATTAACAATTGCCAAGGAATGGTCAGTCCTGACATTGTTTGCATTGGTCATTTGGTACATCTCACTAAGTATGATCTGTCCAGGAGACACAAGTTTTTCTGTCACCATGGTGACACAGGCCCCTGTGACCCTGTAGGCCATTGCTTCTGTTCCATTGATCAAAGGCTGTTGTCTGTACTTGCCTAGGTTACTGGGACTGACAAGTAAGTAAGGTGGCAATATCCATGCCACCATCACAGACTAAAACAGCCTGAGCTGGAGTTCTGACTAAGCCAGAACCCACCTCAGATTCCAAGGTTAACCCCATCAATCCCTTGTTCCCTGTACCACCACTTGTACTTGTGCTAGGGGGAGCAGTTGCCTTAGGGGCAGTGGTGGTAGGAATAGTGTCCTTGGCTTTTGTACAATCAGCATATTTTGTCCAATGGGTTTGTACCTTACGCAAGTAACAGCAAGGTTTCTTTTTGCCTTTTCCCTTGTTGGATTGTGACTCCCCCCCAAATGCAGGTTTTTGGGGCCCTTATGAAGACTCTTTGTCTTTACCCTTGTCCCCACCCTTATCTTGAGCTTTTGAAGAATTTTGCTTCTTCTGGTCATCACCATGGTTCTGATCTTCTGCTGCTTCACCCTGGTTCTGACCCATTTATCTGCCTTCTTTCCCAGTTCTTGGGAAGAAGTCAGATCTGAGTCTACCAGGTACTGATGCAATATCTGATTCTGGCAATTATTAGGGATGCTCCCTCATAATCAAATTTTACATTCCATCAAAAACATGCACTTTGCTGCCAAGTAACCAACCTTCCAGAGCCTTAATAGCACTATCCACAAAGTCTACCCAGTCCTGATTCTGGGTCTTCTGGGTGTCTTTGAACTTAATCCTGTACTGTTCAGTGGTTAAGCCAAACCCATCAATGAGAGCACTCTTCAAAACTGAGTAATTGTCAGCATCCTCTTCTCTAACAGTGAGGAGCTTATCTCTACTTTGTCAGCAAAGGAGAGCCACAAGATAGCTGCCCGCTGCTCTTAAGGGACCCTCTGAACTTTACAGGTCCTCTCTAAAGCAGTTATCCATTTATGGATGTCATCCCCAACATGGTAGGGAGGGACAATCTTACTCAGGTTCCTATTGTCAAAGGTATGTTCCTTACTTCTAGGGACACTGTTGCTGCCACCATGGGACTCTAGTCCCAATTTCTTCCTTGCCTTCTGGACTTCTAGGGACTCTCTGTCAAGGTCCAACTGCCCTTTCCTGAGCCTAAGCCTAGCTTTCTCAAGTTCAAGCATTTGGTACTCCCTAACCAAAGAGTTCCCTCCTTTACTAGAAATGGAGGTCCCTACTGGCTGTCTAGAAGCATTGGATTCTGCAAAGGAGGATCTAGACCTCCTTGGTCTACTCTGCACCTTCCCAAGAGGATCAAAGAGGGCATCCTCTTGTCCCTCTGTGTTCTCCTCTAGGAGGTATGAATTGTCCAGGTGGGAGCCATCAGGCTCCCCCTGGTCAGGGTTTGATTCTAGGTCAAAGAGGGGTTCCCCTCCTGCCCTATCTTCATTCCCTGGCCCACCCACTCTGTCCTGTTCATCTGACCCAGAGGCTTTCCTCAGGTCATCCAACAGTAACACCTCTACAAGGCGTTGAGTGTTGGCACTTCTCCCTGTCTTTAGCTTCCTAGATGCACACAGTGCTTTCAGTACTTGGAACGAAAGTTCACTGTATCTATTAGGCAGAGAGCCACTGGCATCTCCTTTAGTAGACATACTAAGTGAGGTGTGGTGTTACACCTACCTAACCTAGTGGGAGCTAAACTCTCTTAGGTTGGAGAAAGCGTGTGCTAGACCGTTGACTTACGCAACCCCAAGTTCAGTAGAACTTACTATTCTAAGCCTGTATTATATGTGGCAAGTACTAGTGGTTTTTCAGTTAATCAATAAAAAGATTTATCTGGTAAAACAATGCAGGCTTGAATCCCAACTGCTGCACACCAATGTGAGAAGCTGGCCTGGTATATGATGTCCACTAATGTAACTGGGCACCTTGCACCAGTCCAGACAGGGCTTATGGTGATTTAAGAGGTCTCAGACAACCTTAGAAATCTATCCAAGTGGTAGCTGTGGAGAGCAGGCTTCAGGCTTAGTCTTGAAGGAGTGTAAAGCAGCTTGCTTTACCAGAATGAAATCTTATAGTATAGATTAAATGAAAAAGAACCACACAAAGTATTTATAAAAATATGTATTTATTATATAACACTATCTAGTAAGTTACAGTATCTCCTACATGGAGATAGACCCAAAGCACACAATACCTTAGCAAAGAAATCACAGTAAAAAGCACTAATACACAGTGGGCCCCAGGGGGGGACCAAACCATATACTAAGAAAGTGGTATAAGAACCACGACTCGAGTCAAGACAATGTTGAGAGGACGTAGAATTGCTGGGGACCCACAGAGCCACCCAAGGTAAGTAGGTAGGGACCCCACGGAGAGCGTGTGCAGTGTGTGAACACGACCGCGTGCTCCGTACAAGTCTATGTGCAAGTCGCGGTTGGAATTTTAAAAATTAGGGACCCTTCCCAGTGGACCCCGAAGAAAACCCGTGGAAGACAGAAGGTTGGAGAGCTACCCCACCCGTGGATACTGTGGTACCCAAGTTACCTATCCCAGGGAAGCCGGGTGCATAGGTGTGAAATGGCGTCAGAAACCGCTGTCGAACCCAATGGAGGACGTCAGGAAAGTGCCGCTGCTGGAAGAGGAGAAAGTGTTCGGAGGAATCCAAACATGTATTCTGGAAGAGTAGTACCTGAAAGCAGAGGGGACAGTATCTATGTCACTTAGAAGTGACCAGGAGTCTTGGAAGACGGATGCCCTCCGATGTCGGGTGCTTCAGGTAAGATGACGGTGGCCTTGACTCTGCAGCTGCGAGGACCAGGCGATGCTGAGGATGACCAGGACCAGGATACGAGCTGTCCCATGATGGATGTCGAGTGCTGAGGGGTCGGTGTCCGGCGGGAGCACCAACAAGCCGTGGCAAAGGCAACCAACACAGGAAGTCAAGAAGGTGCACGGTTGGGACCAGCAAGGTCCAGGAAACTCACCACAACCAGGGGAGTCAGGGCAGGCCCCAAGCACTCAGGGGAGCCCAAGGAAAACAAAGATGACCCTCAACTGGACCCACAGGCCTGAGGCACAGGGATCGCGAGAGGAGCTTGAGCAGCTTACCAAAAGGAGCAGGCCATGGTGCCCACGAGGTGGTGTGGCTGACGATCTTGGTGGAAGAAGTTTCCGGAGGTTGGGGCTACTTGGAGCCCAATGCACTTGTTGCAGAGTTGCCAACAAGCATATGCACTTGCAAAAGTATGCGGTGCACAGGGGTTTGGTTAATGCAGCCCCCACGAGGGAATCTGACCTCAGACTTGGTGAGAGGGTAGCACAGGCCTTGGGAGATGTAGATAACCACCACCTGTGTTGGTGAACCCTTCGGAGTCTGCAGGAGCTCGGGATCAGCAGACCAGTCAGCAGTGTTGAGGTGCCTGCGAATGCAGGGACGTGACTCCTTCACTTCAAGGGAGATTATCTTCAAGTGTCTTGGATGCTCCACAGGTCCTGCACGGATTCTGTATGGTGCGCAGGCACAGACAAGGCAGCAGACTGAAAGGGAGATGAAGTCAGCCCCAAACAAAGTCCAGCGAAGTCCAGAGTGCCAAGACAGTAGAAGTGCAGTGGTTTCCGTTCTGAATCTTGTCCACGATGAATCTAGGGACCTACAACCAGGTAAGCCCTTAAGTACCCTAAGGAAAGGGGTGGAAAGATTCAGGGGGCCCTCCCAGGGGAGGGTCTGGACAGGGGGGAGGTTACTCCCATGTCCTTTGTCCAGTTTCACGCCAGAGCGGGAGCCATGGCTCCCAGGACTGGTTTGAACTGGACTATGCACAGGGACACCAAATGTGCCCCTCATGCAGAATTTCAGGTGCTGGCAAGCGCACCCACCCAGTCCTAAAGCACTAAATCCTGTCTGGGAGGTGGTCACACCTCCCTGTGACAGGAAGCCTATTGTTCTGCCTTCCCCTGCTCGAGCTTGGCTCAGCAGCAGGAGGGCAGAAATGTGTCTCTGGTCAGCAGCAACCATTTTTTGCTGTCCGGGATTAGAAAGGCTGGTACCAGTAACACTGAGAGCCTAATGGAGGGCTCTCCCGGTGCTTGGAATCATACCCCCACACCGTTTACAGTGTGGGGGTATGATTCCAACATGTTTGATACCAAACATGATAGGATTTGTTGCAGCCGTTTTCGAGATGGTCATCGTACGGTCATGCGATGCCCCTCTATATAGTATATGGCTGCTTCACTGACAACACGGGAAAATGGACTACGTAGGCTGCAGGGGTGCCCTGCTCATGCAGGGGCACCCTCTCACTTAGAACCAAGCACGCTGCCCTCAGGATTGTAAAGGCCTGCTAGAGGGGTGACTAATAGGTTTTAAGTGCAGTGACCCTTAGATATAGTAAACCTATATCTTTCATAAGTGGTGCATGCACCAACTTACACAGGCTGCAATGGCAGGCCTGTAGTTCCATTTTGAATGGTCTCTCATGGGTGGCACAATACATGCTGCAGCCCATGGGAGACCCCTGGGGTACCTATGCCCTGGGTACATGGGTACCATATACTAGGGACTGACAAGGGTACCCCAGTATCCAATCTGGGGTGTACCTAAGTACATAACACAACAGTTTAAGGAGAAAGCAGATTGACTGGGGTCCTGATTAGCAGGATCCCAGTCAGACTAGTCAAAAACAGTATCACATCATGCAAAAAGTGGGGGTAACCATAAGAAGCAGATCCTAATTTCTTACATGTACATAAAAAGATATAAGAGCAATATGTAGCTTGTATTCGAAGCTAGGGATAGGTAAACAGGTAAATAAGAGCAATATGTAGTTTGTATTCAAAGTTAGGTATAGATACTTAGGTAACAATGAGTTAAGTTGTTTATAGTGTTCATAAAGCAATTTATTTGAATTCTTATTATTGGTTAGTTTTTTTGTGAACTGTAATTTTATTTATTTGCAAACCGGGAAAATGTGCGGTAATGGGGTAATGTACTGTATTGTATGGTATATCTTCTATGTTTATGTTGGAGCATATGGGTAGAGCGTAGAATAAAATGTGGGGAGGGATTCCAGGCAACAGAAGAAGAAGAGAAGGGTTGGGGAAGAAGACAGTTGTTTGATTTCTGTATTTGGGCTCGGGCTGAAATAAACATCTCTTGATAAAATATTGGATATTTTAGATTCATTCTTACAGCTTTAAACAGGATTTTAGTGTTAGATGTGTGAGGACACTAGGATTAACATAGTACACTCCACAGGGCACTCTCCACTCACACTCCCAGCCTCAGAGCCCAAGTTTAGTGTGGCCGAAGACCTTCACCATCACGGATTTGCCATGACACATTTCATTTTGTAACTGTTTGCTGTAAAGCAACTAGGAACTACTACAAAAGTAGGTAGGTCAGGGCATGGGAACCTTTGCTCCATTGCTCAGAGTGGAACTAAGAGTGTCTTAGGGTGGCCCCTACCCACAGGCTGGTGAATCCTACAAAGCTGGATCCGCACCCAGCCTTCCTAAGAACACTACTGGACTTGCAAAAGGATACCAGGTGGACTGAAGCTGCTGCACTTAGCATCTGTGACCTGTGAGAAGGACATGAGGGCTTTGGGCCCCATTCCACTTGAAATCCAATTACAGAAAAATCTCCAAGGATCATAAGGCTGATCCCTGGGTGGCTCCAGGAACATAAAGCTGAAGAGGACATGTGAAGAATCCCAGCAGGCCAGTGGGACCTGGACCTGAACTGGTCGTTGCTGTTTCCCTCTGCCTGATATCCTGAGAGTCTCTAAGTGCACACTTGAGGCCCCAGGGGACTTAGAAGTGTATTCATGTGGTGTGTGGGCACGAAAAGAAATGTTGGTACTTCTTTAAAACGTTTGCTCCAGAGCTTTACTGGGACCGACAGTGAAAAGTATCCAGCTGTCAGATCCGCTGTGTCGTATTGAATTTCAGGTTTGTCTTGCATGAAGAAGAGGTTTTGCTCATAAAGAAAACAACAGTCTCTTCTCAGATTAGGACTTAGAAACTTTTTCAAACTTCCGCACTACCAAGTCCGAACACAGCCAATCTACTCTGAAGGATGTGAGGGTGAGGAGATTCACTGGAATTCAAACCTGTAACTGCAGATGGGACACAGATTTCTGCAGGAAGCATAAAACTCAATGAACTATGTTGCCAACAGTGCAGCAAGACAAGTAACAATTGCTCTCCAGACAGTGTCTTTTCACCTTGAAGCACATACTGCATGACCAAATCCCCCAGTGATTGCAGAAGCCAGTACTGTATGCAGCCTCACCACTATAGCTAGTTACAAATATGGATATGAAAAACCCACTTCTAAGCCTCCTCTTGATTTTGTGCCAGCCAAGCAACAACATGCTGTTCAGTACTATATCATATCTTCATCAAGACATCAAAATACCATCTGTTCAATAGCTACTCATTGCAGCAGCCTACTTGTGAACACTATATACTACACCTTGCAGCGCAGTCCACTTTCTCTTGATTTTGTGCTAGCCAAGCAACTACTAACATCATTACTGCAGTTATTTATAGCAGAATACTGTCATAAGGTTTCTGCACATACAGAGCTATGCACAGGATAATAGGACCTCGGAATATAGTGGTGAGCCAACCATAAACCTTAGCACCCAAAACCCCAACCCAACTAGCCTTAGCGTCCCATTAGCACCAATGTACCAATGCTTAGACAACCCAGAACACGGTATTCTCTCTCTCAGGACTCGCAGAGGCAAGAACACTCTTTCGTCACATTCGTACCTGTCCACAACATGCGTATGAAGAGACACTGTATAGGTTAAAATGTTTATTTCAACTTACGTGCTCTAAGGTACAGTACACGTGTCAGTACTAGTAGCATAATACATAAGAACAATATAATCAGCATAGTTACTACTCCATAAAATACGAACGGGGAAAGCATCTCATAAAGCAGTGGATATATGTCTAACTAACATTACCACCCTCCCCGTGCTGGAAGCCAGTTTATTATAATAATAGAAGACCTTTGGGCTTTGACTAGCGAACCCCCATACCTCAGTCTCTTGATGCAAAACTACATCAGCAAACAATCACAGCTCTTCTCACTGGAAAGGTCGTCTCCAAGTGCTATCTTAGAGCAAGCGAGCGCATTATTAAAAGCACACTAATTTCTCAATGGCAGCTGTACAAGTGTTATGTCTAGGTGTGAGGGACGGGCCAAATCAGTAGAAACCAGGGAGTTGTTATTCGACCTTGTAACTGTTGTTCAGACTGAGCCCAAAAGGGAACAGGAGAAAAGGTGAGTAACAGAATATGCAGACTGTTGTATAATTACTTGGCAATAACAGAGGGCGACAGAACAACATCCAATAGTAACGTGCGCAACAGTCATCATGGCAGCCAGGCGTGGTAACGTAGCCAGACCTGCCAGGAGGCCATGAGCCACAAGACACCCTCCTCTGGTCAGTCCAGCGACCACGGCGAAAACGAAGACAGAGTTCCAAATACCTGAGCAGAATAGAGGCGGTCTACTAACAACTAACGGCAAGTCAATCAATCCAAAAATGTGAAAGAGCAGAAAAATGCTATACCGTCCAGAAGGACATCATTGGAATCGTCAAAAAACGTAGACGCCATCCAGTCCAATAGGTCAAAGCTGCAGGAATGGTCTTCAGAGTATGGAGCATCCAAAAGCAATGCGGGACAGCTTGCGTGATATTCAATATAACTTTGTTGTAGGAGATTCTGAGCAGCCGCCCAGATATCCCATTGTGCCAAAATCCCCAGTGCAGCCGCACGCATCATAAAGCCAGCAGCGGAACAGTCCCGTTCATGGGCCTCTAAGGGACCCACCAACCGAACAAAATCCGGGACCGACAATGACGTATTGGAGAGGCAATAATCCATGGTCCATGTAAACGGACAGCGGATGCAAGACATCACAGGTTGCACGCAAGTGAAATACGCAAAGCGAAAGGAAAGGGTGTAGGACACACTGATAGTTGCCAAGGGCAGAACATCGAAGCCAACCAGGAGTCGCTCACGGAGCAGCTGGAGGCGTTCGGGATCGAGAAGGGCCCAGTGGAGTGCAGCCATTGCGCAGAAAACAGACCAACAGCAAGACACCGGCCGCCAAAGCGAGGATTAATGGGAATCCACCAAAGACGCTAGAAAAAATAGAATGAATGAATGCCGGTATCACACCGAAAATAGTTTGAAAGGTGGACACGAGGCCAGACCCCACAACCTTAAAAAAGTGCACCAGACCCTCAGTGTTTGATGCGTTAAAAATACGATGAATTAACTCCCCAAAATGCTGGGGGAGGTCAGTGTTCAAAAGGGCCTGTATTTCACTGTGGGTGCTCGCCACCTGGAGAATGAATGTCTCCCGGGCGGATGTGAGCATAACCTCCTCATTCAATAATAGGGCCTTTATTCTGCTCAACTTATTGAAATCTGCCTCCATGGTAGGAATGGAAGGCCAAATAGAGCTATCAACGATGTCGTGAGGGGGAGGAAAAAGCACATTCTTGCAGCAGACAACTCTGTGCGAGACTGTAACAATATACGGAATGCCGGCCTGCAGGCCACAACAATTTTCGTTATTTAAAAGCAAATAGCTACCGTTGGTAAGCAAAGTAAAAGTAGGAGAAATAGCAGGAGCAGGAATACCCTTCAGGACACATGCAAGATTTGGAACTGAAACGCTACAAGCCCCGTGCAATTTAATATGTTTACAAATAAGCGAATGACCCACAGTTGAATCACAAGACTCCCCCGTGAGAAATACTTCCTTGCCATCTCTAAGGCATTTATACATGAAAGGCAAGGACCAAAGTTCATGCAGGAAAGCACCACCCAAAGGCTGGAAACGGCCCACAGGATAATGCTTCATGCACGAACTGAACTCAAATAGGGAAAAAGGTAAAGCTATAACCCCATGAACTAGCCACACCGCAGAATCTAGTTCTGCTACAGAGAACGGTAAAGGATCCACTTTTTCAATATGTAACAAAGTGTAGGATGCATCTTTCATGGACATGAACTGCTGTTTGTCTGTCAAATTAAAAGGCAGAAAGAGGGCAGTGGTGTTTAACAAATTCCAAGGAACTTTACCCAACTTAAGAGTTTGCAAAGTCCATGCAAACTGCATCACTGAGCGCAACTGATTCTGACCATGATACAACATAGAGACATCATCTTGTACAATATCAACAACAGAGGATACAATATTGTCTAATGTGTAAATGCGGGAAGACAGGGTATTTATACTATTGTCAACAACAGCAAGCACCTTTTCCAAATTTGCTTGGTCTATTTCTCTAAGACGGGAAGCAGCTTCCATTTGTGACAGCTTCCAGAGCTCATTATACGCTTCATAAATGAATCTCTTCGGTCGGGGACCACGAGGTCCCAAGATAAAGTCAGATAAGTCAATAGTGCCTGATAGGAGGGATAAATGGTTCTTAACAGAGTCTAAGGACGAATGTTGTAACCATTGTTTACATAATTTACCAACTGAATACGTGGTCACAGTACGAGTTTCAGTAAATCTTGGATCAGGCTTGTCCTGTATGTAACCAGGAACTGTGCCATGAAAACGAAGTTGGCATGCATTAGATGATATGGGCCATGCCAACCAGGGTGACTGTATCAGTGCAGAAACGTTAAAGGAATTGTTCTGAAACTGAGCCTGTAACGCCATAAGGGACATATTAAAATGCAAACTATCATTTGGAAGACTCGACAAGGATGGGATGTTTGGCGCATTTAGTTGTTTAACGGTAGCCAACCCCCAACACGTGGTCTGATAAATGGAAGCATTTAAAAATAGAATTTGGGCTGGGATAAGGCAAGCACGGTGCAGGGCCTCAGTGCCTTGCACCTGCCATGGCTTCGAACCCCAAATTGATTTTAAATCCACTGTGTCTTTCCAATATTCATAACCACCCACCGCCAAGGCGCTCAAAAAGGAACCCGAATATAATAATTTAGTATGGGTCAACATTATTTTCTTAGTCAATGGAGTTTTTAATTTAAAATAATATGACCCAGGGTTCGATCGATTAAAATCAGTAAAATAGGTGAATTTATTTCGAAGAGTTTGGGAACTACCTGGTACGGGGTTTGGGCAGTGTTCCCATTGGGTGTAAGTAACAGGGCTGCGTAGTGCACTTGGTTTGTGGAGAAAATGATTTCCCCAATGTTGGTAACAATACAAATCGGCATAATTCGCAGAATTCATATACAAGTCTTCAGCATTAAAAGAGGCATAATATTTTAAATCAGCAAACAATGCTTCAACTGCATGCACATCCCAATCATCAGAATGAATATTACTTTTTACTACATCACCCATCGAAACTCGAAGGACATTTGGTACATTAATAATTTCTGTCGGGCCATGTATTTGAAAGTTTACCGCATCCCATACTATGCCATCAGCAACTGGAAACGCTGAAATGTTCACAAATGTGTGGTCACGCTTCATGATGTGTGAAGAGGAATGTGGAGCCAAAGTTCCAGCAACACTGTTCACAGCAGAGCGTTCAGGTAAATAGTGACCATTGATGAGTAGAAAGAACACTGTGACAAAGCCAATGGACATGAACAAAAAAACCAAGAAAAGTACCATCCAAATGTATGTCCAAGGTGGAATCAAAAAATTGTCTCTAAACCACGATACAAAAAGACTAAACTTGGACGGGACTTGTGATGAATTGGATTCTGAGTCAAAAGAATAACGTGTCGGGCTCAGTGGCGTTGTTGGTTGGTGTGCCACCGACTCTGTGGCGGGATAAGTATATTCGTCCTCGTCTATGCAGGGTGATGCAGGGGGTTCAAATATATTTTCAGGCAAATCAACCATCTCCATGGTAACATCAGTGACTGTTCGTGCAGGCGTACCTCGAACGCTTGTCCGATAAATGGCAGGACAAGAGACCGCTGGTGTGACACTATTTAAGATCGGCCATATGTTGTAGCTTGACATTTTCCACTGAGATGTATCTGTTTTCCTTGCGACCGGGAAGCGGTGGTAAGATGACTGTACGTGTTCCCTTCAAGCCCAGCACTGGAACCGGTGCACGAAAAGAGGGGCCGAATTCTTTCTTGTTCTCCACCTTCTCTCGAACCAGGTCTCCAATCTTCGGAAGCCAGCCGGCAACCGGAATCTGCAGGGCAGTATCTGTGGCTGAAGGTAAATGTGCGTTTGCAAGTTTGTTTCGGGCTTCTTGTAAGTCCTGTAACATAGTAGAATGATTATCTACATCAAACTTGGCGGATTGCGCCGCCATGTCTAGACCATCAAGGTCAGGCACAAACATTCGTATGCCAAAGAGCATTTCGTAAGGGGTCCGCCCACCCAGAGGCCTTCTAGGGAGATTATTAAGTGCACGTTGAACAGTATACAAGTGGGCCAGCCAGTTCCTGCCAGTACCTATAACTCTAGCTGTCAAGGATTGCTTTAAGTCACGGTTCATTCGTTCAACGATAGAGTTGCCCTCAGGCCTATACGGAGACGAAAATTTCACCCGCACCCCTAAGGAGCCCATTGCGTCCTTGTAAGCCTTAGAGGCAAACGCCGGACCTTGGTCAGAATGGAAGGTGCCGCATGCAAAAATTCCCACAAAGACTCGCAAATCCCTAATGACATTTCGTGCGTCAGCACTCCGTTGTGGCCAGACCCAGATGAACCGTGTGCACGAGTCCACTGCCACTAAGATATATTTATAGGCAGTGTCTGAAGAAAATGGACCGCAGTGATCCAAGTAAACACACCCAAAGGGTCTGTTCGAAATTGCAAGCGAGGTCTGCGGTGGTCTTGTGACTGTTGAAGGCTTGATCTGTTGACAAACGTCACAGGAAAGCACATAAGTACGTGTATCTTTGTATAAACCACGCCACCAGTAACGCTGCTGCAAAATGGAAATTGTCGCAGACACACCAGCATGCGCCGAAGCCATGCCTTCGTGTGCCGCTGCCATCAAGGAAAGTCTGCGGTCCGCGTTGGGGATCAGCCGAACCCCAACGTTAGGTATTGTTACATAAGGAGCCTGATCGGGACCTATCTGGTAAGAATATTTAGAAGGGAAACCTCTAGGGTAATTAATTCCTCCTTTTGTTGCAGCAATAGCTGCCAAGATATCAGTGTCTATTTTAGACATGGATCTAGTAACTGCTGCTACTGAACACGTGAGTACTGCTGATCTGGCAGCTTCATCTGCTAGACTGTTACCAACAGCGTGTGCGCCCACTCGCTGATGGCCTAGGGTGTGAACCACCTGTGTGAGTGGCAGACGTCTTTGTAAATCTGCCACCCTAACCCAAAGCATTTTATGCTTGATTGTGTTGCCTTTAGCGTCTCTATAGTCGTTTTGCGACCAAAAGAACAGATTGTCATTGTATGATTGAACACAGTAATAAGAATCGCACACGATTAAAGTGGTCACATCAGGATTTACGAACTCAAGTGCAAGCACCAAAGCACGCAACTCGGCCAATTGTGCGGTACTATCCCCGAGTGCCTGCGTATGCACCACAGTGGATTTGAACTTTCCATTCACAAACGTACCTGCAACAATAGCACATGCGGCTGAATAAGCATGCTTAGACCCAGTGGCCGGTTGTGCCGAGCCATCGGTGTAGATCACACAGTCGTAATCCTCAAGCGGCAATAAGGACAAAGGAGGAGGATGAATAAATTCATACTGTAAAAACTCCTGAGTCTGAAGAGAAGAGTCGAAAATGAAAGTGACATCCGGAGACGTCAAAGATGTTGCCCATTGAATCCAACGGGGGTGCAAAGCTTTAGAGTTCGGAACACTTGCTTTAGTCACTGCCTCTAGGGCAGGATAGGGTGTCACCACCAGAATGCGTTTTCCCTGTGCCAGTGCGCGCTCCTTCAGGATCGCCATTTGCACTGCTGTTAGCACTTTCTCCACAGATGAGAACCGCATTTCTGCAGAGGTGTATAGATGTGACTTGTATGCGATAGGTACTGTGTCTCCTTCATTAAAGGTTAAATACGTGAAACCCACTGCCCCTGGAATGATTCTAATCACCAAGTTTGTGTGGTTATCACGCGTCAAAAGGTATTTAGACTCAAGAAGGTCTGTCTGCAATGATTGCAGAATGGAGGTATGCTCCGGAAGCCAGCAAGACTTCGAAAAGGTAGGCTGTATCAAGGCATACAGTGGCTTGATACGCTGGGCATATTCGGGAATGTATGTACGTCCGAAATTCAGAAAACCCAGCAAAGACTGAAGCTTCTTCAGATTTGTAGGAGGGCACAGAAGTGCACATTTCTCCAGAAAATGGGGGCTAAACCCTTACCTTCATTGTTGAGCTCATAGCCCAAGAACAAAACGGTAAATTCAGCAATATGGGATTTTGCAAAGTTAATTTTGTATCCCTGAACCGCAAATTCAAGAATAATGCGGTCCACTCGCGTCAGATGCGGAAACAATTCATCGTCTGTCAGATAAATGTCATCCACATACGAACAGGCGTCTGGATCTATGCCGTCTAATAAAGAGACAACACGAGCGGCAAACACTCCTGGACTATTTTTGTACCCCATAGGAAGACGCCTGAATTTGAACATTTTACCACCGGAAGTAAAGGCACACCATTGGCCACTCTCCGGGGCTAAGTTGTGCGTGTAGAATCCATTTGAAAGGTCAAGGGTCGTTTTGTATTTTTTACGAACAAGACTGTCTACAAGCGCAGAACTATGGGTATTTTGCACCGCAAAGGTCCGACAATGAGAGTTCAAATGCCGGTAATCCAATACTAAACGGTACGATCCATCGGGTTTAGAAACCGTGAAAAGGGGATTGTTCATAGGTGATACACAGGGTTCAATTACTCCCTGATATTCCAACTGTGTCAGAATTTCGGAAACGGGGCCTTTGGCTTCACGTTTTATGGGATATTGGGGTTGTGGCTGCGGCAACGATCGCAAAGGTATTTCATGGGGGGAGATTCCTCATCCCAACCCACGTGATTGCGGAATAACGCTGGAGCCAGGGACACAGCCCATTCTGCTGCAAGAGCCTTTGCTTTGTCCTTTGGGACATGTCTAGAAAAGCTCGGAAGGATTACCTCCTCCCTTTACGCGCTGTAAGTACGAATGGGGGTGGCCAGTCCGCCTCTGCCAATAAAATATCATATGAAGAGGTCAGATTTTCCCAAAAAATCCCTTTAATTACACGCTGTATATCACCTTCAATTTGGAGGACTATATTAAATAGTCTATCAGGGGGTGCCACTCTGGTGTCTGCTGTTTCAACAGTAATGAATGTTTCAGTTGCTGTCGCCTCCATATGAGGACGTAGCGCCTCCCGCACTATGGTTACTTCCGCAGCGCTGTCTAGGAGGGTTACTGCCCACGTCCAATTCAGGAGTCTCGTTCTCACCGTCTGTGGCATATTTCGCTGTTACAGCGGCAACTTTTTCTTCTGAAATTGTGGTCGAAAACGTTGAACGTCTTCTTCTTTTCCTCTGACTTGTTGTCGAGGCTGGTCTCGTCCCTGTGGGGCCTCACGGGCCCTTCCTCTATCCTGGCGGTCTCCTCCACCTGCTTGTGACGAAGTCTGTGCCTGTAAAGAACGAGGAGAACGCGTATCAGGGATCTGAAACCTATCCGGTGACTTAATTCTCGCTCTATCGCGTAAATCATAAGTACGTTCAGAAGAAACTGAAACCGGGGATGCGCCTCGCGATCCCTGCTTTGTCTGTTGCTTACCCTGTTTCTTCAGCCTCCAGCTCTTTTTAGTGAAGACTGGTTTCTCATCCTTCTCAGATTGAGATTTGGTTTGTTGCTGTTGTGGTTGCGATTGTGTTTGCAGTTTAGCAAAAGGCTTGTTACCCAGGCTGTTTCTACCAATAGTTTTGTAAGCCTGGGTAATAATTTTCGGTAATTCGCGAGGCTTGTCCAATTCTGGGACCAAAGCCAAAGCGTTCGCTACTTGAAAGTTCACTGCATCGCCCTTGACATTCGCAAGGATCAGTTCAGCTACTACTTCAAACACTCCCACTAGTCTCATCCCTAATTCCACTGCCGCTTCAGGGCCGTGTTCATCCTGTACTTTTTAATTACAGAGGGGAGAACTGTCATGGAAGGCGTACCAAAACATTTAGAATATACTGCTGCGAATACTCTACCCCAGTTGTCACATGCTGTCAACTCGGGAATTAAGTCTTTTGGCAAACTAATCGTCAAGATACGATGTTTATCCACTGGAGTTGTATGTGGAAAAACTGCCTCCAACTGATCAAATTTTTCTGCAAGCCAATAAGGAAAGTCGTCCTTATGTTGTGGACGTTTGCCCATCACTGAGTTCACCATTACAGGACTTATGGCAACTCCGGCTGCACCAGCTGGATGGCCTGCAACCCCAGGAGGGGCTCCCTGGATGTTGCCTGTAACATATTGCACTAAGGCTCGATGCACTCGTACTAAAGCCGAATACATGTTGCGCAATTCCGCGACTGGTATCGTCATATATCGCGGATGTGGGGTGTACCCGGCCAAAACAGGCCAAGTGGCCCCATCAATAGAGAAGGGGCCTAAACGAACCGTGGTAGTCGGTTGTGGGAGGGCGCCATTAAACCAAACACGGTGTTTCCAAGCCGTGAGCGGTACCTCAAGACATGAATAAGGTATATAGTTATTAGGAACTGCGGTGGCTGTATATTCATGGAACAAATCGTCAGTCCCATCCACTGCAGGAAAAGTTACCCATGAGTAGGACACCTCAATGTGGTAAGCCGGATCGGCTTGTACCACAAAGATCAGTTCGACTCCAGCATCTGGCACTCCATACGCCCGTAAGTGTGTCCAGAGTGCTCCGCGGCTATGCGCCGCAATTTGAACAGCCATTTACGGCTAAAATACTTCGACAAACTAACAGGAGGCAGCACAAGTAGGGTTTTAATCAAGAAAAACCTTTTCTAATCACTTCAAGCTTGAAAGAACCTACAATAACTGTAATATAGGAGGTATCACCATCACACACGCTTCCGGAAGCGTACGTGAGGGTTGTGTGGACAAGCACAAGTACTACTCAAGCGTCTCGCAAGTAAGCTGCCCCACTTGTTGGTTGCGCCATGTCATAAGGTTTCTGCACATACAGAGCTATGCACAGGATAATAGGACCTCGGAATATAGTGGTGAGCCAACCATAAACCTTAGCACCCAAAACCCCAACCCAACTAGCCTTAGCGTCCCATTAGCACCAATGTACCAATGCTTAGACAACACAGAACACGGTATCTCTCTCTCTCAGGACTCGCAGAGGCAAGAACACTCTTTCGTCACATTCGTACCTGTCCACAACATGCGTATGAAGAGACACTGTATAGGTTAAAATGTTTATTTCAACTTACGTGCTCTAAGGTACAGTACACGTGTCAGTACTAGTAGCATAATACATAAGAACAATATAATCAGCATAGTTACTACTCCATAAAATACGAACGGGGAAAGCATCTCATAAAGCAGTGGATATATGTCTAACTAACATTACCACCCTCCCCGTGCTGGAAGCCAGTTTATTATAATAATAGAAGACCTTTGGGCTTTGACTAGCGAACCCCCATACCTCAGTCTCTTGATGCAAAACTACATCAGCAAACAATCACAGCTCTTCTCACTGGAAAGGTCGTCTCCAAGTGCTATCTTAGAGCAAGCGAGCGCATTATTAAAAGCACACTAATTTCTCAATGGCAGCTGTACAAGTGTTATGTCTAGGTGTGAGGGACGGGCCAAATCAGTAGAAACCAGGGAGTTGTTATTCGACCTTGTAACTGTTGTTCAGACTGAGCCCAATAGGGAACAGGAGAAAAGGTGAGTAACAGAATATGCAGACTGTTGTATAATTACTTGGCAATAACAGAGGGCGACAGAACAACATCCAATAGTAACGTGCGCAAGAGTCATCATGGCAGCCAGGCGTGGTAACGTAGCCAGACCTGCCAGGAGGCCATGAGCCACAAGACAATACAGTATGCAGTCCATGGACAAATATACAGGATTTACCATTCATCCATGTACTGTAATTCTCCTTTGTTTCCTGATAGTAATGCAATAATTTGCCATCCAGTCAGTTGCTTCTTATCAAGCTGGATAAGTAGCTTAGGCACTGACACTTGTCACCCTACCCAGAAATGTATCCAGAGACATGCAAACTACATCTCCCATGCTGCCAAGCATTAGAGACCTCATCTTGATTTCCTACCCATCAAGCAAAATGTGTTGTCCACCAAGTATTTTTTTCTCTTGTAGACTGCCGAGCATATGTACACCAACTATTCTTTGTAGCTGCGAATATCTTATTTAGATATATGTAAGCCATATATGCTGCATTATTAGCCACCTTCTTGATTTGATACTCTTGAAGAATCAACTTACCCTTGGGTCGGTGTCTTCAGAGCAGAATTCCCACTTATGATCAGAACCATGTGCAATACATGGCACCCAATTACAATTATTGCATGAAAAATGGGGCATATCATTAGCCTTTTGGTGCTTACTGTATTTTTCTCCCAGTATTTTTTGGAGGTTTTCGCTGCTGAAATTTTACAGAGGGAAAATGTGTGGGTGTGGTGCTTATCACACAAATCTTAAGTGCAAGATATAGCCAAGTGCAACTGGGGCCCTAGTGAATGAGAGAGTTGATGCATCGAGCCATTTAGAGGTTGTGGCCTTACGGCCAGAGCTGCCAACTTTGGAACTGGGGAACCAGGTTTGAGCCTGGGCGTGGGCTCAGCTTCCTGCGATTCTGGGCAAATCACTTCATCTCCCCGCGCCTATCAAGAAATTAATGTGTCCTTGTGTAACGTAACTGGCGCTCATGCAAAGCGCTCCAATACCTTCGGGTCGAGTTTGCGCTATATAAATCTGCAACAAAAAAAAATAATTGCTGTAAATCTGCGCCCTAGCCACTGCTACCACAAAAACACCAATCTATGTGAAAGAGCAAGACTGGTACTTAGTGAACCAGCAGATGCGGATTTATGACTTTCCCTGTCGTAAATTAGACTCATAGAAATCAATTCACAAAAGCATTTATGATTACAGGAAGAAGTACTGCAGGATCACGTGATTACGTACTCTTACATACCTTTGTGAATTGGTCCAGATACGTTCAACTCCCGGTTAACAAAAGTGCAGCTATGGCATTATCCTTTCCATTTGTACTAATTATATATGAATATTCCCACTTAATTGTTATTTTAGATGTTTTGCCGCAAATTCACAAAGGTGTATAAGAGTATGTAAAATAGTACTACAGGGGTACTACATTATGCACTTGAAAATTCCTCTGTGCGTTGGCGCCAAAGATCCTAGCAGTGTCATTGTCAATTTATTAAATGCAGTTGCTGCTCATCTTTTTCCACCTCGGTATAAATGCTACGAAGAAGGTACCAAATATTCTTTTTTAATTAAAATGCTTAAAAAAAAGGACTATATTCATATTTTTGACTACAAATATCCTTGTGACACCGTGTTTATGATTATAGCTGTGGTGAACCAAAACAAAATTCACGCAGTGGTGTGGTAGGACACAGTGAGGCCAAAACCATGGTCCCAGTTTAAATGAAAGGAGAACAGGGCTCACCGGTAGACACAAAAAAGAAACATATCAATCAGTACATTCCTACAATAGACTGGAAAATGGTGATTTATATAAAAACAGATGCTGCACTAAACAGGATTAAACTCGGGCGGTCTATGGACCGCCACCGGTTCATCCACTGTCAATCTGAGACAATCACCAGCGCAGACATGCTCCCTGCCTCAGTGTGCCCGCGCCCAAACATCACCAGATGGCCACAAAAAAAACACTTCATCAGCTTATTTCACAATAGTTCCCAAATTTTTCATCTGTCCAACAGAAATTGGATTAGTTATGGATCTTGTCACATGGCAGGTGGCACTTGAGGTCCGACCTTCAAGCCTTCATAGCCTGTGATGTAAGATGCTATAAGTAAACCTGTCTGTGCGAATGTTTGGAATCCAGAGCACACATTGTCTATGTGTGTGTTTTAATACCGTGTATGTAAATGTTTCAAGTACGAAAATGCCTTATTTACCGTTTTATTCAATGTATTCCAAGCGCACTTATATTTAAATTAATCAGATTCAAGTTGGGTAGCACATAAGAAACCACCAGATTGTGAGGAAGCTGTATATACTCTTTTGGAGGGCTCGTCTTCCACCGGCGGAGAAATCTTCACCGGAGGACTTACCACTTTCTTCTGAAACTGGAGAATGTTCCGTAATAACTCAATTGAAATGCGGCCCTCAATGCTGTTTTTATTTCAAGCATGTTTGTTTCTGATTCCTGGTTAAGTTAAAGATTATGGTTAGTGTTTGGCAATAAAGTATTAATATTTTTGTCCGTATCAAGTGTGATAACAACAGGCTCAAATGCAAAACAGAATTTCATCAAGGTGGGACTAGAATTACGAGGAAATGTCCTGAACTTTGAGCCCTACCGGATTTGTCTCATAGTAGAGAATAGTCATGAGCCGCTTTTCAAATCCTCTTAGGTCTCATGCCTGCCTCCTTCCCCGCTCTCCCTGCCAATGTCATTCGAATAAAACAAGCTCCCTCTGGACCCTGAACTTTTTCCTAGAAAAGCTGCTTCGTTCAGGGTTTGCAGCTAACCTTGACTGGGGGCGATAAGTGCTGGCGGCGCACGCATGCGTGCTCGTCAGCCTCGCCACAATATTTAAGTAAATACAGATTTGTTACCTTTGGCAAAAGATGAGCTGCTTTTGCAGTCTCCTCTGTTTCACAGATGTTGCAGCTAACATCATTTCCAGGGCACAAGTCCTAAAAAAGGAAGTGGGGGGACTAACCTAATTAATCAGTATGCAAGTGGCGCGTGACATCACTCACGGCGCGTGACATCACAGGATGTGGCATCACAAGAAGTGACATCAGATCTTAAGCCCTCACATATATGTTTAGCAGGTCTATCATGAGTACATTTGAGCACATTTCGAGTATACTTGCAAACCCTCCTGATTTAGGCAGAAGATTCACACTTTTGTAAGCTTCACATAAACAAATGTTGCCTTTTGTCAGCGTAAAGCTTCCTCTACCCATAGTGCTTTAAAAGAAAAAATAGTGATATTTAAATTATGTCATCGCCTCCTCAGGGGTAGTATGCGCTATATAAATGCTATTTATTTTGTGCAAATGCTGGGAAAGATCAACACATCTGACATTCTTACAGTGCATGCATATCTCCTAAACAGAGCCTGAACAAAGTGAAAAGCTGCCTCTCTTACGTATGTGAGAAGTGCTAACAAGGTGTGAGCCTTTGTTTCCCCTCTGCTGCATCTGCATCTAGGTGTGACTGCTGCCAGCCAGGAGACTCGAACAAAAGGAGGCCTGATGGCCCCTCAGATTCGGCCTTTGTTATGGGCCCAGCAGGAGTCTACAATAAGAAAGCCCCGTCCCCGCCTGCAGGTTGTTGCGGATCCAAAGCAGACAACGTGCAGGCGCTGCTGAAAGTGTCCCGGTGTTTGGAAATTACGTGTTTGGAAATTACACCGGGACGAATTCAGCATCTTTTTCAGTGGGACCCAACTTCTTGGCAGGGTGGACAGCGTCCACCCTGTGAAAAAAGTGGATGGACGCCGTCCACCCGCGTGTACTCCCGACTCGTGCCCTGATCATTTCATTACAATGATCTACACTATTTCCAACTACACCTTGATAGATGGGGGTAGTCGGTACCGGTACTCGTATCATCGTATGTACATCAATTGACGAGCTGGTGACTACAACTGCAAAAGCAGTGCATGACGGACAGCGCAATAAGAGGGAGGCCGGGATAGGGTGATCAGGCGCCCCGGAGTTGCCGGGACAGTCCCGGGTTTCCACCAGCTGTCCCGGCAGATTTCAAGAAATGTAGCTCATGTCCCGGTTTTCAGAGGGGGTCGACTGAAAATGGCGGGAGGTGCCTCTTTATATTTTCCAAAGCAGGGATAGGTAGCAGCTGTTATAAGAAAGAAATGTAATTACCAAGTACTGGCTTTTAAAACTGCATTTTATTTATGTTCTTACTGTCTCTTCTGTAATTCTCTGTTGAGAAGCGCTGTCAATCTGTGCGCTGGGTTAAAGTAAAATTGTAGACCTTCTATTATTGTGAAATGTCCCAGTTTTTGTCTTTAAAATTCTGGTCACCCAAGTCCGGGAGAGAGCAATGCAGGGACCAAGCAGGACACCATGGAGTGGGGCGCGGGGGAGAAGAACACAGAGAGTGAGGGCTGGGCGAGCCACTTGAGACAGGGAGCAGCACACAAGGGTGACAGCAACATGGCGCGGAGGAGAAGCACACCAAGAAGAGAACAACACAGGGCATGAGACAAGAGAGACGTACACGAGAAAGAAACACGGGGCAGATTTACAAGCCCCTTGCGCCTCCTTGTGCCACCATTGCGTTACTTTTATTGACGTAACGGTGGCGCAAACAATGCGGCCAATTTACAATGTGACGCATCTAGGGAGACGCGTCACGTTGTAAAGCCCTGCGTCACATTATACCTGCTCCAGGTATAATGTATGCAGGCTAGGCGTTCCCACGCAAAAAGCCATGTAGAACTGACGCAGTGAAATTTACAACATTTCACTGCGTCACTCTACTCCTTCACCGCATCAAAATCCCTTCCCTTGCTCAGACCAGGTGAAAGGAATGACGCAGGGCTTTTTGTATGGGACTCACCTATCTGTTGTGGCGCATTGCTGGAGTTGCGTCACTTTCATGAGCAACTCCAGCAATGCATCACTTTTGTGCCAACAGATGCGTCAGTCTTTCTGACGCATCTGTTAATCCTTGCGCCATGGAGCACTGTATTGTAAATACAGCGCATCCATGGTGGCGTAAGGACATTTGGCACTGCCGCAAGGAAGCTGACGCATCTATGCAGATATGTCAGTTCCTTGTAAATCTGCCCCACAGTGTGCAGCGGGAGCATCTGCGGGGAGGACACAAGGGCCAGGGATAGAGCTGGAAAAGACATGCACTGTCATGGAGTTCTTAGTCAAGAAGAACAAAGTAGGTCCCTAAAAGTGAGCAGTTTTAGAGCACAAGTCAACCAAATCAAAAGTGAGATGAGGTACAGACACATGATGACACAAGATGGACAAGGCAAGCCATTGAATAAGGAACAAGGAAATGACAGTGGCAATAAAGCCTTTTTCTCACACCTACGGTTTCAGTAGTCATGTGGAATGCGCTGTTTCACTCAATTATGTTTTAGGAAAAACAGGTAAGTATTGCCCTTTTGCAATCTAGGTGATTACTGATTGCTCTTCCGGAGCGTGTTGCAGAGCTTATCATGCCTGTTCAGTGGAGAATCTTTCACCCAATCTGGTTCTTGTGAAACGGAGGGATGCTGAAGAACAGTAACTTTACCAAAGGGCTCAGTGGTTTATGGTCTTTACAGCACTAATTCAGTTTGCAGTGTGTGCTAGGCAAACGATTAATGTTGATCTGCTCTCACCAACTCGCCAACTGGTTATTCTGTAGCATGGAGCAGTGATGGCCATATCTATCAAGCAAATGTTTACAATGCCTGTCCAAATAATTACTCTCTGCCGCTACATAACGGGTGGACTAGGGAAGAAGCACCACAGCAGATGATTTCTGGTGTAGTGGACGTGCTGAGTGTTCCTACTCTGAACTCTGCTTACTCCTTATGACTTCAGCAAACTTTGGGCATTTTTTGTTAAATGGAAGATTACTTTCTGTGTTCCAGTTCCACAGCCTCCAAGCCTCCTTCTGCTGCAACAGGCCTGATCTAGACCCCAACCTTTCCCCAGACTTCTGAACTTCTCCCTGGGAATGCTCTCCCCCACAGCTCACTAGACAGATAACTGAAGCCAGTTGCTTCCTGTCTCCCAATCCACAAGAACGTCTATCACCATGTGAGTGGCAGTGTAGTGGGCACCATGCCCTTAATTCCATCCTCTGACTTCCTTCCCACACACTGCTCATAGCTCCTTCCTCCTCACCACCTTTCCACAGCTCCCTCCTTTTGACATTCACGGCTTCCCACAATCCTCTTCTGCTACCATCCGGTGCCAATGGAACCTACAGGAGCCTGGAGGATCATGGAGATGTGAGTGTGACCGGATCCCCTTACCTCCACACACACCACATAATTTGAGAAGGAGGACCAAGCACAGACATTGAGATGCTGAATGTTTAGGAGCTGGTGGATGAGTGTCATTGGCATGTTTGAGTGCATGTGCGTGTCATCTGTATGTGTGTGAGTCATCTAAATGTGTGAGTTTCTGGATGCCTGAATGAATGTCTGCCTTTGTGTCGAACCTATGTTGTATGGTTGTGCAAGAGAGGTGGGGAGTATGTCTGGAAGATCGGGCAACCTGTTGGCTGCCCTGGTATAAGAGGCACCACCTTGACATAGTGGACATCCTTAGCAGTGTACAGGATGCCCTTTACATAATGGGGCACCACCTAGTGACCCGGTGAAGGTGCTTGGCAGCATGCTTGCTGACTCTCCTTTTCAGAACGGGGCAATGCCTTGTACACAGTGGGCATACTATGCCACCCTCTGACGGTCCCTTGCTTAATGGAACTTGTCTTTCACATAGTGGATCAACCTTCTGGATGTCTCTTGCATAAAGGGACACCTCTTTAACCTGTGGGCATGCTTGGCAACGTTGTGGCTATCCCTTGCATATGGCAGCACCTCATTTGAATAGCCGAATTCCTGGCAATATTTTGATTCCTCTGGCATAATGATGGCCCAACATTGCCATTTGATCATTAGATGTTTTTTCCCTGCTATTTATTGAATGTGATAAGTAAGCATGAAAGGCAGATTCTCTATCCATGTGTGCCAGTAATCCATGTGCTTGCTCAGTGGAAGTTACAAACTGTGGAGTTTCTTGACCTAATAATTTTTTTTCAGGTTTGGTTTTGGTATTTGAACTTTTTCGCCTGAAGTGCAACTTTAGCATTTCACAATGATATGTCCGTGCTTTAATAAGATTTCAAATTTATGTTTCAGGCAACATTTTGTTCAGAATTAGCTCTAAAGCTGATATTTATGGAGTACATTTATGCACAGTTCAGAGGGCTTGGTGCTGGTCTTGGAAGCTTAGAACAAGAGGACATTTCATTGTTTATGTTGGAAAACGTTTCTGTGAGATATCTACTGCTCATTGGGGCCTGTGCATGTGTTATTGCTGCAACTTGTCTCTTCGCTGATCCTGTACGCTCCATGTAATTGATTAGTATAATTGGTGTATAATCCTGAAGGATTTGACTAGCTATGTTGTCAATGGAATGTGGTTGTGAAATGTTAAGAATTTACATTTTTCTACCCCTGTCCCTTTCAGATAGGTTTCCAGGACCTACTTGTAAGGGTAGGATGAAATAAATAAGTTAAGAATGATGCTAAATACATTTCATAATAGATGACCATGTGAAATTGCATTATCATTTTTAACTGCCCGGTGTTACACTTTAGCCAATGCTGAAGAATCCACTTTTTTACCACAATATTCTTCAAAGATGTCTTGGGGAGGGTAAGTCAAATAAAACCTGAGAAAGGTAAGGATGGCCTGACACCAGAAAATTGTTGTACTAATCTGTTAATGCCCCATCAAAGCCTCTGGGATTAAGGCCCATTTATGAGAAAACTGTGCTGGAAAACTCACCATATGGCACTGTATTTCTTCAATATTGTAAAACACGTTAGTCTGGAGGACTTCCAAGCGTGTTGTATTTTATTGTTAACAGATGGTGCATATGGCACCGGGAATCGCCTCAACAGATGGAAGGCAGGGAAGAACTGGACCAGGCTTCACATGATGACCCCAGATGCCAGAGGTACAGAAACATTTCTCGAGATGAACTGGGGTTGAGAAAAGCCCAGAGCCAGACCTGATGAGCACGAAATGAACAAAAAATTAGTTAAAGTCTAACTGCACTTACTTATTTATGCCTACTACCCCAACCAGGGATTAGGCCATCAACCAGGATTCTCCAGCCATCTCTGTCCTGGACTTTTCTTTCAATCTGACTCCAGGTGTAAGCCATCACCTTGCAATCATCCTCAAGGCCTCGGCACCATGTGTTTCTTGGCCTTCCTCTTTTCCTTTTTCCTTGAGGGTTCCAGGTCAAGGCTTGACTGATGGTATTTGATGCAGGCTTGCGGAGGGTGTGACCTATCGAGCCCCAGCGTCTTTTCATGATTTCTTCACGAGCAGGGAGTTGGAAAGTCTGCTGCCATAGGTCATTGTTGCTGATGGTGTTTGACCAGCAGGTTTTTAGGATTTTACTCAGACAGGTGTTGATGAAGGTCTGTACTTTGTTGGTGGTGGTCACTGTTGTCCTCCAAGTTTCTGCTCCATACAGAAGGACTAGTTTTACATTGGTGTTAAAAATCCTGATCTTGGTTTGCAGCTCTAGATCGTCTTCAGCTGAATGAAGGCAGCCCTTGCTTTGCCGATTCTTTCACTGCCCTGCTTGTCTAAGATACTGTCCAGGTAGGTGAAGGACTCAAACTCTTCCAGTGCACCACCTGCAAGAGTGACTGCAGGTGATGCCTTCAGGATCTTGGTTTTTCTTCTGTTGATGTTGAGGCCAAGTTGTGCTGAAGCGATTGCCATATTGTCAGCCTTCTCTTCCATCTGCAGATGGGTATGGGAGAATAGGGCCAGGCCGTCTGCAAAGTCCAGGTCATCTAGCTGCGGCCTAGGTGTCCACTAGATCCAATTTCATCCTCTTGCTGTCTATAGCCAGAAAAAAGAGAAATGGCAAGATCAAACAACCCTGGTGGACTCTAGTCTTCACTTGGAAGGCTTCTGTGACTTGTCCTCCATGGACTATCTTGCAGGTCATTCCCTCGTAAGAGTTCCTGATGATTCTTATAAGTTGATCTGGCACATCTGTCGAATGCCTTCTCATAGTCGACATCGAGGGGGGAGTTCCATTCCATCGACTGCTTAATGATGATGCACAGTATTGCAATCTGGTCTGTGCAGGATCTATTTTTGCGGAAACTAGCTTGCTGGTCTTGCAACAGAGGATCGACGTATTCCTTCATTCTGTTTAGGATGACTCTGTGGAACACTTTACATGGGGTTGATAGAAGAGCTATCCCTCTGTAGTTTGTACAGTTACCCAGGTGACATTTCTTGGGGAAATTGATGAGATATCCCTCCTTCCACTTTGATGGCACCTTTTCCAGATCCTTCCAAACATGGGGTAGAGCATGTCTACTGATGTTTCAATGTCTGCCTTCAGTGCCTCTATAGGAATGTTGTCAAGTCCTGCTGCCTTTCCATTTCTCAGATGGTTGATGGCTTACCATATTTCTTCCTTGGTTGGTCTGCTTCAGTCGATTGGCAAGTCCTTGTCAGCTGGCTGAATGTTTGATGGAGACTGTAGCACGGGCTAGTTTAGCAGTTCCTCAAAGTGCTCCACCCATCTTCGTTGTTGGCCATTGTTACCCATGAATGTCATCCCAGTTTTATCTTTAACCAGGCTTTCTGGCTTGCTGTATATGCCAGAGAGTTTCCTTGTTATGAACCAACATTTTAGTTAAAGTCTAACTACACTTACTGTGTTTTGTTTGCTTTCTTTAAATGACATATTATTTTGTGGTTAATGTATTGTCAACAAATGTGAACACAGATGTTTTCCAGATAGGAGATGACAGGGAATATAAAATCCATTGGCTAGGCAGGTCTGCAAGAAATCCAGCTAACCGAAAATGAGTATGAATGGGAATCCATGGTTGGGAGCAAGCCAGCTCTACAATAGTGCAATAACAGGGAAGACAGGCAAGAGGAGCACAGGACCTGAAGCACAGACCCTTGAAGGATGAATACTTATGAGAGTTGGTGGGACTCACTAACGAGGATGGGAAGACATCCTTTATTGAGCATTTAACCTTTGATATAAAAAGATTAGCAAACCTACAGAAGAAACTGAAGTATCCTAAAAATAAAATAGATGCTGAGCACTGACCTCTCTTCCTAAATTGGCATGAGGAGACAGACAAGTGTAAGCGTGATGAATCCCAAGACCAAGGTATGAGAAATACAGAAGAGAAATTAGAATACATGGGGCCCTATAACATAGAGGGTGCAGTTTTCCTGTTCGTGCCACGGCGCACCTTCAAATAGGTGGACCGTGCGCAAACAGGGAAAGTGTGCCTTATTATGTTGAATGTTCTGCCCTCAGGGCAGCCGCAAACTCGTGCTGCCCTGGGGGCAGCACATTCAAGTGAAATACAGAGCGACTTTGAAGCAGCCGCTTCATGTTTCTCTGTGCAGGCAGCAACCCACCTGCACTTTATGGAGGGATTAGAGATCCCCTTGCAGGTGGGTGCAGTGAGTTACTGCACCTGCCTGCAGGGGGATGTCTGGGGGGTCCCCTCCAGAAGGCTGCCATCAGGGTGTGCACTGACAGTGCACCACCTTTTGGTAACACACTGTGAGTGCGCTTCCTGACAGCTTCTTTGCCTTTGTGCCCGCGTCTATAATATGGCACGGATGCAGAGGTAATGCAATTGAGGAAATGCCCTCTTGAGATGGTGCTACATGTGCACCAGTGCTATCCGTATTACAGAAAGAGCTGTACAAGCATCTGTAGCCCCTTCTGTAATACCAGAGCTCTCCGGGGTGGGACAAAGCAGACACACATGCCAATTGCTGCCTGGGACACTCTCTATAATACGGCCCCAGATAGTCAACTTAGGGTCAGAGCTACAAGTGGTGTTCCAACTGCTCTACCGTCTCCAAAATCATAGCCCATGATCACTGAACCAAAGTCAAAGGAGAAAGAGAGTGAGGAAACAAAGGGGGAGGATCTGTTAAACATGTTCCCCTGCCGGCAGAAGAGGCTGGGGTTGCAGACGCTGATGCATCCTGAAATGGCGCAGCATCTGTGGCACCATTGGCAGCTGGAGCACAAGGAGGTAATACGACCAACTTACATTAAAGCAAGGTAGGGAGTGCGAACAAGCAGACAAGAGGCTGATTCCACTAATGTGGATCAGTCTAGGACTAGGGTATGGTCTGCCCTGGGGTGTAGAGACCACAGAGAACATAGCCCTAATATTTGTCTTGAAAGTTTGAAACAGAAAACAGAACTATTGTCTAGGAAACATTTTCCTGCCTCCTAATTCTAGAGACGATAATGATGAGGACCCACCCTCCTCCAGACTTTCCCCCTTGAGGGACTACCCAGCAGATGGGGCAGAATTATGGTTCATATCCTTGGATCTCTGATTTAATGAGTATTAAGAACCAATTCCCTAGAATCCAAGAAAACCCTACTCAGTTAAAAGAGGAACTGCAGAGTATTGTTAGAGTATGCAGACCTAACTGGGCTGATAATGAAAGATAAATAAGTGCTGCAGAAGATGAATTTTTAAATATGATTCGTGATGTGTGCCCAATGAAAACAGATTGGACCAAGAGCTTGAATTGTAAGCAAAATAAGGGAGAAGCACCAGCTGACTACTTAGAAAGACTTAAGGATGCATTTGAGAGATACTCAGATATAGTCCATTTAATAGATATGGCTTAGGGAATCTAGGCGATGCCTTTGTGCAGGGATCATTACTGAATGTTGGGAGTCAGTTGATGACCATCTGCACTTGGTGAGAGACCAAGAAGTTAACTGAATTGGTGGCAGTAGCTAACCATTGTGTAATTCTGCTAAAGAAGGAACAAAGGGGGGCGGGACCCAGAGAAAAAGAGTTGAGAAAGGCAATTAAAGGGGTCAGGGAGAGGCCACAGTAACCAGAGGGTCATGTTTTGACTGCAGACAGCTGGAAAATTGGAATCAGAAATGTCCCAATACTATATCTGCCAAGCCAGGTCAGCCCTTTCCAGTCAGCTTGGGTTTCATCCGATTTCTCCAAAAACTTACCCTGAATTTTAGGGTTCTGACTGAAGCGGCTCTGACTGTGCCATGAATACCTTAATCCCAGTGGATAAAAAGGGCCCATATGTAGATTGTCTCTTGATAGTAAGTCTCTTTGACATGGGTGCAAGTCGCTCAGCTTTAAAAACCTCAAAAACTTCTACTTTAATTCTCACTGCATGTCGATTGACGGAGTCAATATTTCGAATCAACGAGTTCCTCACTGTACTTTTGATCCTATGATCCACTGTATTTCTGGTCACTTTAGTGATAAACATAAAATTTTGCTTACCCTAACACTCCCAAGGATGGAACATAAACTTTAAGTTGAATTGTACTCTATTTTGTACTCCACACGGGGTGTTCTTAAATATACCTCAAAAACAACAAAAAACAGGTACTCACACCGTTATGTGAAATCTTAAATTGCCAGAGTGAAGTGATTAAACCAGTTATGTTTCATGATTACACTGAACTGCTTTCACAGGAACCGTCCACATTCTGGTCCAAAAGAACCAATGATGTGGTGTTCATTTCTTTGATGGAACCCATAAAGGTGAAGATAAATCATCAGAAGGAACTACCTTGAATACCCCAGTACCCTTTAAAATCAAAAGTGGAGGAGGGGTTCTGCTCTGTGATAGCACATCTACCTATGCAAAAGAGAAACAGATGATGGACAGAATGCAGAGCAAATCAGACATTCACCCCCAGTCAATAGATCTGGGTTAAATCCATCATTCTTTTGCTCACCATGCCTCCCTAGTTTAGACCCAGCCATATGCAAATCAGTCTAGACCCTGTGCCTCATGGGAACTGTCTTGACCGAACTGCCAAGCCAGGTCCAACCTGGACCAGAAACAAGCATCCTGGGACCGGTTTCAGGGCATCACCCGTCATCTGCCAGGTTAACTTGAATCCATTGGCACAGTGAGCCCAGGACCCACGTCTGGGCATACCCAGCGCACTTAGGGCGAGAAAGCAAAAGACACACAGATGATGGACGGCATGAAGAGCAAATCAAACATTCACCCCCAGTCAATAGATCTGGGTTAAATCCATTGTTTCTTTGCTCACAATGCCACCCCAGTTTACACCCAGCCATATGCAAATCAGTCTAGCCCCTGTGCCTCATGGGACCAGTCCAGACCAAACTGCGGTGCCAGGTCCTCCCTGGACCGGAAACAAGCATCCTGGGACCAGTTTCGGGGCATCACCCCTCATCAGCCACGCTAGCTTGAATACAGTGGCACAGTGAGCCTGGGACCCATGTCTGGGCATACCCGGCGCACTTAGGGCGTGAAAACAAAAGACACAAAGATGATGGCCGGAATGAAGAGCAAATCAAACATTCACCCCCAGTCAATAGATATGGGTTAAATCCATCATTCTTTTGCTCACCATGCCTCCCTAGTTTACACCGAGCCATATGCAAATCAGTCTAGACCCTGTGCCTCATGGGAACAGTCCAGACCGAAATGACAAGCCAGGTCCTCCCTGAACAGGAAACAAGCATCCTGGGATCGGTTTCGGGGCATCACCCCTCATCAGCCAGGCTAGCTTGAATCCAGTGGCACAGTGAGCCCGGGACCCATGTTTGGGCATACCCAGCGCACTTAGGGTGAGAAAGCAAAAGACACACAGATGATGGACGAAATACAGAGCAAATCAAACATTCACCCCCCAGTCAATAGATCTGGGTTAAATCCATTGTTTTTTTGCTCACAATGCCACCCCAGTTTACACCCCGCCATGTGCAAATCAGTTTAGACCCTGTGCCTCATGGTACCAGTCCCGATCGAACTGCCAAGCCAGGTCCTCCCTGGACCGGAAACAAGCATCCTGGGACCGGTTTCGGGGCATCACCCCTCATCATCCAAGCTAGCTTGAATCCAGTGGCACAGTGAGCCCGGGACTCATGTCTGGGCATACCCGGAGCACTTAGGGCGAGAAAGCAAAAGACACTCAGATGATGGACGGAATGCAGAGCAAATCAAACATTCACCCCCAGTGCATAGATCTGGGTTAAATCCATCATTCTTTTGCTCACCATGCCACCCCAGTTTAGACTCAGCCATATGCAAATCAGTCTAGACCCTGTGCCTCATGGGAACAGTCGAGACCGAACTGCCAAGCCAGGTCCTCCCTGAACCGGAAACAAGCATCCTGGGACCGGTTTCGGGACATCACCCCTCATCAGCCAGGCTAGCTTGAATCCAGTGGCACGCTGAGCCCAGGACCCACGTCTGGGCATACCCGGCGCACTTAGGGCGAGAAAGCAAAAGACACACAGATGATGGACGGAATGCAGGGCAAATAAGACATTCAACCCAGTCAATAGATCTGGATTAAATCCATAATTATTTTGCTCACCATGCCACCCCAGTTTAGACCCAGCCATAGGCAAATCAGTCTAGACGCTGTGCCTCATGGGAACAGACCAGACCGAACTGCCAAGCCAGGTCTGACCTGGACTGGAAACAAGCATCCTGGGACCGGTTTCGGGGCATCACCCCTCATCAGCCAGGCTAGCTTGAATCCAGTGGCACAGTGAGCCCGGGACCCATGTCTGCGCATACCCAGCGCACTTAGGGCAGAAAGCAAAAGACACACATATGATGAACGGAATGCAGAGCAAATCAAGCATTCACCCCCAGTCAATAAATCTGAGTTAAATCCATTGTTCTTTTGCTCACCATGCCACCCTAGTTTACACCCAGCCATATGCAAATCAGTCTAGACCCTGCACCTCATTGTAGCAGTCCAGACTGAAGGAAGTGACCCGATTAGGTCCACCCGGGTCCCTCGTGACCACCTCTCAGCCTTCCAAGAAATGAAGAGTCGATGAGACAGTAGAGAATACAAGCCAAGTTATTTATTAGTATTGCGCTGCAGCGGAGCCCAATCTGACCAGTCTCCTAAGATGACTGCCGAGGGACTGACTTCACCAGACTTACATAATATACATTTCCAACACCCCTAAGGATCTGCCCAGGCTGGAATTTTCCAGCTCGGGCACTGTCGAACAATGGAGGTACAGTTGGATGAGCTACCACCTGCAGAACTGGTATATGTTATCACACTTTCAGGGTCATCTTGTTCAAGCTCAACGTTCTCTAGTGTGGGAGCAGGACTACGAGAGAGGAAAGGCATGGGAAGGCAAAATAAGCTATTCATTAGTACGTTAGGATTCAACCTTGAATACGATAAACATAAGCAACTCGAGGCAGCTTTTCGTTGAGGCAGACAGTTCATGAGACAGAAGCTTATTTCGATCACAATACGAAATGGCGGCCAAAGACAAAAAGCGCCGCAAATGCTAACTTAACTTGCACAATGCTAGAAGGAGTCGGTCAAACGCACTTGCAGTCCAACAGACCCTCCTTTTAGCATTTGCTAACAATTTTGTCTATGATAGCATAATAAGAAAATCATTAATGCAGAGCAATACACGTGCTGCTAATATTCAAAGATACCTTCGTCTATATTTATTTAAGCATGGAGATCTTGCATCATAATAGCTGAGGGCTTAACATCATGCCCTGGGGCCTTGGGCGCAAGTGTCAACTTGTTAACACAATATGTACAGCAGGCAGGAAGACAATTAATACACAAGCAACAAGGTAATATGACACCCGCAATGGCTACTAGAAAGAGGAGTATTTTCCAACTCCAGGATGCTATCAAACCCCAGAACCAACCAGAAAGGACCAGGTGCCATTCTCTTGGTGAATATCGGATGCAAGTCGATGCAACTTCTGTATTGATGCATAGACATTCGGAGCATGGTCCGGTATGTACACACAGCAGCTGCTAACGATGACGCGACAGGCTCCACCCCGGTCAGCAAGGATGACATCTAACACCATCCTGTTTTGAAGAGCAACAAGTCTCGTAGCCTGGAGCTCAGCTGTAATGTTGGTCAATATTCCTGCCGTGGTGTTGATAACTCCCTCCACAACCCTTGTGAGTCTGCGAATGTTAAGGCTATTGGACATGGGGCCCCAGAAGGGCAGAATACCCTTCATAGTATCAGTGAACTGCTGCAAGGTAGTGTCTGTCTGATCTACATCTTCTGTGTTGATAACCCGTCTAACTCAGGATAGGCTGACTCCCCTACGCTGTAATCGATGATCTCTATAGTAAGTGGACGGGGCTATATATATCGGGGGTAGAAGGAAAGAGACATATCATATCCCAGACCACCCCTTGGGGAGCCATACGTAAGCCTGGGATCCACAAACAAAGTACACATTATGGGGTGGTTGTAAAGGCAGACTACTGATTGTGCTCCAGTCATAAGTATAATTGCAAATACTCCTTCCCACTTTAACAGTCCCAAAACCTTGGACACAGAAACTAGCTGTCATGTTAACTATTGGCACTGGCATGGCTTTGTCCTGAGTAATATTGCGCATCTGGAAAGATCAGAAGTATTCAGTGACATTAAAGTCTTGAAAATCCATCATTTCATTTTGGAGCCATGTTACATTCTTATTGGCCTCGTAAACATTCATGCAGGCATTTGGATGCAAAGTGTCAGGGGCCCCTTGTTCTCCTGGAGTAAACCCCTGATGTACACTGATATATTCCAACACAGTCTCATAATCAGAGTAAGTCATATTCATTGCATCAGTATGGAAATGGATATACACCATGGTAAACAGTTAGAACCATGCCACGCAGCTCCTAAATAAGAGAAGGGTAGAGACATCAACAAATCATTTTTATGCATTACAGAAGGGAGCAAACCGCAAAGCCAACAATCGGTAACATTAGAGGTATGGTGTACATGATGGAGCATTTGTAAGAAAACATTGTCATTGTACGTTTGTCTGTGTCTCTCCTTATGAGGGGCCAATGTGAGGAATACATGCTCGGGGTACAGGGGTAGTGCCAATCAAAGAATGCACAGGATATTTCTCCTCACGGAACCACATAATTCCACTTGCAGTTATTAAGAAAATCAGAATAATTAGGACAAAGATCACCTTGCTTTTAGTGGACCAGCTAGACCAAGTGGGGCCACTTTGCTCAAAACGTGGGGCTGTTAGGGGCTGTTCTTCATCCATAATTAGGCGACCAAATGGGTACATATTAGAGCCGGACTACCAGAGGAAAGGTTATGCAATGGAGCTAATGATAATAAAACAAGGAAGAGAGACACAAAATCCAGCGTTCTTCTGAGCCTCGCTGGTAGACTCCTATTGTTCATCAATTGGTGGTGCTACTGAGCACTTCTCGGTGGGGCTGTGCGATCACAGCCCGTTCTGAAGAAGTCCACGTCACTCAGGATAGGGCACCCTCCCTCCTGGGAAGACACCCTCAACTTATCCTGTCCAGTGTCTCAGACAATGCACCAATCTCCCTTTCCCTGATCTATCGTTGGTACCACGGGCAGGGTACATACACCCTATTCTTCATCCATGCCGTCCATCCCTACTAATCTGACTTTTCCTTTGGTGCAATGTTCCTCCGTCGGGGCCGCAAATTGTACCTAGCCACTCCGGGCACTGTGTCGTCACAGAAAAGGGGCTTAAACTCAGAGGGACCAAGGAACTGGGACTCAAGCTCCTGTGGACTAAGTGGAGGAGTATTCTGGGCAGCCCTTACTTCTGTGGGGGCCGCCTCATTCAAGGCAGCGTTGTTCTCCTCCTCCGTTTGCGTCCATGTCAGTCGAGCGTCAGAAAAGGGGACAAAACGTGGTACCTTCTCTGTTTCATGGTCCCCCACGCCGTCCAGGACCCACTGATCATAGGGGAGGGGCAGCGGGACTCTCCGGCAGTGAGATGAGTGGATCCAATGCTTCCGGCCGTTCACCTTCACTGCCATCCGGGTGGCAAGGAGGACCTGCAGTGGTCCCTTCCAACGCGGCTTCAAGCTCCCCTTCCTCTGGTAGTTTCTGATCAGGACATAGTCCCCGGGTCGAATCTCGTGTCCTGGCCCCTAAGGTATTGGTGGTAAAGCCTTGTGAATCTGTTGGTGAATAGAACGCAGATTTTTAGTCAACTTGCACAAGTAGTCCACAAGCAAGGGGTATTCTATCTCTCAGAAATGACGGGGTCGTGGGATGCCCCAGACATTTGCCGGGCGTCCAAAATCGACCTTTTATTGTGACAATCCTGTTCTAGAGTGGGCTGTTGCCCTTGTGGACAACAGGGCTAGGGGTAATGCATCTGGCCATTGCAATCCTGTGCTCTCTTTGATTTTTGCCAACTTCAGCTTGAGAATACCATTGTACTTCTCAACTAATCCTGCCGATTGAGGATGATTTGCTGCGTGGAATTTCAGCTTGATGTGCAAACCATCGCACACTAACTGGATGACTTTTGAGTTTAAATGACTTCCGTTGTCACTCCAAATCAAACAGGGCAAGCCGAAGCGCGGGAAGAACTCTTTTAAGAGTGCCTTCGCCGTTGCCATAGCTATGTTCTCTTTAGTGGGGTAAGCTTCAATCCATTTACTGAACGCACAGACAACCACTAACACATATTTCAAATTGTTGACTCGTTCCATTTCAATGAAATCCATCTGGATAACCTTGAAAGGGAAGTAAGGTGGTGCAAAGTTACCAGAGGGTGTACGGGTGCCTCTTCCAGGATTATGCATCATGCAGTACTTCACCAGATGAGCAGCTACCTTAGAGATGTTATCGTTCTGCCATACAGGATCTAACAGTTTATATATTCCCTTCGCGCTAATGTGAGCTGGCCCGTGCGCCATTGTGACTACAGGAAGTACATATGCATCTGGTTCTGCTGACATCCATCTCTGCTTCTCTATCTTATCAGTCCAACACCTTTCCTCGTCTAAACGTCCTGTTCTCTCCTGCCATGTTGCTAACTCCTCAATTGTGCCTCACTTTGAATCTCTTTAACATTTTCCAATGTGTCTTCAAACATTGCACTGTCGGGTACTCATCTAGCAGGACTTGCCACAAACATTCTTTTAATTTTTGACCGGGCTGTCTCCTTTGCTGTCTGATCTGCAAACGCATTTCCCCTCCCCACATCATCAGTAATTGCCTTATGGGCACTGCACTTCACTATTGCTAACTTGTTGGGAAGTGCCAGAGCTGACACAAGCCTATGTATCAGTGGGCCATTCCGTATTTTTAACCCATGCGAAGTCAAGAATCCTCTCTCCGCCCAGAGTCGTCCAAAATTATGGGCAACCCGAAGGCGTACTGGCTGTCAGTATAAATATTGATGGCCAGTCCCTCACTTAACTCACAAGCTCGAAGGAGAGCAACTAGTTCTGCAGCTTGGGCTGATTGATAAGGGACACGTGATGTCTCAACTACAGTACGTAGTGTAGTAATAGCGTACGCTGCGGTGGTGGTGCCATCTGGTAGTTTAAAACAAGAGCCATCGACATATAGTTCCCCTTGGGGGTCAGATAAAGGAACATCAGTCAGGTCTACCATTCCCTTCGTCTCTTCTTCCGTTCTAAAAACACAATCGTGCATATCTCTGTCCTCACTTTCAGAAGGGAGGGGTAGTAACGTGGCTGGGTTCAGAGTGGCACATTGTTTAATCGTAACATGTGAAGCAAAGAGGGTCAATTCATAGCGGGTCAGACGTGCACTGGTGAGGTGTTGTGTCCTGGTTTTGTTCTAAAGTGTATTCACAGCATGGGGTACCATGACTGTGAGATCAGTATCAAGAACGAGCCCTGCCGATTGTCGGATAGAGACAGCCACGGCCGCGACCGCTCTTAAACAGCTTGGGGGGGCTCTTGCGACGTTATCAAGAAGCGCAGAAAAATAAGCACACGGCCTCTGCTTACCTCCAAAGGCATGTGTTAAGACAGAGAGTGTGCAGCCAGCTGTCTTGTGTACATACAACACGAACGGCTTCTGGTAATCAGGCGTGCCAAACACAGGCGCAGAGCAAAGCGCGACCTTTAATTGCTCAAAGGCTTGCTGACATTCAGGCATCCAGGGCAAGGGTTAATGCACATCTTTAGTGGTTAGCTGCAATAGCGGTTTTGTTAGTAGGGAGAAGTTGGGGATCCATTGACAACAATCCGAAGTAATCCATATGAAAGCGCGCACATCCCGTTGCGTCTTAGGGCTGGGCATTGTAACAATAGCAATAATACGCTCAGGCGTTAGCCTCCTTCCCTCCTTCGACAGTTGGTGACCTAAGTAGGTGACCTCCTGTCGACAATATTGAAACTTTGAAAGGGACACTTTATGACCGTGCCGTGCCAAATGCAGTAATAATTTGACCGTTGCGTCTTTGCAACCTTCTTCAGTGTCAGAAGCGATCAGGAGGTCATCCACATTCTGCAGTAATACATTACCTGGGGGAAGTGTGAGAGAATCCAATTGGCCTTTTAAATCTTGGCTATATATGCTAGGACTTTCGGTATAGCCCTGAGGAGCGCAACAGAATTGAAAACTTCTACCGGCCAGGGCAAATCCAAAAAGGTACCTGCTATCCGGATGAATGGGAATGCTAAAGAAAGCGTTTTTCAAATCAATCACAGAAAAGAACTTCGCAGTGGAAGGAATCATCGTCAGAAGGGCAGTGATGTCGGGGACCACTGGGAACTGAGGGACCACTATTTTGTTAACCTCGCGTAAATCAATCACAAACCGATAGACATCAGGATGAGCATCAGAGGAATCCGAGGGAGCCTTCTTAAGAATGGGAAGAATAGGACTATTACACACATTTGCTGCTGTCTCCTCAACAACTCCTGACTTAATCAAATCCTGTATAATCTGCAATAGAGCTCGTTCCCCTGCCTGTGGTATTTTGTACTGAGGAACGCGAGGCAGCAAAGCATTGTCTTTGATCCTAATAGAGACCGGAGGTATCTGCAACAATCCTACCTACGTATCACCTGTAGCCCACAACGTGAGCGGCACATCCTTGAATTCAGCAGGTAGCGGCATGCCCTTATAAAAACATTGTTTGGTACTAGTCACATTGGGTCCTATCGTCATATAGACACCATCTGGAGAACACAAAATTGTTGCATTCAACTTTTTCAACAAATCTAATCCCATTAAATTCTCTCCACAATTTGTAGCCAATAAGAATGGCAAATCTACAGTAAAAGGGCCAATAGTAAGAGCAAGGGGTTTGGAAATGGGACTCACGACTGGTACGCCTGAGAAGCCTACCGAAACATTATTCTGGCCAGACAGAACTGCCCCGGGGACCAGTGAACAAGAAACAGAGCTGTTCATTGCACCTGTATCCACCAAAAACCTTTTAACCGAGCTGTGTAAATCCGCTGTAACATAAGGACCATGCTGATCTACAGGTATATGAACTGGTCCCTCCCTGGCTGTCCTAACTATGTGACATCCCTGTCACCTCGTCCAGATCATAATCATCGTGGTAGTACTGTCTCCCTCGCGGGTCATCAAAATAGTTCTGGTCAGAGCGACCCTGTGACTACTCGTCTGCTTGAACCCCGTTACGATCACTTGCACCACGACCCCGTCCGCGAGGACCTCATCCTCTGGGGGCCGCAACTTTCTGCAACAACTCCGGACACTCACTTCACCAATGTCCCTCCATCTTACAATACGCACACTGGTTCGGCCCCACGGGTGCATTATTTCTGCTGGTGCGGGGCAACTGTCGGCCCAGACCGGTGCCACGCCCACTACTGTTCCCCCAGCTGCCTGCAGCATCAACTCCTTCATCTTCAACTCTTTATTTTTATTCTCCACCTTTTCCTTCTCCTCATTTTCCCTATGCTCATAATATGGGGCCATTCTCAATATTACTGAAGGGGAGGAGGTAGTCCAAGTGCTCTCTGAAGCCTGTAACCGAGTTGCGATCTCGAGAAGCAGGTTCGTGACAAATCTGTTGCCAAACAATCGGACACCTCCCTCCACTAACAAATCCTGCCCACTGAAGTCCAAAAACACCCCTTCAAACCTAGTGAAAATCAGATACACTTTCATCTTTCTTCTGACGACATGCTGCTAACTTGTCCCAGTCTACTCATCTAGGTGGGATGAGGGAATGCATGTAAGTAATAATACGACTTGGCAAGTCTAGTATCTCAGCCTTAGGCTTCTCACCAGGCTTCCTCTCTTTATCCCATGCCCTGATTTCGTCCCAAGTGCCACCCAACTCCACGACGTGATCCTGTGTATACACCTGCCTCCAAATATCCACCGGTACCAACAAACCAAAAAACATCTCAATGTCTGCCAACGTCATCACTGTTGACGAGGCAGCCTCTTTCAATTCTTTGTAATATGCAATCGTTTTCTGCCGAGGGTCTGGCAACTGACTCGTGGGAGCTAAAACCTCACTCCTCTTCCATGGAGTGTAAACCCATTGTTCCTGGAAGTGGGCATCTACTTGCTGTCTGATAACGGCATCCTGCTGATTACGCAACTCCGGTATCTCAGGATGAAAAATAGGATGTACTTCCCTCATCGGGAACTGGGACACTGTCATTGGAGTGTTCTGGTGTAACCTACCTCGGTAACCAACCAGTGTGGCAATATTACTAAAAACGTCATTAGGAGCCATGTCAGTAGCATACACACGGTCCCGGATGTCATAAATTATCTGAGGTGCGACACTATTGAAACACTGTTCCCACAACCCTATTAGTGTGGCCGACATATGTTTGAGGGCATGCTACTGCACAAACGGCTCATAATCCTTCATCACACTCCGCACATCCTCCACGCTATAAATCAGATGCCGGGCCCACTGCGTGGCCTGATCTGCCACCATCATTTTCTCCTCTTTTCCCACATCAGATCGAATCAGCACCCGCCCCATTCGTTCTCGAGCTGCCGCCCAATTCCCTTAGTCTGGTCCACGCACCCGGGAACTGCCGGGGAAGAGACATTTGAGGAAGACACAATAGATGAAGGGGCAGGCACCAAAGTTATTAATGGCTGCGTTGAGGGTGTGAGGGATGGAGAGATTCATAAGCTGAAACGATAGGCGTAGCAGGGAGACTTGCAGTCATTGCATCTGTGGTAAGGGAAGCTAGTGAAGAAGCAGGTGGTGCCGTAGCTGAAGCAGCCAGGTCAAGAGCAGAAGGACCAGAGGTGGAAACAGGAGGGGAGGAAGACTGTGGCATCGGGATAACAGGGTATATTCTCTGCGGGGCATAGGGAGGTGGAGGTCGAACATCTAACAGCTCCTCCACAAATATATCGCCCTCCTCTCGGGCTACATAAGATTTATCACACTGCAATCGAAACTTCCTATCAGCACACTCTATACCTTTTTCTATTTTCTCTCTATCGTACTCTACTGCTTTCTGGGTCACTGTCTGCATCTTCCCTCTCCGGGCCTCTTGCTTTCATACGTCTTTGCCTCGCTTCCTTTTGCCATACCTCAAGAGAATCAAACATCGACTGCCTACTTCTTTTCGCAAACAATTTATCCAGCAAGAAATTTAGTTTTTGTTCATCAAAGGTACCTGTAAGTGGCCACTGCAGCTCAGCATTGTCCCTCGTATATTTGTGCCATAGTGTACTAAACAAAATAGGGCCAATGCCGTGCTTAACATACATATCAAAGTTCGGGGTGCCTTCCGGAGGTGCAGGTTGTCTTTCCTCCAGTCGAGCCTCAGCAGAACAACAACAGCACCCCAAACACCACAATTTACTCAAACAAGGCATTTTAATATAAAAGGAACACGTTCACTAGTTGCACCAGACGAATAAAAAAGAAAAAGGAATTGGTCCTCACGACCACACCAAACAAAAGAAACCAAGAGTCAGTCCTCAGACTGCACCAAAGAGACAGGCTCAAGCCCCAGGCATTTTCAAGAGTAAGCAGGATTAGTTATGTTGCCTGGCAGAGTGACCGCAGACACCCTGTATCTAAACAGTCTGCAGACCTACCAAGTTCAAGCAAGCCAAGAAATGGTCTCCAGACCATACCCAAGGTTATTCAAGAATGGCGCCATATTCACCAAGAACCAAGACAAACTCACCTGGTGCACACAGGTCAAGCAAAGTTATTCTCCACTGCAGACTCTTCAGACCAAACGGTCAGATCCAAGGGTTTTGCCTTTCAGGACCCCAGCCGGGATGACCACTGGGCGAGGCACCGTCCGATCAGACAGGCGGGGCAGCTGCGAGAGCTAAGCTCTGTCGTGTGGGGATCCCCGACCTGCCCATCCGACCTGATGCGGCCCCGTCCTCCTCACCCGTCTACGTGTGAAGATGGGTCAGCACGATGGAGTCCCTGTTCGGGCGCCACCTGAAGGAAGTGACCCGATTAGGGCCACCCGGGTCACTCGCGACCACCTCTCAGCCTTCCAAGAAATGAAGAGTCGATGAGACAGGGGAAAATACAAGCCAAGTTATTTATTAGTATTGCGCTGCAGCGGAGCGTGGTCTGACCAGTCTCCTAAGATGACTGCTGAGAGACTGACTTCACCAGACTTAGTAAAACATAATATAAATTTCCAAAACCCCTAAGGATCCGCCCAGGCTGGAATTTTCCAGCTCGGGCACAGTCGAACAATGGAGGTACAGTAGGATGAGCTACCACCTGCAGAATGGGTACATGTTATCACACTTTCAGGGTCATCTTGTTCAAGCTTAACGCTCTCTAGTGTGGGAGCAGGACTACAAGAGAGGAAAGGCATGCGAAGGCAGAATAAGCTATTCATTAGTACGTTAGGATTCAACCTTGAATACGATAAACATAAGCAACTCGAGGCAGCTTTTCGCTGAGGCAGACAGTTCATGAGACAGAAGCTTATTTCGATCACAATACAAAATGGCGGCCAAAGACAAAATGGCGCAGCAAATGCTAACTTAACTTGCACAATGCTAGAAGGAGTCGATCAAACGCACTTGCAGTCCAACAAGACCGAACTACCAAGCCAGGTCCACCCTGGACCAGAAGCAAGCATCCTGGGACCGGTTTTGTGGGCATCACCCCTCACCAGCGAGGCTAGCTTGAATCCAGTGGCAGAGTGAGCCCGGGACCTACATCTGGGCATACAGGGCGTACTTAGTCTGAAAAAGCCAAAGACACACAGATGATGGACGGAATGCAGAGCAAATCAAACATTCACCTCCAGTCAATAGATCTGGGTTAAATCCGTTGTTCTTTTGCTCACCATGCCACCCCAGTTTAGACCCAGCCATATGCAAATCAGTCTAAAGCATGTGCCTCATGGGAACAGTCCAGGCCGAACTGCCAAGCCAGGTCCGATCTGGACCGGAAACAAGCATCCTGGGGCCGGTATCGGGGCATCACCCCTCATCAGCCAGGCTAGTTTGAATCCAGTGGCACAGTGAGCCCGGGACCCACATCTGGTCATACCCGGCGCACTTAGGGCGAGAAAGCAAAAGACACACAGATGATGGATGGAATGCAGAGCAAATCAAACATTCACCCCCAGTCAAAAGATCTGGGCTAAATCCATTGTACTTTTGCTCACCATGCCACCTCAGTTTAGACCCAGCCATATGCAAATCAGTCTAGACCCTGTGCCTCATGGGAACAATCCAGACCGAATTGAAAAAGTCAGATCCTCCCTGGATGGGATACAAGCATTCTGGGACCAGTTTCGGGGCATCACCCATCATCAGCCAGGCTAGCTTGAGTCCAGTGGCAGAGTGAGCCCGGGACCCACGTCTGGGCATACCCAGAGCACTTAGGGCGAGAAAGCAAAAGACACACAGATGATGGACAGAATGCAGAGCAAATCAAACATTCAACGCAGTCAATAGATTTGGGTTAAATCCATCATTCTTTTTCTCACCATGCCACCCCAGTTTACACCCAGCCATATGAAAATCAGTCTAGACCCTGTGCCTCATGGGAACAGTCCAGACCAAATTGCCAAGCCAGGTCCTCCCTGGACCGGAAACAAGCATTCTGGGACCAGTTTCGGGGCATCACTCATCATCAGCCAGGCTAGCTTGACTCCAGTGGCAGAGTGAGCCCGGGACCCATGTCTGGGCTTACCCGGCGAACTTAGGGTGAGAAAACAAAAGACACAAAGATGATGGACAGAATGCAGAGCAAATCAAACATTCACCCCCATTCAATAGATCTAGGTTAAATCTATTGTTCTTTTGCTCACCATGCCACCCCAGTTTACACCCAGCCATATGCAAATCAGTCTAGACCCTGTGCCTCATGGGAACAACCAGACCGAAATGCCAAGCCAGTTCCTCCCTGAACAGGAAACAAGCATCCTGGGATCGGTTTCGGGGCATCACCCTTCATCAGCCAGGCTAGCTTGAATCTAGTGGCACAGTGAGCCCAGGACCCACGTCTGGGCATAACCAGCGCACTTAGGGCGAGAAAGCAAAAGACACACAGATGATGGACGGATTGCAGAGCAAACAAACATTCACCCCCAGTCAATAGATCTGGGTTAAATCCATTGTTCTTTTGCTCACCATGGCACCCCAGTTTAGACCCAGCCAGATGCAAATCAGTCTAGACCCTGTGCCTCATGGGAACAGTCGAGACCGAACTGCCAAGCCAGGTTCTCCCTGGACCGGAAACAAGCATCCTGGGACCGGTTTCGGGACATCACCCCTCATCAGCCAGGCTAGCTTGAATCCAGTGGCACAGTGAGCCCGGGACCCATGTCTGGGCATACCCAGCGCACTTAGGGCGAGAAAGCAAAAGACACACAGATGATGGACGGAATGCAGCGCAAATCAAACATTCAACCCAGTCAATAGATCTGGGTTAAATCCATAATTCTTTTGCTCACCATGCCACCCCAGTTTAGACCCAGCCATGTGCAAATCAGTCTAGACCCTGTGCCTCATGGGAACAGTCCAGACCGAACTGCCAAGCCAGGTCCGACCTGGACCGGAAACAAGCATCCTGGGACCAGTTTTGGGGCATCCCCCCTCATTAGCCAGGCTAGCTTGAATCCAGTGGCACAGTGAGCCCGGGACCCACGTCTGGGCATACCCAGCGCACTTAGGGTGAGAAAGCAAAAGACACACAGATGATAGACAGAATGCAGAGCAAATCAAGCATTCACCCCCAGTCAATAGATCTGAGTTAAATCCATTGTTCTTTTGCTCACCATGCCACCCCAGTTTACACCCAGCCATATGCAAATCAGTCTAGACCCTGCGCCTCATGGGAACAGTCCGGACCGAACTGCCAAGTCAGGTCCTCACTGGACCGGGAACAAGCATTCTGGGACCGGTTTGGTGGGCATCACCCCACATCAGCCAGGCTAGCTTGAAACCAGTGGCAGAGTGAGCCCGGGATCCACATCTGGGCATGCAGGGCGCACTTTGGGCGAGAAAGCCAAAGACACACAGATGATGGACGGAATGCAGAGCAAATCCAACATTCACCCCCCAATGAATAGATCTGGGTTAAATCCATGGTTCTTTTGCTCACCATGCCACCCCAGTTTAGACCCAGCCGTATGCAAATCAGTCTAAAGCCTGTGCCTCATGGGAACAGTCCAGGCCGAACTGCCAAGCCAGGTCCTCCCTGGACCGGAAACAAGCATCCTGGGACCGGTATCGGGGTGATCCAGCGCGATAGCCAGGGATGGATATTTCACACACAAGTACAACTTGGAGAAAAATGCTTCAATGGGCCCATATGCATTTATCCTGTAATCCAAAAACACTTCCCTGGCTAAAAATTACTCTGGGGTCAATTTTATTATTCTCTTAGATTCTGATTAGTTTATTCTCTGGAAATTCACATATTGGATTAAATACCATTTCGAGATCTAACTAATCTTCACAAATCAACACTCTTCCTTTGGTCGATGGACCATTAGTTGAGTTAGTTGATGGTGATATTAACAATTTCTTAACTAACTTTTAATGGAAAATAACCACAGACTCTGAGTAAGATTTATAAGTTTTATCTAAAGTTCCAGTCATAAGTTGAACGCTCATTAATACAAATTCACAGTGCAAACTCCATCAACTTTCATGGGAGAGAAATATTCTTTTACCAATTACATTCAAAATCACAGACACATTCAACAAATCAATGCATTAAGAGTGGATAGATGTAGAGACAAAAGGCATAATAAATCATACATTTGCAAAGATATGCAAATTTAAGACAGAATAATAGTTACCCAAAAGTGATAACGGAAACCCAACTCTCTGGCCAAAAAGGGCTGGTGGAGGTCCCCTGATGAAGAATCATGTGACAAAGACTATAGGACAGAATCAGGACAGAGTTATACTTACTAAACTTCTCTACAGACCCGACGCACCGGGGCGCATCCCTCACTTACACTCTCTCCCTCCTCGATATTCTTCCGGCATCATCGATCTAATCAAGTGTCTTTCATAGGTGAATCTTCCCAGTCTGTTCTCGCTTTTCACAGCAGCAGTAGTTCTTGCCTCTCTCTTGCACTCGTGCTTGCCTCGCCTCGCTTACATGCATGACAACTCTTAAAATTTAAGTCACTCTAGTTATAGTCTTCATTTCTGCATGTCCCACCCTCAAAAGTTACAAATCTTGATGAAATACGAACTCTGATTGGGCAGGGAAAGGGGAGTTGTCATTACCTCACGCTGACATGTTTAATTTCTTAATAAACTCTTTTGTCTAGCAAACCCATCCCCTTTAGCTCATTTAATATTCTGTCTCACTTCCTTTCTCATGTATTTAATGTTACAAATCAAAACACATTTCAATACAGTTCCACAGTCGAGAAGAGGTTTCACACGGCGGTTGTCCTTGGCTCTTGGCAGCCTGTCAGTGACACGGTCAGCAGGTCACATCACTATTACACTGTGCATGTCTAGCTCGCAACCATTTTCGTCGCCATCTTTGTCTCTTGTATGCAACATGAGGCCCAAACGTACACTATTAATAAAGGAATCATAAACAGATGTTAATTTCTCAAATAAGTGATTTTCACTGTTCACCACCCACTTCTACTCTATCCCATGTTATTTTCTTCTTCGTTAAGCAAAAGCATTAGCAGCAACAGCTCTCTTTAAATTCAGGCAAGCATATGCCAGGCACGTGGTGCCTCAAGCCCTAATGTTAGTAATTTCTGCGCATGCGTGAGAGTTTTCCCTCTCAAAACGGGTTAGTCACGTTACTATCTACGTAATTCTAATTCGCACATGCGCAAAAGAGTTTTCCATTTTAAAGCGGGTTTTAGTTGCGTTGCGTTCTATTTTCATTAATTAAGCATGCGTAAAGCTCTTATCCCCATATGTAAATGTTGTGCGTGTATATTAATTTTGTTTTCTTTATTATTTCTAATAATTAGTACGGTTAATGAGGGATTTATCCGAGCAAGTTTCGTTTTCTTGAATCCTTGCTCCATCAATCCCCCCTCTGATGGCATTTTAGAGCCATCATAAAATACCCATCATTACCAAGTGCCTACTTTGTCTATTTAAATTTTAGTATCTTCTTCTTTTTCTACTATTTCTTCTATTTTTCTTTTCATTCCCACTTCTTTTATTTTATCATATAAATTTCCTTTCATTTCCTCTAATTCGACTTCTTCTCTATTTCTCTTTCTTCTCATTCTTTTATACTTTATTTCAGCCACCATTTTTGCTCTTGTTTTGTTCTTGCAACATCTATACATCATCGTTAATATCAGTGCTCTTACTGTTATTGAAATTACTGGTATTAGGATTTTCCCTAATAAACTACTTCCTACAGTGGAAAACCAACTACCTATAGTGGAAATACTTTTACTAAATCTTTCCCAGACACCGTCAACCTCCAGTTGGGTCAAATTGTCATGAATCTTTGTAATATTCTTAATATATCCCTAAATTCCTTTACTTTTGTCTGGGATATATGTACAGCAATGTTGGACTTTCAACATGCCACAGACTCTACCCTCTTTTGCCAATAAAATATCAAGGGCAAGTCTATTTTGCAAAACCATAAATCTGATTGCAACCATTTCAGTATTGATCATTAAGAATCCTCCAGCAGTATCTGTTGATAAACGATCAACTACTGTAGACAATTGACGTATTTTATGTGAATTCAATACGACTCCAACTGCCGGTATCAGTGCACCAAATATGTCACTTACTATTTCTGAAAAACTTGCTCTTTTACTTCTTGTTAGTCCTTTACTTATTACATCCATTTCATTGTTCTTAGTTATGTGATATACCTTCGGGAATACAATGCCAATGTAGCAACTACCATACCATCGTGCGGGCAACCTGTAATAGGCATTTTTACCGCACACGTAATAAATACCTGGCAAAACAGGATCAGTTCCCCTTTCAGTCCCCGTCCCCCCATGATTAGGAAGGTATGTTCACATTCACTAGTACCAATGAAAATGCTGTTATATTCTGTTTTTAGTCTATGTAGGCAGAATTTTCCCAATTTCATCAAGTCTCGAGACATCGCAGCATGAGTCTCGCCTTTCTTATAGTCCCCCTCCTGAGTAGCCCATAGTGGTACATGTGACTTCTGCTCAACAGCTTTCTTTTGAAAATCCTGCCTTCTTTCTTCTACTAAATTTAGAAAATCCTTTTCTTCATCACGCAATATGCAAGTTAAATTGTTCTTATGCGCATATGTTTTATCTATTGGGTTCGTTGTTAAGAAGAACTCGCCCATAAATTCTGCATCTTTAGCACTATTCACTGGATTCATATTTCTTCTAATAGGAATTTCTGAAAATACTAAATCTAAATTTGAGTAATAGTATTGGAATTTGCCAGTAACATAGAACAAACTAGACACAACACTATATGACGCACCATAAGTTAATGGAAGATGGTGATATATCACACCTTCTGAGACAGAAGTAGGTAGTTTCATACATACATAACAGTCACTCACATCCATCGTTTCAACATATAGATAAAGAAGTTTAGTAAATACATTTAACGACGAATCACTATTTGATTTGTCATGATGATACATTTTCTCATTCTTTTGCTCCAAACTTGTGGTAGTCGTTCTTTTAGTAACTGCATTAATTCGATCACTTGTATTAGTGTTATTTCTGATATTAGTTACCATTAGAACAGGTATCACAATAGTTAACAATAACCACATTAGCATTAGTAAAATGACACTGCACAAACAAAATTTAACACATCTTCGTTTTAGACTAGATTTCGGATGTTCAGTCACTTTTGTTTCTGCCATTTTTAGTATTCTTAAAAATTATCAATATCTAAATTTATTTCTTCTAAACTCTAAATTTCTTTCTAAAAAAACAATTTTTTTTTTAAATGATTCTTTGTGTGATCCCACACTTCAACAGCTTTTCAACTTTGATTCCCCTTTTTCTTTATTTTCTTTTCTTCTCTGGTTTCTTTATTCTGTTCTTTATTTGTTCATCATTTCCACCTTCTTACGTCAAAGAATTTTCTTTTAAGTTGTTTTCAATTTGCTTTCATCAATTCCTTCAATAGGAACACTTTCCTGTTCTTCGTTTAGATTAAGATTTTCAAAGTCCTCAAGGATGACGTACGTCCATTCAGGAGTTTTATATTGTCTATTTGGAACTTTCACTCTTTTTGATCTTCGTAAAGATTTTCTTCTCAATTGTTCTTGCTCAGTTTGACTTGATGTTTCATTTACTTGTTCTTGTTCTTTCCCTGGTTTTTTTCTCAAAATATATCTTAATCTTTTTACTCCACTTGACCTGTGACTTTCTTTCCTGATCCTCTTTGTTTGTACGGCCTTTTCACCTTCTTCACCTATCTCTAATGTTCTTTTATTTTCATTTTCTTTTAGCTGAACTTTTTCTGGACTTTTTAATTTTTGTCCTTCTGTTGATTGAGTCTCTTCTTGGTCTTTCAGTCCTTCCTTCCCTACCTCTAATTGAGCTTGATCTGATCTTCCTGCAGTAGATTCTTCTGTTGACTGAATTTGTTCTGGACTTGTCAGTTTTTCTGTTTCCTCTTGTGTTTGAGCTAGATCTGGTTTTTCTGTTTCAATTCGTTCTGGTCTTTCAATTTCTTGCTCTTCTTCGGTCTCTACAGCAATTTCTTGAGACCCAGTATCTGGTGCCCACTCTACTTGACTTGTACTTGGTTGTTCATCATCGATGTTTTCTTCAGAGTCTGTCTCTCTGATTTCTTCGACTTCACAACTTTCAGCTTCTGGCTCTTCTCTCCGCTCTACCAGTGGCTGCTCTTGTCGTTCGAGTGGACTTGGGACCATTTGTGTATGACTGGCATGTATCCAATTTGGCAAGCCAAAACACTTCACTGCTGTTGTTGTGACCAATATAATCTGATGAGGTCCCTTCCACCTGGGTTCTAAACATGACTTTCTTGTGTGCTTCTTTAGCATAACCCAGTCTCCTGGACACAAATCATGAGCTTGATTCGGCTGTTTTGCGATTGCATCTTCTCCAACCTGGTGAGACACAGAACATACCAGATCAGCTAGTCCCTTACAATAGTCCAATATTAGATCATCAGTTATATGCATCAGTTTCTTTCCAGGTACAAATGCTTGTCTCATTGCTCTTCCCATGAGATTTTCATGAGGACTCAATCCTGTTCTTCTGTCAGGAATACTTCTAAGGCTCATCAATACAAGGGGTAAAGCATCAAGCCATTTTAGTGAAGTGGATGCACACACCTTTCCTAACCTAGATTTTATTGTGCCATTAAGCTGCTCAACCACTCCAGAAGCCTCTGGACGATAGGCACAATGTAATTTCTGTTCAACTTTGAGAGCTGTACAAATCAGTTTGATTACCTCATTATTAAAATGAGGTCCTCTATCTGAGTCTAAAGTGACTGGAAATCCGAATCTAGGTATGAGCTCTCTCAACAGTAGTTTGGCAACTGTGAGACTGTCATTCCTTCTCGTGGGATAGGCTTCTACCCATCGAGAAAACAGGCACACAATGACAAGGACATACTTTAAACCGTTGCACGTTGGCAGCTCAATGAAGTCAAGTTGCAATCTTGTGAATGGTCCCTCTGCTTTTCCAATTTTTCCCCAACTAACAACTGTATTTCTACCTGGGTTTTGTTGTTGGCATATCAAACACCGCTGGCAGAGACTCTCTGCAACGAGTCTAAACTTGGGAATATACCATGTCTGCCTAAAGTGTCTAATCATGGCATCCCTCCCAATGTGTGTAGCTCCATGATATACTCTTGCCATTTGTGATAATAGACTGTCTGGCATTACTGATCTTCCATCTGGACACACCCATACTTCATCATCTGTTCTTCTTGTGCATCCTGATTTAATCCAGAGTTCCTTTTCTTTTGGATCTGCCTCATCCTGTAACTGTCTAACTTCATCCCATGTTTCAAAAGCAGAGAAAAACATTAGTTGACAATTGGTAGCTTCTTTTTCCAACTCTCTGTTCAAAGACGTATTTCGAGCACAAAATTGTGCAACTTGGTCAGCGTACCTATTACCCAGTGTCACATAATCATTTCCTGACTTATGTGCGGCTCATTTGACCACTGCAATATCTTTTGGCAACTGTAGTGCTTCCAAAAGTTCTTTGACATTTTTACTGTTTCTGATAGGAGAACCTGAAGAAGTCAGAAATCCCTTTTGCATCCATATTTGGCCAAAGTCATGCACAATCCCAAAACCATATTGACTATCAGTGAATATGGTTACTCTCAACTTTTCCCAATTTTACATGCTTTAGTTAAGGCTACCAATTCGGCTATTTGTGCAGACTTGACTCCTCTTAAACAGGATGCTTCTATAATAGCAGATATTGTACATACAGCATAGGCAGAACTCAGTTCTCCATTTTGTTTTCGCAAGCATGACCCATCAACAAACAATACATAATCTGATTCTCCCAATGGGACATCAAAAATGTCCGGTCTGGGGGGCGTGGCTTCGGAGCCGAAGCAAATGGCGGCGTGCTGAGGGAGCTCCGTCCGTCGGGTCTCTAAAACCCGATAAATCCGACCATTCCAGCCGTGAAAGAGCAACCAAAGCTCAGGCGCCGACAAGCGGAAAGGCAAAGCAATCGAATTTCCGGAGGAGAAGCGGTTCATGGACACTTGTCGGGCCGCTTGCCGGTGTGACGCAGCTGCGAGTGCCACACTAACGAGGCTCCCGGAATACGGAGGCGGGCCCGACTGCAGAGTGGAACGGCCGGAGAACATCTAGCCGGTGGCGGAGTAAGCAGCGACGAGCCCCAGAGCAGGCGGGAGTGGATTTGGTGAAGCGGCATAATTGAGCACAGAGGCCCCGGGCGAAAAAGCGAAGTGCGGCTGTGGCCGCGAATGGTCGTGTGAACGGCGGTGCGTCCCTGGGCCCTGGGTCGCGCTCCCAGGACACAGTATTGGTGACTCCGGCGTCACGAGAGCCCCGGAACAACTGAGGTGAGCCGCTCTGGCGCGGAGAATCAACTCTGGAGGCTGCCGTGGCGCTGATCTGCCCCTAGGACGCCCCGCGCCACAGTTATTCGGGGTCTGGACTGGTGATGACGTGTGCACCGGGAGTGTGAATGCCAGGGCATTGGAGCGCTGAGCCATGCAACATACCGCTGCAGTCTGGGAGCCCCGGGGGGGTGTGCCGTGTTTGGTGTCCAGCTGACCCTTTGAGCATCAGTGGAGTGAGCGCGCAGCGGGCCCTGCGCCTGAGGTGGGGACATAGCAGGGAACGAGCAAGGGGGTCCCAGCCAGACCAAGAGGCACCTATAGACTTTTGCAACAACACCATTGTGTGCAGGTGCCCCGAGAAGGTGGGACCGGAGACGACTCATACCTGGTGCAGACAAATCCGGACTTCTAATGAAGAGGGCAGTGATTGCGGTGTAGTGACTGGTGGTTACCGGGTCATCACTGGGCGAGGCTGAGGTGAGCAACGCGGCTGTAGCGGCGAGCACGCAGATCCTCTTTACAAGGAGAGCTGAGCGAGTGGCGCGCTCCCACACAGTGACCAGTTGAGGCATCACTGGTTGGCTGTCCGGCACCTGTGGGGAGAGAGAGTGGGAAGCCCAACTGGACCTTTTGCGTTGCGGTAATGCAGGACTCAGGGGGGACGGTCTCCAGAGCCGCACCCAATACAGTTTGTCTCAAGGCGTGACCGCCGTGGAATACAAGCGCCCCACCAAATGAAGCCCAAGGGGCAGGCCGGAGCACAGTCGAACAAGATGGACAAATATGCGGTGCCACTCCCCGCGACGGTGTCACAATCTGAGGTGCCAGAGGAACAGGCGGAACCCTCGCTTAGCACCATCATGGCGGCCATTGCGGATCTTAAGGGGACGAAAGACCCAAAAATTGACGCAGTAACACTAGATGTCAACCTCCTGCGCGCAGACTTCCGGAAACTGTCGGAAAAAAGTTTCGACCACCGAAACTCAGGTCACACAATTGGAATCCAGCACAAAGAGTCTGGAAGAGAGGGTCCAGGCTCTTACAAAGCAGCAAGAACTTATGGCGGCCAAGCTGGAGGAGCAGGAAGGGTGGGCAAGAAGGAACAATATCCGCGTGGTGGGAGTGCCGGAGGGAATGGAGGGACCTAGTATGGACTTATTCTTCGAGGATTTGATCCTAAACCACCTCAAGCCAAAACGTCTCTCAGTACATTTCACTATTGAGAGAGCGCACAGAACTCTCATTCCCAAACCCAGGCCAGGGGCTCTGCCGCGCACGATTATTGCTCGGATCGTTAATTACCGGGATAGAGATGCCATCCTGCAAACGGCACGTCAGCATGGTGACTTGTTGCACGAGAACGCTGTGATTAGATTCTTCCCGGATTTCACACTCAAAGTACAGCGGCAGAGGCGTGTTTTCGAAGCTGCGAAAAAGGAGTCGTGGGCCAAGGAACTCAGATACTCTATGATGTACCCAGCCAAATTGAGAGTGGAAGTGGGTGGTAAAGTGTGGTTCTTTGGAACTCCGGAGGAAGTCATGGACTGGCTGGAGGCTGGTGTACCGTCGGACCCAACTTGCAAAAAGGAAAACGTCATCAGAGAAGCAGGTCAGCCGGAGCGGAAGCGGACTGATTTGTGTAGCGGAAAGATGACGCATGGAGGGTCTGGAATTGGTGGAGGCAGTCCCACGATGAACCACGAACAGTAAAGTTGGGGACACATGGGGGGTAAACACTGAAGGGGGATGAACAATGTATGTGGGCACAAGATCGTATGCCTAGAATTGCCTGCTATTGTAGTAAGCTGCAATTATGTTCAGTATAGGACTAAAATGTAGGTTGCTCATACCATGGGGGAGGGGGCTCGGGGAGGGTGTCACAGGAGCTCGGTACCGACCATCCCCACTGTTGACAGGTTTGTTTGGGGCGACAGGCACTCTGCGAGTTGGGGTGGTGGGAGTTGCAACGCTCACCAGCACTGTAACAGGGAGGGGGGTGGGGACAGGGGGGATTGTCTAATTTTGTTGAAGTTATTTACAATAAAGCCAGCTATTTCGTGATGTATGTAGGCGTTCATGGGTGGCTACAAGTCAAGAGATGCATGATGAGACAACGACGACAGGGATGGCATCGCAGGAGCAGGTAGCTAGACAGGGGACAGCCCGGGCAGCCTGTGGAGGGCAGCGGGGGGTATGCAGGGAGTCAACAGCCTAAATATTTTATCCTGGAATGTAAACGGGCTGGGGAATTGTATCAAGCATAGTATCGTGCTTCAATATAAGCACTGGCACTCCCCGAGTATTGTATTGCTTCAGGAAATGCATCTCAAGGGACAGAGGTACAGCGCACTAGATAGATATGGCTATAGATTGGTAGCTCATGCGGGTTATACTTCAGGATCCTGTGGAGTAGGAATCTTGGTTAAGGTTGGGACATTGCTAGTGGTCGATAAAGTGTGGCACGATCCCTTGGGTAGATTTGTGGCTCTTGCTGGGAGCTGGGAGGGAAGGGCTATTAATTTGGTTTCCTGTTACATTCCGCCAATGGCCCGCTCCGAGGCGTTTGCAGCTCTGGGAGTCCTTCTGGTGGATCTCCCCCAGGAGTACTGGTACTGGGAGGGGACATGAACTCTACTATGCACTCCGAACTGGACAGAGACACTGAGGCTGCCAGGATTAGGGGGGGTGGAGCCGCTTCCCGCATTTACAGAGGCGCTTGGGCTGATTGATCTTTGGAGGTTACATAACCCGGGCATCCGGCAATATACCTTTTATTCCGCTGCCCATGCTAGTTACTCATGTTTAGACCATATATTGACACACCGAGGCGGTGAGGGCTGGTTTCTCAATGCCAGAATTGGACCTCGGGTATATCGGACCACTCTCCGGTGGAAATTACTGTGAGAGGCCCGACCCGCCAATACGCCTTACCACCCAGGCTGAATGCATGGTTTTTCAAGAATAAAGAAAACGCCCAGAAAGTTAAGGAAAGAGCGCAGCTTTACTTCCAGGAAAATGAAGGGTCGGGCGAGCGGGCGGATATTCTTTGGGAAGCGTTTAAGCCGGTAATGAGAGGATATGTCCAAGCCTGTAGCGGGATAGAAAATAAGGAAAAGAAGTCGCGCTGGGATAAGTTGGAGACAACATTACTTGATTTGGAGGCACTTTATTTGGAGGGAGGTAGGAAAGACAGGGAGTTGGCACATCAAATAGACCTTAAGAGACACGAATTGCAAGATATGGCAACTAATGCAGCTCGGTCGATGCCACTGGCCACACAACACAGAGTATACGACCTGGGGGATAAAGCCAATAAAATGATTGCATGGCTGGAAAAACGCGATAGAGAGAGGAATTGGGTGGCGGAAATACGGGACAGGGATGGGAACGCACACTCGGAGGGAGAGGCCATAGCACGGGTGTTCGCTGACTACTATGAGGAACTTTATGACTCGACCCCGGCGGCCCAGGATTGTTCCGAGCTTCTGGAGGAGATGCGCCTTCCGGTACTAACATAGGACGATAGAGACTCGATAGATAGGGACATAACGGAGGAAGAAATAGTGGGCGCCATACAGGATCTGCAGGCGGGGAAGGCACCGGGACCCAATGGGCTACTGGTGGAACTTTTCAAATGTACGGCCTCCACACTGGCTCCACACCTACTAGCCATGTTCGAGGAGGTGAGAGACCGTGGTTCACTGCCAATTGACCAGCGAACAGAGACTATTGTAGTGATCCCTAAGACCGGTAAACCGGCAGATCAGTGCGGCTCGTATCGGCTGATATCGTTGCTGAATTTGGAAGTTAAAATTTTGGCTAAGGTTTTGGTGAATCGACTTTTAGTGCCAATTCTTACTCTGATACATCCTGACCAGTCAGGTTTCATGCCTAACCGTAGCACCAGACTCAATTTGCGACGCTAATATGGGGTAATGCACTTGGTAAGGACCAGTCCGGGGGTGGAGGTGGCGCTGCTGTCACTCGACGCCCGCATGGCGTTCGACAGTATTGAATGGAACTATCTCTTCGAAGTCTTGAAGAGGTTTGGCTTCGGGCCCCGGTTTATCTCCTGGATCCGGTTCCTATATACGCAACCTATGGCAAGGGTCCCTGTTAATGGCTCGGTGTCACGCCCCTTTGTCTTGCGGAAGGGCACACGGCAGGGGTGCCCCATCTCACCAATTTTGTTTGCCTTGACGCTTGAGCCTTTGGCGGCATGGGTCAGAGGGGATCCGGTAATATCGCGTATCTAGGGGGTGACCAGTGGGAGGAACGAATATCGTCATATGCCGACGATGTCCTCTTATACGCAACGAGACCCCGGTTTACTATAAATAGGCTGCTCTAGATCTTTGGACTCTTCGAGGGCTACTCAGGCTATCAGATCAATTGGGATAAGTCCCTTCTATATATGTTGTCTGATGGACCTCCCCCGCACCTGGGGCCTGCCTCCAAACTCCAGATTAAAACCGGTTTTAAATATCTGGGAATACAGATTGAAAAGTCTGACGTAGCGTTCCTGGAAAAGAATCTGAAACCGCAATTGAATCGCCTGAAAAGCGATGTTGTACATTGGAGGAAGCTGCCAATCTCCCTTGATGGGAAGAGCTGTTCTCTTCAAAATGATGTCGCTGTCACGCATTTTATACGTTATACAAAATACCCCCTGCCCAATACCAGAAAAATTCTTTGGGGACATAGACAGTGAATTGAGAACATTGCTGTGGGACGGGAGGGGCGCACGGATAGCATTGGCCAAACTGCAGAAGGGGGTGTATTGGCCATTCCCGATATTCAAAAGTACTATTGGGTGTCACAACTGATGGTCATTAATGACTGGGTCTTTGCAGATAGGAACGATCCAGCATATAGAGTCAATCACTGGGCGATGGGGGCGCGAGGCTACTTGCGGGCGCTATATGGTCGGGCGAGACAGGATGGTATGCCCCCGCACACTCAATTAGTACGAATGGCGTGGAATAAGGCCACTCAATTCCTGGGTTGGGCGGGACGGCTGACGGAGCAGACACCCTTGTGGACCAGTGAGATGCTTCGGGAGGTGGGTCGACTACAGGGCTTCGCGAAGTGGAAACTAATTGACATTGTTCGTTTGGGGGATGTGAGGCGGAGACATGCTGTGTTGACGTTTGCAGAGCTACAAGCAGAATTCCAGTTGGCACCCACGGAACATTATAAATACTTGCAATTGAAGCATGCACTGGGCAGTTATCTTAAGGATGGGGACCAGATCCCCGAGTATAGCCCATTAGAAGACATATTATTGTTGGACCCAATCCCAGAGAAGGCATTGACCTGTACGTATAAAAAAATTATAAATAACTCACCAGACTTATTAGCCAAGGTGCGAGAGGCGTGGAAGTCCAACTTGGGATTATTGGAGGACGATGACTGGGTGGAGGCATTGCAGAGTCCCAGGGAGGTGGCAATCCGGGCACGCTTTAGATTGGTCCAGCTGCGGATCCTACATAGGTCCTACTGCACCAGTACCCTTATGTTTAAACTAGGGCGCATCTCCACTGAGGAGTGTCAGAGGGGGTGTACGCAGAAGGGAACGTTTTTCCATATCCTACGGGACTGCCCGATAATACAGATATACTGGCGGAGGGTGGTCCGGACTATGTCAGAAGTGTTGGAGCAGGAAGTCCCTCTGGATGCCAGATGGCTTATATTGTGTGTGTCAGGGGAACTGAATTGGCCCAAATATCAACGAATCTGGCTACAGGTGGCAGCAATGGTTGCAAAGAGGAATGTTGCAGGGGCGTGGGGGGCAATTCCACCGCCTAAAGTCTCCCAATAGAAAAGGGACTTGGACTGGTGTTGTGCAGCAGAGAAGACAATTTATGACAGTAAGGAATGCCCCAAGAAATGGGAGCAAATTTGGCAGCCATGGGAAGCTTACAGGGGATTGGGGAGGGTTCTCGACTAGTTTGGCGGGGTGTGCGCAAGGACCAAGGGGGTGGGACAGGGGCCCTACAAAGGGACTGTCAATTCCATAATATGTCTGTGCAATGTAATATGTATATCCCATTGAACGTGAAGGTAATTCAAAGACAGTTTGTGATCATGATTATGAATGCTGACTACTGTTTCAATAAAAAGAAGTTTAAAAAAAAAAATGTCCGGTCTGGGCTTTGTACACATCTCTGTCAAATCCAAACAATCATGATCCACCTCTTCTTTTATTTGATCACAGTATGGGTCCGGCAACAACGTTGCTGGATTTAGTGTGGTACATCTTATCACACTTATATTTTCAGCACCCAAAATTACTCTTTCATACTTAGTCAGCCGACTAGGGGTCAAATGCTGAGTACGAGTCCTTGTTAAAAGGATCTCAACAGAATGTGGCAAATATACCTTTAAAGGATGTCCCATCACAATTGATTCACTCTGCTCCAAACTCACACAAGTAGCAGCTACTGCTTTTAAGCAGCCAGGCAATGCTGCAGCCACTGAATCTAGAGTGGCAGAAAAATATGCCACTGGACGTCGTGTCAATCCATGTCTCTGTGTTAAAACTGAAAGTGCACATCCTTCTCTCTCACAGCAGAACACAGCAAATTCTTTCGTATAATCAGGCATTCCTAATGCTGGGGCTTGACACAAACAATTCCTCAGTTTTACAAATGCGTCTTCACTTTCATCATCCCATTCAATCGGATCTATTTGATCCTTTCGTGTCATTTTTATTAGTGCCTTTGCAAGCAGTGAAAATCCACTGATCCACTGACGACAGTATCCAACCACTCCCAAAAACATTCGTACTTCTTTCTTAGTTTTAGGTAAGCTCATTTGTCGAATCACTTTTATTCTCTTTGGTGTCACTTTTCTAACTCCTCTTTCTATCTTGTGTCCTAAATATTGAACTTCTTGTTGGCAAAACTGTAATTTTTCTGGTGACACCTTGTGTCCACCTTCTGCAAATGGTTCAGTAAAGCAATTGTGTCAGTAACACAAGCTTCTCGTGTCTTTGATGCCACCAATAGGTCATCAATATACTGAACCAAGACTGAATTTCCTGGCATAACCAAAGTCTCCAAACATTTTTTCAGAATCTGATTGAAAATCGAGGGACTCTCTGTGTACCCTTGTGGAACTCGGCACCATGCCAAAACACGGTGTCCGAACCGGAATGCAAAAAGATATTGGCTTTCTTGATGCAATGGAATTGAAAAGAATGCTTGGCACAAATCAATCACTGTGGACCAACGCGCATCCCAAGGTATCTGATAAAGGTTTACTGCTGGATTCGGTACTACAGGACAACAGGGCACTACTATTTTATTGATTTTCCTCAAATCTTGCACTATTCTATATTTCCCACTAGGCTTTTTAAGCCCCATGATTGGCGAGTTACAAGGACTGCTCAATATTTCTTTTAGAATACCTTGTTCAATCATTTGATCAATTACTGGGGCAACTCCTGCTTTCACTTCAGGACTCATTCTGTATTTTGGTGTGTTTGGATATATTGCACCTTCTTTCACCACAATTTTAATTGGGTCTACATTTGCCATTAGACCAATTTCTTTTCCTGTAAAATCCCACACATCTGATTTAACTGTATCTCCCAGTTCATCAGGTAAACTGCTTTCTGTAAGAAGCGAAAACATCTCATCCACTTCTGTTCCTTGTTTTGCTAACATCATTTTGAAAGCGATATCTTCATCAGGTGTTTGGAAAGCAATACCATCAGGTTTACAATAGATGGTACAGTTCATTTTGCACAACAAGTCCCTCCCTAACAAGTTTACTGGACTTGAATCACACACCACAAACCGACGCATGTCTTTGAAATTCCCAATATTCACTTCTATTGGTTTAGTGACTGGAGTTTTTATGTGCTTATTTGAGACTCCTACAACTTGGATAGTTTCTCCCGAGAGGGGTAGGTTCAGTATTTCTGCTGCTCTCACAGTAGAACGGGTAGCACCAGTATCCACTAGGAAAGTGATGTCATTACCTTCCACTTTTCCATCAACAAATGGACCTGACTGATCTACCGCCAAGGATGCGCCAAGCACGCACTCTTCTCCCCCCTCAGGCACCGTCATTGGGACATTTCCGCATCACTCTCATTACTTTGCATCCAATATTGTTGAACCGTCTGTGTATTCTTACCACTTTCTCCACGAAATCCGGTGTTCACACTGTATCTCTGCACCTGAGCGTTCACATTGTTGGGCATAGGGGCTTGTGGCACCTGCAACTGAGGAGTAACCACCTGTTGCTATTGTTTTTGATTCACAACCACCTCATTCTGCATCTGTGGATTTAAAATTTGATTTACCCCATTATTCTGTTGAATAGTTCTACACTCGTTCTTCAAATGTCCAAGCTTTCCGCATCCATGACAAGGATATTTCTTTTTCGCTTCCTCTCTACTTATTTGTCCTTTTCCTTTGTTCCCATTTGTCACTTGACTATTCTGATTCTGCCCATTCATCTGGTTATCATTTTTAGAACCAGATGTTGCCTCTTGGTGTTCTGCTAACTTCACTTGTGCCCACATCATTTTCTCATTTAACTTTTTGTCTTTGGCATCAATGTCATCACTGCAGTACTTTGCATATTTCAAAATGTCGTCAATCGGCTTACTTTGCCAGCACAGCATATGCTGTTGAATCATCTGACTAATTTCTGACCTTAATCCATACATAACCTATACACAAAATGTCCCATATCCTTATCACCAATATTTTCAAATCCACTATACTGCTTAAATACTTGTAATAGCCTCTCATAATACATGTGCACTGACTCTTTTGGTTCTTGGGTTGTTCTATCTATCTTTACCCAATCTGTTTCTTTGGGAGGAATTTTCCATTTCAAGAAAGTAATCACTTGTTGATACTTCTTCATCACATCTTCTGAAGGTGCACCTGTCTTTGCATCTCTGGGATATTCTTCATTTGGCCAATCAATAGTAATTTTACATTCTGTCCACAAATCAGTTGGTACCACTATATCAAACAAGCCATCCAAATCCTTTAATAGTGCCTTTGAGACTTTCACAAACCTCTTTACCTGCTTGTACCATTCAACTGGCTTCTCTCTTAATCTGGGAAAATCATTTGTAAAAGACAAAATATCCTGTCTAGACCAAGGAACATGAACATATCCACCACCAAGAACTTCTCTCATCGGACACACTCTTTCCACCTGTTCTGTTTCTCTCAATGGGTATGCGGATGTTTCCTTTGTAGCTGCCTCATCCCTTTTCTTTGTCCATCTACCTCTCCATCGGTCTGCATCTCCCCATTTCTTCAAAATACACATTAATTCTTTTATCTGTAATCTTCTTCCTGATGCATTCAAGCTTTCTAAATCCTTTTCAGTAAATTCTGATCTATATGGTTTTTGTAATATTTTCGACTTTTCTACATCAATTCCAAATTCTGAAGCCACTTCTACTATTTTCTCATGAAGATTCTTTGCTCTCCACGTTATACTTTTACACAAGAACAACAATTCTTCATCTCTGTATGAACCTAATCTTTCTGGGCTTATAGTACCAATAATCATTTCTTCTAAAGCCACTTTCAATTTGGCTACATCTATGTTTAGTGTTTGGGGTTTTTTCTTGTCTAATCCTTTTGCCCACTCCTCTAAATCTTCTGGCGAAAATCCTTTAGAGTTTCCTGCTACTGGGATAACAATCAGTTCCTTTCTCCTTTTATTTACTGGTGAATTTCTTTTCGGAGTTTCAATCACTGTTTCAATATTAGGGAGATCTAGTAATGAGACATTCGAATCGGTTTCCCTGGTTTGATCTTCTGACACAACTATCTCTTTTCTAACATTATTATGTGAGACTGTCTCTGTTTGCAATCTCGGGGGGTCTCGTTTATCCCCATATAATGGAATAACAGGACCAATAGTTACTGGTACTGTCAAGGCTTCAGCATTTAAACCTAACTGATTTATTTTCTGTATTATCTCTTCTTTGGTCTTATTCAATGTATCCCTTTCTTTTTCCTGTAATGCTCGGGTAACTGTTGGATCATATAAAACCTGTGGAACTAATGGAGTTCCCATCATTGGTGCACTTGGGGTTGTTTCTCTAGCATTTTCTTGGTAAGGTGGAGGTCTTTTGACTAAAATGTCCTCCAATAACTCATCATCAGATTCATCACATCCTGTTCCTGTTATACCTAAATGTTTCAATTTTTCTTTACACTTGCTCCCTACTTGATCCTCAGCCATCAATACTGGATACAAGCCTTCCGTTACTACAGCTCTTCTCCATCTTTTCATCTGATCCCCTCGAGTATCAAACGGATATCTGGGGAAAAATCCTCTATGTATTCTTCTACCTCCTCTGCATTTCTCTCGCTCAAATGCCTCAACTTCCCACTCCTCTAAAGCTTCATACTGCGTTAACCTTGGACTAGGTTCTAATGTATTCATCCGATTTCTTAAATTCTGAAGAATCCTCACATTAAACGTACCATGTTCAGGAAATGCTAAAACACTATCATCTTTCGTATATTCTACCCAATTTTCCAACCAAACACAAGTATGATATCCCCGTTCCATCATCATAAAAGAAGCAGGCGTATCAGGAGGTGGCATAAGAATTCCTTCTCTGGTCACTACACGTTTATCCTTTTTAAAGAAATTCTTGATTTTAATAATCAACTTCATTCTTCCGATCCTTGCGTCTAACTATTTTCAGTAAACAAACCCAAAGACTCTTCCGTATTTCTCACGTATCCTATTTGCCAACGCTAGTCCTATACCAGCGCGACTCACACCAACAATCCAATCAGGGCTCACTACGTTTTCTGTTCCACAACCAATACCAGTGCGGTTCTTGTCTACCAACCAATCAAAGCTTTCAACACACCCTCTTGTCTGGCCAATGCCAGCGCGGCTCTATGTGACGTCAGTATTACTCCTACTACTGACCCTCCCTTTACAATTTGCTCTTGTCACACGCCCGCTGTTTCAACCAATACCACCGCAGCTCTTGTGACGTCAGTATGACTCCTGCTACTGACCCTCCCTTCACAAGGTAATATGACAATGTATTTTCTGATTTTCTTTATAATTTTCTTGTTAGTAACAACATAAAAACAGCGCTACTCTGTCTGCTCCGCTAAACCAAAGATAGTTTATTCACTTACTTCAAAGAGAAAGTACTTCCTTACACTGCGAGTAAAAACCACTGTTTACCCTTCACTTAACCTCGGGGAGGACCTTCTACTCCTCTAGGGATACTCCTCCTTTGGGTAAGGCCAAAGTTTCACAGGCGGGCCCTTTGCTGTCATTCACACTCTACTCATATACGATATAGTCCCTAATATAACACCTACAGCCCTCCGTAGCTTTTAGGTATTATGACAACAGACGAGTAACCTTCTGCAGTGTGATTTCCTTACCACACTCTTCAAAATTCCATTCCCGGGATTCCCAGGTATCTCTGTACCTGTACTTCTAGACAACATAGAACAGGACACTAACTTTTCATGTTAAGAACATATAATCAATAATCAATAATCACCAAACTAATCAATAATAACCATAACTCTGCTACCAGAAAAACTGATCCAGCGCGATAGCCAGGGATGGATATTTCACACACACGTACAACTTGGAGAAAAATGCTTCAATGGGCCCATATGCATTTATCCTGTAATCCAAAAAACACTTCCCTGGCTAAAAATCACTTTGGGGGTCAATTTTATTATTCTCTTAGATTCTGATTAGTTTATTCTCTCTAAATTCACATATTGGATTAAATACCATTTCGAGATCTAACTAATCTTCACAAATCAACACTCTTCCTTTGGTCGATGGACCATTAGTTGAGTTAGTTGATGGTGATATTAACAATTTCTTAACTAACTTTTAATGGAAAATAACCACAGACTCTGAGTAAGATTTATACGTTTTATCTAAAGTTTCATTCATAAGTTGAACGCTGATTAATACAAATTCACAGTGCAAACTCCATCAACTTTTATGGGAGAGAAAAATTCTTTTAGCAAATACATTCAAAATCACAGACACATTCAACAAATCAATGCATTAAGAGTGGATAGATGTAGAGACAAAAGGCATAATAAATCATACATTTGGAAAGATATGCAAATTTAAGTCAGAATAATAGTTACCCAAAAGTGATAACAGAAACCCAACTCTCTTGCCATAAAGGGCTGGTGGAGGTCCCCTGATGAAGATTCATGTGACAAAGACTATAGGACAGAATCAGGACAGAGTAATACTTACTAAACTACTCTACAGACCCGACGCACCGGGGCGCATCCCTCACTTCCACTCTCTCCCTCCTCGGTATTCTTCCGGAATCTTCGACCCTGTGCCTCATGGGAACAGTCCAGACTGAACTGCCAAGCCTTGTCCGACCTGGACCGGAAACAAGCATCCTGGGACCGGTTTCCGGGCATCACCCCTCATCAGCCAGGCTAGCTTGAATCCAGTGGCACAGAGCCTAGGACCCACGTCTGGGCATACCCAGCGCACTTAGGGCGAGAAAGCAGAGGACACACAGATGATGGACGGAATGCAGAGCAAATCAAACATTCACCCCCAGTCAATAGATCTGGGTTAAATCCTTCGTTCTAAACCGGTCCTAGAATTCTTGTTTCAAGTCCAGGGAGGACCTGGCCTGGCAGTTCGGCTGGACTGCTCCCAATGGGCGCAGGATCAAGACTGATTTGCATATGGCTTGGTTCAAACTAGAATGGCATGGGGAGCAAAAAATGATGGATTTAGGCCCAGATCTCTGTACTCGGGTGAATGTATGACATTGTTCTGCATTCTGTCCATCAATTGTTCTTTTAGCAGATCTACTTAAGCAAGGAGTTTTAGTACATATTGTTAGTAGTTGCAATACCTTGATTCTCTGATACGCAGTGTGGGAAAGGCCAATGTGTACAGGTTCGTACAGAAGCTTAGGGCCGTTAATAATGTGGGTGTCCCAAGCTTCACTGTGGTTCCTTACCCTGCCATCAGCCTTTCTTGTATCCACCCTAACACCTAATAGTTCTCTGAGAATATTCTTTGCGCCACTTTCTTCTCTATTTCCATGTCTGAGGAGAGTTAGTATCTCTTGTCATTCCTAATCTGAGGGACTCATTCTTCAAAGAACCACCTTTGTCAAGGATTTACAGAATGTCGCTCAATCTTTTCCCGGGGCCCTCAAGAATGACCTAGACATGTTGGTTTTCCCCTCGTATTATACTTTGGTCCAATATGTTAATGAGTTTCTTTTGGCATGTGTTACTCTTGATCATTGCAAGGAGGTTTCCATCCATCTGCTCAACAAATTGGCTAATAAAGAGCTTAAAGCTTTAAAGAAGAAATTGAGTTCTGCTTTCCCTGAATGCCACAATATTTCTGCCGGTAAGCTCCACCTGTCTTCTGAATGAGCTGAAGACATTCGTAAGTTGCCCCGTCCTATAACTGTCTAAGTACATACCTTTCTGTGCATGGCTTTGTCTTGTAAGCAGTGAATCCTACACTACGTAGAAATGACAAAGCTTTTGCAGGATTATGTCAGAAAAGACACCCCTGATCTCTTGAAGTGGTCTAGTGAAGCTAAATGTGCATTTGTGAAAATTTAATAAGCATTGACTTTTGCACCTGCTTTGGAACTCCCTTATTACCCCAAACCTTTTACTTTGTATTGTCATGAGTGTAATGTATTTGTGCTTGGAGTGTTGGTACAGAGTCTTAGGGGTCAAAAACCTTAAGCCTATTAAACTTCAATTCTGGACACAGTTGGGATCCCACCAAGCTAACGGTCTGTGGTGGCTGCTGCTAATTTTCCTGAAGCATCTGAAAATATTGTGCTGGGCTCTCCTTTAATTGTTGCTGTGCCCCATTCTGTATTTACCCTCCTCCTCACTACATAAACCCAGCACTTCTCTGCAGCCTGATTGTTGCAATATGAAATGTTTTGTTGCCTTCTTCTCACATTACTCTAATGCTGCGTCCAGCCCTGAATCCTACCTCTTGAATGCTCACCAGCGAGGATGGGGAACCTCATGATTGTATCGTTGTTATTGAGTATGTGACCAAACCTTGTGCGGATGTAACTGATGTGCCTATTCTTGATTGTGATTTAGCATAATTTGTTGATTGATTGTGTCTCAGAAATAACGATGGTGCCCTAGTTGCTAGTTATGCTGTATGCACTGTGAATCAATTTGTGAAGAGTTGTCACTTGCTAACTGTGAAATCTGCTCAAGTTGCAGAACTTATTGCTCTCTCCTGAGCCTGCATCCTAACAGAGAGAAGATTCTAATCATTTATATAGACTCAAAGTCTGCATTTGGAGGGATGCATGACTTTGGGCTTTTATGGATGCATAGAGGTTTCCTAACATCAGCTGGAAACACTACTTAAAACAGACAGTATATTCAAAATCTTTTGAATGCCTTACCGTTGCCTAAAAAGGGTATTTTTAATCAAACAGGGGAGACAGAAGCTGAGATCCATTCGGCTTCCGGACGATAGTCAAATTATCATAGGATAATGAATCGCTTGTCCTGTGTTATTACCAGGGTCTGGGGTGTTGGCCTTCTTAAAAAACCCTAATTCTCGTATGTGGTACCGTGGCGGTATATCTTGATTATCGGCTTGTGTACCTACGTGAAAAGCATCATCATTGGGTCCTTTCAAGTGCTTTCCTCCACCTGGAGGGAGACCTACTGGTGATTACAGTAGTGATCAGAAATGGTGAACGTGTTAATCAAGTGAGTTTTAAAATTCCCTCCATCTCTCAATGATATATTTTATTCTAATGGAGATGGGGGCAAGGGTTAAAAAATAGGGCAGTGCGTATCTAGAAGGGCTACTGTTCTATAGCACCTACTTTAAAAATGTGGGTGGTCAGTGGTCGACATGTTTCAGCCCCTGCGGTGCCCAAACGGGTCGGGGGGCTTTCTTCAGGACCAGTGTCGTGCACGTGACCAAAATGATGACGTGTGTGGATAAGCTGTTGCACTTACCCTTCTTCTCAGATGTTATGGGTCTAAAGTACCTATAACTTACAGTTCCGCTATTGCGCTTCCTCGTGGGTCATGCAGAGGCCTCCTCACTCACTATGGGGAGGCAAGGTCCCGACTTGTGCTTACTCCGTCTCGGGTAAGCTACAAGCGTGACCACCCAGTATAACAATGACAGCATCAGAAGTGTTTATAAAGCCGCCTCTTCAGCACAACTCTGCCCCCTTTGTACCTTCTCCACAGACAGCAGCTGACAGCAAGTAAGTTCAAGCTGTTTCTGATCCTACCGAAGAAGCCCCAACAAGGGTCTTATCTGGTAATGGTATCTTAATGCCTTCTTCAAAGGCTTGAGACATCGAGACTCGGTCTGGTACTGGAGCTGCTGGGTTAATAAGTGTTGTGAGTCAGGGAAATAAAGATCAAGATCTGTGGGCACAGTTTTTCTCATTATCAGTTTTTTGGGAAAGCAGTAATATAGCTGAGACCAACAGTGATGTTCAGAAGTCTGGAAACTCTGAGCGGCTGGCATAAACAGTTCGTAAGAAATACAAGCGGCATGATACCCTAATTTTGCAGGTCTTAGTGACACAGCATTACTAGACAGGATTAATATGCAACTTGGCTGACACAAGACCTTCCACCAATCGGTAATGTGCAAGATAACATTACTGAAAGCTAGCAACCACCAACATTGTGATGTTAGTTAATAACAGCTCACAGGCCGGAAACTCAATGTGATAATCAGAGAGCACAAACTGACACCTCTAAGCTCCAGGGTGCTATATGGCTATATGCAAGATTGCAAAGGTGTGCGCAAACGTTGGTGAATAACTGAAAGAACCAGAGCAGTGCCTGCTGGAACCAGAGACTGGTATCAATCACAAACATGAGCAAATGTCATGACAGGAAGCTCACATTTCAGATGTTTATTGCAAGATGTAAGATTTTGAGAACAGACAACGATGAGATCATCTCAGAATTCTAGGCATTCCAGAGGGGTCAGAAAGCAAAGACACTTGAGCATTTATTATACAAATGTAAGACCAAGCATTCCCAGAACTATGCAATTGGGACTGGGAACAACAGATTCAACCTATGCATCCTTTTCCATTAAGGTCAAGAGAACCCAGCAATGGGTAAATACAAGGGCCTAGAGCAATCCTGGTTTTATTTGGTAACTTTCTTTTATGGTAAAAAAGCGACAAAAAAAAACACCTAGCGAGTAAAATTAAAGTCAATGACTACACGTTTTTTGCCAGACCAGATTTTTTGCCCCGTAAGAGTGAAAAGAAGATGTAACTCTACCAGATTATTAGTTCTCTGCAAGCAAAGGACTGTCATGCCTATCTAATTGCCCACATCTGAAGTTATAAAAGACTCTACAACTTACATGTTTGCCTCAGAGAATAAATCACAAGCTTTTTTTTAGAGTTCTTCCGTTGAAAATCTGAGGCCAAGGATGATGGGAGGGTCAAGCATATCGGCAAATACAGTGATGTATAGCTGAAAGTTAAAAGCAAAAAGAGGGATAACATTTAAAAATGGGGTGAAACAAAAAAAAAATTAACTTACTGGGAAGGAATTATTTTAAGAGCCAACACAGATGGACAGCCCAGAGCACTCCCATCTTTGCTCTGCAAAGTATCTCGTATGGTTTATTAAATGTTTTCCCTTAAGGAGTTGGTCGTCCTATGGCAGCTCTCGGAGCTCCATGGAGAAACAGGGGTAGGGGGTTGGGCAGCAGTAGGTTGTTTGGCAGGAGGTCCACAGGGAGGTGGCGAGCTTCACAACAAGGTGGGCAAGGAATAATGTGTATACAACATGGGTGGGGACATGAATGGCTATGGGTAAAGTTTGAATTCTATCATTTAATGGTATAGGGCTCAATGAGTGGAAAAAATTAGAGGTTACTTCACAAGAATTTAAATTATTTAAATGTGAATTCATTGGTATACAGGAAACACATCTGGTGTACTCGAAAAGAGTCCTCCTTACTATTCTACGATATGAACCAGCGGTTTGTACCAAGCAGCAAGCTCCAGTTTGCAGGGTATCACTCTTAACGAAGCAAGGCTGTTTTAAATGCACAAGGAAATTAACTGATCAAATGGGCAGTGGCGTAACAAAAGCCCCACCAGCCCCTGAGGTTCGGGAGGGCACCGAGTTCTGGGGGCCCCCTTTGGCAATGCAAGTCCCTGGCCTGTGAGCTCCGGAATGGGTCCGGAGCGGGTGGGGGTGGGGGCAGTTGCATGTACTTTGCAGGGGGGGGGCGCTCAAGTTTCGTTACACCACTGAAAATCAGCAGATGGGTTGTAACTGATATCCCCTCAACAACCACCAGGTTTACTCTTTGTCTGATATCGAACTAATGATGCTGTCCCAGAGACATTTGGGGGCATATCATCAAGGCAAAGCGATAAAATTATCGCCGCTCTAGCGTCCGTTTTCGGGCGAAAAGCGGCGATAATTTAATCGCACCATCAGCAAGGACACGCTAACGCGTGTTCATATGCCTCTTCGCCGGTTTCCCTAACGACTATCATGGTAACGCCAATGATATGCAAAGTGGGCATACCCGAGTATAATAACGTGGGAAATGTCGCTAACTGAGCTATCTCCTATCAACAATCTCGTCGCTAACCTGCCTAGTGACGAGAAAAGTAGCGCTAACCGCGCCTATCGCAGGTTTCATTACGCCTGCTTTTATTCTTACTTAGCCATATTAACCTATGGTAGGTGGATTGTGTGCATAAGCACACCCTGCTCTATTAACAAGGAATCACCTATCGCTGTGCGATTATCGCTGCATTTCCAGCGATAATCGCACATTTTGCAGCTATCGCTTGGATTTTTATCACTTTGGAGATAAGCGTCGCTGATAGCGCGCTATCTCTGCGATAAAATCCAGCGATAGCCGGCAATAATTATCCTCGCGCTAAGCGCGCTTAGCGATAATTATCGCCGGCTGTTGCTGATATGCCCCTTGCCTACTTACAGTTACAATTAGCCAAATGGCATTCTCTATTGACAACATGTGGTCATATAAATTTTAACATCCATAATTTAACCTCACTTCCGCATAATAAGGGGAAAAACAAAAGTAAGTCTGCCCATTTAAGTATTAATGCAATGGGCTGCTGGATACATGGGCTGCGCTGCACCCCATTGATCCGGGATATACTTTTACTCCTACCCTCAGAAAAATATATGACGATTCATTTTTTTCTAATGCCTGATGATTTACTTCTAAATGCACAAATGTATAAGTTTTCTAAGAATATATCAGATCATAGCAGACTGATAATAGAGATTACATATGAAACGGTCATTATAAAGCCCCCAAATGGCCCTTTGAGAGGGCATTGCTTGTTGATCCTGAATGTATGTGTTTCTTGGTGCAATTGATGCCGGAATTTCTCACAATTAATCTAAATAATCTGGGACACGCTTAAAATGGCTGTCTGTTCGGGGAATTACAATCAGCTATACATTAATAAAGCAAAACGAAACCAAAGCAATGCTTTATATTCTTTATCAGCAGTTAGCTAAACTTGTGAGTAAGGATATAAATGTCCAGGTAAGTGATAGAATGCACTCCGTCTTTTACTCATTTGCTTAAAGTTGCTCTAAACGCAAATATCTATTTCTCGCGTGCCTCTGCCCCAATGGCACGAAAGCATCAATCCATAAGGTGTGGAGCGCAGTTGCGCCGCCTTGATGATGGATTAAACCCAGATCAGTTGACTGGGGGTGAGTGTTTGATTGGCTCAAACGTTCCGTCCATCATCCCCTTTTGTATCGCTTTGTTCGCCCTAAGTTGGCGGGGGTATGCCCAGACGTGGGTCCCTTGCTCACTTTGCCACTGGATTCAAGCAAGCCTGGCTGATGACGGCTGGAATGCCAGAAACCGGTCCTAGGATGCTTGTTTCCGGTCCAGGGAAGACATGGCTTGGCAGTTCGGGCTGGACTGTTCCCATGAGGCACAGGGTCAGACTGATTTGCATATGGCCATGTCTGAACTGGGGTGGTGGAGTGAGCTAAAGAATGATGATGGATTAAACCCAGATCAGTTGACTGGGGGTGAGTGTTTGATTGGCTCAAACGTTCCGTCCATCATCCCCTTTTGTATCGCCTTGTCAGTCGCACAGCAATATCCATAAGTATTCACAAGACTCCATTCTTGATTTAGTAATCCATTTTAATCAATTTTACTCCATTTTTTTTCAGATATTTTTTTTTTCTTTCTCCATTGACATGCAAGGCTTTGTGCTTTCCTATTGCTTCAAACGCTACAGATATACCTATCCAGGCATTTTTCTGTAGCACGGAGGAATACATCCGGCCCGAAATGCATTGGGTTGATGAGAATATGACTGCCAGGATCAACGATGTATTCCTGCGTGCTACAGAAAATGGCCTGGATAGGCATATCTGTAGCGTTTGAAGCAATGGGAAAGCACAAAGCCTTGCCTATGAATGGAGAAAGAAAGAAAAAAATAGCTGGATGTTGAGCCCCCTTCAAAGTGCATGATGTAAATAAAGTGCTATCTACACTACTGCATTGCAGATCACAGGCACATTTCGTAAAACATTCATTTAACGCACCTCTTGCATTTACAGTTAATGAATCTGCATATAAAACTAGTTGCAGTCCATATAAGGCATGCTCAACTAGGCACGAGCCTCGTGAAGGAGGTGTTGTGAAAGCCTGGTTAATGTATTACTCACGATGGTCAATGTTGTTCAATGTGTTCTCGAATGCCTGCATACATTTCACAAATCTCCCTGCCAGGATAGAATGTTCTGCATAGAGACAGGCGATTATAATGGGTCTGCGGGGTGTATGCCCAGTGCCTGGATTTGAGACTTTACAAGTACCCGCCTTTCTTTCAACAAAGCAGGCCAGATACAACGTACACAATTGGTTCACTATAAGATTGACAGAGCCTGCATAGAGTATTAACACTTTCCCTTCTTTTTGCAGGTATGCAGTCCAAATTCAGCTGCCCTCCTAGTCTATATCGGATAAGCTTTTGTTTAACATGTATTGACATGCAGACATTTATGACCAGTTGCAGTCCTAATTTGGTGTAATTGCTGAAAACCAACCAGGTATGCGAGCGTGAAGCCAGTTTTTGTTTATTGGCTAGCCATGATATCTGGTGCTCAACTTTAGTAATTATCCTTTAGAAATAAACAAAGGTGATGGACGTTGCCCACAGGGCGGCTCCCTGAAGGTTCTGGACAGATTGATCCAGATAGTTCCGGGCTGCGGAGTGGTTGGCCAATTTAAATATCTCTAGCCAAAGTTAGTTTTCCAATGTGCCACTGCCTGCAGTACGTAGCTTAAAGCATATTTTCAAGAAGGCAGCTTGTCTTTCCAGGACTTGACTGCACAGGCCAAATTCTAATCAAGTTTGTGCCGAGAAGGCATGTTTTGGAAGGCAAAAAACTCTTTTATATGTGCTCACTACTAATTTATCCAGCAGGTGGAAACCACTTCCATACATGACCTCTGATCCATAAGCTACACTTAGCAGTAACTTGACATGGATCAACTTCATTAGGGGGTCAAGAGATGGTCCACAGAGCTTTTTGGAGTGCTTGAGGAATGCATGTAGCAGGGTGGCTGCTTTCGACTATATAACTTCCTTATGAGATTGTCCATGATCATGCCCAAGTACTTGTATTCCACAGTAGTGTTAACAGCTAGACCATTCAGGTGCCACAGGCTTCTTTTTTCTTTCTGCCCATAATCATTATCTTTTTTTTCTCAAGGTTGATGGTCCAGTTCTTCTAATAGGAGTCCTGCATAGTATTTAGCCTCATTATCCAGCAGGGATATTTGTTGATAATTTCCCGGGTCTGAGGTCTTCCCTCCTTTGTATATGGGTTGGATTATCAACCCTCTCCATGACTCCGGTATGTGCTTTGTGGAGAAGCAGTGATTAAATAAAGGTGTTAATAGGGATATCCAATATTCCGGGTTAGCTTTAAACAGTTGTTGAGGTAGGCCGTTTGGCCCTAAGGCCCCTTCTTGTCTGCCTCTTAATTACATCAATAACCTGTTTGCAGGGATAGCCAGCAAATTCTATGGATAGAGGGGATGTAGGGTTCTGCGCTTCGCTGATTCAGGTGTTCCATTTTCAACCCCAGGGATTCCTTTTGCAATGAGCTCTATGCTTTGCAGAGTTGAATATACCATTTCTGCTGAGGGTTCAACCTCAGAAATTCCTGTTACGGTCAGATTTTTAGGATTCTTTGGGCCATGATGATATGTTCTTGCCATTGGTGCCCAGATATGTTTGCAGGGTTTGCCACTGGATAATCTTGTTGGCTTTTATTGCATTTCTTGATTTACTAGCAAAGAGGAGTATCGCCCAGTAGTTATAATAAGCAGCGTGTGTGAGTGCCCATATTTCTTTCTAGTATAGCTTCCGAGTGGCTGCAATTTGTAGTTCTAAACCCAGCACAGTTGAGCTACTTTTAAGGGATTTAAACTGTTTGCATAATTCCTTTGTTATGGCCCTTACATGTGCTGGGAACCTACTGCAGAATCTTCTATTTCGAATGTGGCTGAGAGGAAAACTCCTTAATCAGATTATTGGCTACCAGTTCTTAGGCTTTACTCGGGCTCAGACCCTTTGAAGCCAAATCTTCTGTGGTCCGTTGTCAGTGCTCCTCAAAGTCCCTTACTGTGACGCCTTTCCAGTTTAGTCTCTTTAGGCTAGTGGCTGCTGATGCTGAGCCTGAGTCAAGGCTTTTTCTAGCAGCTCACATTTATTGCTTAATTGCAGGGTTTGTGGATTATCTGGGCAAACACCTATCCTGAAGAACTCCATGTATCCAGACATGGAAAGGCTCATCAAAGTGTAATCTATGATTGAGCATCATTTCGGAGCAGTGTGAGTTGGTGCCAGTGGCTGATCCTCTCTTACTCGTCCGCTCAGTGATATGAGGCCAGCTTGCAAGCATACACTCGGATTCTTCTCCCCAAGTTGGTCACGTCTTTTAGTAGATGTTATCACTTGATAGGGGTTGTGCCAGATGTCGTTATGTAGCAGTGTGGTCTAATCTCGTGGCTGTTAATGAATAGATTGAGTTAAATTTGCCACATAGGATCAATTATGTCCGACCGTGCTTTTGGCTTTGGCCTGTTATTGTATCCAGCTTATGTATGATCTCTGGTTTCGAGAGGGGGGGTGGGTGAATATAGATGTTTATTAATTAAAGGGGTGCCTTGAGAACACACGCCCAATTGTTAACTAATACGGCCATCATCCAAGGTTCACATAGAACAATTTCTTCTGTTCTGACATCCAGAACTAAGGCAATGTAAATGGTCAAGCCACCTTTAGGTCTGCCTTTTGTGTTCATTTTAGTTGCCGATGAGCAAAACGCCAGGTACCCGATCAGGGGGATTGAGGTTGTGCTCCATGTTTACTGCACCATGATTACATTAAGTTTTGTAGTGGAAAAACAGTTTCCTTTGGACAATGTTATGTCATATAGACATTGTCTATTCCATATATTCCATTCACCCCTCAATTCTCTCATTCAATTACACACGATACCTCCTAAAGAAGTTTAACCATATATCCCCAACAGATAACCTTAACACCTAGAATTCTAGAAAAATGCAAATCGATTTATTGATTAAAAATTCATAAAAAACACAGTATTATGAAAGACGATTGACATGATCCAATAACATTCTATTACAACTTGCGCTGTCACAAAATAAAACTACAATCAAGTTAAAAAAGAGAGTACATAACATAGACAAAAACACTCTGTCATTTGCATAATACACATCCGTGGTAAAACAATTTCATGGGCATGGAGCCTGGTACTTTTAATTTGCTAGGTACTCATTGGCCGCAGCCCTTGCACGGATTGTGTTGTTCTCAAAGCGTCGACGCGTTTCAATGGATATCTTATACCACCATCTTTTTCAAGACCAAGATTTTGACTCTCTTTGACATAAAACTTTAGCTTGATCAGTTAAAAACACCTATCATTGGCGGGGAAAGCCATTCCAGGTATACTGGACAAATAATTTACAAATGTATGGGGTCGTTGCCTCCTGTGTTCTGTCCAGGTTACACTTTAGTTTATCTTCGTGTCCCACAATTTGCCCAGAAGGATATGCTTGCGCTACATGTGTAGCCGAAGGGTACTCCTGCCCAGTTGATTATTACAATTTTCAATCGATGCACCCTCCTGCGTGATAGCGTCTCGGCTTCTATTTTCTGTGAAAAAAAAAGAAATACATTAAGTTTTTGCCAGGATGTGACCACTTATATGTCATCGTCTAAGCTACTCAGGCCTTTTGCACTCCAGGAGCATATCTTCTGACCTTGACATGATGCTACAGCTCAGCGCGGGGACACTCCGTCCGGAGTAACCAGGTGCTCTATAAATGCTAAATTCATTCAAATTTATTCATTTTTCAAGCCAGTGGAGGAGACAGAAAGGCCGGACGAATGCAGGGCAGGAGGGCATTTTTCTGTTTGTTTAATTAATACCGATGGCAGTCATTGCCAGTTCTGCCTCCATTTGAGTCTGCCTGTAATGCCTCCCCGGCATACTCTCCAGCCTTGTTTTTGTTTTTTTGAATGGCCCCTACTGCCTGTTCCATTTCTCAGGATCGAAAAGGTTTCATTTGGGCAGCCTCAGTTGTGGTTAGCTGCCACAGTAGGACTGGAGAACTGTACTGGGTATGCTTCAGACCATCTTGATAGCTTTATTCCCCAGTTCCTAAAATGATCTGTTTCATGCAATATTTGAGTCGCTTGTTCGGGTGTGGACAGTGTAATTAAAGTTAGTTCCTCCAATTGCTTACCTTTCAGCAAGAGGAACGTGATTAATTGTACATCTCTGCTGGGTATGTGTGCCAGGGGTGCGTGCCTTCCCGGTAGCTTCAGGATATTTCCCCTGTTTAGAATATGGTGGGGGCCTCTTGATACGTACTCAGGATAGAGAAGGATCTTGTTTCCAAATTGGTTACTGGTAACTGCGCAATGAGCTGTGGCAACACCCAGCGATGCCTTGTTATTGCATCAGGGGTAATAAGTTGTGCATTCTCACCTAAGCTCCTCTGAGGGGCGGGGGGAGGGGTGTGAAGATTCTCTGCTGGGTGTTTGAGGTCGATTGCCTAAGCGTTGGGAGAATACGGATGTGATGGCTTCATAATGCTTATAATGGTCATTTTCCACAGTAAATTGAGCGGTCCCCATTTTGTTCAAGGGGTTCTCCACTGCAGTTATGACATTCCTCGGTTTAGGGTAATATGTTGAGGCAGCAGGCTCTTCATTTATTGCCAAGATGTGTCGATCGCCTGGGTATATTAAGTTGTCTTACTGTTGTGGGGGTTGAGCTTGTCTAGATTGTTGTCTATTCCTGACACAAACACTGCCAAGGTGTTTAAAAGGTATACTTGTACTTCTAATTTTTCAGAGTGAAATCTAAGTGATCGAATGATGGAATGAAGCGTGGTCAGCAGTGCAGGCCAACAATCATCGCTCACGCTGCTGGTGGATTTAGGAAAATTATTGGGGTAGTTGGTTGTGCTCCCTATGCCCACAGGGTAGGAGGTGCAGTTGGGACTATCTGTGGGTTCTTCACACTCTGCGTGTCCAAGCTGCTTAACTGTCGATCTAGTGCAGGACCCCCTTTGTACCCTGGGGGGATTAAACTGGCCATCTTTGCCCATTTCAGTTTGCTTTAGGGTGCCATTTTACTTAGCTGTCTTTTTCGTCTTTTCTGCACGTTGGTATAAGAAGAGAGGATTGGCTAAAAAAAAACTGACTATTGAGAGGGCCTGACGACTTCCCTCAGGATTCCGGGTTTGACAATTTAGACGATTTTGGGCTCCCACGCCAACAGAGTCTACTGAATGAAAAGTTTCTTTACAGGTGTGCTTTGCTGTTCTGGTGGCTTTGTTTGCCCTTGTCGGGCAACCCACTTAGTCATGGGTTTACTAGCATTTTCTGTGCGTTTCCCATGTGGCCAATTTCTGTGTCTTTGCTCATTTCTACTTCTGAAGTCAAGTCTCCAGTGGTGGAACATGGAAAATGCAGCCAGCCATTGTGATACAGCTGGCCATTTCGTTATGTTGTTTGTTGTGCTTTTGTTGTTCTGTCTTGCTATATGGGTTGTCATGCTGGCTAAATTTACTACTGATGAGGTGTTGAAATGAAATGTGGATTTATAAAGCGTGCTACTGCACGGAGTTGTCTAGGCGCTAACCCAAAAGAAAGAAAACAGAAGCCGAAAAAAATGTATGAGTACGTCTAACTATTGGCTAAAAAGCCACATTTTCAATCCCTTTCTGAAAGGAAGTAGTTGTGTAATTTTTTTGTAGATCATGGGGAAGAGTGTTCCAGAGTTTGGAGTACAAGTAACAAAACTTCGACTTCTCCATTTTGCCCTTCAAACTCTGGGGACAATTACGCTACCTGCTGAGGATAAACGTGGGAATCAGGAGAGAGCGTACCAACAGAAGCTTTGCCTCAGATAAACGGGACTATATTTATGCAATGCCTTAAAGGCTATACAAAGGGCTTTGAAGGCAATCTGTTTTTCCATAGGAAGCCAGTGTTGTTTAATCAAGGTTTGTGAGGCTGATTGATGTTTAGGGATGCCTAGCACCAGGCGAACTGCTGCATTCTGCACCACTTGTAACTTATTTAAAAGCTTTTTCTGTACGTTAATCAATGCAGCATTGCAATAGTCAAGTTTTGACAGAAGGAGGGCAGACACCACAGACTTCTGCAACTCTTGGGTGGTTAACTGAAAAACCTTCCTTAGCATTTTCAAGATGTAGAAAGAGGAACAGGTAATGACGTTGATCTCGTTTTTGGAAGACAGATTACTGTCAAACATGAATCCTAAATGTTTGGCTTTTGAGACTGGAATAGGAAGATTTCGTAACTCTTGTGGCCACAATATAGGTGACCAGAATGAGGTATTGTTTCCAAATAGCAAAATCTCGGTTTTACCTGAGTTGAGCTTTAGACAATTTTTGCTCATTTATTTGCTGATCTGTTCAATCGTGAAATTTTACTGCTGCATCTACAGGGTTGCTAGCCACCGACACCCCAATTTGGGTGTCATCAGCACATGACACCACTGAAAACTCAAATGGTTTAATTAGATGGGCCAACGAGGAAACATAAAGATTGAATAGGGTGGAACTTAAGGACGATCCATGCGGCACACCACAGGGGAGTGAGAATGAATGAGAGATAAATTCTGCCATAGCCACATGTTGCTCACGACCAAACAGAAAAGATTTTAATAAAGCAAGAGCCATGCCTCTAATACTTAGGGTGAAGACGTTCATGACAGTGTCAAATTCTGCAGAGAGATCTAACAATATCAGAGCCGCATTTCCACCTTCATCCAGCGTCTGTTTGATGTCTTCTGATGCCGCAATCACTGCAAGTTCTATGCTATGCTCCACTCTGAAGCCATACTGAGACAGATCCAATAAGTGATTGTTATTTATAAAAGCAGTCATTTCTTGATTGATGGCTTTCCCAACCAGCTTTAGCAATTGCAAAATTGAAGCTATTTTCCATACTTTCGGATAATGGCCCATGCTGAACAACAAATTGAAGATGTCAGTCAGATAAATTGAAACTGTTTCTGGAATCAGTTGTAGAACATTTGGGGAACAGGGATCCAAAGGAGAGACTGATTGAATTTCAACAATTAGTTTTTGAATCTGAGAAGCTGTTAGTGGAGAAAAAGAAGATAGAGTTGGTGACCTTTGATCAGAATTAAATAAGTCACAAGGGTATGATAGTGCATTGATATCACCAAGGTCTCTGTCAGATGTTTCACCAGCTAACTGACAAGTTAGTTCCTTGTTATTATTAGAAAAGATTTTATAGATGTCTTTAACTTTAGTTTGAAAAAATAAGGTTAAAGTATCACAAAATGACAAAATGTTTGATTGACCATAGTATTTTTCTTTTCAGGGAGCTTGGCTAGTTTCTTTTTTGTAATGAATAATTCTTTTGAGGAATTTTCAGTAACTTAAGTTTATTGGTAAAATATCAAACCTTTTCCTGATGAATCAGTTCCTTATAGACCAGGATGGTACTTTTATATTTCTCCTTTTCTATGTTGTCTTAGTTAAGGCACCATTTACGTTCTTGTCTGCAACAACGTTGTTTCTGCAATCTGAGTACTTCAGTGAACCATGGTTCAGTAGGGGAAATTCTATTGCTTCTATGTGTCTTGGCTGGGGCTAGTTCATTTAATCTGGATTCTAGCCAGCAATGATAATTGACGGGGGCTGTGTCTTTGGGCTTGAATTTGAGCTGTGGTATAAGAGTGTGTGGCCATAGGTCCCCCACCAGGGCAGCAGGGAATACTCACATCCCTGACACACTGAAGGCCCAGACAGTAGGCGGCAGGCGGCAGTGCCTCAAGGCCACGACAAGGTTCTGGTGAGGGTGGCACCAGCACTTACGTGCGGGAGTGTGCTGAGCAGTGTCTCCATAGGGTGAAAGCGGTATATGCGGTGAGTGGCAGCGGTGACAGGCGCGTGGGCACTGCAACAAGCACAAGCTGCACCGGCCTAATGCCGGCTGCTTCTGTGAAGTGTGCGGTGCCGTAGCCTAGGGCTCTTACCGCTTCTTGCCGGCCTACCTGCCTCTTGACACCCAACACCATGCTGCGGCTGTTACTGCTCAGCCGGCCACTCTCCCTCTCCTCCTCTGCCCACCAGTTTTTGGCGGGCCGGTCACATGAGTCTCTGGAGACTGCAGAGCGGGAGCAGGAACTGAGCTGAGACCAACCTGCGACCAGCCTAGACAGGAACTGCCCCTCACACACATACACCATCAAACATCACCATCTTTGTCAAAAAGATGAGTGGATGCTTGAACCGCAAGAAAGAAATCAGCATCAGGTTACATGGGCTTTTCTATGGCAGATGATGGAAGTAATAGGGTCTGGTCATGCTTCCTCAAGTCAATACAAATATTGTATAGCGAACCTGCAGCCAAGTTACAGATATTGGGGGGAACAATCAGATTATATTAAGGTGCCCCAGGGCAACCAACAGGGTTGTCCCTGTTCACCATAGTTACTTGCTATATACCTGGAACCTTTCATTCAAACACTTCTGGTTGACCAACTGCTTCCACCTGTTTTATGCAACTGTCATCCCACTAAAGTGTTGGCATGTGTGGATAACATCACAATCATGATCGTGCTTGGGAACAGCAACAGAATTCATTGAATCCGAGGCAATCAAATTTGGTCCAATATCAGGCAATTTTTTGAATAAAAAGAATACCCAGATATTGGTAAAAAGCTTTATTAAGGCATTAGACACCCAGAAAGTCCCTCAAGCAATATATCTGGGAGTTAACTTGAGGATGGATATCGCTAAAATACAGCTAAACTATGACCCACTCATATATAAGATAAGAAGCGATGTGAAAAGATGAAATCATCTACATCTCACTTTAATAGGTAACTGTATTATTAAGATGGAGATGTTACCCAAACATTTATATTTATTTTGCACAATACCATTAAACTTCAGCACTACTTGGTTTAAAAGATTCACTATGTACTACTTATATGGCAATTCAAGTGCCCTCGATGAGCTATTAAGTAGCTCAGACCTCTGCTTAAAAGAGGCGGTTGGGCTCTACTCAGTTTTCAATTCAATTGTGTCCCAGCAATGCTACAAAACATTATTTTAAATTATAGGACATACATTTAGCACTGAGAAGATACATAACCTACCTTATATATATGAATTAAGTCTAGGCAGGGCAGCTTAATGTTATGTAATTAATTTTACAGATACAATTATTTTTAAAAAGTCCACTTTAAAGAGCCATCAAGATTTGGAAGATATGGACCATGATGTTTTATACAACAGCATATAATTATTATACTCTACTATGGCACTCTATACTTTTATCATCAAATTTTCATGATAGATGCACTAAAATCTGGGCGATGGCAGGTATAAAATGGCTTGGAAAAACTTCAACCTGCTCATTTTCCAAAGTACAGGAAAAACATGGTTTGCCAAAATAATATTTTTTATTAATATTTGCAAATGACGGAATTTATTCAAAAATGAAATATAGACATTAGTATGGGGCAAAGTGGATTATTAACCAACTTAGTCAACCCCAGAAATAAAAAAATATAGATGTTATTATAAAATATTCTCAGAAACTACGGTAGACAATCTAGAAGCATAAACAGTGAGCTAGAGTATTGTGAACATAAGTACATAAGTACAATGTATCTGTGTGATATTATAAGATCAGGTATTTTGGTGTTGCTATCTGCCAATTTGAAAGCATAGTACTACTAAAACTTTATTTAATCTTTATTATACTGTGAAAATTTATTTAAGTGGGTGGTGCACAGCTAATGATAGCTGTCCTCGCTGTTCCACAGCCTGCGCTGACATACTGCATATTAATCATGTGTGGAATCGATAACTTGGCAACGACTCAAATGCATTCTGCAAATAACTATTTGTAGCAACTTTCACTGTACGTATATGTATAACATCAAGACGGCTCGACTCAGACCCTCCTAATTTTTGTCAATAGAAGGCCTGATTTCTAACAAATTATCAGATCACTGGCATAATATTATTGCATACAATATCAAAACGCAAAAATATCGGAATTTAAATATTGATAACAAAAATATTGACGTTCTATAGAACCACAAATATCATTGTTAAAAATATCAATTTTTAACTATAGTCAAAACAAAAATATCGGATACAAAAAAATTGTTACCTTAAAATACAACTATAATATCTCAAAAATATCAATTCATACAATATTGTTTACAATATTATAGGCAAAATAATTAAATAATCATTAATAAATACATAAAAAACACTTTTTACATAAAACAAATACTTCAAATAAACCCAAAACATTTTATACCCATACTTAATTTAAATAAAAATGTATTACATCAACTTAATCTTTACTATTCACCCTAAACTTTTAACAATAAAATGCCAAAAAAAGATTAGCATTAACTACAAACATTTAACCTGCATTTCAATGCGACCGCAAGGCTGGCGGTCGGAAAGTGCTAATTAACAGAGCGTATTGTAGTGCAGCCCAAGAAAAAGGCTGCAGTGCAAGCCGCTGTGTTAATTAGCACTTTGTGCACATCCATGCACTGTGTGCCATGCACCATGTGGTGCATGGAGGTGCGTGGGGGCTCTACATGTGCCCCTTGGGCCGCGTTACAATGGCCCACAATGGACGGGGGCTCTGTTTGGGGCCCCCAAAGTCCCTTTCCAACAGTTTTCATCGCGTTCTATCCCACATGAAAGGGCTGTCGGAAAGGGGTATCATAATCCCGATGACAGTGCATTCAATGGATACGATACTGACCGCCACCCGACGGGATCTCAGATCCTTTCGGAGGCGGCAGTCTTCCCCCAGACCGGTGAGGGTCCGACTGCCTGCATCATAATGCAGTAGTCAGACCGAAGGGCTGTCAGTCGGTCAGACCGCCACTGACGGCCTGTTGGTGGCAGTACGACCGACATCATAGTCAAGCCCATAGTGTGTAAAACTAAAACGTAATTGTCATTAAACTTAAAAATATAAAATAACAAATAATTAACAAAATACACTCCAACTTCAATCTCTTTACATAGACTTCCTAAAAGAAAAACCTATGACTTGAAAAAGTGATAAACTGCCACAAAATAACAACTATCACAAACCAACAAAAAGATATAAGAATGTAAGCATACATGTATTAAAACAAAAGTATAAACTCATCCAAATAGCAAGCAAAAATAAACCTAACGACCTCAACCTCTACAAACTGCCAACAAACTAACATTTCAAATGAACCTTATGGTTTTTTTTTATCCAACAGAAAAGAAAGCACCTGCTCCACATTAGAACACCCCCAACGAAAAAGCTGCAAAACCATGTGAAACATCCAAACAGAACATACATGTAATGTTTACAATCTAGAAATAGTTGCATATTTCTTATTGTAAGTAACACATCTACAAACTTTAAAATATTTTATATATTTATACTATTACACTACTTTCAGATACAATGACAGAAGCTGCAAAGTATAGCTCTTCACAGAAAGGAAAGCAGTTACAAAATCACATGGGCTACACTTATAGACAAGAAAGTGCATCAACAGAAAATTTAAACTGTAAATGTACTAAATAATATTCCAATGCATGCTATGGTAGGGCAACTACAAAAGATTATGTAATTCAATTAAGAGAGCACAACCATCCCCCAAATATAACAGAAATAAAAGTAAGGGAGATATGGCAGGATTGAAGAGAGACAAGCCCTAGCTTCCAGGAAACCACAAGCAAAATCCTTAAAGATGTACTACCTAAAGTCCCGAACACATCACAGGCCAATTACCACTTATCCCCACTTTAAAATGTTTAATTGAATGAACTAAAAAAGACACCAGCGATACCCCTCCTGCAACTAGAAGATACCAAGAAATACACATACCTGAACATTTAATAATTACACATAATGAGGAACCTTTCATTTTACATGACAAACTAAATAACAAAAAATGAATCCTAATATTCTCTACAGCAGATAACGTACTAAAACGTAGCCAATGTGAAACGTGGATGATGGATGGAACCTTCAAAATGCGCCCCTAACCATTCACAAAGATATACACCATACGCGGTGAATATCAAAGCACAAATATCCATTTTATATATGCTCTACTACCAAATATACAAAGCAGCACTTGCTACAAACTCTTAAACCATATCAAACATAATACAAATAATTACTACCCCCAAAAAATAATCATAGACTTTGAGCAAGCCATGATTCAAACCACTCTAAAAATTAACCCTCACACAGCCATTGAAGGCTGTTATTTGCATTTCAATCAAACTATATGGAGGCACAGCCTAAAATCTGCACATAGGACCTCATTATGATGGCAGTCGGACTGCCACCAACAGGCCGTCGGTAGCGGTCCAACACCCGGCAGCATTTCGGTCCGACCGCCTGATTACAATTCCGGCAGTCAGGCCCACAGCGGTCGGAGGGAAGACTACCGCCTCCGCAAGGATCAGAGATCCTGACGGGGTGGCAGTCAGAGTGGTATCCATGTACGGCGGCGGTGCCGAGGCAGGCACCGCTGTCGGGATTACGATATCCCTTTCCGACAGCCTTTTCATAGCGGGAAGACCGCCATGAAAAGGCTGTTGGAAAGAGATATAGGGGTGACCAAACAGGACCCCTGTCCATCGTGGGCCACTGTAATGCGGCCCTAGGGGCACATGTAGTGCCCCCACTCACCTCCATTCACTGTGTACTATGCACAACATGGTGCATGGAACATGGTGCATGAAACACGGTCCATGGATGTGTAGGAGGTGCTCCAGACCATGGAGGCTTATGCTGCAGCTCTTTTCCTTGGCAGCAGCACAAGCCACCATGATACAGAGCACTTTTCCGACCACCAGCACAGTGGTCATATCGAAATGCAGCGGTCAGACCGCTGCCTGCTTGTGGGGCAGTCTCATGACTGCCGCAATAGCGGGTGGCGGTCCGACCGACCGCTTTCAAAATCAGCCCCTAATTGTGAAATATTCTACAAACAGCCAATTTGCCTTCGAAATCAAAAAGTGATAACACTAGTCTATGTCTTTGTCACAAAGGTAGCCAACCATTACAATTTACTAATAGAAAGCCCTTTCTACCAACAAAATGAAGACAAAATTAACTCCCTAATGGACTATTTCGAAAACATTTGGGTTGACAAGTTGCATCGCCAACTAAAATTACAAATATCATTGTGGAATGTTTATGACAGCACCATGGCATAGGAAGCCAAATCAAATAACACAGTGTAAGGATAGCACAATAAAAAACAAAAAAATCAAATTTTTCATTCATTCACAATGTCTTCCAACCTACACTAGGCAGAATCCAACCTGCACTGTTCAAATTTATAGAAGCATTAATGAAAGAGTAAAGCTACCAACAACTAAGGGGCCGATTACAATGTCGGATGGTTGGTCTTCCGACTGCAGTTGCGGCAGTCAGGGGACCGCCCAACAAGAAGTCGGTGGTCTGACTGCCCAATTAGGATATGACTGCCATGGTGGCAGTCGGAAAAGTACCCTTTTACACTGCAGCTTGTGTTGCGGCCCAGGAAAAGGGCCGCAGCACATGCCGCGGTGTAAAAGTGCACTTTGTGCACATACATGGACCATGTGCCAGGCACCATGTGGTGCCTTTCACACAGTGCAATGATGTGTGGGGGGGCACTACATGTGAATGTGAACACGATATACAAGTGAATGTTGAGATGAAATATATATGATTAAAAATGTTAAAATATACAATAAATAAACTTTGAAATAAAAATAAAATGAGAAAAATGTGTCACGTCTTTATTATACAAAACAATATAATTAATAAATTATTGTTTGCAAATATACAACTGGCTATTTATTATATTTCTAGTCACCAACAATACTAATAAAATAACACAAAGTATTTCTATTACATACAAACAAAAGTAAAATAAACAATTTCAGAATACAATTCTAAAATTAAGTAACCACACTCAAACATAAATCATTTTATAAAAAATTGTTAGGCACTAAAGGGGTGACATTTACGATTCCCACTTTAATACAATCATATTTGGGGAAGGTGTTGGACACTAAATGGGTGACATTTACTATTCCCACTCCAATATAAACCAATGTGGGAAAAGTGTTGAACACTAGTGGGGTGACATTTACTATTCCCTCTCCGTTCTAAACAAATTTGGGGAAGGTGGTGGACACTAAAGGGGTGATATTTACTATTCCCACTCCAATATAAACCAATTTGGGGAAGGTGCTAGACACTAAAGGGGTGACATTTACTGTTTCCACTCCAATCGAAACAAATTTGTGGAAGGGGTTGGACACTAAAAGGGTGACATTTACTATTCCTACTCCAATCTAAACCAATTGGGGGAAGGCACTGAACAATAATGGGGTTACATTTACTATTTACATTTACTATTCCCAATCAAGCTAACCATATTAGGATAAGGTGTTGGTCCCTAAAAGGGTGACATTTACTCTTCCCACTCCAATCTAAACCAATTTGGGGAAGGTGTTGGACCCTAAAGGGGTGACATTTACTATTCCTAATCCGCTCTAAACCAATTTGAGGAAGCCGTTGGGCACTGAAGGGGTGATATTTACAATTCCCACTCCAATCTAACCATATTGGGGGAAGGTGTTGGTCACTAAAGGAGTGGCATTTAATACTCCTACTCCAGTCTAAGGCTATTTGAAAAACTGTTGGAGGCTAAAGAGGAGAAATTTTCAATATCCACGTCAATATAAAACAATTTAAACAAGGTAATACAAATTTAACAATTCAAATACAAAATCATTACTCCATACTCATACACATTTTATTTACTATAAAATTAAATTAAATGTAATCTAAAAACAAACTAACATAAAACACAATCCTATATATACAAATGTAAATATTAAAATAGAAAAACAATATTTTGATTACTATTACAAAAATAACAATCATAAAATATAAACATATTTAAATAATTTTATATTTTTATAAATGTAAAATACATTTTTAAAATAAACTAAAAGAAGCAAATAAAAAATTCTGCAATTTCAAATACATTTATTAAATTATACATAAAAAATTCTAAATATTTTATTTTTTGACAATGTTATATACTTTAAAATGTTTAAATATATTTTTAAGAAGTTTTTTACTTAATACCATTAATATGTATCTTAATTAAAATGAAATTTGAATGTATTACAAGTATTAATGTAACAGAATTAATTTAAAAAAATCTAAATTATTAATTAGCATAAGTTTTATTTAAAAATATAAAAACAACTAATCTTCCAACCCTTATTCCCTAAAAACCCAATATCCAGCTACAAAAAAAGTATAAACCATTATTTATATACATTAATAGAACTAAATACACAAATTTAAACAATCTCATAAGTAAAACATTATCTTACTAAAAACACAAATAAAAAATAATAAACAGATACAATCAATCCCACTACAATAAATTATAATCTAATTAACACTTGCAGACGATATTACATACAACAATATTCTCTACATTGATATTTTTTACAACAATATTAAAAACAACACAAAAAATTATATTATTACCTTCAATATTCCTGTTCAATATTTTTGTATCACAATATTTTTTTACGATATCCTGTCCTAACACCAAATTATCACTTAGAATATTCTTTATATTTAAGCAAAGGAAAATTCCCACGCAAGTCGGGTGAAATGATTTAGTGCCTTATTATGCGTTTGGCAGTCCGACAGCCATAAAACTGCATCTGCCCCCACCAGTAGCCCGTGGGGCTGGCGGTCCGAAGACTGCCGTATTCCGAGTAGACCATGGGGCCGGCGGTGTGGGGGCAGGGATCTTGCAGCAGGGGAGAGTATGTTTCACAAATATATCGATGCCTGTCTGTGTATTTCGACTGCAGATGTGTCAAATGCACACATATGCATGATATATCTGGGAAAAAACATATACTCATTACTAGGGCTCAGCCCATATGTGGGCAGTCCTGGCAATGTCTTATATGGCTCAAAACTGACTCATAGGGGTAAACATTACTATTCCCCTCCAGTGAGTGCAACAGTAGGGAAAGTGTTGGATAGCGTAGGGGTAAAAATTACTATCCCCACTCCAGTGAGTGTAACAGTAGGGAAAGTGTTGGATAGCGTAGGGGTAAAAATTACTATTACCCCTCCAGTGAGTGCAACAGTAGGGAAAGTGTTGGATAGTGTAGGGGTAAAAATTACTATTCCCAACTACCCCTAAACCCATACCCACCCTAAAACTTAAAATTCTCCATTATTTACCTTATAATGCGTTGTGATGACATGCGTTGGAATGGCATGCGTTGTAATGGTATGCGTTGTAATGACATGCGTTGTAATGGCATGCGTTGTAATGGCATGCGTTGTAATGGCATGTGATGTTAAGGCAATTGCATTGTAAAAGTTGCGTTGTAAAGGCATTGCGATGTAATGACTGCGTTGTGATGGATTTTTCCCGAAAAGTTAACTTCAATGTTATTGTTTTAAACATCTGCATATCACTGTGAGTAGCGATATATCTCATAATCAAATATGGTAGGAATTTCTAATGGGTCTGGAGTGACCTCTAGCCTTGATTATGCTTGCTAAGTTTCAGGACTCTAATAGTCCCAGAAGCCGTTTTATTCAAAGCAGTACATTTGCACATTTTACAAATCGTAACCTTGTGGCAACTGGAAGCGGGTTTTCAGGAGAATAATGAACTCAGTATTGTATTTTTGAATTATATCTTCTCCTCAAGGATATCTCCTCATCCTCCAGGACAGAATGCTGCCACTTGCTCATTAGATAAGTTTATTCTGAAAGCTACAAATGTCAGTCATTTGGTCAAGTTCCATAGACTTGTATTAAGAGAAAATATATATAAATTGTCCTAAATTTCATGTTTTACCATATGGCTCCAATTGACCCCTTTCCAGCGAGAGCGCTAGTCAGCTGTTTTTATCTATTATCTGTTATGCCGCTTGTTAGACTGGAGCGGTTTCCAACATGTTGTGTTTTATTTTTTAACACAGGTTTTATTTTTGAACAGGGATTATAGATAAGGAGTTGAACTTCATAATTGTACAGTAGATACAGTAGATGGTACAGCAGATAACTTCCCTACATCAGCATGAGACATACAATCCTTGATGAATACAAGATGAAAATTGTTTAACTCACACTCTTTGCTGAAGAACGATGTCTACTTCTTCTTTCTTTTGTGAGTCTGGCTCTTAAAAGTCTGACAGAGGAGTTTGGCAGAGTCTGGGCTTGTGTGTGCAGGACAGAGGACTGTAGAAAGGGTAAAGCCTGGCACTGTATAAGAGGACTGCTTAACTTGGGGAGTGATGCACTGTCTGTCTACAGGACAGGTTACTACATAGCAAGAGGGCCACTGTGTGTGCAGAGAACTGCTTACCTTGCTGAGAGGAGCACAATGTGTGTAGCTGATTGTTTAACTTCCACAGTGTGGCAAATTGTCTGCAGGGGACTTCATAAGTCAGGCAAGGAAAATCGAAACGCTACGGAGAGCTGTGGTCAGCATCGGGCAGCAGCACTAAAATATTGAACCATACAAGATTGGCCCAAAATATATTGCAGAAGCAAGGTGTGACTATGACTGCACCTTGATATATTAGACAAGGTAGATCTTGGGTAACAGAGTTGACATCCCACTTGAAGCCCATCTGTTCCTCGATGGAGTGCTTATTTAGCTGTAATGTCCGTGCATAGATGTAGCTCTCTTTTGGCCACTCTAACAGTGTCTGGGATGTTGCACTCATCTGGCCACTGTAACAGTAGATGCGTAGAGCCAACTGCGAGAGCCAACTGCCTCAAACTCAACTCTGACAAAACCGAAGTTCTCATCTTCGAAATACCCCCCTCTCCATGGGACAACTCCTGGTGGCCCCCACCCTTGGATCAGCTCCCACCCCCACCACCCACGTCCATAACCTTGGTAAACACTGAACCCCTAGGCCTCTTGGGGGGGTCCCACAAAGACCCTCCAGGACCAAAAAAGCATTTTTTTAGATTTTCAGCTGGAGTCACGCTGGATCTGCAAACCCTGCCATAAATCAAAGACCCTCAATAGCCAAGGGGACTTCATCCCCCTACTAGTAGTGCGTCAGGAGGTGGGTGTGGCCTCCTTTGAGGTCTCAGCAATCCCCCTTTGTGGGACTTACTGGAGGTAATAGGAGGGGTAGTTGGCCCCCAAGGACATCCTTGGGGGCCAATTACCCCTCCTGTTATCTCCAGCAATTTACCATACAGCAGGATTGGTAAGAGGTCTTCATAGGCCACGCCTCCTTTCTCCACCACTCTGCAAATGCAGTTGGTGGTGCACTACTGGTTGGGGGATGAAGTCCACTTTACTCTTAAGGGAACTTGGGGGGGCCAAGAAGCCCTCCTGGTACCTCCTGTAAGTCCACCACAGCGGGATTCCTGAGGGCTGGTCGGAGGCCTAGCCCCCTTTCTCCACCACTTTGCAAATGCAACTACTAGTTAAAAAACCATAGAAATTCACTGATAAAAACAAAGGTTACAGGGACGTTATCGTTAGGGCCATATTTCACTCGTACAAAACCAGTGAAATTTGGCAGTTATAGTTACCCGAGCTAACTATAACTTACGCCCCGCAATGCACTGCTTATGACCTCACATATTACATCAATCATGACATGGTCAGTGACATCACTGTTGGCATCACTCATGACACCTCAAATGACACAACTGATGATAACATCCACAGAAAGACTCACACAACTACTCACACCCCCATACAACCTCTTGTACACCCACTCACACACCCGTACAACCACTGGCATACCCATTCACAGACCTATACCAGTACTCACACACCCACTCACTCCTCCATAGAGCCACTCTCACACACACTTACTCACTCATACAGCCACTCACACAATCATTCACTCACTCATGCAGACACTCATACGACCAGTTACTCACCCATACAGCCAGTCATATAACCCCACACTCACCCATAGAGCAACTCACACACCCACTTGTTTACCTATAAATTCACACACCCACTCACTCACCCAATCAGCCTCTCAACACAGCCACTCACTCACCCATAAAAGCCCTCATACACTCACTCACACAACCACTTACATACCCATTCACACATCCATAAAAGCACTCCATATCATATCATATATAGCTTTATTCGGAGTCATAAAAAAAGTCCATAAAAGCAATTGTACAAAGAAAAAAAAACATACATCAATATCCCTTCATTTCATCTAATTAAATACAATTGTGTACGTTAAAAAATAACAGTATAAACATGAGCTAAGATTATTACAACATATAGCTGCCGATTTACATTGAATATTTCTTTAAATACATTCCTACAGTTATAAAAATACAGTAGTACAATGTTTTTCATATTCATTTCCAATTTCTCTTACTACCATAGATCGTGCTTCCTGTGCCCCTTGGGTATATACTCTTTTTGCCGTGTTCTAGATGGTAACTAATTACATATCCTTCCTAGCATAGAAGACAGCCCATAAAAATGATGACATTCCACAACAAATCTCTAACGTTGGCAATGATTGCAGCTACAGATATGCAGAATTGTCTAATCATTGGAAAAACGTACGTTTCCTATGTTGGCTATAAAATTTACAAAAGAGAACCACGTGCATAGTATTCTGGGACATCCTGTCATCACAGGGACATTTTATCGGTTTTGTGTACCAGTCGTTCATGGTGGGGTAACTAGTTAATCGATGGAATATGTCCAATCTTAAGCGTGTAAGAACAAACCTATGCCATGCATTTAGAACACTTTTAAGATAAGGCTGCATATTAAAAGTAGTTAAAATCAATAGATTTTTTAAAAACACTGGGTTTAGGGAGTTCAATAATCAATTTGAGATTTTCCAAATGTGTCATTCCTTCCCTTTTCAGCGTTTTTCTACTAATAGTGGCTAACAGTTCTGGCTTCTCAAAGTATTCGGGGTGGGCCATGTCACAAAAAAAACGCTGGACGTAGGCCAACCACGAAATGCGTGAATATGAACTTGATTTGAGACAGTCACATATTATCGGTCAATTGAGGTCTGTGTATTCTGAGATCCAAATTTTATGCAACAGCAGAAATGGTTGTAGCTTAATTACGTTTGTAAGAAAAGGGGCACCAAGTTTGGCATGGCATACATATACTGAAGTACTATTGGGGGTTGCTAGAAGGTATCTAAAAAATGTGTTTTCTATCAATTGCACCTCAGCACATTTCTTGTATCTCCATATGCCCGCCCCGTAAAGTGCTATACTTAGGCATTTCGCTTTGTATATCTTCATCATCATCTAAGGTGGGTTGGAGTCCAGACATCTTGCAAAGCTTCTGAGGGCCCAGCAGGCCTTGCTAAATTGTACCTTTCTGTTGTCAATGGCCTTGTTCCATGAACCATCTTTGTCGAATAAGACCCCAAGGTAAGAAAAAGTGTTGGTGAAGACAATCTTAGTTCAGTTTATTTTTATGTCTCTACATTTCATGTTGTTCTTCCCGCACTTCATGATAAACGTTTTTGATTGGTTAACTTGGAGACCGAGTTTCTTCATATATTTGACAAAGTTGGTGAGCAGTGACTGTAAGGCCAGTGGGGTGCGAGCCATGAGAACTGCATCGTCAGCGTAGAGGAGGACCGGGACAGGGCGCATAGCTATTTGTGGGAGATCTTTTGAGGCTGCCACAAGCTCCTCCCCCACGCTGTTTATATATAATGAAAACAGGAAAGGCGCCAGGACGCACCCCTGTCACACCCCCCTCTCCACACCGAAAGCTTCAGTGCATTCTCCTCTGACGCCGTATCTAACTTTGGCTCTACACCCAGAGTATAAGTCTCTCAAGAAGCTAATAATTGGTGTCTCCACCAAGCACTCACACATCCCTGTACTCACCCATACAGCTATTCACACAGAAACTCACTGTCCAATACAGTCACTCAAAAACGAAGTCACTTAACGAAACACCTACTCAGAGAGCCACTCACTCACCCATACAGCCACTTACACACCCAGTCACTCACCCATACTGTCATTCAAACACCCACTCACTCACCCATACAGTCACTACACACAAGGATGCATACAGTCACACAGCCACGCACATGATATATATTAGAAGTAGTATCACTCATTAATAGTACACCCAGTATACTACTTTAACTTCTGTAGTACCTTAGTTTATATGTTTAACAATCATAAACTCTTACAAAATACTTACACTCGCTGGATGGTGTCATCAGCGATGTCATTTGAGATATCACCAGTGATGTCATGAGTGATGTCACTGACCATGTCATGAGTGATGTAATATGTGAGGTCATAAGCAGTGCATTGCAGGGGCGTAAGTTATAGTTAGCTCAGGTAACTATAACTGACAAATTTTACTAGTTTTGTACGAGTGAAATCTGACCCTAACTATAACATTCCTGTAACGTTTGGTTTTTTCAGTGAATATATATATATATTACCCACTGTTGGTCGCCAGTAAGTATAGGTAGGACTCAGTTTCCATATGAAGAGTGCTCCAGTCCGCGTATGTAAACAAGGCCAGGCTTGGCCAAAACGCATTATGGTGAACAGGTTGCAATAAATAGTTTGCACAAAGAATTCAGAGTCTGTGCCCGGGTTTGATTACAGTCGACTGAACGGGATGTATGCTGAATATATATATATATATACGATAAAGGTCAAATATTGACATTTGCAAAAAGATATGATCACCTGCGGAATCAAACACAAAGTCAAGCTGCCAAACCAATGAAAAGAGTACGGATAGCCACATCGAGGTCAGAAGACCTAGATAAAACGGGCGAACAAAGTGAAACAGTTGACAGCGACAACTATGAAAGTGATGCATCGGCTATATCAGAACACCAGGGTGCAAAAAACAAAATTTTAAACGAATTTACGCTCATGGCACAGGGAAGAATGACAACCCAATACAAACAAAGTGCCGGAGGCTACAGAGGACGTGGACGAGGCGGGAGAGGAGACGGAAAAGCCAGCGCAATATCAGGAAGAGATGCGGAAAGCCCAGTGGGAAGCAGAACGAGGGGCCAACAAAAGCCAAAATGAAGGACAGGAAGACAGTCATCAATTTATCAGGTCGGGACCTTAGCTCATTGGAGATTGAGGTTCTCTCTTTAGGCCTTTCTTTCTGCCCCACAAGGGGCTTTGATTATACCCAGAGTCGCATTGACCTTTTCCAGTTCACACGCAAACTCAGACTTAAGAAATGGTTTGCAACCAGAGTCATTGATAAGAATACGAGAGTACCAAAGCTAGCTAGTGTCATCAGTATTGGAGATATTGAGCTGTTACACAGCATGAATGAACTTGATGGTAATGAAAAGTTTATAGATGACCCCTATCTAAATTTGATTAATGACAATATCGAACTAGATCTCTGCCATGTTAGTGGTTTTAAACCAAAATCGATTTTCCTCCCCAAATCGCTAATGATGCTATAGATGTTTTTGAGAAGGAGTGATACATGAGTTAGAAAAAGTACGTAGAAAGAAATATTTTGGCAGACACAATCTTAGTAAAGACCACCTGGAAGCTATTCAATCCATCAAAAATGACAGTAACATAGTAGTCAAAAAATCAGACAAAGGTGGGAATGTGGTTGTAATGTCTAAAGAGATGTACCTGAAAGAAGGCTATCGCCAATTAAATGATAGGAACAACTATGAAATTACCACTAGATCTAAATACGAACAAGCCAATAAAGTATATCAAGAGCAATTGGGAGACTGGAGGGAACGTGGATTGTTAGAATGGGAGGAATATGAATTCCTTAAATGTAAATGTCCCAAACTTCCTGCATTCTATCTACTCCCCAAAGTACACAAGAATAACATTAATCCCCCAGGTAGACCCATTGTATCTTCTAGAGGCAGCTGCCTAGAAAATACATCTCGATATGTTGATTTTTATTTGCAACCACTTGTTCAGGGGTTACCATCCTTTATTAAGGATACGAGTGATTTTTTAAGAGTGATTGACCAGATTGAGTGGGAGGATCAATTTTTACTAATGTGTCTCGATGTTACTAGCCTCTATACATGCATTCCACACGAGGCAGGGATCAAGGCATGCCGACTTTTTATGAGGAATCGATCAATTTCATATCTGTTTCATACAGAGATGATTATTGATATGATGTACAGATGCCTTACACAAAACTTCTTTGTTTTTGACAAAATAATCTATCGTCAGATTCTCGGGACTGCGATGGGGACCTGCCTCGCCCCCAGCTTTGCGGGTTTATACCTGGGCTGGTGGGAGGAGCAGATCGTCAGCACACTACCTATTTTTGAAAAATGTGTCATCACATGGGTGCGATACATTGACGATATTTTTTGTGTGTGGAATGGAAGTGTTGAACAAGCAAATCATTTTGTAGAGACACTCAATGACAACACCTTAAATTTAAAATTTAGTAGCCAGATAAACAAGGAGACGATTGATTTTTTAGATTTGAGACTGGTTGTTGCAGAAAAACGCCTGGAGAGCTATCTATTTAGGAAGGAAACGGCGGGCAACAGCCTGCTTCATGCAGATAGTTGCCACCCCTCTAATTTGATACGCAGTATACCACTAGGTGAACTAACACGAGCTAAAAGAAATTGTAGCAGCGTAGAGGGTTTTGAAATAGAGAAAGAAACTATGATCACGCGTTTTCTAGAAAGAGGTTACACTCAGAGCTGCATCATGAAAGCCAGCGCAGAGAGAGAAGAAGTGAGCTACTTAGAATTGAAGCCATTGAGCCGCCGAGAGAAGAGATGGAGAACAAGATTAGGTTCATTACCACATATTCTAATCAAGCACACGAAGTGAGAGAATGCTTAAATAAATTCTGGAGAATACTTAAAACTGATAAAGATCTTTCAGCAGTGGTAGAACACTATCCACAGGTGACATATAGAAAGGCTAAATCCCTCAAAGATATTGTATGTCGAAGCACGGTAGGTGTGACCACTATGTCAATGGGTAACCAGGTAAAAGGGTTTTATACTTGCAATAAGTGCAAAGCGTGCAAATACAGTAAAAACTGTAAACAAGTCAGGTTATCAACTACTTGTAAGCCATTCACGATCACCAAATATGTTTCCTGTAATACAGACCATGCTGTATATGCCCTCAAATGTCCATGTGAGAAATATTACATTGGAAGTACTATTCATCCAGCTAAAAAGAGAGTTTTGGAACATTTGAGGGCAATCAATAAGGATGACAAACGGTACCCAATAGCACGACATTTAAAGTTAGTACACAAACAAAATGCTAACCTCCTTTCCTACTGTGTCTTAGACACCGTTCCAGTAAGAGAGAGGGGAGGGGACAGGGTTTTGGAATTAAGACGCCTGGAATCAAGGATGATAATTGAATATCAGACAGTACAGCCATTAGGGCATAATATTGATGAGGAATTAACAGTGCATCTGGGCTAGTGATGATGATGTGAAATCCCCGTATTTTAACACGAACTCAGTATCTACATTGTGTATGTGTGTGTACATATATAGATATTATGTATGGCTTTTATCCTCTTCTTTGTGGTTTTTGCGTATTGTTGTTTGTAGCACTGTTATGTATTCACGATTATGACACTGTTTTGTTATATGTGTTTTTACAGATCTCCTGCACTGAGAATGTTTGGTTAACGAGTTGAGAGGCAGTATCAAGTTTGGATAGTCGTGGATGGACGAGAGTAGCTACGTGCACTGGAATATCTCCTTTTGTACCCCTGAAGTCACAAGGAAGTTTACATTTATTTGTATATCACATATAGAGTCTACTGCCCACTAGGGCTTGATCAGGAGTAACTCCTTACCCATCGGTATGGTTTGGCATACGTGCGCACTGGCGCAATTGTATGATTAAAAGGAACCTGACCGTGAGGTATAGGCAGAGGGTTAGGCTCCGTTTACTTTTCTTTTAGTATCGCGGTTAATGTGGCTCGGACAGGAGCTGTCATTAGAGTACTAACACGCTATAGAACGGTAGCATTGTAGACCACTGGCATTGAACAGTATGTAGGCACTAGCCGTGATTGGTAATAATGCTGTGGAGATAAGCCATTGGCACCTTGTAGGTGTAGGAGGAACAATAAAGTTCAGGCAGCGTTCGAATAAAAAAACGAAAACTGACAGTCCCGTCCTCGTAGCGGCACTTGTTTATTTAGCTATATCCTCTGATACTCGTTTTCCTCACTATTGCACTAAACTAAAGATGAATTGCACTTTTAAAACCAGTATGATTTAATATTGTGTTTAGGTTATATGTTTCATGTTCAATGGTGCATTTCGTTGTAACTATGATGTAGTCTGTTTACACTGTTCATTCGTAGTCACAAGTCATGTGATGTTTATTTAAAGCAGTCTGTAACATCAACTCAACACTCGTGAACAAGGGACGTTGGTTCCCGAAACGCGTTGAGTGGAGCATTTGCTGAATTAAAATCTGCTTGAAGCAATTGGGTGCCGTGGATCATTGTTTGGATACAATAATGAAATATGGATATATATATATCTATATATAGCGGATGGTAAACCAGTCCGCTACCGTCCGTGTTCCCAGGCGGGTGGTGGTGCATAGTGTCGGGTGCGGCTGCCGATTAAACGAATCCAACCACAACAGAAAGTTGCACGCAGCAGGAAAGTTAAAGTCTTTATTAGCACAAACACCAGCCCCTGCAACGCGTTTCCACCAAAAGGCCTTGATCACGCACCAATATATATTTTTAGTGTGTGTGTGTGGTGATGTGAGCACGTGTTGTGCGTTACGTTTTGGTCTGCTTTAGATTTGTGCTCGGAAATGCTACGTCCCTCTTTCACAGCATGAACCACACACTCTTTAGAAATTCATTGAAGACATTTGTTCTCCTGGTGTTTACATTATATGTTTTTAAAACTGTGTTGAATCCACAAATTTCCTTCACCAGAAAGATATTATTATGGATCCTTCAGAAATTTCAGAAAGTGGAGGATTTCCAGTTCTCTCTTAATTCTAAATGAGGTCCATTGTTTGTGAGTACTACAAAGTGGAGGATCTTTTCCTTGGCTGTTTCGAAAGTGAGTACAAGGTAGTCCTGGCAAATTCCAAGCTGGTGTTTTGGAGATTGCTGAATGTTTCATGGTTTAAATAATGTAACGATGTGATAGTTGTGTTACAGCAAGTGTGTATCAAGGTATTACTGCATAAAAAAGTCTAAGGGGGTTATAACACATAGAAATAGATTTTCCACATGTTGTTGTATTTGAAGGTGTGAAGTCAGTGCCGCTTTCTTCTGCGGATAACAGTCACCCTTTTCTGTGCAGGGTAATGGTATTGTCACATTTTAATAAAGTAATACAATTTAACTCTGAATAGGAAAACCATGTTAAGTGTGTGGAAGTACACTTTGCCACAATTATTTTCCCTAAATTAGGGCGTGCAAGTTTAAGTCCTAATTGGCCACACAAATCCATTAAGAAACCTGAATGTTCCGCCCCATTTGGGTCTGAACAATTGGAGTATCCAGGATTCTCCAAGAAGCAACCATTCGAAATCCAAACAAGTGTGGATATTCCCCCGAATGAACAGATTTTGGCCTTTTCATTGCCCTTTAATGCCTCACATTCCCCCCAAAGTATTTGAATGTCAACCCTTTTGCTCCTCGCAGAGCTGAAATGCCGGGTATCCACAACAAGTGCAGAGTTCAAAGGGCAGGAGCCTAAACCCTAAAACAAGGTCCAACACAATGTTGATACTTTGGTTCAGTAGTCACTGACTGAAAGCAGGTAGGATGCCTAGCGTGGGAGCTCAACACTCACAACACTTTTTTTTTAACGAGCATCTTTTTTTCGAGTAGGATGGGATAATTTCGGATGCTTGGCTGAGCTGAGGAGATGAATGCTTGGAAATGGGTGGTGACACCCACAGGTGAAGTGTCAATGTGCGCAATCAAAACGTCAAAGGCGAGGTGGAGTTTTTCAAAGGTAAAAGAGAATCATAATTTCGAAAATTGTGATCCACACTTTCTTTTTTCACATCTTAGTTTAACAACCACACATGTGGTATAGATAACTAAATTATTTTAAGTGCACTAAACAATGATCAAGACGGAAAAGGATATCCAGATACTCAAAATACCTTCCTTTATGTAAAATAGAGATAACTTTTGCAAGAAGCGTCAACCTGTTTTAACACTCAAACTTGAGTTTATCGATAAGTGCAAGATGGTGATTTCTGTATTGTGTGCTGCTTTGCTCGGGTGTAACCCAAGAGCTGTGCTGGTTGCAGTAGATGCTTCTTACCCAGTGCTGGAGACAAAGGCCTCCTCTGTTACTGGAGCTCTCTGAAGTGAAGGCAATTGGCAACCTTTAAATAAAGGTTTTTAAGAGTTTCCTCTGAGCTGGCAGCTGTAGAGAGCCCTTTCACAGCTGAGGTGCACATTGTGGGGGTCAAGAAAAGGGAATTAGTGTTCACAAGCCATTTATTCATTGAGGCATGGCACAATGTTCATAAGACAAACTAATGCAAACGTCGACAAACCTTCTCACAGGCAAAAAGTGAGGGCTTTCCTTCAAGAGTCTGCCTAAAATAGGGCGCGTCACAGGCCATACAATGGTGAATAAGGTGAGTAGGAGGCAGGGTTCTTAAACTTTTCTACTTCTTGTAAACATGTCATTTTTATAAAGTTTTCAAATGTGTAATACAACATAGGACGATGAGCAATTAGCACAGTCAGCATATCATTCAAAGGAGTAGAATTTCTGATTATCATGCTTGCTGAGCATGTGTCAGTCACCTTTTCCAACTTACCCTTATTTCCCTACCTCCCCTCCTCCTTCAAAACCCACATTTATGTAAACTGATGTGTGAATTTGAGTTTGCTTTTAAGAAAGGTAGCTATCATACGTGTTTTACATCTCTTCGGCCCCTTGGCCACCCCCAGAACGAGAGGGTGCTCCATAAGCTTATTCTCAGTAAGTGAAAAGGCTCAGAGCTCATAGTCGTGGGGTACACTAGAGGTGCAGGAGGTTGTGCATGCTGCGGGAGCTGTGTTGAAATCGCCTCACCCTCTCCCAGCTAAGAAGGGACACTGGGCTCTCCGGTAGGACTGGAGCATCTTCATCCATTTATAACAGCTAACACTTGGTAAACATCCAGGACGGCGCATGTCCATATTTTCAAGCTCCTCACAATTTGGGGGCTTATTTACAAGCCTCTTGCGCCGCCGGTGCGTCACTTTTAATATGGGAAAAAGTGACGTACAGGCGGCGCAAGGTGCTTGTAAAGAAGAGGCTTGGGGGCTTATTTACAAGGCCCTTGCGCCACTTTTGCGTCATTTTTAACATGGAAAAAGTGACGCAAAAGTGGCGCAAGGGGCTTGTAAATCTGCCCCTTGCTTTCTTTGGACACGTTTCTTGCTTTACGTTTCGTTCCCTCTTTAGGTGAGACCGCCAATTTGGTAATGGCTCATGTTGATGTCGACACAGTCTTTCAGGAGCCTTTTATGATGGTACGCAGCATAAAAATATTGTTTGATCTGCTGATTGGTCACAACTTTCAGGAAGTTGTATTACAAACCACAGGCTTACTCATCGTCGACAGTTGTAAATTGACTTTGAACAAACATGATAGGACTCTTCAGTCTGGTCAGTGAAGGCAGATATACCGGAGTAAATAGTAAAGTCCTGATTTTATTAAAGACTGGGGGGCAGATTTACAAGCCCCCTGCGCCAGCAGTACATCACTTTTTGTGACGTACTGGTGGCGCATTTTACTGCGTGACTTTTCCTGTCCTTGAAAATATGGCCCCTTTACACGCAGAACTTTGCGTGGAAGGGGCGTTCCATGGGTGTTGCTGTGGGTGTTCCCACGCAACACCCATGGAACCAGACACATTTCCAGATTTACAAAGAATCGTAAATCTGGAAATGCGTGTGAATGCTACGCCTCCCCATAGGCGCAACGACGAGAAATGTTTTCATTTCTCCTCGTTTTTTCCTCTTTCAATGCGAGCTGCATTCTACAGCACGCATTGAAAGAGGAATATGCCTGTAGTGATTGCTTTTGTGCACAAAAACAATCTCCCCACGACGCAGGCATCCTTGCACCATGGTGCAAGGGTACCTGCACCGGCGCATGGCTGCAGTTTGTGCACAAGCGCAGGGGGAAGCACAGAGATGCGACATATTGTTGTAAATATGTCGCATCCCTGTGCTTTGAAAGTGACTCAGTGCGGCGCAGCCAAATGGCTTGCGGAATGCACTGAGTCACTTTCATTGTAAATCTGCCCCTGGGAGTCGAGCATCATCCCTCTTCGGTCTCTGTTGTTCAGGATTCATTGTTTCCCACCCTTTTCCCAATACTTGTTATATTTTTTTGCTTCTCTTTGCATCCAGCTTCAGTTGTCTCTGCTCCAAGTGATATTCTGCTGGCCCTTCTAAACATCTTCCTGTTGGTGGTCTATTATATCAAAAAGAGGGATTTAGTGACTGCAGTTGGCCCCTTTTATAGATTGTGTTGTGTATTAAGTGTTTTTTCCTCACTTACTATATTTTGTAGTCTGCACCAAAAGCTTGATGGGAAGTGCAGTGTTTAATTCTTTAGCTGCTTTTAAAGGAGTGGCAGGATTGGAAGCATAATACTCACTTCTGTGTCTGTAATAAAAGGAGGACTTTCCTTTACTATCTAGCTAGGGAAGTCTCACGTTTTTATATTTCCAGAACCTACTCTAGACATTTGTTTCCTTTCTATGCATTATGGGGACTTTTCTGCTGATGTTTTTGTTGATTAAGGCTTCTCAGAATCATAAATCTTGTTGTAGTTTGTTGCTTGTTTGACTGTTCTAATTATCGACACATTTAAAGATGCCTTGATATTGTTGGCTTCAGTTCTGGGCATAGCTATCATTAGTTCAGCACGTGAATTTGCACGGGAGCCTGGAGTCTGGTGACGCTCAGAGAAGGAGTGCACACCAATGTCTCAAAGTCAGCCCGAGACAAGTGCAGGGCCTGTGGTGAATGTGTTGTGAGTAGCCACAAAGACCCGAGCTGAAGAAGCTCTACGTGCAGAGTCTGAACCTGAAGAAGTGACAAGCAGTGTGAGCAGAGGGGTGGCAAGAAATAAAGAGTTGGCCAGGGAGGGAAGAAATACAGAGAGTATCCTTGTGGACCAGAGAGCAAAGTGACAGTGGCATTGAATGGCCAGTAGTCAGAAGATCGAGAAGAACAAGGGTGCCTCGTTAAAGTTACTCAGCGCCTAAATGGACCTACTTTATTGAAAAGGAAGCTGACTTGAGAATCCATGAGACTGAGGACCAACAGGTTGTTTTTGAAATGCCTCCTTGAGTAAAGCTGACACATTTTGACTTTTGACCAAATTTTTATTTTGATCAATCCGAAGTCAACTGAAATTTTTTGGGGAATAAACCTTTAGACTGAATTTTGTGATGACCTTTAGGGCCCAGGCTCCAGTAGAAGAGTAGGGGGTGCTATTTTAGAAGAAGACTGACGTAGGGTTAGTGATTGACTTTGAAGCAGCTGAACTTGATATTCATTGCAAATAAGACAATTTGCACAAGTTGAAGCAGCCAGCAGAAATTTCTGTCTTATGTTAATTATTAGTCGTGCATTTTTCCTTTCTGATTCATGAGAAGCCATGTTGATTCTTTCACTGAACCAGGATAGAGCAATAGTGGTCACAGTATTTGTCATTTCTATCATCATAATGATGTGGCCAGTAAAATATTTAAGCTCACCTGCAGAGCAAGTTACTCCTAAAGATAAACCTGCCCCTGCCCCTGTAAAGAGCAGCCTAGTTTTGATTTGAAGCTATTGCATAGAGATAGTTCTGAGGGAAAATTCACAAGAAATTTGCTTTTCAATCTTTTGTAGGAGTATTTTCGATCATTGCATACAAAGGGCTGTTATGTTTGTACTCATGCTTGTACCCATCTGCCCACATCTGCATTGGTGGTTATGACATATTATCAAATTACCCTGGTTGTTCTACTGGGTACGCACTCTCAACCTGAGGTCAGTCCACCTCCTACTAATGTCGTTGTGTGTGCGCAGGGTGGTACCAATAGCATTCACTCTGTTGACTATCCTGTCCCTCATTTCCATTTCCCTACTGAGAGGAGTTTGCTGGACTTGGGAACCAAAAAGTTGGGGCTCTACTCTAATGATTTCATTCACCATGACTATCAACTCAGCCTCAGTAAAGCGTGTGTTTTTTTGGACAGGCATAATGAAAAAATAAAATGTGAGCGACTATTAGGCCTGGGCAAAGTGCCAAAAAAACTCTGCCGCGCTTCACGGAATTCCGTAAGAGGCAGAGTGAGGTGAGTCATGTTGTTCAAGCTGATTTTTAGTGCCAGCCTTTTGTCCCATGCTGTAAAATCAGCGCAAACGGCACCATGCGCAGTACAAGAGGGGGCATCTTCTTTCTGCTACTCGAGTAGATGTTCTAGTCGAGCGGCAGCTTCCTCAAAGCGAGGGGCAGGTTTCTCAATGCGAGTGGTAGCGACCTGCCACGACCGCCAGCGTTAAGAAATCTCGCTGGGAGGTGGTCTAGCCTTGGATTTTCCTCACTCGCTCTCAGCAACTTAATGTTGGTGAGCCACGTAAGAGGAAAAGCTCCGCTCCTCGCCACTCTGCAGAGTTTTTCGGAACTCTGCGCTCTATGCTGAGTGGGAAGAACTCTGCAAACTCCGCGAACTGAGTTTACCGCCCAGGCCTAGTAACAATATGAAAGGTAAAACAAGCAATTGATACAGGTAAAAAGGTGTAAAACAAAAATTACAGGTGGTGGAGAGTGCTAAATGGGAAGATGAAAAAAGGGCTGCCTTATCTCAAAATGCACAAAATTGTGGTGCCTGTCTTGTGGGCTGCAGTTGAGAAGCAAATGATCCTGGTCAGTAAAGGGGTGTGTTTTATAGTTAGATTTGCAGGTGTGTCCACTTGGCCAAAGCACATCAGTTGTATAGTTTTTAAATCCATTCAGTGGTCACTGTTGTGGTGCTTTTTTGCACGTGTACCACGGCAGTCTACCGCCATTGGCTAACCACCGCTGGGAGACTGACAGAGCGACTGTGTATCCTAATAGGCTCAGTGGGTACACTGCAGACCTGACGGCATCAGAGGATGCAGCGCCAACATTGCAGACTGCCGAGGTCCTGGCAGGAAGAACACCGTGGCTGCGGTCAGTGTTTCAGACAGCACAACTCGTAATACGGCAGGCGGGAGCCCGGCAGTGCTGCGGTGCCCTGGAGGACGTGGATGCAGCGGTTGGGTGTTCGGACTGCCAAACTCGTAATCAGGGCCTCAATTTGAGGTCATCTCCCTGGTAGCTATGGAACAGAGTACACAGGCTTAACTTAGATCATGGTATAAGTATTTATGCAGCACCAAAACAGCAATAAAGTAAAACCTTTAAACAATAAAAATCCCAAACCAAATTGAAAAAAACTACTAAAAATTAATAAACAAATAAGGGAAACCGAAAATATGAATTTTTACAGATTAATTTGAAATACAGCCAAAAAAGCACAAAGCACTAATCATAGTCCATGGTAGCAGCAGACTGGGACCTAGGCACATTTTGAATCTGATCCTGATGGTGCGCAAGCCGGATACACCAACCAGTTTTGTCCTGGTCAAAGATTTTACCTTCTAACTTGGGGCCTGATTTAGTCTTTGATGGATGAGATACTCGGTCTCAAACGTGACTTAGCGGCTGATTACGATGGCGGAACGATCGCCACCGCTGGGCCGGCGGTGAGGTCCGCCAGCCCTGCGGACTGCGATTCTCCGACCGCCGGATTACGATGGCGGTGGGATCCAGACCGCGGCGGAGGCAAAGCCCATCCGCCAGTGAACCGCCACAGGCAATCGTTACGATTGCCTGGCGGAGCGGTCAGCATGCTTACAATGGTGGCGGAGCCTAGCAGGCTCCGTCCACCGAATTACAATGCTGGGGAAAGCCAGCCTTTCCGTGGCGGTTGAACCGCCATTGAAAGGCTGGCAGGGATTGGTTTTGGGGGCCCGTTGTGGGCCCCCCCTGTGTTGGGGGGAGGTGTGGGTGCACTGGGGGGGTACCCATGGTACCCCCCTGCATTTCACTGCACCATGTGGCAGGCACAGTGTAGTGCCTGCCACGTAGTGCAGTGAAATGCACAACATGCTCTTTTCGACATCGCAGCGGTGCTGCTGTCAGCAGCCACCGCCGCAATGTTAACGGTGCGGAATCTGACCGCAGCGGTGGCGGTCCCATCCTAATCGGGTAGGCGGGACCGCCACATGCATGGTGGACGGTCCCAAACACCACTACGATGGCGGGCGGATCAAGTCCGCCCGCCATCGTAATCAGCCCCTTAGTCTTTTATGTCCCTATCCACCACAGGAGTACAATTCTAAAGACCCTCCCCTCCCCCAGGACCTCAGGGGAGGCACTCAGAGACTCACATGGTGTCAGGTAGAGGCTAACAGCAGGGTGCAGTCCAAGACCAAGCTTGTTATTGCCTTGCAGCTTGAACAGGAGATCAGCCAACAGACCCTCAGAATGGAATCCACTTCTTTGTCCTGGTACAAGAGGGAGTAGGTCCAGTCCTTCAGGGTTCGTCTCAGGTCACAGACAGAAGGTCCAGTCCACTTCTGTTCTTCCGCAAGTCCAGGAAGTGTTCTGAAGTGGGTGCCTGGAAGTGCCATATTTATGCTTTGCACTAATTAGTTGGTGGCAATGGCTCCTGGGCACACCCTAACTAATGGGATAAAAGTTCCTGGGGCAAACCATACCCACTTTGGGCATTTTCGACGTGGCAAAAGTCTTCAGCCACACTAAACTTGGGATCTGAGGGTTGGCGGTGTGTGGAGGGAGAGTACTATGTTAGTCCTTGTATCCTAGCAAAACCAAAGGGGATGATGGACGGAGTGCCGAACATCGCAAGCACTCACCCCCAGTCAACTGATCTGGGTTTAATCCATCATCATTCTTTAGCTCACTCCGCCACCCCAGTTCAGACATGGCCATATGCAAATCAGTCTGACCCTGTGCCTCATGGGAACAGTCCAGCCCGAACTGCCAAGCCATGTCTTCCCTGGACCAGAAACAAGCATCCTGGGACCGGTTTCTGGCTTACAGCCGTCATCAGCCAGGCTATCTTGAATCCAGTGGCAAAGTGAGCAAGGGACCCACGTCTGGGCATACCCTGCCAACTTAGGGCGAACATAGCAAAACCAAAGGGGATGATGGACGGAGTGCTGAACATTGCAAGCACTCACCCCCAGTCAACTGATCTGGGTTTAGTCCATCATCATTCTTTAGCTCACTCCGCCACCCCAGTTCAGACATGGCCATATGTAAATCAGGCTGACCCTGTGCCTCATGGGAACAGTCCAGCCCGAACTGCCAAGCCATGTCTTCCCTGGACCAGAAACAAGCATCCTGGGACCGGTTTCTGGCTTACAGCCGTCATCAGCCAGGCTATCTTGAATCCATTGGCAAAGTGAGCAAGGGACCCACGTCTGGGCATACCCTGCCAACTTAGGGCGAACATAGCAAAACCAAAGGGGTTGATGGACGGAGTGCCGAACATTGCAAGCACTCACCCCCAGTCAACCGATCTGGGTTTAATCCATCATCATTCTTTAGCTCACTCCGCCACCCCAGTTCAGACATGGCCATATGCAAATCAGTCTGACCCTGTGCCTCATGGGAACAGTCCAGTCCGAACTGCCAAGCCATGTCTTCCCTGGACCAGAAACAAGCATCCTGGGACCGGTTTCTGGCTTACAGCCATCATCAGCCAGGCTATCTTGAATCCAGTGGCAAAGTGAGCAAGGGACCCACGTCTGGGCATACTCGGCGCACTTAGGGCAAGAAAGCAAAAGGCACACAAGTGATGGATAGAATGCAGAACAAATCAAAACATTCAACCCCAGTCATGAGATCTGGGTTAAATCCATCGTTCTTTTTCTCACCATGCCACCCCAGTTTTGACCCAGCCATATGCAAACCAGTCTTGCCCGAGTTCCTCATGGGAACAATCAAGTCTGAACTGCCAAGCCAGGTCCTCCCTGGACCGGAAACAAACATCCTAGGACCGCTTTTGGCGTTTCACCCCTCATCAGCCGGGCTAGCTTGAATCCAGTGGAAGCACGACGAAGCGGGCGCGGCTTGGACGAGCGCCCCGCTGCCGCATTGACGCCGCATCGGTCCTCCTGCGTTACTCCGGGATCGAGCCCACACACGGACCCAGGTAGGCTGCTTATGCCTAATAATCCCCGGAACCCCTCAGACAGTGTGCCTTCTATTGGCAATGGCACTCGGAGGTCAGATCTTCAACCGCAAGCACCCCCCCCCCACAGAACAGGATCATTTGAACTGCCTCATATTGGCCTGGGGCTCCATTCCTTGCAAAGCCGATATCATCAACACGGTGATTCTCATGAGTGCAGAGCCTGACCTTAAGATGGCGCCCGTGTTTTTAGAACTTGGCGCATTTAACGAATGATATGACCGTCTGCAACTATTTCTTGCTTGGCACCGATTATTGCTGATGCGGTGCCTGTTGATAATAAGGAGCGCTTCAGTATAAGGCTGACTTCATCACCACGGCGATCTTTATTTGAGCAGTGACTGTCCCCAAAATGGCGCCCATGACTCAGACCCAATACAGTCCCCCGAGACCAGGCCTTTCATCTGGGACGGAGTCCATGACTGGGAGGTAGGTTAGACATTTGCAGCAGCTGTGCACCGTCCCTCTATTTACAAAACACCCCGCTGAACGAGATGACCCCTTACCAGTCACCACCAGGGTATTTCTCCTTTGCGGCCGCCAGCGATCTCCACCTCCAACCTCTGGGAGCTCTGAGACCCCGGTTCCTGGTGGAGGCAAGGAGGCTTTAACGGCAGCTGACCTCTGTCCGGGTAGCGGCATCACTATTTGGCCCTTGACCTGGGGGCGAACAGGAGGATGAGGCGGGAGCTTCCCAGCAACACCGTGACCGGTGCTCTCGATGGAACTTTGACGATGCCCCCTGGGCGGAAACCTAACTGTCTGTACTTACCGCGTTGCCCGAGCAACCTTGACCAATGCGGTGGAGCTGTCCTATGCAGCTATAGAGGAGTTTGGCTCTGGTTCACCCCTCGGCCGTCACCTACCCAGCCGGACATCGGACATTGTTTTCCTCGCCTCCCCGTTGTGTTCCCTACCTGCTTCCCTTACCCCTGTTCACCATTCCCCCTCTACCTTTTCCCTCCGCATTAGACATGTGTAAGCGCTAATAACTCACATTATTGTGTAATCTCATGTTTTTTTCTCCCATGTCTATACTTGGCTATGTAACTATGTAACCTGTAACTCACTATGTAACTATGTAACCTGTAACTCGCTGATCCTCATGTAAAGCGCTCTGATACCGCCGGGTCTAGCCAGCGCTATATAAAACTTTGCAAAAAAATAAATAAAATACAGTGAGCCTGGGACCCACGTCTGGGCATACCCGGCACACTTAGGGCGAGAAAGCGTTTCCCGAGTGTTGGACTTGGCACTTTTTGCAGGGTCATCCCTAAACTTTTTGCCTTTCTCCTAGCCTTTTTTCTGACATGGTGTTGGTGGTTTTAGGACTCTGGGCACTTTAGCACTGCTGTCCAGTGTAAAGTGCGTGCGCTCTCTGTGATACTTATGGTAAGATTGGTCTATACCTGTTTGGCATATTTAATTTACCTGTCAGTCCCTTGTAAAGTGGTATCTCATATACCCAGGGCTGGTAAATTAAATGCTACTGGTGGGCTTGCAGCGCTGATTGCGCCACCCACCAAAGTAGCCTTGCAAACCTATCTCAAGCCTCTGCCATTGCAGGGCCTGTGCGCGCAGTGTTACTGCCGCTGTGACGTGGCACCTAAAGTGTGTGCCATGGCTGTGACCCCCCTTTTACTGCATGTCAGTCACCCCTAAGGTAGGCCCTAGCTAGCCCTATGGGAAGGGTGCATTGTAGGTAAAAGATAGGACATGTACCTTAAGTGCGTGACATGTCCTGGTAGTGACAAACAGCCATTTTGGTTTCTCACTGCTGTGGGGCTGCCCTCCCATAGGAATGCATTGGGGATTCCCTGATAAGTTTTTCAGTGGTAATTCCTGATATGATAGGAGCAGCGTGGTCAAGTTTAGTATATTTGGAATTGTCATAATAAATGCTGCGCAATGGTGTGCGCAGATTTATTATAACTATTTTAGAAATGCCACTTTTAGAAGTTGGCATTTCTGTGTGCTGTGTGTCTGCCTGCCTGATGTGAATTGCATGTCTGGCTTTTGAGTGACAGGGGCTGGGAGGTGTGTGTGGCTCCAGGAGGGGCAGGGTGAGTCAGCACTAGGCTGAATGGGACATCTGCATTGGGAGTAGTGGGAGGAGTAATCCCCTGACCCTGAGTAGGTCTGTGTCTAGCCTGTACAATGCTGGCTCCGCCCCCTGTGGTGTGTCTGATCACCAAGCCCCCACCTGACAAAGGGGAAGAGGAGCCTGGTCAACAGAGTGCTCCAATTCCCCCCTGAACCAGTTGCATCTAGTTCCCCCAAAGCCCTGTACTGCAGACAAAGGAAAAGGCAATATAAATATAGGGGCTGTGACCTCATAATGTGTGCTGTTCTTGGACTTGCTGGGGGCTTGCTGCTCCTGGGGGCCCAGGAGGAGCCGCCACAGGGGCTTGCCTCCCTGCTGGAGGGCCCTGTGTGCTGGCCTCCCTGGGCCCAGCTATGCCCCATGGACCTGAGGACTATAGCGCCTGGAGAGCGCTCACTCTTTATTTTTAGGAGAGGAGCATTTATGCTTTGCCTAGCTTTGAAGCGCTGAGCTGCGACTTGTTTGGAGGGAATCCCGACGTGGGGATCCCCCCCCATTGATGCCAGGAGAGCGGGTGCCCACCCCGCATTGTGCACAACCGAGCGGGAGCCTACTCCGCTTTATGAATATTTAAACAGCGGGTGCCCACCCCGCATGTGGTGGTTTCTAGCGGGTGCCCACCCCGCGTTTGGTGTTGTTGGCGGGTGCCCACCCCGCTTCTGTGATCATTTTTGGGGCGAGTGCCCACCCCGCATTGGAGTTTTATTTAACGGGTGCCCACCCCGCAAACTGCCGCCGCCGAGAGGAGCAGCGACCTGGAAGCCAGGCGCCTGCTGCCTGACTCGGGGCGGGGCCAATAGCAGGAGGCGGCCGAGGCCGCCAATCGCAGCGCTGCCGAAGGAGAAGGTCCCGGAAGTGGCGCATGCCTGAGCAAGGCTCTCGTGAGTCGGAGAGAGCCTCGCGGCCACCCGAGAAGTTGGAGCAGTGCGTGCTCCATTCCAGCCGCCCCCCCACCTGCCAGAAGGGGAGGCAGATGTCTCCGGTGACAGGAGGAGTCCCCGAGCAGCCCCAGGGAACTGCGTTGGTGAGTGGCGGCAGGTCGACGCCACAGAGTCCCCGAGAGCCCAGTGAGTGGGGCTTCATGTTGGCACATTGTAGGTGCCTAGTTCCTGAGCGGACCCGCAGAAGAGCGGGCCGCTCCAACGTGGGGCGCATTGTTTTTAGGGCCCCCGTGCGGGTCCAGAGGGCACAGTGGTGCCTGTGCCTCTTTGGTTATTGTCACAGCTACCCCGCCTGACAGTGGGCAGCTGCAAAGTTTGGGGGCACATTGTTTGTCAAGTCCCAGTGGGGACCCAGAGGGCACAGTGAGTGCCAGTGCCTCTTTTGTTCCACAGCTGCACCGCAATTAGCGCCAGCTGCAACGTTTGGCAGCATTTTGTTATAGAAGTCCCTGAGTGGGACAGGAGAGGCACAGTGGTGCCAGACCTCTTTGCTTATTCACAGCTGCACCGCACCAGCACGGGCAGCTGCAACGTTTTGCTATATTCGTTTACAGAGTCCCAGTGGGGACTCACCCAGAGGGCACAGTGAGTGCCAGTGCCTACGTTTTGCTTCACAGCTGCACAGCAATTAGTGGCAGCTGCAACGTTTAGGCCAGCGCAATTGCGCACTTTTTGATTCTGCTGCATTGGCAGCACGCCCTGACATTATGGACATAGGGCATTTGAGCCCTCTGAGAAGGCCAGTTGGCCAGGGGGACAGTGTGAGGTTGGTAGGGCGCCAGGCCCTAATGTGATGTATGTGCTAATATGCTAGATGTGTTTTATGCCTCTAATCTGTGATTTATGCTTATGAGGTTATTGCATACTGTGGTTTATGCTTATGAGGTTATTGCATAATGTGTTTGTTAGAACTGGGGGTCTCTAGTTGGCAATGGTTTGCACCTTTGTCCAAATAGGGACCCTTGCTTCTAGTCAGGATAAGGGGGATACACTCCTAAAATAACCCCTGCTCACCCCCTGGTAGCTTGGCACGAGCAGACAGGCTTATCTCAGAGGCAGTGTGTAAAGCATTTGTGAACACATACAGTAATACAGTGAAAACACTACAGATGGACACCACACAGGTTGTTATGTAAAAATAAGTAATCTTTATATAGACTTATCACAAGACCCAATAGCAAAAATCCACAATACTGTACTCAAAAATAGACTTTAAAAGGTTATAAAATAGTTCAGGTCTCTCAAGTTGTAAATGCAACACTTTACTCTCAATGTACCTTGAATGCGTAACGCAAAGAAAACAAAAGGGTCGCAGGGAAGGTGATGCGTCGGTTCCTTACACTCAGGGGAGTGGATGCGTCGGTTCCTTACTGCTGCGCAGGGCAGTTGATGCTCGCTTCCTTACTGTGTGGGGAGGTGATGCGTCGGTTTCTTACTGCTTTCCGGTGCGATGCGACAAGATGGCACCTCGATGCGATACTCTTCTCCGGTACGATGCGACAAAATGGCGTCTTGGTTGCGATGCGACAACGTTGGTGTGATGCGTGCACGCCCGACGGCCGTGCGGCGACTCGATGATCTTTGGAGCCGCAACAGGCCCTGCGACGCGCTTCTCCGGTGATGCGACGATGACCTCTGTGGCAGAGTCCCGCTTCTCCGGCGATGCGCCGCGCTTCGGCGATGCGAGGATGACAGCGGCAGCGGCGTCTCGCTTCCTTGGCGATGCGATGACCGCGGCTGCGGCGGCGACACGCTTCTCGTTGTTGCGTCGCGCTTCCAGCTCCCAGCGACACGCAGTCTCTCAGAAGGCTCAGCACAACAGCAGGCACTTCAATTCCCAGCAAGGGAATGCAGGGGGGAGCTGGTTGGTGAAGTCTTGTATCCCTGAGACTTCAGGCAGGAGGCAAGCTCTAGTTCAAGCCCTTGGAGATTCTCTTCTTCAAGATGACAAAGCACAGCAAAGTCTTTTCTCCTGTCCTTGGCAGAAAGCAACCACTGCAGGCCAACCCCAATCAGCAAAACAGCACAGGGGCAGTACTCCTCCTTCAGCTTCTCCGGTTCTTCTCCTTGGCAACAGGTTTCTTGATTTCCCAGAAGTGATCTAATTTCCTAGGGGTCTGGGTCCCCTTTTATACACCTTTTCTCTTTGTTCTCTGAAGGCAGAGAGGCCTCTGCCTAGTCCAAAACCAGTTCTGGTCAGTCCTGGAGCACTTTGTTTTTCTGACTCCTTCTTTCCTTTGAGAGTGAGGGGCAGAGCCATCAGATGCCCGGCAGGAGGTGGAGCCAGCATTGTGGAAGGCAGGCACAGCCCTATTCAGACCCAGGTGCAACTCCTCCCTCCACTCTGGTTGCAGATCTTTCTATTCAGCCCTGTGCTGACTCACCCTGTCTCCTGTAGCCACCCCCAGCCCCTGTCACTCAATCTCCAGACAAGGAATACACAACCTAGCAGAGGCAGGCTTGGAAGTTTAGGCAAGAAAATACCCACTTTCTAAAAGTGGTATTTTCAAACATAGAATGTTAAAACCAACTTCACTAAAAGATGTATTTTATCATTCTGAGTTCAGGCATACTAAATTCGTTTTTCTACCATGTTCCCTGGGTCAGTTAGGATTATAAGGTGTAATAATCAAACTGCCCATTCTGGCCTATGGAGAACAGGTAGCCTTGCAATAGTGAAAAACGAAAATAGCTGTAATTCACTATTAGGACATGCCACACACACCAGGGCATGTCCTAACTTATACTTACAATGCACCCTGCCCTTGGGCCTACCTTAGGGGTGTCTGATATGAAGATAAGGGAAGGTTTAGGGACTGGCAAGTGGGTGCACTTGCCAAGTCGACATGGCAGTCACAGAACGCACACAGGCTCTGCAATGGCAGGCCTGAGACACATTTTACAAGCTGCTTCTGTGGGTGGCACAACCAGTGCTGCAAGCCCACCAGCAGCATTGGATTTACAAGCCCTGGGCACACTCAGTGCACTGTACTAGGGACTGACAAGTAAACCAATCATCCAATCATGGAGTCACTAATCCATACATCAATTTACAGTAGGGAGCACTTGCACTGTGGCACTGAACAGCAGTGGCACAGTGCCCAAAAGCATCTAAAACCAGCAAAACATAAGAGGCAACAGCAAAAAAATGGAAGGGAGACCCACGCCAATGGTGCCAAGTCTAACACGTGTCCCCTCCAGCTGAAATGTGGGGAGAACTACCCTTCCTCCTGGGAGTTCTCATCACTAAGGCGGAAAAATCTGGACAGACCATCAGCATTGGCGTGTTCTGTACCAGGGTGGTGTTCCACCGTGAAGTCCATCCCCTGTAGGGAAATGGACCACCTCAACAGTTTTGGGTTCTCACCCCTCATCTGCATTAACCATCTGAGGGGCCTGTGGTCTGTCTGAACCCGGAAGTGAGTCCCAAACAAGTATGGTCTCAACTTCTTCAGTGCCCAGACCACAGCAAATGCCTCACGTTCAATCGCACTCCACCTCTGTTCCCATGGGAGTAACCTCCTACTAATAAAGGCTACAGGTTGGTCTAGGCCCTCCTCATTCATCTGTGAAAGCACAGCCCCAACACCATGCTCTGAAGCATCTGTCTGCACAATGAATTCCCTTGAGAAGTTGGGCGCCTGAAGCACGGGCGCCGTGCACATGGCAGATTTCAGGGCATCAAAAGCCTTTTGGCAGGCATCAGTCCAGTTCACTTTCCTGGGCTGCTTCCTGGAAGTCAGCTCAGTCAAGGGTGCAACAATGTTGCCATACCCCTTGACAAACCTCCTGTAATACCCGGTGAGTCCTAAGAAGGCTCTCACCTCTGTCTGGGTTTTGGGGGGTTCCCAAGCCAGGATGGTATCTATCTTGGGTTGTAGGGGCGCCACCTGGCCGCTCCCAACCTGGTGTCCCAAGTACACCACAGAACCCTGCCCGATCTGGCACTTACTTGCCTTGATCGTGAGGCCTGCCCTCCGCAGCACCTTCAACACTTCCCAGAGGTGGTGCAGATGTTCCTCCCAAGTGGCGCTGAACACTGCAATGTCATCCAGGTAGGCGGCACTGAAATCCTCCAGCCCAGCCAACACCTGGTTGACCAACCTCTGAAAGGTGGCAGGGGCATTCTTCATCCCAAAGGGCATCACCCGGAATTGGTAGTGCCCATCTGGTGTGGAGAATGCTGACCTCTCTTTGGCCCCATCAGTTAAGGCAATCTGCCAGTATCCAGACGTTAGATCAAACGTGCTGAGGTACCGGGCAGCCCCTAACCGATCAATGAGCTCATCAGCTCTGGGGATGGGGTGCGCGTCAGTCCTGGTGACTGAATTGAGTCCTCAGTAGTCCACACAGAACCGGAGTTCGGGTGTGGCACCAGGTGCGGCAGCCTTTGGGACCAAGACCACTGGGCTGGCCCAAGGGCTGTTAGAGGACTCAATCACCCCTAAGGCAAACATCTTGGAGACCTCCTCCTTGATGCAAGCTCTCACCCTGTCAGTCACTCTGTAAGTTTTGTGCTTTACAGGAGGACTGTCCCCAGTGTCCACATCATGGATGCACCATTCAGTGATACTGGGAGTCAGGGAGAACAGATCAGAAAACTGCCCCAACAGTTGGCAACAGTCATTCTGCTGCTCAGGGGTCAGGGTGGGAGAGAGGTTCACACCATCCACTGACCCATCTTGCTCTTTTGCATACAGGAGGTCAGGAAGAGGTTCAGTCTCCTCTTCCATCCCAGCATCTGTTGCTAAGAGCATGCCCACTTCAGACCTCTCAAAGTGGGGCTTCAGGCGGTTCACATGCAGGACCCGCAAGGGGTTCCTGGGAGACTGCAAGTCCACCAAGTAGGTGACATCACTCTTGCGCTCCACCACCTCAAATGGTCCGGTCCACTTATCCTGGAGCGCACAGGGCTCCACTGGGGCCATGACCCAAACCTTTTGTCCAGGCTGAAACTCGATCAGAGTGGCATTCTGATCATGCCAACGTTTCATCTCTTCCTGGCTGGCTTCCAGATTCGCCTCAGCGTGTTGTCTGAAACGCCGAGTCTGGTTCCTGAAGGCCAGCATGTAACTAAATACATCCTGGGGAGTTTTCCTGGGAGCTTCCTCCCAGCCTTCCTTGACCAGACTCAGAGGTCCTCTTACAGGATGGCCGTACAGCAGTTCAAAGGGACTGAACCCTAAGGACTTCTGGGGCACCTCTCTGTAAGCAAAGAGCAGGCATGGCAAGAGGACGTCCCACTTACGCCTCATGGGTTCTTCAAGACCCATAATCATGCCTTTCAGGGTCCGGTTGAATCTCTCAACCAGCCCATTACCTTGGGGGTGGTAAGGAGTGGTGAACTTATAGGTTACACCACACTCCTGCCACAGGGACTTCATATACTTGGAAATGAAGTTGGTACCACGGTCGGACACCACCTCCTTGGGGAACCCCACACGGGATAAAATCCCCATCAGTGCACGTCCCACCACGGGGGCCGTCACTGTCCGAAGAGGGATGGCTTCTGGGTACCGGGTGGCATGGTCCACCAAGACCAGGATGAACCTGTTGCCCATGGCTGTCTTGGGATCCAGAGGCCCCACAATGTCAATACCCACCCTCTCAAAGGGGGTGCTGACAACAGGGAAAGGTTGGAGAGGAGCCTTGTGCTTCCTCCCACTCTTACCACTTGCCTGGCAAGTCTGACAGGTCCTGCAATGAGTATCTGAACTCTTGCGCATTTGGGGCCAATGAAAGTGGGTGACAAGCCTTTGAAAGGTCTTGTCTTGCCCCAAATGTCCTGCTAAAGGCACATCATGAGCCAGACCCAGTAGGAAGGCTCTGAAGCGCTGGGGTACCACCAGCACACGGGCTGACCCAGGCTCAGCAACCTTAGGCTCACTATACAGGAGACCATTCTCCCAGTAGATCCAGTGTGATCCAGACTGATCACCTGCTGCCTGGCTTGCAGCCTGTTGCCGCAAGCCCTCAAGAGAAGGGCACTTCTTCTGCTCCTCGCAGAACTCTTCCCTGGAGGGGCCTCCTTCCTGCTGCCAATGGGTCAGCTCAGGCAGGTCCCCCAGTTCAGCCACTTGTTCCCCTGTAGGTTCCAGGGCATCCCCCTCAAGGTCTGCCTCCTCCTGGACCGTGGGAACTTCGGGGGCCGGTTTCCCGTGCCCCCCGCCTCCTCTCTTTAAGGCAGGCACCTGGGCCTTTCTTCCAGGCTCCAGGTTCTCCTGAATACCTTTACCGGCTGCCATTGACCGAGTGGTCACACACGCCCACTCTGGCAGACCCAACATCTCCAAATGAGACCTCCGCTCCACCTTCGCCCAAGGGGAGCTCTCCAAATCATTGCCTAGCAGACAGTCAACAGGCATGGCTGGCCTCACAGCTACTTGAAGGATACCTGAGACCCCCCCACTCAAAGGGAACCTGGGCCACCTTGCAGTGGCTCTCTGAGTTGTCAGCGGCAACTACAGGGTAGAGTACGTTGGGGACCACCTGCTCCTCAGACACCAGCCGACAACTGACAGCTGTCACACTGGCCCCGGTGTCTCTGAGAGCCTCCACCCTATGGCCATTGATGGTCACCCACTGCCTGTATTTTTTAGTGTTATCAGGCAGCTGGGTCCTAGGGACCATCTCACTGTCTCCTAAAGAGACCAGGGACATCTCTGCGGGACCCCACCCACCTTGGGCACCCAACTCCTCCCCCAGGGCTACACTAGCCATCTGCCGGGGTGGTGCACCAGTGGGTGCAGTGGTCACGGTATTGGGGCACTTGGGACTTCCTACAAAGTGACCCACCTGACCACAACTAAAACATGCTTTGGGCCCCTTCTGAACAGACTTATCTGTTGGGACCCATGGTCTTTTCTCAGTGGGAGGCTGGGAACCCTTACCTTGGTTCTCTTGGGGTTTACTTTGGGGCCCTTTTTGGAACTCCTTCTGTTTACCCTTGTCCCCCCCACTCTTCTGCTGGGGACCCTGCCCACCTTTGGCGGAGTCTCCCACAAGACCCTTGTGGACCCGGGTACTGACCCACCGGTCCGCCTCCTCAGCAAGCTTCCTAGGATTAGTCAGCTTACTGTCAACAAGGTGCTGGTGTAGCTCTGGAAAACAACTACTGGACAAGTGCTCCCATGCAATTAAATCATAGAACCCCTGCAAGTCATTTACTTTGCTACCCTTCACCCATCCATCCAATGCTCTGCAAAAATAAGACACATACTCCACCCAGGTACTAGACTCCAGCTTTTTGCAGTTCCTAAACTTCTGCCTATAAAGCTCTGGAGTTAACCCATACCTTGCCACTAAAGCTTCCTTCAGGTGGGCATAGGACATCTGATCCTCTGTGGACAAGGCTAGCAAGGTTTCCCTTCCCTCACCTGTAAAGCGGCCCCACAACCCCGCTCCCCAATCCTTCTCAGGGACCCGGTGTGATGTCATGGCGATCTCATATGCTTTAAACCATTGCCCAATGTCCTCCCCCTTCATGAAATCCTTAATAACCTCCTTGGGGATGTATACTCTACTTTCTACAGGCACTGGAGGTGTGCTGCCACCAGAGGGAGTGATCTCTAGGCTCCTAGCCTTTAGCTCTAGCTCCCTCACCACTCTCTCATGCTCTAAAAGCATCTTCTTTTCTTCCATGGCCAACCTCTTACTTTCCAACTCCAATTTCTTGTGCTCAAGGCTATCATGGCTTCCCTGTTTCAGTTTGGCCATTTCCATTTCATGCATCCTGCTTTTGTCCCTGTCCTCCAGCTCCTCTGGAGACAGGCCCTTTTGAGAAACACTGCTGCCCTCCCTGGAAGGCACCCTCCTCCCGGGTAAGCCTAATGGCCCCTCAAGCTGCTCATCTAAATTCTCTGCCTCCTCCACAGGCTCCTCGGGCTGCCCACTGGCATTCCGTGCTTCCAACCAGGCCCTCAGCGCCTTTTGAAGCTCCTCCTTCCTGGTGAGGCCTCTCATAGAGATTTTAAACTTTTTACAAACGGCTTTGAGCTCTGGCACAGTGTAGGTATCAACCCTATCTTCTTCAAATTCAATATCTGCAGGTGCAATGGATCCTCTTTTGCTCATTGTGAAAATTGGCAGTTCTCAACAAAAATAAAGGTTCCAAGGAAAAAAGTCCTATCAAAATGTATGTGGTCGCGTATTGGTCTGCACTCACTAGTAGTGTACACCAATCACTGTATATGAATCACAAATGCAAGTCCAAATCCTCACCGCTGACCACCAATGTTAGAACTGGGGGTCTCTAGTTGGCAATGGTTTGCACCTTTGTCCAAATAGGGACCCTTGCTTCTAGTCAGGATAAGGGGGATACACTCCTAAAATAACCCCTGCTCACCCCCTGGTAGCTTGGCACGAGCAGACAGGCTTATCTCAGAGGCAGTGTGTAAAGCATTTGTGAACACATACAGTAATACAGTGAAAACACTACAGATGGACACCACACAGGTTGTTATGTAAAAATAAGTAATCTTTATATAGACTTATCACAAGACCCAATAGCAAAAATCCACAATACTGTACTCAAAAATAGACTTTAAAAGGTTATAAAATAGTTCAGTTCTCTCAAGTTGTAAATGCGACACTTTACTCTCAATGTACCTTGAATGCGTAATGCAAAGAAAACAAAAGGGTCGCAGGGAAGGTGATGCGTCGGTTCCTTACACTCAGGGGAGTGGATGCGTCGGTTCCTTACTGCTGCGCAGGGCAGTTGATGCTCGCTTCCTTACTGTGTGGGGAGGTGATGCGTCGGTTTCTTACTGCTTTCCGGTGCGATGCGACAAGATGGCACCTCGATGCGATACTCTTCTCCGGTACGATGCGACAAAATGGCGTCTTGGTTGCGATGCGACAACGTTGGTGTGATGCGTGCACGCCCGACGGCCGTGCGGCGACTCGATGATCTTTGGAGCCGCGACAGGCCCTGCGACGCGCTTCTCCGGTGATGCGACGATGACCTCTGTGGCAGCGTCCCGCTTCTCCGGTGATGCGCCGCGCTTCGGCGATGCGAGGATGACAGCGGCAGCGGCGTCTCGCTTCCTTGGCGATGCGATGACCGCGGCTGCGGCGGCGACACGCTTCTCGTTGTTGCGTCGCGCTTCCAGCTCCCAGCGACACGCAGTCTCTCAGAAGGCTCAGCACAACAGCAGGCACTTCAATTCCCAGCAAGGGAATGCAGGGGGAGATGGTTGGTGAAGTCTTGTATCCCTGAGACTTCAGGCAGGAGGCAAGCTCTAGTTCAAGCCCTTGGAGATTCTCTTCTTCAAGATGACAAAGCACAGCAAAGTCTTTTCTCCTGTCCTTGGCAGAAAGCAACCACTGCAGGCCAACCCCAATCAGCAAAACAGCACAGGGGCAGTACTCCTCCTTCAGCTTCTCCGGTTCTTCTCCTTGGCAACAGGTTTCTTGATTTCCCAGAAGTGATCTAATTTCCTAGGGGTCTGGGTCCCCTTTTTATACACCTTTTCTCTTTGTTCTCTGAAGGCAGAGAGGCCTCTGCCTAGTCCAAAACCAGTTCTGGTCAGTCCTGGAGCACTTTGTTTTTCTGACTCCTTCTTTCCTTTGAGAGTGAGGGGCAGAGCCATCAGACGCCCGGCAGGAGGTGGAGCCAGCATTGTGGAAGGCAGGCACAGCCCTATTCAGACCCAGGTGCAACTCCTCCCTCCACTCTGGTTGCAGATCTTTCTATTCAGCCCTGTGCTGACTCACCCTGTCTCCTGTAGCCACCCCCAGCCCCTGTCACTCAATCTCCAGACAAGGAATACACAACCTAGCAGAGGCAGGCTTGGAAGTTTAGGCAAGAAAATACCCACTTTCTAAAAGTGGTATTTTCAAACACAGAATGTTAAAACCAACTTCACTAAAAGATGTATTTTATCATTCTGAGTTCAGGCATACTAAATTCGTTTTTCTACCATGTTCCCTGGGTCAGTTAGGATTATAAGGTGTAATAATCAAACTGCCCATTCTGGCCTATGGAGAACAGGTAGCCTTGCAATAGTGAAAAACGAAAATAGCTGTAATTCACTATTAGGACATGCCACACACACCAGGGCATGTCCTAACTTATACTTACAATGCACCCTGCCCTTGGGCCTACCTTAGGGGTGTCTGATATGAAGATAAGGGAAGGTTTAGGGACTGGCAAGTGGGTGCACTTGCCAAGTCGACATGGCAGTCACAGACCGCACACAGGCTCTGCAATGGCAGGCCTGAGACACATTTTACAAGCTGCTTCTGTGGGTGGCACAACCAGTGCTGCAAGCCCACCAGCAGCATTGGATTTACAAGCCCTGGGCACACTCAGTGCACTGTACTAGGGACTGACAAGTAAACCAATCATCCAATCATGGAGTCACTAATCCATACATCAATTTACAGTAGGGAGCACTTGCACTGTGGCACTGAACAGCAGTGGCACAGTGCCCAAAAGCATCTAAAACCAGCAAAACATAAAAGGCAACAGCAAAAAAATGGAAGGGAGACCCACGCCAATGGTGCCAAGTCTAACACGTGTCCCCTCCAGCTGAAATGTGGGGAGAACTACCCTTCCTCCTGGGAGTTCTCATCACTAAGGCAGAAAAATCTGGACAGACCATCAGCATTGGCGTGTTCTGTACCAGGGCGGTGTTCCACCGTGAAGTCCATCCCCTGTAGGGAAATGGACCACCTCAACAGTTTTGGGTTCTCACCCCTCATCTGCATTAACCATCTGAGGGGCCTGTGGTCTGTCTGAACCCGGAAGTGAGTCCCAAACAAGTATGGTCTCAACTTCTTCAGTGCCCAGACCACAGCAAATGCCTCACGTTCAATCGCACTCCACCTCTGTTCCCATGGGAGTAACCTCCTACTAATAAAGGCTACAAGTTGGTCTAGGCCCTCCTCATTCATCTGTGAAAGCACAGCCCCAACACCATGCTCTGAAGCATCTGTCTGCACAATGAATTCCCTTGAGAAGTTGGGCGCCTGAAGCACGGGCGCCGTGCACATGGCAGATTTCAGGGCATCAAAAGCCTTTTGGCAGGCATCAGTCCAGTTCACTTTCCTGGGCTGCTTCCTGGAAGTCAGCTCAGTCAAGGGTGCAACAATGTTGCCATACCCCTTGACAAACCTCCTGTAATACCCGGTGAGTCCTAAGAAGGCTCTCACCTCTGTCTGGGTTTTGGGGGTTCCCAAGCCAGGATGGTATCTATCTTGGGTTGTAGGGGCGCCACCTGGCCGCTCCCAACCTGGTGTCCCAAGTACACCACAGAACCCTGCCCGATCTGGCACTTACTCGCCTTGATCGTGAGGCCTGCCCTCCGCAGCGCCTTCAACACTTCCCAGAGGTGGTGCAGATGTTCCTCCCAAGTGGCGCTGAACACTGCAATGTCATCCAGGTAGGCGGCACTAAAATCCTCCAGCCCAGCCAACACCTGGTTGACCAACCTCTGAAAGGTGGCAGGGGCATTCTTCATCCCAAAGGGCATCACCCGGAATTGGTAGTGCCCATCTGGTGTGGAGAATGCTGACCTCTCTTTGGCCCCATCAGTTAAGGCAATCTGCCAGTATCCAGACGTTAGATCAAACGTGCTGAGGTACCGGGCAGCCCCTAACCGATCAATGAGCTCATCAGCTCTGGGGATGGGGTGCGCGTCAGTCCTGGTGACTGAATTGAGTCCTCGGTAGTCCACACAGAACCGGAGTTCGGGTGTGGCACCAGGTGCGGCAGCCTTTGGGACCAAGACCACTGGGCTGGCCCAAGGGCTGTTAGAGGACTCAATCACCCCTAAGGCAAACATCTTGGAGACCTCCTCCTTGATTCAAGCTCTCACCCTGTCAGTCACTCTGTAAGTTTTGTGCTTTACAGGAGGACTGTCCCCAGTGTCCACATCATGGATGCACCATTCAGTGATACTGTGAGTCAGGGAGAACAGATCAGAAAACTGCCCCAACAGTTGGCAACAGTCATTCTGCTGCTCAGGGGTCAGGGTGGGAGAGAGGTTCACACCATCCACTGACCCATCTTGCTCTTTTGCATACAGGAGGTCAGGAAGAGGTTCAGTCTCCTCTTCCATCCCAGCATCTGTTGCTAAGAGCATGCCCACTTCAGACCTCTCAAAGTGGGGCTTCAGGCGGTTCACATGCAGGACCCGCAAGGGGTTCCTGGGAGACTGCAAGTCCACCAAGTAGGTGACATCACTCTTGCGCTCCACCACCTCAAATGGTCCGGTCCACTTATCCTGGAGCGCACAGGGCTCCACTGGGGCCATGACCCAAACCTTTTGTCCAGGCTGAAACTCGATCAGAGTGGCATTCTGATCATGCCAACGTTTCATCTCTTCCTGGCTGGCTTCCAGATTCGCCTCAGCGTGTTGTCTGAAACGCCGAGTCTGGTTCCTGAAGGCCAGCATGTAACTAAATACATCCTGGGGAGTTTTCCTGGGAGCTTCCTCCCAGCCTTCCTTGACCAGACTCAGAGGTCCTCTTACAGGATGGCCGTACAGCAGTTCAAAGGGACTGAACCCTAAGGACTTCTGGGGCACCTCTCTGTAAGCAAAGAGCAGGCATGGCAAGAGGACGTCCCACTTACGCCTCATGGGTTCTTCAAGACCCATAATCATGCCTTTCAGGGTCCGGTTGAATCTCTCAACCAGCCCATTACCTTGGGGGTGGTAAGGAGTGGTGAACTTATAGGTTACACCACACTCTTGCCACAGGGACTTCATATACTTGGAAATGAAGTTGGTACCACGGTCGGACACCACCTCCTTGGGGAACCCCACACGGGATAAAATCCCCATCAGTGCACGTCCCACCACAGGGGCCGTCACTGTCCGAAGAGGGATGGCTTCTGGGTACCGGGTGGCATGGTCCACCAAGACCAGGATGAACCTGTTGCCCATGGCTGTCTTGGGATCCAGAGGCCCCACAATGTCAATACCCACCCTCTCAAAGGGGTGCTGACAACAGGGAAAGGTTGGAGAGGAGCCTTGTGCTTCCTCCCACTCTTACCACTTGCCTGGCAAGTCTGACAGGTCCTGCAATGAGTATCTGAACTCTTGCGCATTTGGGGCCAATGAAAGTGGGTGACAAGCCTTTGAAAGGTCTTGTCTTGCCCCAAATGTCCTGCTAAAGGCACATCATGAGCCAGACCCAGTAGGAAGGCTCTGAAGCGCTGGGGTACCACCAGCACACGGGCTGACCCAGGCTCAGCAACCTTAGGCTCACTATACAGGAGACCATTCTCCCAGTAGATCCAGTGTGATCCAGACTGATCACCTGCTGCCTGGCTTGCAGCCTGTTGCCGCAAGCCCTCAAGAGAAGGGCACTTCTTCTGCTCCTCGCAGAACTCTTCCCTGGAGGGGCCTCCTTCCTGCTGCCAATGGGTCAGCTCAGGCAGGTCCCCCAGTTCAGCCACTTGTTCCCCTGTAGGTTCCAGGGCATCCCCCTCAAGGTCTGCCTCCTCCTGGACCGTGGGAACTTCGGGGGCCGGTTTCCCGTGCCCCCCGCCTCCTCTCTTTAAGGCAGGCACCTGGGCCTTTCTTCCAGGCTCCAGGTTCTCCTGAATACCTTTACCGTCTGCCATTGACCGAGTGGTCACACACACCCACTCTGGCAGACCCAACATCTCCAAATGAGACCTCCGCTCCACCTTCGCCCAAGGGGAGCTCTCCAAATCATTGCCTAGCAGACAGTCAACAGGCATGGCTGGCCTCACAGCTACTTGAAGGATACCTGAGACCCCCCCCCACTCAAAGGGAACCTGGGCCACCTTGCAGTGGCTCTCTGAGTTGTCAGCGGCAACTACAGGGTAGAATACGTTGGGGACCACCTGCTCCTCAGACACCAGCCGACAACTGACAGCTGTCACACTGGCCCCGGTGTCTCTGAGAGCCTCCACCCTATGGCCATTGATGGTCACCCACTGCCTGTATTTTTTAGTGTTATCAGGCAGCTGGGTCCTAGGGACCATCTCACTGTCTCCTAAAGAGACCAGGGACATCTCTGCGGGACCCCACCCACCTTGGGCACCCAACTCCTCCCCCAGGGCTACACTAGCCATCTGCCGGGGTGGTGCACCAGTGGGTGCAGTGGTCACGGTATTGGGGCACTTGGGACTTCCTACAAAGTGACCCACCTGACCACAACTAAAACATGCTTTGGGCCCCTTCTGAACAGACTTATCTGTTGGGACCCATGGTCTTTTCTCAGTGGGAGGCTGGGAACCCTTACCTTGGTTCTCTTGGGGTTTACTTTGGGGCCCTTTTTGGAACTCCTTCTGTTTACCCTTGTCCCCCCACTCTTCTGCTGGGGACCCTGCCCACCTTTGGCGGAGTCTCCCACAAGACCCTTGTGGACCCGGGTACTGACCCACCGGTCCGCCTCCTCAGCAAGCTTCCTAGGATTATCAGCTTACTGTCAACAAGGTGCTGGCGTAGCTCTGGAAAACAACTACTGGACAAGTGCTCCCATGCAATTAAATCATAGAACCCCTGCAAGTCATTTACTTTGCTACCCTTCACCCATCCATCCAATGCTCTGCAAAAATAAGACACATACTCCACCCAGGTACTAGACTCCAGCTTTTTGCAGTTCCTAAACTTCTGCCTATAAAGCTCTGGAGTTAACCCATACCTTGCCACTAAAGCTTCCTTCAGGTGGGCATAGGACATCTGATCCTCTGTGGGCAAGGCTAGCAAGGTTTCCCTTCCCTCACCTGTAAAGCGGCCCCACAACCCCGCTCCCCAATCCTTCTCAGGGACCCGGTGTGATGTCATGGCGATCTCATATGCTTTAAACCATTGCCCAATGTCCTCCCCCTTCATGAAATCCTTAATAACCTCCTTGGGGATGTATACTCTACTTTCTACAGGCACTGGAGGTGTGCTGCCACCAGAGGGAGTGATCTCTAGGCTCCTAGCCTTTAGCTCTAGCTCCCTCACCACTCTCTCATACTCTAAAAGCATCTTCTTTTCTTCCATGGCCAACCTCTTACTTTCCAACTCCAATTTCTTGTGCTCAAGGCTATCATGGCTTCCCTGTTTCAGTTTGGCCATTTCCATTTCATGCATCCTGCTTTTGTCCCTGTCCTCCAGCTCCTCTGGAGACAGGCCCTTTTGAGAAACACTGCTGCCCTCCCTGGAAGGCACTCTCCTCCCGGGTAAGCCTAATGGCCCCTCAAGCTGCTCATCTAAATTCTCTGCCTCCTCCACAGGCTCCTCGGGCTGCCCACCGGCATTCCGTGCTTCCAACCAGGCCCTTAGCGCCTTTTGAAGCTCCTCCTTCCTGGTGAGGCCTCTCATAGAGATTTTTAACTTTTTACAAACGGCTTTGAGCTCTGGCACAGTGTAGGTATCAACCCTATCTTCTTCAAATTCAATATCTGCAGGTGCAATGGATCCTCTTTTGCTCATTGTGAAAATTGGCAGTTCTCAACAAAAATAAAGGTTCCAAGGAAAAAAGTCCTATCAAAATGTATGTGGTCGCGTATTGGTCTGCACTCACTAGTAGTGTACACCAATCACTGTATATGAATCACAAATGCAAGTCCAAATCCTCACCGCTGACCACCAATGTTAGAACTGGGGGTCTCTAGTTGGCAATGGTTTGCACCTTTGTCCAAATAGGGACCCTTGCTTCTAGTCAGGATAAGGGGGATACACTCCTAAAATAACCCCTGCTCACCCCCTGGTAGCTTGGCACGAGCAGACAGGCTTATCTCAGAGGCAGTGTGTAAAGCATTTGTGAACACATACAGTAATACAGTGAAAACACTACAGATGGACACCACACAGGTTGTTATGTAAAAATAAGTAATCTTTATATAGACTTATCACAAGACCCAATAGCAAAAATCCACAATACTGTACTCAAAAATAGACTTTAAAAGGTTATAAAATAGTTCAGTTCTCTCAAGTTGTAAATGCGACACTTTACTCTCAATGTACCTTGAATGCGTAACGCAAAGAAAACAAAAGGGTCGCAGGGAAGGTGATGCGTCGGTTCCTTACACTCAGGGGAGTGGATGCGTCGGTTCCTTACTGCTGCGCAGGGCAGTTGATGCTCGCTTCCTTACTGTGTGGGGAGGTGATGCGTCGGTTTCTTACTGCTTTCCGGTGCGATGCGACAAGATGGCACCTCGATGCGATACTCTTCTCCGGTACGATGCGACAAAATGGCATCTTGGTTGCGATGCGACAACGTTGGTGTGATGCGTGCACGCCCGACGGCCGTGCGGCGACTCGATGATCTTTGGAGCCGCGACAGGCCCTGCGACGCGCTTCTCCGGTGATGCGACGATGACCTCTGTGGCAGCGTCCCGCTTCTCCGGTGATGCGCCGCGCTTCGGCGATGCGAGGATGACAGCGGCAGCGGCGTCTCGCTTCCTTGGCGATGCGATGACCGCGGCTGCGGCGGCGACACGCTTCTCGTTGTTGCGTCGCGCTTCCAGCTCCCAGCGACACGCAGTCTCTCAGAAGGCTCAGCACAACAGCAGGCACTTCAATTCCCAGCAAGGGAATGCAGGGGGGAGATGGTTGGTGAAGTCTTGTATCCCTGAGACTTCAGGCAGGAGGCAAGCTCTAGTTCAAGCCCTTGGAGATTTTCTTCTTCAAGATGACAAAGCACAGCAAAGTCTTTTCTCCTGTCCTTGGCAGAAAGCACCCACTGCAGGCCAACCCCAATCAGCAAAACAGCACAGGGGCAGTACTCCTCCTTCAGCTTCTCCGGTTCTTCTCCTTGGCAACAGGTTTCTTGATTTCCCAGAAGTGATTTAATTTCCTAGGGGTCTGTGTCCCCTTTTTATACACCTTTTCTCTTTGTTCTCTGAAGGCAGAGAGGCCTCTGCCTAGTCCAAAACCAGTTCTGGTCAGTCCTGGAGCACTTTGTTTTTCTGACTCCTTCTTTCCTTTGAGAGTGAGGGGCAGAGCCATCAGACGCCCGGCCGGAGGTGGAGCCAGCATTGTGGAAGGCAGGCACAGCCCTATTCAGACCCAGGTGCAACTCCTCCCTCCACTCTGGATGCAGATCTTTCTATTCAGCCCTGTGCTGACTCACCCTGTCTCCTGTATCCACCCCCAGCCCCTGTCACTCAATCTCCAGACAAGGAATACACAACCTAGCAGAGGCAGGCTTGGAAGTTTAGGCAAGAAAATACCCACTTTCTAAAAGTGGTATTTTCAAACACAGAATGTTAAAACCAACTTCACTAAAAGATGTATTTTATCATTCTGAGTTCAGGCATACTAAATTCGTTTTTCTACCATGTTCCCTGGGTCAGTTAGGATTATAAGGTGTAATAATCAAACTGCCCATTCTGGCCTATGGAGAACAGGTAGCCGTGCAATAGTGAAAAACGAAAATGGCTGTAATTCACTATTAGGACATGCCACACACACCAGGGCATGTCCTACCTTATACTTACAATGCACCCTGCCCTTGGGCCTACCTTAGGGGTGTCTGATATGAAGATAAGGGAAGGTTTAGGGACTGGCAAGTGGGTGCACTTGCCAAGTCGACATGGCAGTCACAGACCGCACACAGGCTCTGCAATGGCAGGCCTGAGACACATTTTACAAGCTGCTTCTGTGGGTGGCACAACCAGTGCTGCAAGCCCACCAGCAGCATTGGATTTACAAGCCCTGGGCACACTCAGTGCACTGTACTAGGGACTGACAAGTAAACCAATCATCCAATCATGGAGTCACTAATCCATACATCAATTTACAGTAGGGAGCACTTGCACTGTGGCACTGAACAGCAGTGGCACAGTGCCCAAAAGCATCTAAAACCAGCAAAACATAAGAGGCAACAGCAAAAAAATGGAAGGGAGACCCACGCCAATGGTGCCAAGTCTAACAGTGTTTATGCTGGTGAGGATATTATTACCTAATGTGTTTAGATTATGAGGTTGGCGCATAATGTGTTTTACGCCTAATGTGATACTGATTGCATAATATGATTTATGTTGCAGGATATGATGCTGAGTCATTATTTTACCAGTAGTTACTGGTAGTGTTTTACATTTTCTACTTGTGCATTTGTGATGGTTCTGACAGTGGCCCGATTGGCCCTGTCAGGTGTATCTAATCCCCTGTAAATATTGCCTAGTGCCAGTTGGCACAGTGTAAATGTGTGATTATGTTTCTAATTTGTTTATGATAATACAAAGGCTATTTTTAATATAACCTTGTGTGGAGTTCCTTTTGTGGTGTGCCTAGTGGGTTGCTGCTGTGTGTGTGTGTTGCGCAAACGCTTTACACATTGCCTCTGGGATAAGCCTGACTGCTCGTGCCAAGCTACCAAGGGGGTGAGCAGGGGTTATCTTCAGCGTGTAACTCCCTTGCCCTGACTAGAGTGGTGGTTTCTGCCTGGCTTTGGCGCAAGCCTTAGCCAACTAGAAATCCCATTTCTAACACCGAGATACAGCATTAGTATTTTAATCTGTACTCTGGTTTCTACATAGGACAGCAAGGCCTGCCACAATGAAAATAGCTTTTATGTGATAGTCACTGTAAGGAAATGTTAACATTAACTTTCTATATGTTCAACTTTTAAATACTATGCACCCTGGCTTGTGGGCTACAAGGCCTACATAGAGGTGACTTATTAATATATATAAGTCACTTTTTTATCTGTCAAAAATGTTTATTTTGACAAGTCAAAGTGCAGTTTTTGCACTGCTAAAGTCAGACTACAATGCAGGGAAACCCTGTTATTAAGGTCTCCAGGGTTCCTCTCCCGATCTCCCTTTTTCAAAAACATGATGAGTGTCTGTCAGGCTGAGCAAAGGTCAGCCTGGTATACACTCACCATGCAGCCAAGCATTTTGCATGCGCTAATGTGCAGGCACCTGGTAGCCTGAGTTAAACTTTGCCAGGCTAAAGATTTCACAGCCCTGAGGGCGTGACCTCATCAGCCCAGCAAAGTCCTGTGAGGTCCTCTCCCTCATGACGAGGGGCGGCGTCACTGATAGAATCAGTCTTGGGAGCTTCATGTTTAAGCTCTGAAGTGCCCAGGTCTTTCAATGACACCTCCTCACAGAGTGGCGTGGGCTCAGCAAGTCCCAGTGACCCCACCCTACTCTGTGAGGAGTTGGGGAAGGCCCTCCCCTTATTGGCAGACCCCTGAGAGAGTCAGCCAACGAGAGGAGGCAGCCAATGAGAGGAGGCGGTGGGAACTTCAGCCCTCCCTTCCCTGAAGCTTCCAGAAAACGATGAATTTCTGCTTTTCCTTCCCACCACCTGATGTCAACACCGAAGCCCAGTAAGTGCTTGTTGAATGTTGGGTGCATTTGTGTATCTATGTGTACTTGTGTGTGCGTACTCTAAAAGGGTACATGCATAAGTATGTGCTTGTGCATGGTGGGTGTCAGGCGCGCAACGCCCATTGGGCTCAAAGAGCTTCAGCCTCCCCAACAAGGCATTTCGAGAAGCATTCGTTTTATCCCCAGAATAAATACCACATGCTCAATACACAGTTGTTTTTAATCGTGAAATCAAATATCAGAAGCAGAGACAAATATCAGCTTATATTCGTTTATTTATGAATATGAGGTAACTTTCCCCAGACTTTAAAAGGTAGCCAATTTGGAAGTTTTCTGATGCAAACAAGCAAACCGCCATGAAATACACAAATACGTTTTACAAACATAAACATTGTTCTTTTTCATTTCGTTCCATTTTAAATTACGGAGGCTCTAAAATAAAATCGAATCTTATTCAACGTCGCCCTCTGCTGGCAGTGTCATGTATTATGTATGCTTTTAAGGTGAGTTAAAGCTTTTCAATCTTTAGAGGTGGCATAACAAGACAAGCATTTACAATGCAATAGGTCTCGCACTGACATTAATTTGAGCTATTGATATTGTAAATGACATTGTTTTTTTTTTCTTTTTCAGGTGGGAACTGGGAGGGGGTTGTTCATGAGCTGGGGTAGGGGGGTGTCAGGTTTTCTCTGCCAGGGCCTCCCTTAGCTGTGACCTCCTCGACCAGCGAGCACGTGCGCTCTCAGGCCCCCTCCTCCGGCGGTGAAGAGGGAGCCGAGGCCTTTCCGCTGCCTCAGACCTGCAGGGATGCAGCATGGGAGATGTTTTCAGATTTCTGAAGTCTGTGGCGTGGTGGGCGGGTGCCCGGGAAAGGCTCTCGTGGAGAAGAGAGACCGGGAGACTGTTGGAGTGAAGTGTGCTGCCGAAGCGGGTCTGAGGTAGCCACCGGGAATGAAGATGGGGCGAGGAAGAGAATTCACGGTGAAGGGCGGCAGCCGCAGGGTGACATGTTCGCTGGATGAGGGGAACCCACGGGGTGTAAGAGATGTCGATGCGGTAGTAGGGGCAGGGGATAGGATATATTATGCGGTACAGGCAAGAGGGTGAAAGAAAGTCGGTACGGCTAGGCACCGGCAGCTTAGCAGATGTAAAATAGATCACGTCACTTTTTGCCTCTTTCCTCAGATTGATCTTAGCGTGGCAACATTTTTCAAGACCCCCAAAAAAACGACGTTAACAATTTGCACAGGTTTATACGCTGTTCTTTATTGGACCCAGTATCGCCAACAACTTCAAGAGTGGGGAGAAGCTGAGATTTAAAAAAAAGAGATTTGGCCTCTGCCCCCATACCTTCAACTCCCCCCAAACTGCCCCCTCCCCTACAAGTCCCTGACCCCACGCCTGCAGTAAACAGTTACAATGCTAGTCACCAGAGCCTGTTTTCGCAAACAATGGTATTGACATTTCACCTGATTACCTATATACAATGTGGTGAAACGTTTGTTACGAGACGAGCGTGCAAGGGAGCGATGGGCTCGCGCAAGAGGGAATGTGGGTTCCACCCCCCCTTTCCTTTTTCTTCTGCAACAACAAAAGCTTCCTGTCTGCCCCCCAACAGCCGGAGTGTGATACAAAGTATAGTGCCTCACCAGCACTTTTCCCATTCACCCAAGTCTCACAAGCAAAGCACCATTGAACCCCCCCCCCGCCACGACTAAGCCCTCTTACCTCCTACCACCTGCTGGGGCTGTCCCCCCAGTTCCCCCACACAGTCTCGTTTCTGGCTCTCCATGCCGGGCCGGGATCCCACAGAAAGGCTGGGTGCGGCGAGGGGGTCTCGCGTCCTCTGTGAGTCCGCCTCCCTGGGGAGAAGCAGCATTACTCCCCACCAAAAATATAAAAGCACAAAATAAACTTAAAAGAGCAGGCGTCCTGGGTGGGGAGCAGAGCAGGGCGGTGGCCAACAGCAGGTGGATCACGGGCATCGTGGCACGCAGCCCTCGGTAGAGTCCCTGTGCCAGCGGTCCCCTCGGCACGGCTCCCTGCGGAGGAAGGAAGGCAGCGGAGGGTCACTACTGGTGCAGGAGGGCGCTACTCGTGCCTGGGCTCCTCTCAGACTGCCCCCCGTCACAGACACTACCTGACCCTCCTACACATACTCCTCCACCCCGGGGGATGCAGGCACAGCACTGCCGCCAGCCACAGCCCCTGCTTCCCCCCAAGGGCCACCTGCCACCGGCTCTGACCCTCTTGCTTCTCTCCACCTCTCCCTCCTACTCTCTCTCGCTGTCCTCCACCTCTCTGCTTCCAGGCGCCACAACACTGCCCACAGCATCCAGGTGGCACCCTCTGCCGTCCCATCAGCCTCCACCCCAGCCCTGTAGAGCTGCCTCTTACTCTGCTAACACCACATCGTCCCTACTTTATAACTCTCCCATCCTGCTCCTGTCGCCCCTCCTGCTCACTACCTGCACCTCTACTCTTCTGTCCCTTTTTGTTTCTGCCCCTCTGTAACTCCTGTCCGCTACCTTTACCCACTTTCCAACCCGTTTGCCCTCCCCTTCCCCGCCGCCTGCCCTTTACCTCTGCCCCGTTTTTGCCCTCGCTCCTCGTGCCCTGCCCTGCTTCTCCTGCCCTCCGTGACATCTGCCTCAGCTGCCTCCGAGTGCTCGGACCTGCAGCTCAGCAGCAGCGCTCTCTCCACACCCCAGTGAAGCCCATCCTCTGCCCAGGGCTGTCCCAGACACCAAGGGCCGGGGTGTGTGTGTGAATGGACGCGCACTTGGGGGCCTTTCACAAACAAAAGTGACACTCGGGAGGGAGAGCGCGGCGGAGGGGGGCGGGGTTAGGAAAGGCCAAAGTGTGCGCAGATTTACCAGAGCACAGGTGCCCTCCCCATCTCCGCAGAGATCACACTGCCCCCACCCCACCTCTCCAGAGGAAAACACACACATACAGCATGCACCGGGGCTGACCCGCAAGGGGCTGCTTTCCAACCCCCCACAGCAGAGACCACCAGGGGGGCTGCCTGGGAAAACAAGCTGTCGCCGTTGCGCCCCACACAGCACTCGAGGGAGGGGGAGGAACAGCAGAGAGAGTGGGGTGGAGGGAAACAGAAGACGCGCGTGACGGCCTGGAAAGCAGATGCCTTGGTGAACTCTGCCTGAACCTTAGTTTAGCACGCCTCCTGAGATAAGAAAAGTTAGTCACCGCAGACTCCGTGTCCCAAGGGCGTGTCCAAAAAGCTATAGGGCGGTAACGAAAACCCCTGCACAGCAATAAGAAGCCAGGGTTTAACATAAATATTGATGTTGCCCAATAGAAAGCATGGGCGGGATTACAAGTCCCTCTTCAGAAAATAACTTTACCCCAATAAATCTCTCACTGCGCGAGCAGTGTTGCGCACTGCAACGCTAGGCGCGAGACCTAAAAAATCACTGCTTTCCTTCCCTCTCTCTCCACTCTTCTTCTTTTCGTCCCAACCCCCCAGCAGGTGTGAAGTTGTATGTGGATACGCACTTTTCCATAATTTACTAATTATGTTTTGTGAAGTCCGTCTCGTGAGAGATTTTGAAGTTAGCATCACTGCATTCTTTCAGTTATGGCTAAATATGAATGGAATAGAAGTTCACAATTACTTTGAGTTTTGGAAATACATTTTTAAAGAAATGCGTGTGCTCTCTGTTTACGATGCTTGTGATTATGCCTGGCTGACTGCTGCATCAAGCTCCATTAACAGGATGTGGCCCAACAGGACTTTCGGTCAGGGCCGGACTGCCCATATCGGGCACCGGGTGTCTCCCGGTGGGCCACCAGGGTGTGTGTGTGTGTGTGTGTGGGGCGGTTTTAGATCCCTGGGGGGGCGTGTTTGTTACGGGGGCCGGTTTTGAAGCATAGCTGCAATATCGGCCCCCTGTAACATAAGCCACTGCAGTGTTTAGACCCCTGGGGGGCTGTTTTTGTTACCAGGGCCGGTTTTGCAGCATAGCTGCAATATCGGCCCCCAGCAACAAAAGCGGCACAAAGCTTTCTTTCCGCTAGCACCCGCCCCCCCAACCCCGGGCCCGGCCCAGCTCTTTGCCAGGCCCGGTTTCGGTTCCCAGTCCGGCCCTGGTGACTACAAGGAGGTTACAGTGTGTGGGTGGTCAGACATCACTGAACTAAGTCGATCTTCGTGCCAAGAAATGCAGAGCCAGTGCCAGTATTGGTGACAGCAGTAATGAGGTTGGATGTTGGCTGAATGTATGGCCAAAGAAGTGACAGCTCAGATTTTTACCAGTACTGCGGTATCTCGCTCCTTTTTTGCACTGGCTCCACAGACTCTCCCTTTCAAGGTTTGTTCATACTGTGAAGTCAGTGGAGCAGCGTAATTTTAAACCCACCCTAAGATACTGTGTAAGTGCATTATAATCATGTGTAGTCAGCACTCTAATATATTCCGTGTGATTAATGTTACTAAGAGAAAATGGGGTATTTTCAGGGCCACTGGAAATATGCGAATGTGCGATCGCAGCGATTTTCGCATAAATATAGATTTTCCAGTCTTGACACATAATCTATAATTTGCTGCATAATCTGCATATTTTAACAAAAAACATTGTTTCTAGCTCAAACGGTTCAAAAAGTTACTAAAAATGCAGCGACACATGTTGCCACGTAGTGAAAGGCCCTTTGCAAAACTGGACTTGTCATCTTTTTGTTGCTTATTGCTATATTTGAGTATTAAAATGGCACTAATGAGGTGCAACCAATACCCAGACAGTGTTACCAAGTTTAAAAATGTCAAAATAATGAAGCAATAATATTACAAAATGTGCTGCATTATGTCACATAATTTGGCTTTTCTTGCCACGTAATTTACTTAATACTGCCGCATAATTTGGCCCTCTCCTGCCGCATAATTCCAATGGCCCTGGGTCTTGTATATTTAAAGTACTCCACATGAAAACTTTTGACATTTATAAATGGTGTGCCTAGAAATGTGACTAATAGAAATTCCTGCAATAGTTATATATATAAATAATTTAAGAGAAAGTTAAAGCATATAATGTGTCTCACCGTGAAGTTGATGATATGAAATGCACGTGTAGACTAATGCTAGACAGTTATACATGTAGCAAGATATTATATTCATACTGGTGTATTTTGAAATAACATCTTTTAAGTAATCTTTGCATGTTATTCATTAGTTAAGAAACTGTATCTGCGATGTGTTTAGTAGTGTGCACATATTTGTAACCCTATGCACCATTAAGTTAACATGATTTTGCAGCCTCAAGTACAGTTTAAGTCTAACATTTAATTTGTATTTAACCTTCAATGTAGAATGTGTTGTTTGCATTTGTTGGGTTCTACTGCAGGTGCAAACAAGGCTTCATTATTTAGTAAAGGAGGGTTTATGCTTTAGTAAGATAGCGAGGTATGTGAAGACGAATAATTTTGGCAAGGGAAAACACGGTAACAAGCAATGAGTCGAGTTCCCATGGAGGAGGAGAAGAATGACCAAGGACAAATTCAGTAGAAACTTATCGATGTGGGAAAGGTGGTGCCAGTAGCCAATTTGTGCATGATTCGTGGAAAGTCACTAGAGCTGATCACTTGACTTATCTTGAATGCAGACCAATATCTTATGTTGTATCGTAGTGAGGGTCAGAGAGACATCTTAGGACCTCATGAGTTACAGACCTCTCCTTCTGCTTTGTGTGGGTTCATGCTACATGACCCTTGGTTGGAGTTTCTTCTACTGAAGACTCTGACAGCTGATACCTTTGGTATTATTCATACTTACCCAATGCTTCTTAGTTTAGGGTTGCCCCTTTTAAGGTAGTGTAGAGAGAGATAGCGTGCTCATGCTTACCTTTGATAATCAAGTGATGCAATTTATAGTTTCATTTTTTTTTCTTTTTACTTGCATCATTGTAACTGAATTAGTTGTATGCTTTTTGTTATATAGGATAAATCTCTTAAGGAGATTTGGGCTCATTCTGTTTGCCCTAGATTTCTATAATGTAATGTTGAGACTGATTTATTTCAATCTGTTTCTGAATTTATAATTAAACCTTATTAATCTCAATTCTAGTTGTCAAGTAGTTATTGTGTAGCCAAATTGATTATACTCTATTTAGATTTAGATTTTGATTGTTTCCCCCACTTACCTCTCAAGCAGCTAAAAAGACCATCTGCTTGACTAGGGATGTTTAAGTGTGCCCGAACTTTCTCATCCGCATCTTGATACAGCATAAATTATTCCAAGTTGAGTGTTAATTAAAATGGCATGAACTGAAATAAACTGCTGTGTCAGGCCCAGGAGCCTTTACATAACTGAATTAATTTTCAAGTAAAAACAGTATATATTCCATCTAAGGACATTGCTTGAGCCAATAAGACAACAGATACAAATTACATCACAGACATTACATACACAAACATACAATGACAAGACGAAACTACAAGATGCGACACAGCTTCCCCTCAAACGATGAGAGAACACACACCAGCAGAACAATAAACAACACACAAAAATGCAAACCAGATATAAACAGCCTATTAACATTAATAACTTTAATCTAGAAGTCTGCGGGGAATTTTCCTTGTGCAGCCACTTCTGCGGACCTAGTGACTTTGACCAAATCCTACAGATTTCTTATATCCCAGATGTTGGCCTATTCCATCTTCCACAATATGCCCTACACTGTGATCTATGTCTTTGTTGTCACAGAATTTCAAATAAAACAACACAAGATGCATTCCACCATTAACTATTAGATGTTTGTATAGGATTTCCTCACACCTCACTGATTTGTACAGGTTTTCTAAACTTTGACAAACCTTTTCCTAACAACAAAGGATCTTTCACGCATTACCCAATCACCCACACACAACTTGGGACTTAACTTTTTGCTAGATATACTCTCACAAGTACACCTTGCAGCATTTATTTCATCGCTATTGGACGAAATGATTCTCTGTAAATGAAAAGAGCATTACCAACTGAGCTTATGCTAACATTAGATCGTGCTTACACTGCCCTCCATCTTGCCTCAACATCACAATATATCACGTGATAAATGCTGCTGATTCCTGTTTTGAATAAAGCTTGTCTAGTTTTCACTCAAGTAAGAAGAAAGTGTTCTCAGAGAAATTTTCTTGTTTTACTGAAGCAAGGATGGTTCTCACTATCCCAGGTTTATGTTAAAACAACGCATCAGCTTCACTGTACAGCTAAGACTGTGAGAGTGTGAATTTTCAAAATTTCCATGTATTACTATCCTGAGAGAATCTGCTAATGTATTTTGTAAGATCAAATGTTTCTCCTAACTTGTTTTCTATTGGTCCAAACCCTGAGACCATGTATTCCCACTGAATGTCTGAAAGTTTTTGTCTAAAGCCCTAGAAAAGTATGTTGATTTCTGTAACTGGAGAGACCCCCTTTTCCCCAACTTAGACCTGAATCTATGCCAGATTTCATTTCGAACTTGTTAGACCTGGCATCATTGATGTGGGTTTCCCGTGTATTTTTGCCTTTACCTCCTGTGTTTTTGCTATGTGTTGGACTTCGTTTTGCTGGTATAGATGCTTTGGGCACTTTGCCACTGCTGTTCAGTGCCAAAGTGCAAGTGCTCCCTGTAAATTGTTGTTATGGATTGGTGATTCCATGATTGGCATATTTGATTTACTAGTCAGTCCACACTATGTGTGCCCAGGGCCTTTAAATCAAATGCTGCTAGTGGGCCTGCAGCACTAATTGTGCCACCCACACAAGCAGCCTTTCAAAGGTAACTCAGGCCTGCCATTGCAGTGCCTGTGTGGGGTCTAGTACTGCCATGTCGACCTGGCAAGTGCACCCACTTGCCAGGCCCTAACCTTCCCTTTTCTTACATGTTAGTCACCCCTATGGTAGGCCCAGGGTGCAGTATATGTGAAAGGTGGGACATGTGTGTGGCATGTCCTGATCGTGAAATACTGCCAATTTCGTTTTTCACTATTGTGAGGCTATCTGTCCCCATTGGTTAGAATTGGGAGTTTGCTCATAACCATCTTATGAACATTACTGCCCATGGAAACAAGATAGGAAGATACATTTTGATATGCCTGCATCTTCTAGTGATGGTGATTTTTACATTCTGGGTTTGAAAATACCACTTTTAGTAAGTATGTACTTTCTTGCCTAACCATCCAGTGTGCCTCTGCTAGGTTGTGTATTGACTATCTGGCTTTGGAGTGGCAGGGGCTGGGGATGTGCATTCAGTTAAGACAGCCACTTGGGGGGCTGAGGTGTGTCTTGCCTTTCCAGGGTGAGTCAGGGCTGGGCTTAATAGACCTGGGCTGCATTGAGAGTAGGGGGAGGAGATTTCTTTCACACCTAAATGGGCCTGGTCTGCCAAGGACAATGCTGTCTCCACCTCCTGCCAGGAAGCTGCACCTGAGAGGACAGCACTGATTTTGGCTGGGTAAAGAGCTTCTCTGCCACAGAGAACAAAGGATTTTGAATTATAGAAAGAGGGGCCCAGACCCCAGACCTTTAGATAACTTCTGGGAATCAAGAGGAACTTTTGCCAAGGAGATGAGCTGGAGAAACTGAGGAGAAGTACTGCCCCTTTGCTGTGTGCTGTCTGTTGTTGGCCTGCAGTGGCTGTTTCTGCCAAGGAAAGGAGAAAGGACTTTGCTGTGTCCCCTGCTTGAAGATCTCCAAGGGCTTGAAAGAAGAGCTTGCCTCTTGTTCTGAAGTCTCAGAGACACAAAGACTTCACAACCAGCTCCACTGAACTTCCTTGCTGGGAGTTCTGATCTGCTAAGAGGTTCCTGCTGCTGTTGTGGACCTCTGGAGGCTGTTTGCCTCTGGGAGCTGGAAAAGTAACGCAACTCCGAGAAGCGCGACGCATCCGCACCTGTTTCTGATGCATCGCCGAAAAAACCGTTGCAGCGCCTGCCGCGGCTCGAGAAGTCGCCGCATGCCGAGATCACTGCACCGATACCGGCCCTGCTGTGCGGCTGCAAGAACCAACGCATCGTGGGACCGCGGCTGGAGAGAGCCACACAGTGACGTCACCGCCGCATCGAGAACCCACGCATCCCCGATCCTCACTCATCGCACCGGGGTGCCAAGTCTAAAGGACGCTGGGGCTGCAGTAAGAAACCAATGCATCACCTCCCCGTACAGTAAGAAAACAACGCATCACCTCCACTTCAGTAAGGAACCGACGCACCCCCTCCCCTGCGTGGCAGTAAGGCAATGACGCATCACATCCCCTGGAGTAAGGAACCGACGCATCACCTTCCCTGCGCATACGGAACCGACGCTGTAAGAAACTGGCTCTATATATACTACACCAAAATGAGGTATAGTGTGTATAGAGTCCAAGTGACCCCAGAGTTAGGCAGAGGTTAAAGTTAGATAGAACCTTACTCTCTATTTATGGTAGAGTGGTCGAGCAGTAAGGCAGTATCAGAGGACAGTGTTAAGCATTTGATGTACACACTATGTCAGCAAATGAATTCACACACTCAAGAACTGAACTCTAGGCCAATTGTTTTTGTATAAAAATATACTGTTGTTTTATTTTAGAACCAAGCAAGCCTGGCACAGGTAAGCATAAAATACTTTGCAATAATAAGTTGCTGAATATAGAACAGTTTGAAAATGCAATAGAAATGGTACTTTGTTTGATTTACAGGGGATGCAGTAGGTTGCAACACTTAGCAAATACAGTACATTGAAATGAATAGGCTTTTTCAGTAAATTACAGGTAAGTTACTTGTTACGTTACTTTTCTAACTCAGTGCTGGATACCTAGATTCAGCACTGGGACATTTCCTGCAAACAGGTGAGTAAATACGTTTTGGTTATTCGTACGATTTTTAAAGAATATTTTCAAATTTCAAAACTCCACACTTAGAAACTTTTTGGAGCAGTACATTGAAATGAATAGGCTTTTCCAGTAAATTGCAGGTAAGTTACTTTTCACGTTACTTTTCTAACTCAGTGCTGGATACCTAGATTCAGCACTGGGACATTTCCTGCAAACAGGTAAGTAAACACGTTTTGGTTATTTGTGCGATTTTTAAAGAATATTTTTAGATTTCAAAACTCCACACTTAGAAACTTTTTGGAGAAAAAGTGTCAATGTTATCCTATGGAGGACAAACAGGTTATCGGTTTGTAGGTAAGTAATCGACTGTGGGAGTTAAGGTTCTGGGGTTAGACTATGGGGTCCCCCAGGGTCAGTGATGCACTGTTGTTGCACCCTCAGCGGCACTAGGGCAGCCGGGTGCAGAGTGTTGAGGCCCAATGTTATCCTATGGAGGATAGGGCATCTCCGGTTGGTGGCTGCTGGCAAGCAGGCCACTGGGTTGTGGGAGCAAAGCTCCTAGGGTTTAGGTCAGGGCAAATTGGGAACCAAATTAGCACCAAAGGTGCACCCTCAGCGGCACTAGGGCGGCCGGGTGCAGGGTGCTGTTTTCAGGTCGGGTGCCCTGTTGTTTTCAATGGAGCGCCTCCGGTTAGAAGAAACACTGCAGGCTCGGGGACGAGGATCTTCTGGGTGCGACCACCACTTCGAGGGGTAAGTTGGGATGTCTTGGGTTGGTTAGGCACCGTTGGTTTGGGCACACAAGGCCGTGGGCGTCGGGTGCAGAGGGGATCCTCTGGATTGAGGTTGCAGGCGTCGTCTGGAGGCTTGAGGTAGGTCAGGAGTCGCCGGATCTCGGGTCAGGATCGCTGGGGTGACCTCCTCGTGGTGTTTTTCCACTCGAGCTCGGGCCGGGTTCGGCGGGTGCAGAGTGGACTGGATTCGCGGTATCCGGCCGGAGCCAGAAGCTGCAGTTTGAACAAGTCCGGTGTTCACGGGAGAAGCAGGCTTGGAAGTGAAGGCAGGCAGGTCCTCCAGGGTTTTTGAGGTTGCTGGCTGCAGGACACACCGGGATTTCACAGGAGCAGGTTCGAGGGGAGACAGGCCTGTGGGGCTGGGGCCAAGTCAGTGGGCGTCGTCCTCTTGTTAGCTCTGCACTGCTCTTCGCCCTTCTTCTTCTTTTCTTCTTGTTTCTTGTCTGGATCTGAGGAAGCAAGGTTCAGGGTGGCCCCTAAATACTAGATTTAGGGGCGTTACAGGTAGGTAAAGGGCAGGGACCAATGGGTCCCTTCCCTGGGGTGGGCACACCCCTATCGTGCCACCCTCCAGTGGGAGGGGGCAGGAGCCTGTCTCTGGTTGGCTAGGTCCCCCATCCTCAAGATGGCGGGGACTCAGAGTTGTGCTTCACCTCGCCTCCCCCACCTGAGGGGTGGAGTTGGCAGAGGTGGGCACACCTCTTTCCCTCACTTGTTTTTCCCGCCGGTTCTCCCGCCTAAAGTGGGGGGTAGAACCAGTGGGGACCAGTTTCTGAAAGCAGCAATGGGTCTGGGGAGGCTCACAAAGGTGGCATGCCTTTGAAGCTTCCCCTTCGTGAACCCTGCCCATCCTGGGGGAGGAGGCTTGGCACCTCGTCCCAGGATGTGCATTGTTTCAGGCCCCCGAGAGCAGCAGGCTCTCGACCCAGGGCTCCAGAAACATGTCTGTTGGTGGCAGCCTAAGCAGCCACTCAGTCAGGTCACTAGAAGTTGGTCGAGTTTCAGGGGGCATCTCTAAGATGCCCTCTGTTGTGCATTTTAAATTAAATCCCACACTGGCATCAGTGTGGGTTTAATGTGCTGAGAAGTTTGATACCAAACTTCCCAGTCTTCAGTGTAGCCATTATGGTGTTGTGGAGTTCGTAATGACAAAATCCCAGCACCATATACTCTTAATGGCAGCACTGCACTTACAGTGCCCAGGAATGGACTTGGGCACTGTAGGGGTACAGGGCTCATGCACCTGTACCCTCACCACTGGCATAGGGCACCCAGCTAGTGGGGTGACTGATGTATGCCAGGGCAGTGGTTTGTGGGCATGGCACACAGGGATGTGTGCCATGTCGACTCTTCACTTTGTTCTGCACCAAGACAAGACACGCAGCCTGCAAAGGCAGAGTGTGTGTGCAAAGGTGCAGGGCCTCTAAGGGTGGCACAATGCGTGCTGCAGCCCTTAGGGGCCTTCCCTGGTCACAGTGCCCTGGGTACCTGTGGCACCTTTTACCAGGGGCCTACCTGTGGCCAGGGATGTCAATTGGGTTTAGGCTTCAATGCAGTTTTTAGGGAAGGAACATAGGCCCTGGGTACCTGATTAGCAGGAGCCCAGGGCACACTCAGTCAAAGAACATCAGCAATTCAGCAAAAAGTGGGGGCATACCATGCAGAAAGAGGGCACTTTCTCACAGACGCATCACCTTCCCTGCAGCTGTTCTTGCTTTTGATTTTGACGCATCCAAGGTACTTTGTGTTGAAAGTGTTGCATCGGCAATTTGCTTTAAACAGAACTGTTTCTACCCTTTGAAAGTCATATTTATATTACTGTATTGTGGATTTTTGTCGTTTTGGTCTTGTTTGGTTTAGATAAAGATTATTTATTTTTCTAAACTTGGGTTGTGTTCATTTGTAGTGTTTTCACTGTATTACTGTATGTGTTCACAAATGCTTTACACACTGCCTCTGAGATAAGCCTGTCTGCTCGTGCCAAGCTACCAAGTGGGTGAGCAGGGGTTATTTTAGAAGTTTATCCCACTTACCCTGACTAGGAAGAAGGGTCCCTACTTGGATAAAGGTGCAAACCGTTGCCAACTAGAGACCCCCATTTCTAATATTGGTGGTCAGCGGTGAGGATCTGGACTTGCATTTGTGCCTTACATACAGTGATTGGTGTACACTACTAGTATAGTGCAGACCATTACAGGACCTCATACAATTGGTGGAACTTTTTCCTTGGAATTTTTTGCAACTTGAGAACTGCCAATTTTTCACCATGAGTAAACCAGCATCACTTGCATCTGTGGATATTTAATTTGAAGAGGATAGGGTTGAAACCTACACTGTGCCACAATTGAAAGCTGTCTGCAAAAAATTTTAAATCTCAGTAAGAGGCCTCACCAGAAAGGAGGAATACCAAAAGGCGCTGAGGGCCAGGTCGGAATCAAGGAATGCCAGTGAGCATACCGAGGAGCCTATGGTGGAGGATAAGAATTTAGATGGGCAGCAGGAAGGGCAATTGGGTCTGCCTGGAGGGAAGTTACCATACCGGAATGGGCAGCAGTGTGTCTTCAAAGGGTCTGTCTCCAGAGGAGTTGGAGGACAGGGAGAGAAGCAGAGTGCATGAGTTGGAGCTTACAAAGCTCAGGCTGAGAAAGGAGTGTGGCATGGAGAGTAAGAAATTGGAGTTAGAGAAGCAGAAACTGGCCATGGATGAAAAGATGATGCTTTTAGAGCATGAGAGAGGTTTGAAGGAACTGGACATAAAGGCCAAGAGTGTGGCACCCAATTCCAATGGTGTCAGCTTGTTGCCAGTGCCTGGAGAAGGGAGGGTATACATCCCCAAGGAAGTGATTAAGTATTGTGTCAAGAATGAGGACATTGGGCAGTGGTTTAAGGCATATGAGGTAGCAATGAGGTCCTACAGAATCCCTGAGAGAGACTGGGGAGTGGGGTTGTGGAGCCGCTTTGTCACTGAAGGGAAGAACACGTTGCTAGCATTACCCACTGAGGACCAGATGTCTTATGCCCCCATGAAGGAAGCCTTGATAAGGAGGTATGGGTTGATCCCAGATTTATACAGGCAGAAGTTCAGGGCCTGTACCAAGCTGGAGTCAAACACTTGGGTGGAGTATGTGTCCTATTTCTGTAGAGCACTGAATGGATGGGTGAAGTGTAGCCAGGTAAATGATTTTCAGGGGCTCTATGATTTGATTGCATGGGAGCACTTGTCAGATAATTGTTTTATAGAGCTAGAGCTACCCCAGCACTTGATTGACAGTAAACTGACTGACCCCAGGAAGCTTGCTGTGGAGGCAGACCGCTGGGTCAGTACCCGGGTCCAAAAAGGTTGTGTGGGAGACTCTGCCAAAGGTGGGCAGGGTCCCCAGCAGAAGAGTGGGGGGGGACAAGGGTAAACAGAAAAAGTTCCAAAAAGGGCCCCAAAGTAATTTCCAATGGAACCAAGGGAAAGGTTCCCAGCCCCCCAGTGAGAAGAAGCCATGGGTCCCGGGAGGTAAGCCTGCCCAGTGGGGCCCCAGGGCATGTTATGCTTGCGGTCAAGTGGGCCACTTCATAGGGGATCCTGGTGTCCCAAGAAAGCCACTACTGCACCCACAGGTGCTCCGCCCCGGGAGTTGGCTAGTATAGCCTTGGGGGAGGAGTTGGTTTCCCAAGAGGGATGGGGGCCCGCAGAAACGACCCTGGTCTCTTTAGGAGACGGTGAGATGGTCCCAAGAGCTCATCTGCCTGATAACACTAAAAAATACAGGCAGTGGGTGACCATCAATGGCCATAGTGTTGAAGCTCTGAGAGACACTGGAGCCAGTGTGACAGCTGTCAGTTGTCGGTTAGTGTCTGAGGAGCAGGTGGTCCCCAACACATTCTACCCAGTAGTTGCAGCTGAAAACTTGGAGTGCGTCTGCAAAGTGGCACAGGTTCCCTTTGAGTGGGGGGAGGTCTCAGGTACCTTGAAAGTAGCTGTGAGGCCAGCCATGCCTGTTGACTGTCTGCTAGGAAACGATTTGGAGAGTTCCCGTTGCGAGAAGGTGAAGCGTAAGTCTCATTTGGAGATTTTGGGTCTGCCTTAGTGGACGTGTGTGACCAATCGGTCTATGGCAGCTGGTAAGGGCGATCAAGAGGACCTGGAGCCTGAAACAGTGGCCCAGGTGCCTGCCAGAAAGAGAAGAGGCAGGGGGCGCGGGAAACCAGCCCCCGAAGTTTCCAGGGTCCAGGAGGAAACAAACCTTGAGGGGGATGCCCTGGAGCCTACAGGGGAGCAAGTGGCCGAACTGGGGGACCTGGCTGAGCTGACCCATTGGCAGCAGGAAGGGGGCCCCTCCAGGGAGGAATTCTGCCAGGAGCAGCAGAAATGCCCTTCTCTTATTGGTTTGCGAAAGCAGGCTTCAAACCAGGCAGCAGGTGATCAGTCTGGATCACATTGGATTTACTGGGAGAATGGTCTCCTGTATAGTGAGCCTAAGGTTGCTGAGCCTGGGTCAGCCCGTGTGCTGGTGGTACCCCAGCGCTTCAGAGCTTTACTACTGGGTCTGGCTCATGATGTGCCTTTGGCAGGACATTTGGGGCAAGACAAGACATTTGAAAGGCTTGTCACCCACTCTTACTGGCCCCAAATGCGTAAGAACTCTGACACACATTGCAGGTCTTGCCAGACTTGCCAGGCAAGTGGTAAGAGTGGGAGGAAGTGCAAGGCTCCTCTCCAACCTTTCCCTGTAGTCTCACCCCCTTTGAGAGGGTGGATATTGACATTGTGGGGCCTCTGGATCCCAAGACAGCCATGGGCAACAGGTTCATCCTATACATGGTTGACCGTGCCACCCAGTACCCCGAGGCCATCACTTTCCAGATTTTGACCGCTCCCGTGGTGGGTCGAGCGTTGATGGGGATCTTCTTCCATGTGGGGTTTCCCAGAGAGGTGGTGTCTGACTGGGGTACCAACTTCATATCCAAGTATATGAAGTCCCTGTGGCAGAACTGCGGTGTTACCTTCAAGTTCACCACTCCTTACCACCCCAAGGTAATGGGCTGGTTGAGAGATTCAACTGGACCCTGAAGGGCATGATTATGGGTCTTGGTGAGCCCATGAGGCATAAGTGGGACGTCCTCTTACCATGCCTGTGGTTTGCTTACAGGGAGGCACCGCAGAAGTCCTTAGGGTTCAGTCCGTTTGAGCTGATGTATGGGCATCCTGTAAGAGGACCTCTAAGTCGGGTCAAAGAAGGCTGGGAGAAAGCTCCCAGTAAACCTCCCCAGGATGTATATAGCTACATCCTGGCCTATAGGAACCGAACTAAGCGCTTCAGGCAACTCGCTCAGGCGAATCTGGAAGCCAGCTAGGAAGAGATGAAACGGTGGTATGATCAGAATGCCACTCTGATCGAGTTTCAGCCTGGTCAAAAAGAGTGGGTCATGGCCCCAGTGGAGCTTTGTGCGCTCCAAGGTAAGTGGACTGGGCCATTTGAGGTTGTGGAGCGCAAGAGTGAAGTCACCTACCTGGTAGACTTGCAGTCTCGAAGAAACCCTTTGCGGGTTCTACATGTGAACCACCTTAAGCCCCACTTGGAGAGGTCCAAAGTGGGCATGCTCCTAGCAACAGATGCTGAAATGGAAGAGGAGACTGAGCCTCTTCCTGACCTCCTGTCTGCTAATGAACATGATGGGTCAGCGGACGGTGTAACCCTCTCCCCCGCCCAGAATCCTGAACAGCAGAGTGACTGCCGCCAACTTTTGGGACAGTTTGCTGCTCTGTTCTCCCTGACCTCTGGTGGCACTCAGTGGTGTGTCCATGATGTAGACACTGTGAACAGTCCTCCTGTGAAGCACAACATTTACAGAGTGACTGATAGGGTCAAGGCTTGCATCAAGGAAGAGGTCTCAAAGAAGTTAGCACTAAAGGTGATTGAGCCCAGTGGTCCAGAACTCCGGTTCTGTGTGGACTACCGAGGGCTCAATTCAGTCTGACTGATGCAGTAAGACTGATGCACACCCCATCCCCAGAGCTGATGAGCTCATAGATTGATTGGGAGCTGCCAAGTGTCTCAGTACGTTTGACTTAACGTCTGGGTACTGGCAGATTGCCCTAACCGATGGGGCCAAGGACAGGTCTGCATTTTCAACCCCAGAGGGGCATTACCAATTTCGGGTGATTGCTGGACTGGAGGATTTCAGTGCCGCCTACCTAGATGACTCGCAGTGTTCAGTGCCACTTGGGAGGAACATCTGCACCACCTCTGGGAAGTGCTGAAGGTTCTGCAGAGGGCAGGCATCACGATCAAGGCAAGCAAGTGCCAGATTGGGCAGGGTTCAGTGGTGTACTTAGGACACCAGGTAGTGAGCGGCCAGGTGGCGTCCCTACAGCCTAATATTGAACCCAAAGTTGTTGAGGTGGTCCATTTCCCTACAGGGGATGGACTTCACGAGGAACACTGCCCTGGTACAGAACACGCCAATGCTGATGGTCTGTCCAGATTTTTCCACCTTAGTGAAGAGAACTCCCAAGAGGGTAGGTAGTTCCCCCCACATTTCAGCTGGAAGGGACATGTGTTAGACCTGGCATCATTGGCATGGGTTTCCCGTGTATTTTTGCCTTTACCTCCTGTGTTTTTGCTATGTGTTGGACTTTGTTTTGCTGGTCTAGATGCTTTGGGCACTTTACCACTGCTGTTCAGTGTCAAAGTGCAAGTTCTCCATGTAAATTGTTGTTATGGATTGGTGATTCCATGATTGGCATATTTGATTTACTAGTCAGTCCCTAGTACAGTGCACTATGTGTGCCCAGGGTCTGTAAATCAAATGCTGCTAGTGGGCCTACAGCACTAATTGTGCCACCCACACAAGCAGCCTTTCAAAGGTAACTCAGGCCTGCCATTGCAGTGCCTGTGTGCAGTCTAGTACTGCCATGTTGACCTGGAAAGTGCACCCACTTGCCAGGCCCTAACCTTCCCTTTTCTTGCATGTTAGTCACCCCTAAGGTAGGCCCAATGTACCACTGTGGGCAGGGTGCAGTGTATGTGAAAGGTGGGGCATGCCCTGATGTGTGTGGCATGTCCTGATAGTGAAATACTGACAATTTCGTTTTTCATTATTGTAAGGCTATCTGTCCCCATAGGATAGAATGGGGAGTTTGCTCATAACATCTTATGAGCATTACTGCCCATGGCAACAAGATAGGAAGATAAAGTTTGATATGCCTGAACTCAGAATGTTAAGATGCATCTTTTAGTGAGGGTGATTTTTACATTCTGGGTTTGAAAACACCACTTTTAGAAAGTAGGTATTTTCTTGCCTAACCATCCAGTGTGCCTCTGCTAGTTTGTGTATTGACTGTCTGGCTTTGGAGTGACAGGGGCTGGGGATGTGCATTCTGTTCAGACAGCCACTTGGGGTGCTGAGGTGTGTCTTCCCTTTCCAGGGTGAGTCACGGCTGGGTTGAATAGACTTTGGCTGCATTCAGGGTAGGGGGAGGAGATTTCTTTCAAACCTGAATGGGCCTGGTCTGCCAAGGACAATGCTGTCTCCACCTCCTGCCAGTAAGCTGCACCACAGAGGACAGAACTGGTTTTGGCTGGGCAAAGAGCTTTTCTGCCACAGAGAACAAAGGATTGTGTATTATAAGAAGAGGGGCTCAGACCCAAGACCATTAGATAACTTCTGGGAACCAAGAGCAACCTTTCCCAAGGAGAAGAGCTGGAGAAACTGAGGAGGAGTACTGCCCCTTTGCTGTGTGTTGTCTGGGGTTGTCCTGCAGTGGCTGTTTCTGCCAAGGAAAGGAGAAAGGACCTTTCTGTGTGCTGTGTCCCCTGCTTGAAGATCTCCAAGGGCTTAAAAGAAGAGCTTGCCTCCTGTTCTGAAGTCTCAGGGACACAAAGACTTCACCACCAGCTCCCCTGATCTTCCTTGCTGGGAGATCTGATCTGCTAAGAGGTGCCTGCTGCTGTTTTGGACCTCTGGAGGCTGTTTGCCGATGGGAGCTGGAAAAGTAACGCAACTTCGAGAAGTGCGACGCATCCGCACCTGTTTCCGACGCATCACGAAAAAAACCGTTGTAGCGCCTGCTGCGACTCGAGAAGTCGCTGCATGCCAAGATCACTGCACTGATCCCGATGCAGGCCCTGCTGTGCGGCTGCAAGAACCAACGCATCGTGGGACCGCGGCTGGAGAGAGCCACGCAGTGATGTCACCGCCGCTGCCGCATCGAGAGCTGCCGCATCCCCGATCCTCACGCATCACACCGGAGCGCCAAGTCTACAAGGACGCTGGGGCCGCGGTAAGAAACCGACGCATCACCTCCCCGCACAGTAAGAAACCGATGCATCACCTCCACTTCAGTAAGGAACCGTCGCATCACCTCCCCTGTGTGGCAGTAAGGAACCGACGCATCACCTCCCCTGGAGTAAGGAACCAACGCATCACCTTCCCTGCGCGTAAGGAGCCGACCCTTCACCTTCCCTGGAGCTGTTGTTGCTTTTGATTTTGACACATCCAAGGTACTTTGAGTTGAAAGTGTTGCATCTGCAATTTGCTTTGAACAGAACTGTTTCTTCCCTTTTGAAAGTCATATTTTTACTGTATTGTGGATTTTGTCGTTTTGGTCTTGTTTGGTTTAGATAGAGATTACTTATTTTTCTAAACTGGTGTGGTGTCCATTTGTAGTGTTTTCACCGTATTACTGTATGTGTTCACAAATGCTTTACACACTGCCTCTGAGATAAGCCTGTCTGCTCGTGCCACGCTACCAAGGGGGTGAGCAGGGGTTATTTTAGAAGTGTATCCCCCTTACACTGACTAGGAAGAATGGTCCCTACTTGGACAAAGGTGCAAACCGTTGCCAACTAGAGACTCCCATTGGGGGGGCGTGGCCGGACGCCGATGGAGCAGGGCGCCTGAACCGGAGCTCCCGCAGGCGATCCCCCAGTTCAGCCCATCCTGCCCGCTAATGGGGAGCCCCGAACACTGATTGCCCACATTCCGACCCCTGAAGGGTTGGAGACTCAGCGGGGACAGGTGAAAGAGGCGACAAGACGAGTCCTCGCCGGCTTTCTGCATCAGACTGGGGACCGGCGGAGCTCGACAAGATGGCGCCCGGGGCCTGAGGCGGCCCTCCGCAGCCTGGCCGGCAGTAGCTGACCCTGAGGGACGGAGACGGGCGAGAGCCCGGGACGGCGGAGCACAGAGCTGGAGCGGCGCTGCCGGCCCTGAGACGAGAGGGCGAGCCTGATGGGAAGATCTGGCGAGACCGGAGGAGTGAGGTGGCCACCCAAAATGGTGCTCGCGGCCCGAGAGGAGAAGCCCTAGCGGTGGCTGTGGGCTATCGGGGAGTGCAGGGTGACAGGAAGATGCACCGTCCCCTGATTGGACCATTCGGCAGGGCCTGGAAACACTGCGGCGGAGAGACCCCCAACGACGGAGGCGCGGGGGCGCTCAAGCGCCCTCCCCGGCTATGAGCGGACAACTGCCTGCTGCGAGCGGAACTGTCCGAGAACCTTACTGCCGCTGCTGATCACGAGGGCTCCGGGGGGGCGCCCCCTGGTCACCGCACGAGAAGGGCCCTGTTCTGGTGAGTGGGGCCTGCTGGAGGCGGTGTGAGGGCGCTCCCGAGGACTACCACCTGTTTCTTGCCCTGCTTTCCCCCAGGGGCCTCAGTGGGGGGAAACTCTGCCGGCGACATACACCACGAGCATGAGACCCTGGGCCCTACCAACAGAAGTGGCGCCGTGGACGACGGCCCCCGGCACTGACACTTGGGCTGGCCGCCTGGGGGGGCTGCTTTGGACTCCTGGGGGCGCTGCCGGAGGAGGCTGCGCTTGCTAGCTGAGAAATGTGGGGCCTCCACGCTGGGGAGGCCATTTCTGACCGTCGCGAGTTCCTGCAGGGGCACCTGGGAAACACTCTACTGGCCTGGTCGGCGCTGCGGTTCTACCGCGCTGCGCGGTGTTGGCCCCGAGGGGGAGCGCCCTGGTCAACGCTGTCACTGGATCAACTCGCCTGGTAGCCTGCGTGGCCGGCTGAACATTGTCGAGACGCCAGTTGCGAAGAATAGGACCGGCGGCAGATAGCGGTTGGGGCCGGCTGGGGAGCGCGGCAAGAGCCTTAATTCCTGAACGCGCACGGCCTGGCCAAGACGAGAGTCACAAAGGCCCTACTCAGTGGGCTATACTCGCCATGGGGCGTGTTAACAAACGGCGAGACACGGAGCAGCAGGACCCGGCGGGGGAGGACGCCGGAGGGGCGCGACCACGTACCGGGTCCCATGGCGAAAAGACGGCTGCCCAAGACGAACCGTCCCTACACGACATCCTATAGGCCATAGAGGCATCAAGAACGGCAGTGGAATCTAGAATTGACACACTGCGAGGGGACCTGGGGCTACTGCGGGCAGACCACAGGAAGCTGGTGGACCGTGTCGCATCGGTGGAGGGGGACATCGGAGACCTGAAACCACGGGTCTCTGAATCTACCAGCAAGCTCATGGACATGGAAAAACGAGTCCAGGTGCTGGAACTGCGAGCCGAGGATGCTGAAAATAGGGCACGACGGAACAACATTAGAGTCACGGCGTTGCCTGAAACAGTTGAAGGGACCAATATGGTGACCTACCTGGAGAATTGGATTCGCACCAAGGTCGCTGAGGAAGGACTATCACCATACTTCGCCCTTGAGCGTGCACACAGAGTCCCTGCACGAGCGCTCCCGCCTGGGAGGCCGCCGAGACCAGTGGTAGCTCGCCTTCTCTTTTACAAAGACAGAGACCATGTGCTGAGTCAAGCGCGGCTCAAAGGACAACTCAAAATTGAAAATAGCATCGTAAGGATCTTCCCGGACTTCTCCCGAGATGTGCAGTGCCAGCGAGCCTCATTCATCATGGCCAAACGACGGCTGCACCAAATGGGGGTCTCGTACTCAATGATGTTTCCAGCTAAGCTCCGGATAGCGCATGCAGGGACGACTAAATTCTTCACCACACCTCAAGACGTCTGGGATTGGATCGAAGAGCAGGGCGCACAGGACCGGAGGCACGACAGCAGACACCAAGCTGAGGACGCGCACACACAATCCCCTGGAAAGGGGTGAAAGCCCAAAAACCACCCAAATCCGGAGGAGGTCCGCCGAGACAGGGAAAGAGCGGTGGCAGCGATCGCATCTCTGAGCGCAGCGGGCTCACGGGGTGCTTCCTCCCTGTCGGGGGAGGAACAGAGAGACTCGGACTCAGACGCCAGCTCGAGCACGGTGGAAGAGGCCAGCCAGATGCTGCCGGAGGGGACTCCCAGAATGGCAGATGATCTGATCTGATGGACGCCCGACACGCAAGTCCCTGCAGTACGGTGGGATTCGGGGGGGAGTGGGGGCGTAAGGACCAGAACTGAGATTGAGAACTAAATGGGCTCAAGATGGCCACTCAGTGCCCTACCTACGGGATGGGGGGGGCCCGGGGAGGTGGAGGGGAAGGCCTTCATCCAAGCGGACATTAGTCTAGCCACCACCCGAAAGTTGGGCTCCGGCCCGTTTATATGCCAGAGAGCAGTTTGGACGGGAGAGAGCTTCTCGCTGGTCCTGGGGAGGGGGAGTTGGGAAAGTTTTATAGTTTTAAGTTGGGGGCACTGCTGTCTATCCTTACTTGGGGCTGAGAGTCGCCGCGAGGAGGCTCTCACCATGCGACATGGGGCGCCGGGAGCCGGGCGGGGCCGAGGAGGACAGACGGAGGTAGAAAGGCTGATATGTAATGCCCAGTCAGAGGGAATATAACCTCCTATCCTGGAACATCCGGGGGATGCACTCCATGCAAAAATGCTGCAAAATCTTCTCGCAGCTGAATAGGCGAGGGGTCCACATAGCAATGCTGCAAGAAACGCACACACTGGCTTTTGAGGGGGCAGCACTACAGCGTAGATGGAGAGGCCAGGTATATTACACTACTTTTTCAGCGTTTGCCAGAGGGGTCCTGATGTGGATCAGGGCGGGGGTACCTTTTCAGCACACTGGCCACGCAATGGACCCAGAGGGCCGATATGTGGCGGTTACAGGGCGCTTAGACGGACAGGACGTCACACTGATAAATATTTACGGCCCAAATACAGACCAAGGGACATTCTTTGAGTACCTGTCTGGGTCCCTGGCGCCCTATCGGACGGGGTCAATCATCATAGGGGGGATTTTAATTGTATTGCAGATCCGGCCCTGGACCGGTCCCACCCGCCACTTAGGGACGCCCCAGCATACCGGATAGCCAGGGTGTTTAGGAATTGGCAGTCTCACTAGGGACTTGTGGACACGTGGCGACGCTCACACCCGCTAGATAGGGAATATTCCTACCTCTCCCACGTCCATGATCTGCACGTCCGACTAGACACCTTTTTAAGTTCCCCGGACATGCATGCACGACTTTGCAGCGTGAAATACCTCACTCGAACAGTGTCGGATCACAACCCCTTGTTAGCTCGGCTACAGTGGGGAATCGAGCAGCAGCCCATTCCCACCTGGTGCCTCAAGCCTGAGGCATTGGAAGACCAAGTATTCCATCATAAGGTTAGGGAACAGATCATCACATACTTCACAGACAACGCACATTCCACGGACTCCAGGGTGACAGAATGGGAGGCCTTTAAGGCAGTCCTTAGGGGACGCTGCATGGCGCTGTCAATAGGGGTACAGCGCACACTACTAGCAGACGTGGGGCGGGCCGATGTAGCACTGAGGGAGGTAGAACGCCGACGCCCGAACAACCCAGAAGTCAGCCGAGAGTTGCTTGAGGCGAAGGAGGAGGTTGCAGTGCAGGAGGAGAGACTAAGATGCTTCGATTATAACGCCTACATGGACAGGACTCATGCAGAGAGGGACAGGGCAGGCAGGCTGCTGGCATGACTTGCCAATCCCACCCGCAGGGGGAACATGATCATAGAACTAGGGGACTCAGGGGGGAATCCTCTCTACCGACAAGACGACATCAACCGTAGGTTCCGCAGCTACTATGAGGAACTCTACAAGTGTTCAGGACCTGGGAGGGAAGGGGAAATAGAGGAATATCTAGCGGACCTCCCGTTGCATGCTCTAACTGAGGAGGACGCAGAGCACCTAGGGGCAAGGATTACGGAGCGAGAAATTCGGGTAGCCATCAAGGAATTGGCAAGAGGAAAAACACCGGGTACTGATGGGCTCCCCAAGGAATTTTACGCGGCATACGCGGAGGTCCTGTCTCCCAGATTGGTGGAAATGTATGAGGAGGCCAGAGAGAAGGGCCGCTTACCGGGCACCACCAGGGAGGCGGTGGTAATCCCGCTGCTGAAACCTGATAAATCCCCCTTAGAGTGCACATCGTATAGACCCTTGTCGATGTTGAATCTCGACTTTAAAATCTTAAGTAAGGTGCTGGCAACGTGTTTGCTCCCCCACATGACCTCTCTGGTGCACCAGGACCAGGCAGGCTTCATTCCCTGCTGGAACACGACTCTGAATATACGACGGCTGCTCTCCATTATCGAGCTCGGGGCGACAGCGAACTAGGGAGGGGCGGTGTTCGCCATCGACATAGAAAAGGCATTTGATAGCCTTGAATGGGGGTTTCTCTATGCTGTGCTCAACAAAATGGGCCTTGGACTGGGGTTTCAGTGCTGGGTGAGGCTCCTATATACCGACCCGGTGGCGAGAGTCCGCACAGGGCGCACAATATCGGAGCAATACCGAGTGGAGAGGGGCACGCGCCAGGGGTGTCCACTCTCCCCACTGCTATTCGCTCTGGCAGTGGAGCCATTGGCCAGCGTGGCGAGATCGGAGGGGGCATACCGGGGGCTGCGGGTGGGGGAGCAGAGGCACCAAATAGCATTATATGCGGATGACCTCCTATTGTTCCTGAAGGATGTGGGGGAAGAACTATCAGGGGCAAAGGACATGATGGAACGATTCGGGTCACTGTCGGGCCTGTGGGTAAATTGGCAGAAATCCATATTATTCCCATTAGTGAGGGACACGCAGCCCCCTGGGAACCTAGGCGGCGTGAGATGGGAGCCTCGAAGTTTCCGCTACTTGGGAGTGCACGTCTTCCATGCCATGGAGGATGTGAAGGAAGGCAACATAGGAAGGGCAATGCCCTCGCTCAAGGACAACATGGCTTTTTGGGGAAAACTTCCTCTCTCAGTGATGGGCCGGATCTCACTGCTCAAAATGGTGGCTCTCCCCAGGCTGTTGTACTTTTTCGGCACGCTTCCTGTGTGGATACCGGCGGCGTGGTTCCGGGAGCTGGACTCCTGCCTGTCGGCGTTCATATAGGGGACAGGGCGCAGACGTGTAGCCCTTAATACTCTTAAACGGCCTAGATTGGAAGGGGGCCTGGCGGTGCCAGATATGGAGGCTTACTATTTGGCGGGGCAGCTGCAGAGGTTCACGCAGTGGGTGGCGGGCAGCAGAAAGCTGGACAGTGGGGTACCACCTTTTACCCCGGATAAAGCCAGCGTGTTCTGCACCCTGCTTGGGACAGCTAAGCCCCGACAGGCCTGCAGCAACGAACATAGTCATACGCCGCTGCTGGAATAGGTGCCTGCAGAAAACCAGAACCAAACGTCCATATTCGCCAGAACTGGCGATGGAGCTGCTGGGGGCGCTCCCCCACAGAGGACAATGGTGGGGAATGGCTGACTGGATACAAGCGGGGGCCACGAGGGTGGGGGATCTCTTCCGAGATGGGGAGCTCCTCTCCTTCGAGGAATTCAGCGCTGACTGGGCGATACCGCAGGGACATTTCCTGCTCTATGGGGCGGTCACAGGGGCCAGGAGATGACACTAGGGTACTGGCACAACGGAACCGCCAAGACACGCCACCTGTGAATACATAGGCCTAGCGGGGGGGACTATCAAAGCTGTTGCATGCCTCTACAGAGCAATAGGGAGAGACTTTATACAACCGCTGGACCAGTTACGACATAAATGGGGGGACGACATTGAGAGACCGCTGGGAGACAAGGATTGGGACAATATCTTAGAACGGACCACTAAAGTATCCCGCAATGCCCGGTTTAGCTTGATAAGCTTCTATGTACTCCACCAGGCATACTTAACCCCAGAGCGTATCAACCGCTTCTTTGAAGGGGCAGACGCTAAATGCCCGAGATGTAATACACTGGGGGTGACTTTTATTCACATGCTTTGGAGCTGCAGCTCCTTGACACAGTACTGGCAGGAAATCACACGGGAGATAGCTAGAATAACGGAGAGGGTGGTCCCCTGCTTACCAGCACATGTGTTGCTCAACCTGTTCCCACACACTGCCAAAACCAGGACCACGGACAGGTTCCAAGACCTTGCCTTTATACTGGCTAAACGGGAAATCACTAGCAGCTGGAAGAAACCGGGGGTCCCGATGTGTCCAGATGGAAAAGAGAGATGGTGAAATGGGCTGGATGTGAGGGTAGGGTACTGCTAAGGAATGCGAAGCGCGGAATAGGTAAGCTAGAGCGAGCTCAGGCATGGGAGAGGCTGCTTGTGGACCTAGAGAGGGATGATAGGGAGTCGGAGGCTTCCACTCCGGAGAGACCCCCACAATTGGAAATCCCCGAGGGACCAGGGTACGACAGAGTGTCACTACACAAAAAAAAAAAAAAACACAGACCTCGAGAGCGATGGGGACGCATACTAGGACTGCATAGGAGCAAATGAGGACAAGACACGGAGGGTCCGGCAAAATACCATTACACACATCCCAAGTACGGGAGGGAGGCGACTATCTGGGCTTCAAGAGATGGAGGGGGATAGACAGCAGTGTGGGGCAGGAGGGGGAGGGGGGAGAGGGATCAGTTACTTGTTGGGGAAGGGGGAGGGTGAGGGGAATTTACTTAACCAGGCACAGAAGCGATACTGGACTGAGTAGGTTATTGATAAAACTGGGACTCATGGGTTGTAGACCAAAGAGGAACAAAATGTGATATTGCTGAATAAACCTTGCACTGTATCTGATGGAGCTGTAGCCAGTGAACCTGGCATACAACATTTAAAAAGGCAATAAAGTTTGTTTAAAAAAAAAAAAAAAACTAGAGACTCCCATTTCTAACAGAACTTTATTTAGTTATTTGTACTCATGTTTTATAGGTTTTGCTGCTAACTTGCTCATGACACCTTTATTGTAATTTACCTATTAATTCTTTATATAAAGCATTGAACTGCGAATCCTTGTCTGTCATTCTTATGAGAATGTCTTAGTATGTTTACATGGTTTCCCCTAACTATAAAAGTGATGGCTCCAGTCGGCGAGCACCAAAGTACTTATCAGGACTAAACCGCTTCCGGACCTAGCAGTTGGCGCGCCCCATGAGCTAGAAATTGAGACAGATGAGTGCCAACACTATTGCGCTTAGCACTACTACTGGAAACCTGAACGTTGACCTCATGGCTCCTGATCTCAACCATCCAAAATGGTGAAAGACTTGCCACCACTCTTCTCTGTTTTATCAGTTCAAATGGAATTCCTCCAGTGATCGAGTGTAGTGTGGAATAATAATCCCCAACTGTTCTCCAATAGCTTCAGCACAGTCCTTTCTGGAGCTAAGGGCACTCTGAACAAATTGTACTACAACTTTATTTAAACTTTTCACTTTACTATTGAATTGAGTGTAATAAAGAGGAGTGTGAGAATGCTTAATACTTCACTTGTCAAGGAAATCTGTAATGACCACAGGACTGAATTGGACACCATTGGCTAGCATAATTCAACTCGGTACACCTTCTCTAGTGAAACCTTCTTTAAAGAAACTAATGACACTGTCAGTAGTGGTTTCAGATGCCGTCTTCCCTTCTATCAAGTGGGAAACAAGGTCAATCAAAGCAATAGAATATTTCAGGTACTTAGGTAATACATGAAAAGGTCCAAAAAATTAAACTGTCACTATTTGCTATACCCTAGCTGGACATGGAGATAAAGATAGTGCGGGAACCCCTGTCACAAGATGTTTGCCCCCAGCTTCTCACTAATTCCTCAACATCCCCGTCCATTCCAGGCCACCAAAAATGATTCCGTAGCCTGCGCTTGGTGGCACACATACCTAAATGGCTGGAATATTCTGTCTGAAAAATGCACTGTGGCGGCATGAGTTTATCACCCCTCACCAAAATAAAAATTTCTAAAGACAGCTCCTCAGCAACTTTGCAGAAAGACTGGTGAGAAGTGTTTTGCATTTTTACTTTTGGCCACCCACCAATGACCAAAGAAACCATTTCTTTCAGTTCATCAGGCACGGCCAGTCCAGGTAAGAGCAGAGGGGGGGATGGGGTGGAGCGGGGGGAGATGACACACGACAGAATAGGGAAAATAAAATTTAAATAAAGAAAACCACTTACCTTGTGTCGCGATGCGGCAAGCTTAAGGTAAGTGTTTTTTTTTTGTTTGTTTTTTATTTTCCCTATTCCGTCATCTGTCAACTTCACCCCGCCTCGCCTTACCACTCTTACCTGGACCGGCCACGCCTGCATTTCATCATCCAGCTCCAACTCTTTGCGTCAATCCTGCGTGTTGGAACAAACGAACTAATCTTCATCTTTGGCAAAAATGCATTATTCAACTTCATCCTCCAAGGATTCCTGTTGTTCATCTATTTGTAATCTTTATAAGTAATCTGCTTTAACATTCTTCCTACCTGCAATATGCGATACTTCAAAATTATATTCTAACAGCTTTGTAGAAAACCTGGACAAAGGAGTAGTTAATTTTGCTTCCAGACAATATGTTTACCAAGGGTCAATGATCAGTGAGTAGACAAAATGCTTTACCTCACAAATAAGGTTTGAATTTCTCTACACCCAATATACATGCAAGCATCTCCTTTTCAATCACCGAATATCCAGTTTCTTCTTCCCTCAAATGTCTAGATGCAAATCCCACTATCACTTCACTGTCACTTCTTGAAAGCCATCCATTGGGACAGAATTGCCCCAACACCATACGCGCTGGCATCCACAGTCAAAAATGTTTTGCGATTTTAAGCATATGGTTTTAAAGCAGGAGCAGAAGCAATAGCCTGTTTGATCAGTTCAAAATGTTCCTGGCATAACTGTAACCATACAAAATCAGTGTTGCATTTCAATAAATTCCTAAAGCATTTAGTAGTATTTGGCAAAAATGTTCATAAATTTGGAATTAAATTCTCACATTTTTAGAAAAGAACAAAGTTCTTCTTTTCAGTTGGATATGAAGCTTTCTACAAGCCCTGACCTCAGTTTAACATAGTCAGCTAGTCAGCAAATAACACAGTGTTTGAGTGCCAGTACAAACACTCAGCAGACAGAAAAACAAGTAGGAAATGAACAAGAAGGAAGCAGGCAAATTGGAACTATATGTTTCGTACTCTTCCGAGACATGGCCTTCCAGACTACTATACAAAATGGTTAGCATTATTATATGCCAATCCCACTGCATGTGCCCGCACGGGGACTCACATATCACCACAATATGCAGAGGTACGAGGCAGGGTTGTCCGCTCTCGCCCTTAATATTTATTCTAGCTCTAGAGCCGTTACTGGTCAAACTCCGTACACTGGCACCACAACATGGGATACACATAGGAAATGAAACCCACATTGTTTCGGCCTACGCAGATGACATTTTATTATACTTAGGGGACCTCAGTAGCGATCACACACCTCTCTCGGATGTCTTTCAGAAGTTCCAGTCCTTGTCTGGGCTCTCTATCAATGACAACAAATCACATGCATATTCATTTACAGATTACGAGTTACATGACCCGCTGCGCTTTGGCCCATGGATATTCCAAGTAGAAGCTGACACCTTTAAATACTTAGGAATTCGGATTTATAGAGAATTAGAGAATATGATAGATGGCAATATATCCCGGGCGATTAACACACTAAGATCGCAAATAAAATTCTGGATATCACTACCTCTATTAGTGGCGGGTAGGATGACGATCACCAAAATGGTGATGCTCCCCAGACTGCTTTATTACTGTACTAATATACCTATACTATTCCCCATGCACATCTTCAAAACATTAGACTCCTTACTAATAGAATTGATCTGGGGTGCCGGAAGACGCAGGATAGGACTGTCCAAACTCCAACTAGATACTAAGAGCGGAGGAATGGGAGTACCAGATTTCAAGACATATTGTTGCGCCAGCCAGTTGCAATGGCTGGCGTACTGGATAGCAGGCCGAAATCTGCAAGAAATAGGTATGTCACAAAGGGAATGGAGTCAGGGCAAGCTACATACGCTCCTCCTGCCAAATAGTAAAATACCACTAAACACACCTCCACTGCTGTGGCTTTACAGTACTGGAGAAAAGCATTATGATATACCAAACAACAGACTCCGTACGCCCCTAATATACCGCTGATGGGTATTCCCTCGCGGGTGGAGGTTGTAACACAAAGACGTATTTCGGTCTGGTTGGAAGCAGGTGTGAACACAGTAGGAATGCTATTTGTAGACGGTACATTGCTGGACCATGATACCTTTGTGAGAGAACAGGGAGTGCCTAGTGCGCTATTCCTGACACATGCACAAATACTGCGATTTGTCCGCAGGGCATGGGCACCAACCGGGACTGAACCCCCGACGCATGAGTTGGTGCACATGCTATACTTGATGGGGAATGGTGGTCACCTCACGAAGTGGTTAGCTCATGGAATTAAATCACACACAGCAACATCATTACACAACCTTAGAGAGAAATGGAGCACTGATGTGGGGAGGGCACTCACGGACAAGGAGTGGAGAACTATACTTGAATACCCCAGGAAAGTGTCCCGAAATCCGAAGTTTAAATTTATTCAACTAATGATCTTACATCGGGCCTATCTATCCCCTCATAGATTGAGTGTCATGTTTGCTGACGTGCCTGATGTGTGCCCCCGCTGTCAGGAGTCAGATGCTACCATGCTTCACATGATATGGTCATGTCCGAGCCTGATACAGTACTGGTCTACAATACATACAATACTCAATACAGCAGCGCCAGGGAGAGGAAGAGACACTTTAGAATGCTGTCTATTAGGTATGACTATAAAAGCCAAAAGTGGTAATCCCACAGCTCGATTTATTAATTTGCTGATGATACTTGCTAAAAGAACAATAACAATGCGCTGGAAAGCGAGAAAACCGCCATCAATCATAGACTTGTACAACGAGGTAGCTAGATGGGGTAGAGCTGAAGGTATAGAACTGCAGAGGGAGGAAAAGCGTGGCCTACTCAAAAAACCTATTTCACTTGAATGGAATACTATGATGGAGGAGTTCAAAGCGATAGATATCAATACATTTACATAGGATTTATGGTGAAAGGATGTAGTAGACGGGACTACGTTGTTTGGTGCTAGAATACCCAGAATACGCCAAAATGTTATGCTAGTTAAATACCATGACTACTCTGTCAGTAACAGCAACTGTGAAACTCGATGTTATTGTCTGCTATTGTGCTAAATACAACTGCTATGGAGTTCAATGGGAGGGAGGGGGGGAAATATTTGGTATTAGGATTGGTCTATATGTTAAGTCAGGAACTGGACTATATGTTGTACTACACTGTGTTCCATGAACCTCACCTATTTGAATGGCTAATATCTGCGGGTGAAACACTGTTAAAATGGGGAGGATCCATGCATAACAAATATCAGTGGAATTGTTTGACTGATACATGTTATATGTTAACTTCATGTATGAAAATACGAACTGTCAAATGTTTACACACTGCATAATAACAAACTGTATTGAACATGACCAGAAGTTTAATAAAATATGTTTAAAAAAAAAAAAAGGAAGCAGGCAAATTAATAAAACAAACCACTGTGAATGAACTTAAAATATAATACGAACCCCTAAGTAAGGTAAAGAAAGTAAATTACTGTGAACATATCTGGTAGAAGCGACATGACAGTGTCCCTGAAAAAAGTCACAGTTTTTTTTCAATGTGGGAATATAGAAAGAGTAGACAGAAAAGTGGAAATGAAAGAATCATAGGGAACATTTTCTATTGTTGGCTGAGTCAGTCGAGATGGCTCAGAGACCTATGGTCTAATTGTTGACTTTATTATGTGATCTGCATGTTACAAGTAAGACATTGCAGTGCTTAAATTCGACTAGTGAAAACATGTGAAATTTTCAAGTTTGCAACTTCATGAAGTTCAGAAATTTGCTGACTTTGCACAGTTTCACTGGTAAATGACATTTCCCCAAAAACTTTTGTTGCAAGTCAGCCATGCAATTTCGTTTTTTGGTGGAGAATAAAATTGATTACCTGAAACTTGTTAGACCTATCAGCCTTAGGGTGGTCTTCCCCCAAACAAGCATTTTGCTGATCTCGTTTTTCCTGGCATTGGAACTCAGCACACTTTACCACTGCTAACCAGCCTTAAAGTGCATATGCTCACTCCTTAAAAGATGGTAACATTGGCTTATCCCCAATTGGCATATTTAATTCACTTGTAAGTACCTAGTAAAATGGCACTACAAGGGGCCAGGGTCTGTAAATTAAATGCTACTAGTGTGCTTGCAGCACTGATTGTGCCGCCCACCTAAGTAGCCCTTTAAACATGTCTCAGGCCTGCCATTTTCATGGCCCAAACCTTCCTTTTTAATACATATCAGTCACCCCTGCCGAAGGCCCTATTCAACCACCCACTAAGCAGGGTGCAATGTATTTAAAACATAGTACATGTAATTTTAAAGTTTTACATGTCCTGTTAGTAAAAAACTCTGAAATTAGTTTTTCACTACTGCAAGCCCTATCTCTCCAATATGATAGCATTGGAGTTACCTTATTACATTTAATAAGCTCTAATTTCCAAATAGGGGCAGGTACCTAGTTTAGGTTTGGTGTCTTTGAAACTGTAATGAAAAATCCTAACTTATGGTGAAGTCGGATTTTTAAATTACAATTTTGAAAATGCCACTTTTAGAAAGTTGACATTTTCCTGCCTTATGACCTGATCACGATCTTGGTGGCCAGGGTTAATCCGCACATATGGTGCAGATATCCCATCCGCCAAATTACAGTTCCATTATATTCTATGGAACTTGTAATATGATGGACGGGATATCCATCACGTTTGTGACGGAGTATCCCATCCACCAAGATCGTAATGAGGTCCTTAGTCCTTTAGTGCCTGTAGCCTGTCCCTGGGTCACATGACTGGATGTAGTTGACAGTTGGGCTTTGTATATTCCTCCTAGACAGCCACATACAATAGAGAGCTTAGGTGTGCCTGGATGGGCCATCACTGGCAGGATGGGAGGGTGGAGCTGACACAGACCTACTCACACTTGAATAGGCTGAGTCCTGCCTCCACATAAAGGGCTGATTGCCCCCTGTAGTTAGTCTGGAGCCGGGGCAAGGAAGGTAGAGTGCCTGTGGACTACAAAAGGAAACCTCTAGAAGCTTCTCTCCACTTCAGAGGCACACATGGGTTTAAATACTGGACCTCAGACAACACCACTTTAGTACACTACTGGACTTGTGAATACTCTGCCAGGAAGGATGACTTCAGTGCTGGTGAAAGGACTGCCTCTCTGCTGGACTTCTGCTCTGAAAGAACTGCTGCCCTGGTGTGCTGACCTGCTGTCTGTTGCTGTACTCTGACTGGGTGAGAAGAACATGACCTGCACCTCTTGAACACAGTACTCCCAGAGTGACACCAAGGGCTAGTCTTCTGGCCTCCTGTCCTAATCCACAGGGACATAACAGGCTCCCAACCACTTTCATCAGCACCCAGATCCAGCTAGAGCAATCCCCTGACTCCCAAGTGGTGCCCCGCAGGTCCTGGGCCCTTTGTGTGGCCTCAGCAAGGTTGCAATGAAGTTTTTGGGCTTTTCATGACTGCAAACGGGCCCGGTGGCACCAAATCTTTGGCAGTCACACAGCCCTGCAACACAAAGTTCCATCAGCCCAACCCTTCCTGCTACAGCATCGACCGTTCACGTGGTGCAACTCCACGAAGCACCAGCCCGACTGTTCACGACAACAACAGGATCCTTGCACTGCAGCGACTACCGCCCGCGATTCCTGGCCTGCCCTTCCCACTACATCGATGACCGTCCTCTTCCTTGCTCCTTATGGCCCCCTCCACTGTGAACGAGACTCTTGGCGCTGGCCTGAGAAGGCAACTTTTCAGTGGTGCTAACTTGGTCCCTGTATCCGACACACGCTCCATCGCGGTTGGCCTGATCTTGTGACTTTCTCTCGGTCTCCCACAACCAGATAGCCGCGGTTGACGCTTTGTGCTTTTTAGTGATATTTTACCCTAAAATCTTTCAAAATTCATAACTCTTGTTCTACAAATTGGATTTTTGTTCGTTTGGTCTTCTTTTATTTATAAACGTTTGCTCTATTTTTCTAAACTGGTGTGGGATCCTTTTTTTGTCGTGTTTTCACTATGTTACTATTTTAAATGTTGCACAAATACCTTATAAAGTTCCCCTTTGTTAAGCCTGACTGCTCTGTGCCAAGCTACTTGTGGGTTGAGCACAGGTTAATTTAGGGTTGGCTTGTGACTTCATCCTGAGAAGAGTTGTGGTTGCTGCTTGACCAGGGCTCGCACTCCGGTCAACCAACACCCAATTTCTTAATATAACTCCTCTTATTTGCAGTGCTTAAAAACAGCAAACATTTTGCTATAAAGTGCCAAGTCAATAGAACAAGTATGTGTGTCAAGGATGAGTAGATGGTACTTGTCTAGATATCCCGCACCCTTATCGATGAGTGACTATCACATTTTATCTTGAGATAATTGTTATTTGGTGAGCTAGTCTTGAGTGTCCTGTTGCTGTCAGAGTTACCACCAGTGTCAGAAATTAGGGAGATCCTGCTGGATCCCAGTTCTGGCAGCTATTTTTCAACCAGGTCTGGGATCCAGCCAACTCAGAGTAATTTGCTGAATTTGTCCTGGTATAATGTTCAGACACTGGGACACAGTTCAGGAGTGCCCATGTGTCATCTGCTTTCTGTTTGTAGCAGCAACCTGCAGTCAGCGAGGGGCCTTTCTTATTTTCACTTCCAGCAGAACCCAAAAAAAGGTCTGATTTTAAGGGCTATTAGCCCTTCTTTTGTTCAAGTATGATCCTAGCTAGGAACCATCTGGAGCCTAACAAATAGATACCAAATGCAATGGAAGGAAACAAAGGCACAGAGCTTATCACTTCACAAGTATTTTAGAGAAACGATATGGAGGCAGGTTTTTGATTTTGTTCAAAACCCCTCCACCATGGAAGAGATGTGTGTATCAGTAATTACATAAATAACAATCTAAAGTGTACTTAGTAGTTTATTCTTTGGTATTTTTTTTATTCTTTTATGGCATTACTCATCCCAATGTAGGGTGTCAGAGCAGTTTACACCATACACAGAGAGACAATAAATAATACAAATGTGTAAATCAATATACAGGAAATGTTAACTAAAACAATAAGGATTATAAGATGTAGGGGTCACATATCATCCATACTTGTAAACATTATATGATAAAAGTGCATAGTATGGAGGAAGGCAAAGTCAGAATTTTAAACGTAACACAGTGACTGGTGTTTTCTGTACTAACAAGACTTTATTACTACCAAAAGGGACCCTTCTTTTTAAAGTTCTATTAAAAACAGATTGAGGAAAAAAACAATAAGGGTCTAAACCCAATGACTTGCAGTTTGCATGCGATCCTTGATATCAGTTCATAGATCACTATGCTATATTAGAAGGATTTCAACTTATGAACTGGATGTAAAAAAAGATCTCTGTGTCATGTCATAAGTAGTAACCCACTCACCTATCTACATAAAATACAAATCTTTGATCTGCATGTTACACAATGTGCTTTGCAGCAGTTACGTTAGTCATCAGTCAAAACTGTGACTGGACAAAACACAGAAGTCTCTCAGAACTGCATTAACAACCAGAGTTATTTTAACGTTAACTTAGCATTTTTATATTCTTCTGAAAATTACTGGGTATGCAAAGATCTCTACTGCAAGTGTCTTCACCCTCTAAGATATTTTAAAATACTGCATCTTTGTGACCAATTAAGGAAGCTAGAACAGATTTACTGTCACATTTATCTTTGTTGCCAATTTCTTTGCAGCAGAGTTTTAAAAAAAATACATATAAGAGTTGATTGACAGACTCCCCATTTCATGTCACCGCTCCTTGTGACTCCACCCTCTATCCTCACAACAAATTTAGCCCCAATTTATGGGTTGCAGGAATATATTTTTTCTAATTCCATCACTGTTTATCGCACATTCCATTCATACCACACGATGGCCACCTTTATAGGTCTCGCCGAGCGATGCAGCGCATGCGCTGCTCGCCTTGGCGAGATCTATTGTCGTCGTTTTTTCGGCGGAAGGGGGACAGGAGATGTGCACGCGTCGGACAGGACAGGAGATGTGCACGCGTATGGTGTGCAGGCACCATACGCGTGCACATCTCCTGTCCGGGCACGGCGCGCTTACGTCAGCTGCACGTCAGCTGCATTACTTACAAGACTGGACTGAGTAAAAGAACACAGGTCTTTGAAGGGTTAGGAGCGCAACAATGAAGGTTCTGTCTTTTGGGTGCTTGGACAGCTGGGAGACGCTCACCCTTCACTCAAATAACTCTCACCTGACACTCATGCACTGATCATCCTGCTCACACATTCTGTTCATTCTACACATAGTCACTGCTTGCCCTGCATGCACACACGACTCCATACACTTCTCAGCCTGCACTCGCACCGTTAACCCTGCACCGACACTGCGCATGTATCACTCACACTGCACTCACTTTCCTCAAACACCTCAAGCCATGCAGACATACACCGTGATTTCACACTCCAGTCTATCGGAAACAGCCCGCGTGTTACATCTGAGGGAGAGGTAAGCCATTGCTGCAGAGACTTGGAGTCTGTCCTGAGCATGACATCCATCAGAAACCTCGAGCCAGTACAAGCAGAACAGTGTTCTGTCCCTGCAGCATCCTGAGAACATAATTCTCAACAGTGAGGTCAGCTGAGTGAGGCGTTCCTTTTCAAATACCACTCCTTCATATGCCTTAGAGTGCTATTGCTCCATACCCTGCTGGTGCCACAGCCGAGCGGCTAGTAAGCCTGTCATCAACTTGCTTAAGCCCCAAAACCACGGCAGTAACACATGCAGCAGTTGGGCATGCTCACACAGACTGTTTAGGCTGCCAAAAGGACCATGTGACGAGTCCAGCTGTCATTCACTCTCACCCCCAGAGGTCGGCCTCGCTCTAAACTGTTGCTGCACCCTCTCCACATCATGCGTGACAGCAGCAGAGGGACTGCCTGGGTCCAAATTGGCAGCCACCGCCCAGTTCCAGCTTAGTGCTCGGTTCGTGTCTGACTCACGTTAAGCCATTCACAAGCAAGGTCCAGGTGGAGCACAGCCAAGACAGTGTGTGCACACCACAGAGGCACGTTCAGACTCCACAGCCAATCAGCACTTCAAAATTCTGTGCAGCGTGCTAGGATTGGCTGGGGTTCTACTAGTGTGCCAAAATCACACCCAGCGAGTCATTCTCGCTCCCAGACGATTCTGATAATCTGTCAAGCCATGTGATTGGCTAATTGGATGTACTGAAATAACCAACTAGGTCTGTGTAAGTATTAACTAGCATGCACAGATGGACATGCACTGACTTCAGTGCCTCATCTAGTCATGGGAAATCAACAGTAGTGCAGCAAGTATTAGTGCAGCATGATGGAGAGTTTAATCCCTTGCACACCACTGCATGGAATGTGGCAGCCATGTTAGGTGAGGCAAACCCTCTACCATCCAATTGGAGTGCGATATAAGTACTTTTTTAGAGGAAGCACACAACTCCTATCCAAATGAAATCATAGTCTCAGGGCAGCCAAAATTAGCAAGCTCCTCTCTCAGTACTCCTTTTGAAAGCTTTTCTGTTTATCACATCAGGTCTAGCCACAGCTGTGCTGCCAAGTCGGACCTAAAAATTATAAAGAATGGAAAGAAAAAAGTACAGACCTGCATTTTTTGTTAGTTGGATGAACATATGTGATCAGAAAAATGCTGTCACTTGCAGTGTAGGAAAGCCAATAGCTCAAGTTGGCTTGCCTCTTGGCCCAAACTGCATTCTGTGGTTGGCAAATCGATATCTGAATGGCAGTCAAAGAGGGCTGACCCAAGGCCCCTTTCTGTATGTATATATGGTGGTTTTAGGTCGAGCCTAGGCAGCGCATGCACTGCTCTGCGAGGCATGCTGTATTCGAGTATGTACTTGAAGCCCCGGCCATTCTCCGCCTATATTTGTCATTGGCTTGTGTCATTGTCCTTCGTAAATGATGGCTTCTGATTCGTTAATAGGCTTGTTAGTCCCTCCTTAGTACCGCCTTGTCTTCATTTGTAACCTTCCATGAGGACTGGCCCTTTTACTTCTGTTGTTACACTGTATATCTTATCTACTGCAGGCATAACATGCTTTCCTGCAACATTCAGCGCGCCATGCGCGCCTTCACTTTCCAAGCTGCCCGGGACAATGGCAGCTGCTTCTTTGAAATGCAATAGGTATGGCATTTACAAGAGTTTGAGCTATTGGCATTATAAATGACAATGCCTTTTATTTATGTGTTAATTATCAAAACAGATAAATAAAAGGAATTGTCATTTACAATGCCAATAGCTTAAACTCTCGCAAATGCGAGACCTATTGCATTGCAAATGCTTGTTTCTGCTGCCCCTGGCACTTGACCACCTCCTTTGCTCCTATTTCTTAAGACTCAGCTGTGTCATCCATTTTTAAGAAAGGAAGACATGCCATGTCAAAGATTTGTTATTTTTCTCTATGTAGGGGGCAGATATCATGCCATAAGGCTAACAGGACCCTGCAGAGTACATGTAAAGAGTCATCCCAAGTCCACAGCCAGGACATTGAACACCACTTCCTGCCTCCAGATCTGGACAGGAAGTGTGTGAAGGAGGTGGACATTCCAGTGCAGGGCAGCGTAGGGGCAGCATGGGTGAAGACAAGGTTCTCCAGAAGTAGAGGACTATGTGATAGAGAGGAAATCTCCACCAAGAGAAGACACAAAAGACAGACGTTGATGCAGCAATAGAGTGGGGTAGGAGCACTGCCTAGCAAGTGCAGAACTGAGAGAGAAAAAACGGGAGGTCAGGACAGATAGGTTTAAAGCAACATCTAATAGCAGGGGAGGGGCAGTGATCACTGAACATCATCGATTTGACATCGCCTAGCGAATATCAGACCAGGGTTATTGATTCAGTCGCATGTTTGGAGAAAAAGAGTGGGCACGGTTCAGGAAATATATAAGTATATGCAAACCAATATGATTCCCCACTTCCATGTGCCTAGTCCATAAGTGTGAATGAATGTGGCTATCGGGGCAATATGTTAGCAGTGTCATACATAATAGTAGGTCATGATTTAAAGAAGCAGTAGTCACTGAATCACCTCAGCATCGTAGAGCTGCTGTGCCAGATGTGCACTGCAAGCTAGGGCTGAGCCTGCATAATACAAGACTATATACTAAGGCATTGTGTGTGTAGGAGGCTAGTGTCAGGGCCTGATTCACAAAGGTAAACTTGCACTTTTGTGTAAATTTACACTTGCTGCAGTAACCTTACTACTTTTTGGTATTCACAAACTACGAGTGTAATTTTACTACTGTTAAAATTACTAGTAGTAAAATTACACTCATAATTTGTGAACACCAAAACAGTAGTAAACTTACTTCAAAGTGTAACTTTGTGATTTATGGGCCTGATTTACAAAGGTAAACTTAGACTTTTGTGTAAGTTCACATTTGCTGTAGAGAAAAAGATCCAAGATGGTGTACAACATGTTAGCTTTGTCAATAATCTTGTACACTATGCGTTCACAGTGGGCTGTTCACTGGAGGTCTAGTTGCTGTTCATCTAGTTTGGGCACTGTGGCTTGGAGTCAGTGTCTTAAGGTGCAGATCTTAGCCACTGCCAGGAAGGCTGCCACTGATGTATGCATGAGGTGTGACATCCCACTCCTATCACAAACATCTTGTAGCATGGCCAGGTGCAGTGATGGGGGTACATTGGACTTTTGCAGCAGAGGCATCCCTTGCACTCTAGCGTCCAGTAGTGTGCTGTGAAGCCAGGCGTCCCCAGAAGATATGCACCAAGTCACAATGGTGCTATAAATTCCAGATACTGGGCCTTGCAGCAATCCCCATTGTTACAAATGTTGTGTGGTGGGTAATTTGTCAAGAGGCTATAGACAAACTGTAGTGGCTCTGCAGGCAATGCAAAAGCTGATGACACTCCCTGTGACCTGATCTGTGTACATTTAATTCTGAGAGCAGGTCTTGAAACGCTTTGAGTGTTTCATCAATTTACAATGTGTCAATAGAGAGAATTCCCTTTTCTGACCGTGGTGCCCAATTGATTGATCTCCTTCCTATTTGAGTACCTGCATTGTGCCACATGGGTTCCAGCTGGTGAATCAACAGTCGTCGACATGTTAACTTTCCTTGCAGCAAACATGGACCAAAAGAGCGGGTTATCAACTGTCGATGGTAGGGTTTTACATATATAAGGCGGAAGGACACCTAGTTGAGCAATCTAGTATGGCCTGTTCAATTTGGAACCCACGCTGGGGGTTCTGAGGCATGTGGCAGAAAGCAAGACAACTGTGATAAGTGTTGCACTAAGTGGTAGCTTGTCATGTGAGGGAAACTGAGACCGCCAAACCTGGTATGTGCCAGCAAATTCTGGTACTTTAGTCTGGGCTTCCTCTCATCTCAGATATAGAATTCAGTGTACGAAACAATCTGAGTAAAGAATGACTCGCACACCTGCGATAGTAGCATTCCGAGGATATAATTATATCTGCTGCGATAGTAATATTTATTAACTGCTTGAATTATGCCCCACATTGATATGTTGAGACGGTTCCAGCAAGCAAAGTCATTTTTAGTTTTGGCCACAAGTGGGTTAAGTTGTCCTCTAACATCCACTCCAAAATCATAATAATATGAACCCTCAAATACTTGAGATCCCTAGGGGACATGGCCCTGGTATTGTAGTGTAACACAGGCAGAGCTTTGCATTTCCCCCAGTTGATTTTATAACTGCAGAAACTCTAGAAAGAGTGAATCGGTGACATAACAGAGGTTAGAGAGGACTGAGGCCTAGACAAGGTATGCAACACCTCGTCGGCATATAAGAATGCCCGTGTTTGACCAGACGCTGTTTGACTCCTGACTACATCCTGCTACCGGTGCATCGCTACTGACTGAGTTTCTTAGGGTGGGGAGAAATAAAAGGAGTGATAACAGGCACCCCTGTTGGGTGCCGCAGTATATATAAATTGCCCTGGACAGAAAGCCATTGCAATTAACTCTAGGACTACCAGACAGCCAGTGCACCATGGATATGAATTCTTCACTACTCCCAGCTCATCCAAGGATCCTAAACCAGCATGCCCACTCCACTCAGTGGGGCTTATTTACAAGCCCCTTGCACCACCGGTGCGTCACTTTTAATATGTAAATAAGCCCCAGTCAGATAATTTCTCAGCATTAGGCGCTAGAGCCGTGACTCATTGCGGTCTAGCCTAGATGGCACAAGAGGTTCGAGGGCGATGTTTAGATGAACGCTGGGCACAGAGCTAACATGCGAAGGATAAACCAAGGTTGGAATGTCCTTACACAACCTAGTCACTAGAATCTTACCTCAAAGTTTGATGTCAACATTAATCAAGGATACGAGGCGGTAACTAGAGCAGTCAAGTTATCAGTCAGTATGACAGAAATTGTGGCGGTTTTAGAGATGGAGACAAGAGAACTCAAATGTTTTGTCTTTTTGAACGTCGCGTGTAAAGAGTGCTCTCTTGTGGCCTTGCATGGGGGGAGAGAATGCCTGGCCTCAACTATTGCTTCTTTAGTTATTTCACCAGAAGTAGAGTCTGACCCTCTGGGCACAGAGTGGGGAGCCGTAGAGTGCACAGGAAATTGTTCTCCGATTGACGAGTGCTAGCATTACCTGAAAGATAAGTGCCTCATAATAAGACCCAGTGGGGCATATTTACGAGCTCCTATCGCCACCACAACGTCACTTTAAGTGACGTTGTGGTGGCGATAGGGGCTTCGCCTTATTTACAAGGTGGTGTTAAGCCACTTAATGTGGCTTAACTCTGCCTTGTAAACAAGGCACCCTTTCACTCTATACTCAGCGTGAAAGGGGAGGCCAATGGGTGTTGCGGTTGGCGTTCCACCGCAACACCCAATGATTTTGACGCTGCCCCCTATTTACAAGGGTGGCTTAAATAGGAGGCATTGCCAAAATTAAGACCAGGGAAAACCTGGCCTTACCCTGGTCAACGAGGAGAAATGCTTTATTTCTCCTCGTTTTTGCTGTTTCCATCTGTGCTGCGTTGTGCAGCACGCATAGAAACAGCAAATTGCTATTGATTGTGTATGTGCAGGAAGGTGACCCTTCCTGCACATAAACAATCAAAAAAGAATGACGTTTTGCAACTTCTATGTGTGCTGCATTAAGCAGCACACATAGAAGTTTCAAAACACCATGAATGATTGTTTATGTGCAGGAAGGGAGACCTTCCTGCACATAAACAATCATTTCCCCCAACGCAGACACCCTTGCACTATGGTGCAAGGGTGCCTATGTTGGCGCTAGGCAGCTGACCTCAGCGCCAGAGCTAGGGGAAACGCAGGGGTGCGCCGCATTCTTGTGAATATGGCGCAGCCCTGCAGTTTTAGAATGGAGAAGTGTGGCGTTAGTTATGTTTGCTTAACGCCACAATTCTCCATTCTGTTGTAAATATGCCCCAGTGGTGTCTGTCGTGTCAAGGGGATGTCTGAATAAATGATTCTTCTCAGACCTGATGGCTGAAATTTAAGTCTGCGAAATCCTTTGGTGTAGGTTTGCTGCCTACAACCTACCTGCATTGTCCCCAAGTTTACAGTGTCTCTGTTTGAGCAACCTTTCTGCTGTCTTTGTAAAGAAGGTATTCAGTGAGATTTTCACATTTTCCAGCTAGCATCTTACATTAGGGGAGGGGTCTCTTTGATGGTGTAACACCAGTTCTCTGACCTTCTCTTCAAGAGATGCTTGCTCAGCCTTATTCTTCTTCTAGGTAAGGGATGAGTCTCTCATTATGAGTCCTCTTCATGTGGCTCTTGCCGCTGTCCATATTATCCTCGCAACATTTTCGATTATATAAGTTTGTATCTACTTAAAAAGTAAAACATTAAATAAAATATAAACCTAATAAATACTTAAAAAATTTCCTCACCTAATTCCCATATAAATCCTAACTTAAATTAAACAAAACTAAAAATTAAAACACATAAAATAACACTGTAATAGAAATATATATTAAATATACATTCATTGTTAAAAAACAAATTCAAATGAAAATTTAAAAATATTGAAAAATGTTAATGAATTTATCATTTAAAATGACATTTGAATAAATGTTACAATAATACATTATTAAATGTTTTAAATATCTCCATTTTACTTACCATTAACACAAAATATCCATAAAATAATGTCACTTAAACAAAAAACTAAATAATTTCATTATAAAAAGGGAAGAAATAAGAAAAATTCTAGCATATGTTTATAACTTAAATTTAATGCATTTTTTAAATGAAAAAATTATTAACAATAAAAAATATTTTATAATTTTACATATATACTTAAAAATGTTAATTAACATGTTGTTAAATTACTTAATAAAAAAATTAAATTAGAAAAATATTTACACATACTTTAAAAATCTTCACACCGTTTTACCCTATAAACCCAACACTCTGCTACTAAAACTTTTAATAAACATATATTTGTATTTAAAAATTCTAAAATAAAAACATTTTAAAATTAAATACAATAAACATTGCAATAACTTTTTTAAATGAATATATAAATAACATCAAAATATTTTAAATTAAATACAGGAAATAAATTTCACAGCTATAACAACAGCCGAGAACCGTGCAGGTAAGAGCGGTGGGGCCCTGTGTGTGTGGGGAGGGAGGTGGGGGGGGGGGTTTGCTGCACGATGATGAGGGAAAATTAAATAAATAATTAATTTTCCCTCGTCGTCGTCATCTGTCGAAATCCACACCACCGGGCCCCACCTCACTTACCTGCACTGGCCGCGGCTGATATACAATGATATTTGAGTAAACAATATATTTTACGATTATATTGAAAACAAGACTAAAAATTACGTACTTATGTCTGGAATCGAAAATAACAATGTGTGGCTATCTGTGATAGGCACTCTTACTTACAATCAGAGAAAGGACAAGAAAGGGAGAAATCGCAGATTGTTGTTGCCTTAAGACAAGTTTCGCAGCATTCAGTTCATACGATTACTACATTACAGATTCAGAAAACAAAAAGGACTCAGTATAATTGGACTTCTAGGCATTCTTAACAGACATGTTGTTTGTACTTTTGTATTTGTGCTCTAGTAGATCAGACTGCAGTTATGTGCACCATTGTGGTGACTATTTAAACAGATTTTGAACATAGCTCAATGCTTTCCAAATGTTGTTGCTGTGCTAGCTGCCGAGAGAGGATGCTGCAATCTCTGCCATTCCTGGTATTCTGTTTCAAGGATTCTTGACTGCCATCTAGAAGAAAACAGGTTTTGTTTTTCTTTTGTGTTTATCTTGCATGATTTAAAGAGACTGGAACTCAAAAAGAGATTCCAGCACAAGTTGATTCTATTGTGTTTAATTAAGGACCAACATTGCCACCTAGTGACCAAAACCAGAAATGCTCTCGGAATGAAGTCATTGAACTTAAAAGGCAGCTTTTGGTCCTATTTGTTTAAATGAAGAAACTATATCAAAGTGTGAAGTAAAAGTTCTGTAATTATTGTAGACATGAAAGGAATCTCTAGGACATAGATCATTATAGATCACTATATTCTAATCACCGGGTAACCATACCCAAGAATTATTGTACACGTGCTATGACTGGATAAATAAATGTCATACTCACATTCTAACGTTTTGATTCATTTTGTTTTCTAGATATATAAATGTATATACACGTCATTACAGAGAGGTAGACAGCCAAGAAAGAGTGTGTAAACCAATAGGTGGGTCTCATTCTAGGTATATATGACCACTAAAAACATACAGATGCATTAATGAGAATGTATCTTCTCGTTAGGTATTGACGATTGGATCCTTACTGGCTGTTGTCTTTCTATCTCTTTCCCCCTTGGGGTCTGTGCTCTCTAAAATAGTTATTGGAGATTGAGATTCAGTGGGACAAGTTGTGAATAGTCTTCAGCACTCCATGATATCCCTGCAGTGGAATTCAGGTACAACAGTATCTATATGTTGTGACAACCTACATTTCATATTTAAGTCCACAATATGTTTGACATCACGAAATTCCTCAAACTATATTTTGGCATCACTACATTTTTTTTCAATATTCTGTCCAAATACTATTTGAAGAGGCAGTACGATTTTTGTGAGAAGACTTGTGAGAAACACACTTTCATGAAACACAAAAATAGCAATTTCCCAAAGCAGCCTAAAATTGTAAGGCTTAATAAGGCATTAGTAATGCAGTAGTGTACAAGCCCATATTTTTCAGGGACCTATGAAGTATGCAAAATATTTCAAGGGTCCTTGTGAAATATGGAAAATATTTCAAGAGACCTTGTGATATATCAGTTTCAACCTCATAATGACAACTCTAAACCACTCTTCACAGCTTTAGTGATGTCCATTGTTTAACCACTTGACTTCTAGGTTTCCTCCTCCAGCGCTCATCCATCTATTTATATTTGGAGTAATTCACACCTAAATCTTCATAAACACTTTTGCACAAAGGTTAGTCATGCCAAATGTGAGACCTTTTGTATAACAGCATCAGGATTCTACATGTAGCCGGGGTTTGTAGATTTCCCTGGAGGGAACCGAGAAAATAGCCAAAATCTAGCTAAATTCTGTTTTTTGGGGGGGGGGAGAGAAATGGATAGACGTGCTCCACAGAAAAGAGTGTTTTGTTCTATGAATGGCATCAGAAAAAGCTTTCATGTGCTAGGATCGCCAGCTTCCCATCTTTCAATAACAGAGTTCTACAAAAAAACAATTTTTCACCACAGTTTTTAGGTCAAGCCATGCTGTATTGGAGTATGGACTTGAAGCCCCGCCCACTCTCCGCCCATATTTATCATTGGCTTTTGTCCTTGTCCACTGTAGTCTGTGGCTGTTCATTGGTGAAAAGGCTTAATAGTCCCGCCTTAGTACCGCCTTGTCACATTTTGTAACCTCCCATGGCGACACCCCCTGTTACGTGTATTGTTGCTTGGGAGGATTTAATTACCGCCTCTGAGCACTATTTAGATGAATTGTTTTAACTTGCCAGCTGCAGGCAGGTCTTTCCGGCTTCTCTGGCATCAGCAGCGATGACGTTCCAAAAAGCGCCCCGAAGCTGCACAAAAAAGCCCTATTACAAAAGAGCCACCGCGATAAATGAACGCACAGAAGCCTCGTGCGACATAAAGAGCCAACCCCGCTGCAGCAGAGCGAGAGTGAGCGTTCTCTAAGGACACTTATACTTTAATGGCGGCCACTCACCTTACCTTAAATGAGCCAAATCTCAGGAAATAGTGTCCGCTATTAAAGTAAAAGCACGGCATGGGACTCTTTTACAAAAAAAAGCATTTGTTTGTCACTTGACAAAATGATGTGAGGGAACAGCTCCCAATGGTCATCTGAAGCAGTGTGCTAGGACAGGACTTGATTACTTTGCGGGATAGAAGGACCAAAACCGAGAATGTAGACTGTCGTCACTGCCCTTCTAATGCCTTCACTGTACCAGAACAGTTTTTGCTGCAGCAAGCTTTGTATGTTTATTTTTGAAGGCTTCATAAACTTCAAAAGCAAAATCTGGAAAGCTGTGAGTATTGAGAATTGTCAGCTTCCCACACTCCTAAAGAGGAATTCTGTTGCTAATTAAGGTTTTTTAAATCTTTGGATGCGAAGATTTCTTCACATGAGCCAAGCTCGGGATAACAGCAATTGAATGGACGTTTTACGAGACCTACAATTTAGAATAACTAACATGTTAAAAATGCTCAGTTTTCAGATTTCTCAGGAATATTACACATATTTTAAAATCTTGAAAACCAAAATGAACAAACGAGTAAAAAAATACATCGACGTTCCCTGCCTCGGCTCAGTAATGCTGGGAGACAAATTGTCTTCCGTGCCCTCTTGTGTGTCTTACCCCATAAATAACTCTTTTAAAGTGGAGATTCAGCGCTTGCCAGCCCTCTTTACTCATGAAGCTGAAGCCCTCTTCACACCTGTACACACCCTTCGCACCTTTCAGCGAGGGAAAATGAAGTGCCAGCAAGATATGTAGTCCTTCGGACAGACTTTGCTTAAGGAAGAGGGAAACAGGCGACCAGGAGAAGGCGGGGGACTGCAAAATTAGGATTTGGATATGTGAAAGTCGCTTGTAAAATTATCAGTGATGGGTGAATACAATGTGCTTTAGACTTTGGACAGTATTCACTCATGGTCGATTAAGGACATTAAGGTGTAGCAGTTGTTATCCCTCTCTTGCCCTTGCTATCCCTGGTCTCAAGGGTCCAAGTCACACCTAAACTAGGGTAACCATCTCACCCCATGGTATTACAGACACTGCCTCCAGCCCCGAACGTTTCACCTGTGAATCATTGATTTCAGGTTTGTTAGTCTCTAGATAGTTCAACAGAAGCGAAGCAAGACTACAACACCCATAAGGCCTTAGGTCACCATATGAAAATCCAGGACTAGGAACAGTGTTCATCATGACCTAGAGAGAGGTGGTCACCCCAATACACGAACCAAACGGGGGGTAACTGTTCCAGGTGTGGGTGCAAATAGTCACCCGCAAGCAAGAGAAGGAAGGGAAAAAGGGGAAGAGAGAAAGATCCTAGGTCTAAATCTCACATACTAGAGGCAAGCACAAGTCTTGTCTCTTGATGCCCTCACACACCCTGAAGGATGTCATGCTTCATCATCGGGCGTTTGCTCCTCGTCGGGCCGGCGCGCTGCAGTGCCCTACCGGTCCCCCGAAGGGTCACTTTAGCGGAGATCTTTTGTTTCTACTGCCGTATGATGAGTGTGGGTGTAAGAGAGAGGGTTCTAAGAGAACAGTGAGTGGGTGAGTGCTTGGTAAAACTGGCTAAGGGATACCAGAGTGAGAAAATTTTAATGTGTAGGTTCCCTTGTCAGGTTTAAAAAACCCGTAGGTTGTGAGTTACTGACAGGGCGTAATGTGCCTTAGTAACTAGAGGTCGGTCGACATGTTTCGCGCCGTCTAGGTGGTCAGAACGATCCCTGGCGCTTCTTCAGGACCAAATAGCATGAGTAAAAAAGTGAGTGGAGGTGGTAGGGTCTAGAACCCTATTCGATACGAGCGGTCCAGCCCTGTGTGCAACTACAAGGGGGCAATAACTAAATTGTATGGCCGCTCCTATCGCAACCTAGGAGTAAATAGGAAGAAACAAGAAAAACATAAGAGGAGTCAATGTAATCCTCTCCAATGGCACATGGTTGAGTGCATCTGGTGTCTGAAGACATTTACAAATAAAGAGGTCGACATGCAAAACGTACAACACATATTAAAGAACGGCTTCATTCTGGGATAAAAACATGTTTCTTCTCCAGCAGGAGTGCGCTCCATAGTGAGTGCGGTACACCGGCTATAGGACATGCCACGAGGGTGGCAAGGACATATGCGGCTTTGCCGGCCACCCAACATAAGTGCACCACCTCTGCTGGGAGAGAGCTGTTATGATATACGTAATAGTGGTAGCTATGCAAGCACAACAAGGCATTAGCGTGATTGCCGTGATATGTGCCGTCGCTTCCAAAGTGTGACTTAGCAGCGCAAATTGTCATGCAATTAATAAACATGGCTAGCGGTGTTGGCTCTTACCTAGTCTATGATAGTAGGTTGCTCCATAGGCTAGCGCGTGTGGAAGCCCGCACCGTAACGGGCTGGAGTGGGGAAGAATACAGTTAGGAGAAAAGAAGTACAATGTCATCGCCGATACAGGGTGATATCGCGGAATATGAGCGTGACCTGGTCGTGGCCAGGGTTGACCCTCCTGGTTTAGTACTTACAGTTTTCCGCCAGGTGCACTGTCTGTCAGCACCTACCCCTTACACGCCTGCCTGCATATTGATTACCAGGTCTATGCGGCCGCTTGAAATAATGCTGGGTCGTGGATGAGGGAGTTTCCGGTTTCTGGGGGCATAGGGGATTGCGGTGCCCATGCGCGGGCGCCATCTTGGAGTGTGTGGACACACTCGGAAAAGGTCTAGTGATTTTTAGATAGACCTAACGGGCGCCATCTTGGTGTGTACCCCATGCAAGTGTTCAGTGAAGGTCAGGGGACAGGCTACAGTACTCCGTGAGTGTAGTTCACAAGTGTAAGGTGGCAATAAATTTGACCTCCAAAAGAAACAGTACATTATAGTCAGTAGAGGTGGAAAACGAGAGATAGAGAAAAGCACAGCATGGATGGATGTTAAGATTGCACCCAGAGTGCTTATGAGGGATCTTGCTGCCGAAGCTTGTTCAGTGATATGATGCGGGCACATGTAGGCGAGAAAGGGCAAACACACAATGTGTGGGCATGCAGTCAGGGGGGATCAGAGTTCTGTCCAAGGGATTTCATCATTCAGACCCCTCGTATTCGTCCGGAGGCGGTGAACCCAAAGCTGTTCACGTCTGAGAAGCGTAGTGTTGTTCCATGCCGAGTTGGCTTCGAGGATTGTCCACTTGATGTCATCGCATGAGTGTCTTATTTCAATGAAGTGGTTACACATTTTCGTTGCCGTGCGTCTACAGCGGATTGTGCTCTTGTGCTCACTGATCCTAGTCTTAATGGGTCTGGTGGTCATCCCCACGTAGATGAGGTCGCAGGGGCATGAGATAAGATACACACAGTTCTTGGTATTAGAGTTCATATGGTGACGTTTCTCCCATGTGAAGTCCCCCAGTTGTAGTTCCTTAGTGTGTTCAGTGGAGGCACATGCGTTACAGTGGCCACAAGGGTAGTGTCCGGTAACAGGAGGTAAGTTCCACAGAGTGGTGCCCATAGGTTTTTTACGTGGGCGTGGTCGTGTGTATACCAGGTGGTCCCTCAAGTTTGTCGTCCTTTTGAAGGCAAGCCTAGGTTGTGCTACGTTTAGAGAGCCGTAATTTAGGATCCTCCAATTACGTAGGATGATGTTCTTGACTTGGTTAGACAGTGGGGTAAAGGTGGTAACACAGGTCATGACATCGTCACACTGGCGCTCCTTGGTCTCCAGTAGGCCCTGGCGGTTACTGTTTCTCACTCTTTTCCTGGCTTTGTGTATGACTTCCACTGGGTAGTTCCTCTCTCTTAAGTTCGAAGTAAGAGTAGTGGCTTGTAGGTCAAACTCAGTGATTGTCAGATCCATTTTAGACAGAAGGTAAGTCACTGACCTTTCAAGGATGTTGACCAGCAGGGACGATGGGCAGATGTAAGGTCTCCCAATTCCCCCAAGCGTTAACCCCCACAGTGGACCAACAGACACCACTCTGAGAGGAAACACCCCAGGGAAAGGGGGAATGGAGAAAACAAGAAAGAGTGCTGCTAGGCCGGTTGCCCTCTTCTACGATCTTTAAGGATGAGAGTGTAGAGGACGGGACAGGAGCCGCGTATTACTCCCTTGAGTACTATAGTAAGATACAAGAAAAGAGAGTGAGGCAGAGAAGCAAAGAACAGAAAATACAATGACTGTAGCGAGCATGGACCCCCCCCGAGAACTCACATAACGTCAGCAACCCAGGAAAGAAGCAGAATTGAAGCAACGCCTCAAATATCCAATGCGAGTCCAAGTGCATCACGTTCCAAGGACAAACATGAAAACCAATCCAAATGTACAAAGGAATCCAAGTCTCGATCCCTAAGCACTAAGTAACTAAACCTAAATACCTATCCAAACAAGACAGGAAAAAGAAACTGGGAGGTAGATCCAACTACTTCCCCAGGCTGGCAATAAATGGAGTGCTCTCACAACTCCTACTCCCGTAGCGCAAGTCCTGCGCGGGGTAGAACACTCACAACCAAGGTTCAGCTCGAGAGCTGATGAACGTACAGCCCCATAACACCCTGGTGCGCTGTTACGTCACAGTGCACCACGTGGGACGGGTGTACTGTTTGCTGCAAGAGTCCGCACAGCGCAAAGACACAAGAAGTCAATCGGGAATGGCGGGAAGAGAGATCCGTCTCTCTCTCAGCAACCCGCAAAATACCTGGCAAGACGGGACTTCGATCCTCAGGAAAGCACAGCTGTTTAAACTTGCCGACAGGAGTCTTCGGACGACGCGCTGGAAAGTCTTCACGAGAGGACCAGGAACCAACGCACGGCATGAAACTGGACACCGGAAGCAGTTTGTCAAGCCCCGATCTCAGGAAAGGGAGGGGTTTAAGTAGCGAACTGCAACACCAGGTTTGTTCCGGTATTTCCCTGTAGCCTGGTAGTCCATTGATTTCTGGGATATGCAGTCTCTCGGGGTTGCGCCTTTATGCATGCCTTCAGGCATCATTCTCGCCCCAGTCAATGCATGATAGGTAACAGAAGAAAAGCCTCTAACTGTGTGTGTGATTAACCCCTTCCTCCTGGGCTTCCACTGGACAACCATGACAGAGCCCCCTCTCTGGGACCGACGTCTCGGCGGTTGGCCCGGTTTACTGGGGTTCCGAGTATGGAAGCGATCCAAGAGAAGGGGCAATGGAGGTTTCCCACGGGTTCCCACGTCCTGTCCTCGACACCAAACCCTTTCCAATCCACAAGATATTGGAGCCTTCCTCTCACCAGCCTGGAGTCTAAAATACTCTGTACCTCGTATTCAGTATCACCCTCCACCTCCAAGGGAAGAGGCCTTACGGGTAGCCTAGTATCCATGGGACAGGGTTTCAGTAACGATACATGGAACACTGGATGTATGCGCCAAGAGCGGGGCAAAGACAACTTTATAGCCACAGGATTCACCAGCCGCTCTATGCTGTATGGCCCGATGTATTTGGGTTTAAGTTTGTCCACCCCTTTGAGATGTAAGTTCCTAGTGGCTAACCATACCTTGTCCCCCACCTGATAGGCTGGTTCTGGGGTTCTTTTTCTGTCTGCGTAGTGTTTACTGGCCTCTTGTGCCTTTGCTAACTGATGTTTTGCGTCCAACAAGACTGCCCTGAGATGTGCATGGTGTTCCTGTATGGAAGGGTTGTTGAAAACAATTGGCCACTCAAAGGGGAGCATGTTCGAATGATGACCATATAGACAGAAGAAAGGAGAGCACCCCAACGTCGAGTGTTCTGCATTATTATAGGCGAACTTAGCCATCCATATCATGGGGTACCATTCCATGGTATGGTGTACAGAGAAACAGCGCAAGTACTGTTCTAAGGTCTGGTTAAGACGTTCGGTTTTACCGTCAGTTTGCGGATGGTAACTGGAGGATAGACGGGCCTCCACCTTCATAGACTCACAGAGAGAATTCCAAAATCGAGAAGTAAACTGGGTTCCTCGGTCAGTGATTAACACACGGGGTATTCCGTGGGCACGCACGACGTGCTGGAGGAAGATGATGGCTAGTTCCGAAGAGGTGGGCAAGCTTTTCAGGGGAATGAAGTGTCCCATTTTCATGAGGTGGTCTATCACCACTAGAACAGTGGTATGTCCTTCACTAGGTGGCATTTCCACGATAAAATCCATAGACACCGTGTGCCAGGGACTGGGAGGAACAGGGATTGGTCGTAGTAATCCTACAGGTTTAATGTGTGTAGATTTCCCTTGGGCACAGGCCGCACATCTCCTGACATATTCTTTTACATCTTTACGCAGAGTTGGCCACCAGAATGAACGCTCTATGCTTGATATGGTCTTATATTCCCCCATATGTCCACCGACCAAGGAGTCATGGGCCCACTCCAAGACTTGTACTTGATGATGAAATCGAAGTCCGAAAAAAATAGTGACCAACGCAACTGTCGTGGAGTGAGGCACGTCGCAATATACACTATGCAGAACACCTCAAGGTAACCCCGAAGCACCTCGTCCATAAAAAACTGAAACGCAGCAGGCGCATTACAGAGCCCAAAGGGCATCACCCGTTATTCATACAACCCAAATTTTGTACGGAACGCCGTCTTCCATTCGTCTCCTTTTTTCACTCTGACCAGATGGTATGCCCCCCGTAGGTCCAATTTAGTGAAGATGCGAGTCCCTTTTAGTTGGTCGAGAAGTACAGGTATAAGTGGTATGGGGTAGCGATTTTTTAATGGTTACCTTGTTGATGGCTCTGTAGTCGATGCAGGTCCGCAAATCCCCTTCCTTCTTAGGGATGAAGAAGAGTGGAGATGAAGCCGGCGAGGAGGAATGCCGGATGAATCCGGAGGCAAGGTTTTCTTCCAAATAGTTCTTCAGGTGCTGCGTTTCTGGTTCGGTCAGAGCGTAAACACGACTGCATGGAATAGCTGCTCCGGGGGTTAATTCTATGCAACAATCGTAGGTTCTGTGCGGTGGCAGCTGTGTGGCTTTGCTTTTGTCAAAGACCGATTTGTAGCCCTCATACTCAGACGGTAAATTCGTTGAGCAGCAGTAATGGTTATCCACACATCCCGTTGCCAAAAGGCTGGCCTGAGAGCAGTCGTTCCTATTCTGCCACACTGTATCCTTGGTGCAATGCTCTCTGCAATAGCTCAAAGTCATGGTGACGGTGCGTGCAGCCCAACGTACCTCGGGATCGTGCTGAGTTAACCATGGCATGCCCAGAATAAGGCCGAACTGCGGGGCGTCTATCAGATCAAAATGGATGGTCTCGTAGTGTTCCTCGCCGAACTGCATCACCAGAGGAATAGTGTGATACCTCACAGGGCCAGAAGACAAAGCCGTACCATCCACTGCTCTGACAGATTCTGGGGACTCCTTTTTCACACATGGAACACCAAGGTTTTGGGCATACGTCTGGTCTATAAAATTCCCAGTGGCCCCGGAGTCCAATAAGGCAAACATCGGCAATGGCATGTCTTCCGTAATCCATATGGTTATATGTACGTTGAGATGAGCTATGGCCGCCTGGAGGGTATTGGCTATCACAGAGGAGATCCTCTCATTCTGGGTACCCGAGCTGGGGACCTCTTTCAGGCTCGGGTTCTTCAGTTTTCCGTCGTTTCATGGTTTTCCCATTGCTGTTGTACCACCGCTTGGTGTTTTTTAGGGGTTTGAAACTCCGGGACACGATTTCTGGCTCGGCATTCCTTGATGAAGTGTCCTCCTTTTCCACAATATAGGCACAGCTTCTGTTTTCGTCTCTTCTCCCGCTCCTCCAACGTGAGTGGACCACGAACCCCATTCACTTGCATGGGTTCTACCCCATCTGTGGTTCTCGCATGTGTTTCGGTGGTTGGTCTAGGTTTTGGGAGGAAGTAGCGGGCCTCGCCTCTGTACTTGTCCCCTTATCTTTCCTGTAATCTGTGGTCCAATTGTACTGTAAGATCGATTAATTCATCGCATGACTGGGGTAGCTGCACCACCTGGGATAACACGTCCTTTAGTTCTCCACGCAACCCCTGATAAAACAGGGTGGTGCGTTTTTCGTGAGGCCAATCTGTTTCTGCCAAGAGGCGATTGAACGTCGTTATGTACGTCAGTAGATCTTGAGATCCTTGTCTGAGGGTTAGCAGTTCGCGGTCTAAGGACATCTGGTGGGTCTTCCTATCGAACAGTTTCCTCATCTCCAGACAAAAATTTGAGAAGTTGTATAGCAGGGGGTCATTCCTTTCTAGCAAAGGTATAGTCCAACTTGCAGCGTTACCCCCCATGTAAGACATTACAAATGCTGTTTTTGCCTGTTCCTCCTGGAAAACCGTTGGTTTGCATAAAAAATGTAGTCGACACTGGCTGAGGAATATTTCGAACTTCTTTGGATCCCCAAAGAAGCGCTCAGGAGGAGCTAACGGAATCCCTGGGGTCTGTACCACATGAATAGAGGGAGTTTGGTCTACGGGAAGGGGAGTGGCTTGGGCTGCGGAAAAGAACCCCATCTGTGTTCTAGTCTCGGAGTCAGTAGGTGGTGTGTGTAAAGGAGGAGGAAGAGTCCATTCTTTGATATATGAGCCACCCCCTACACCTTCGGATTTACCCTTTCGTGATAGGCCGGCCACCTCTCTCCGTAGCGTGCCCATTTCTTTTCTTAATTCCTGATTCTCTGCCCTGGAAGTATGTACCTCCTGCTGAAGAGCCGTAAGACTCTCCAACAAAGAAGCCAAAACCATATTCGTATCCATCGCCCAGGCTGGGAGCAAACTTGGGCTTGACAATTTGTCAGATCCATTTTAGACTGAAGGTAAGTCACTGACCTTTCAAGGATGTTGACCAGCAGGGACGATGGGCAGATGTAAGGTCTCCCAATTCCCCCAAGCGTTAACCCCCACAGTGGACCAACAGACACCACTCTGAGAGGAAACACCCCAGGGAAAGGGGGAATGGAGAAAACAAGAAAGAGTGCTGCTAGGCCGGTTGTCCTCTTCTACGATCTTTAAGGATGAGAGTGTAGAGGTCGGGACAGGAGCCGCGTCTTACTCCCTTGAGTACTATAGTAAGATACAAGAAAAGAGAGTGAGGCAGAGAAGCAAAGAACAGAAAATACAATGACTGTAGCGAGCATGAACCCCCCCCCCGAGAACTCACATAACGTCAGCAACCCAGGAAAGAAGCAGAATTGAAGCAACGCCTCAAATATCCAATGTGAGTCCAAGTGCATCACGTTCCAAGGACAAACATGAAAACCAATCCATATGTAAAAAGGAATCCAAGTCTCGATCCCTAAGCACTAAGTAACTAAACCTAAATACCTATCCAAAGAAGACAGGAAAAAGAAACTGGGAGGTAGATCCAACTACTTCCCCAGGCTGGCAATAAATGGAGTGCTCTCACCACTCCTACTCCCGTAGCGCAAGTCCTGCGCGGGGTAGAACACCCACAACGAAGGTTCAGATCGAGAGCTGATGAACGTACAGCCCCATAACACCCTGGTGCGCTGATACATCTCAGTGCACCACGGGGGACGGGTGTACTGTTTGCTGCAAGAGCCCGCACAGCGCAAAGACACAAGAAGTCAATCGGGAATGGCGGGAAGAGAGATCCGTCTCTCTCTCAGCAACCCGCAAAATACCTGGCAAGACGGGACTTCGATCCTCAGGAAAGCACAGCTGTTTAAACTTGCCGACAGGAGTCTTCGGACTGCGCGCTGGAAAGTCTTCACGAGAGGACCAGGAACCAACGCACGGCATGAAACTGGACACCGGAAGCAGTTTGTCAAGCCCCGATCTCAGGAAAGGGAGGGGCTTAAGTAGCGAACTGCAACACCAGGTTTGTTCCGGTATTTCCCTGTAGCCTGGTAGTCCATTGATTTCTGGGATATGCAGTCTCTCGGGGTTGCGCCTTTATACATGCCTTCAGGCACCATTCTCGCCCCAGTCAATGCATGATAGGTAACAGAAGAAAAGCCTCTAACTGTGTGTGTGATTAACCCCTTCCTCCTGGGCTTCCACTGGACAACCATGACAGTGATAGAGCTGCAGTTACGTCGGATCCTCAAAAACTGGCCAAATGGTAGATTCTCTTTAAGGGCCTTTGGGTGGTAACTCTTGAATGAGAGGAGGCTGTTGCAATCGGTGTCCTTCTTGTATGTCCTGGTGTGCAGGTGTCCATTCTCCAGGGATATCATTAGATCAAGAAAAGGGATCTCCTTGTTAGATAGTGTTTTAGTGAAGCGCAGGTAGGGGTTCAGACCATTTATCCAGTCGTGGAAGGCCACGCAGCTCTCCTCCGTACACTTCCAAAAGATGATGATATCATCGATGTACCTCTTCCACATGAGGATGTTTTCCTGGAACGGGTTGGAGTCCGTGAAGATGTGGAGGGACTCGAAGTGTGCCATGTACAGCCCCGCCAGACTAGGCGCAAATGTACTACCCATAGAGGTATCCTGTACTTGATGGTAGGTAGTGGTCCTGTACATGAAAAAGTTGTTCTTAAGGGCAATGGTAATACAGTTCAGGATGAAGTCCACAGGGGTAGTGGTGGGATGTCAGCTTCCCGTAGAAAATTCTCCACGACTGAAATGGTGGCATCTTGGGGGATATTCGTGTAGAGTGCCTCGACGTCTAGCGTCAGCAAGAAGTTGATTTCCTCAATGTTGTCGTCGTTGATATCGTTGATTAGGTTCAGGACGTCTCGTGTATCCTTCAAGTAGGCAGGCGTCTTTTGGACTAAAGGTCGCAAGAAGAAGTCACTGAACTGACTCAAAGGTTCAACATCCATCAAACACAAAGTCCTCTACATTTGCTTTCAACCCATTAGAAGGAACAATAAACTGAGGTTTAAATCTCTCTTGGCCACGTTGTTATCTGGTCAGGACGTGCGCCCTGCCGAAAACGATCTAGTAAATGGATGCGTGACGCTCTATGGTTCAGGATGTTCACGAGCACCATACTGTCCAGGGCTTCAGCTGGTAATCCATCAAACAGAGCGTCTGGAAGCCCACCTGCTGCCGTCCTGGAGAGAGGACTAGCACAGAGCAAAGTAACCTGTGACCAAAGTGCACTGTTTGCATGCTTCCTGCTCAGTACCCGTATTTATTTATTTCGAAGGGGAGAGTACCTGCACTTCTCAGCGCTGCTGCAATACATTTCACGAGAGAGTACCGATCCTTCTGAGGTGCAAAGAGGTACTCAGAATAATGAGTACCTGCATTTCTATATTTTCATTTAAAGCACTGCTCCCAGTGATGGGGAGAGTAATGGAGTGGTTTTTCAGACTAGGTTCAAGAGGCTGGCTATCTGAGCGCCAGCATCACTTACATAAAAAGGGTCGGACGGGCCTGTAGGGCAATCTGGCAGTGCCCGATTAGCTGGTCTGGCAGGTACAGTGTGTGGGCCATTTTTTGGCTGTTTGTGGATCTGTTTTATGGTCCAGTTTTTGCTGTTAATTTCTCTGCTATCAACACAAACACTGCATGAAGCAAGCTCATGTACATGCACTCTCCTAAACCTTGCAAAACACTTATATACAGCTTGTCTTGAAAACTGCACTCATTTGCAAATGTGATCCACTTTTTTAGCTATCTGATTTGCAAATGGAGGCCACTTTTATTTTGGTGCCCGGGTCTATTTTATCAAAAGACACACAATTGATGGACGGAATGCAGAACAAATCAAAACATTCACCCCCAGTCAAGAGATCTGGGTTAAATCCATCATTCTTTTGCTCACCATGCCACCCCAGTTTAGACCTGGCCATATGCAAATCAGTCTTGACCCTGTGCCTCATGGGAACAGTCCAGCCCGAACTGCCAAGCCAGGTCCTCCCTGGACCGGAAACAAGCATCCTAGGACCGGTTTCGGGGTTTCATCCCTCTTCAGCCAGGATAGCTTGATTCCAGTGGCACAGTGAGCCCGGGACCCACATCTGGGCATACCCGGCGCACTTAGGGCGAGAAAGCAAAAGACACACAATTGATGGACGGAATGCAGAACAAATCAAAACATTCACCCCCAGTCAAGAGATCTGGGTTAAATCCATCATTCTTTTGCTCACTGTTAGAAATGGGGGTCTCTAGTTGGCAATGGCTGGCCACTGTCCAAGTAGGAACCCTTCTTCCTAAGTCAGAGTAAGAGGGCTACCCTCCTTGATACCCCTGCTCAACCCTGTGGTAACGTAGCACGAGCAGGTAGGCTTATCTCAGAGGCAGTGTGTGAAGCATTTATGACCATACACAGTAATACAGTGAGGCACACTACAAAGGGACACCACACAAGTAGTTATAAAAAAATAAGTATCTTTATATATATATAGACTTATCACAAGACCAATAACTGTCAAAGCCACAATACTGTCAAAAATAGGATTGCTGTTGAAGGACTGTCAAAAAATAGTTTAAAGGTTGCAAAAATAAGGTTCAAATTCAAAGCAGTGGTCTCTGCGACCCTTTCTCTCACAAAGTACCTGGGTTTAGTAGCAAAACCAACAAAGTGTCGCAAATAAGCTGTAGCGATGATTCTCGGCACGCGAGGCCGGCGATGCGTTGAAATCCTTGCCGCAAGGGAGGATGATGCGCCGATCTGCGGGATGCATGCGGGGACGATGCGACAAACTTCTGCACGCAGGACCGCCGATGCGATGACTTTCTTGCCGCGATGGAGAAGTCGATGCGATGATCCTGTTGCGTTGTGCGATAGTGTTGCGATGCGAAGAGAAGACGCTCCGCGAGGGACCGACGAAATTCGGTGCGATGCGATCAAAATGGCAGACGCACGGCGTCCGCAATGCGATGTCTTGAAGCGATGGGGTTGCGAGCGCACGCGACAGCAGCGCGATGATTTTTCCAGCGCGTCTCGGCTGCAGCGGCTCGCAAAGGGGCGTTAGCGATGGTTTCGTGTTGCGAGCACTCAGTGGCAGCAGCGCGATGATTTTCCCAGCGCTCTCAACTGCAGCGGCTCGCAAAGGTGCGTTAGCGTCGATTTCCAACACTCTTTTCTCTGAAGCAAACTAGAGGCCCTGGAACTCACAGGAGCCTCATCAGCAGATAGCAGTCCTCGCAGGGAGGAAGCAGGAGGTTGGTGGTGGAGTCTGATGTGCCTGAGACTCCAGCAGGAGGCTAGCTCTTGTCCTAGCCCTTGGGTAATTGCTGTACAAAAATAAAAGTTCTCTCAAAAGTCCTTTTCCTTCTTCTTCAAGGTCCAGTGGTCACTGCTGCAGGCCAGTGCAAGAAACAACACACAAGCACAAGGACAGTCACTTCCTGCAGATTCCTCCAGTGGCACGGACAGAGTTTCCTCTCCAGATCCAGGGGCAATACAATTTGTAGGGGTTTGAGCACAGATATTTATACCCCAAAAGTCTTTGTTCTCAGAAGCTACAAGTCACTGAACCTAGCCAGAACCAGTTCTGCTCAGACCTGGAGCACTTTGTTTACCAGGCTGCATCCTTCCTTTCAGAAAGAGGGGTCTGCTAGCAGACCCACAGTAGGAGGTGGAGCCAGTATTCACCTTGCCAGGCACAGCCCTATTCAGGTCAAGGAGCCACCCCTCCCCATACTCTAAATGCAGATCTCTCTATTCAACCCAGGTCTGACTCAGCCTGCCCTGCCCCTCCAAAACCAGACAGCCAATACACATAACAGCAGAGCACACTGGAAGGCTTGGGCAAGAAAATACCTACTTTCTAAAAGTGGTATTTTCAAACACAGAATATAAAAATAAACTTCACTAAAAGATGTATTTTATTATTCTGAGCTCAGGCATACTAAATTCGTTTTTCTACCATGTTCCTGGGGTCAGTTAGGACTATAGGATGTAATAGTCAAACTGCCCATCCTAGCCTATGAGGAACAGGTAGCCTTACAGTAGTGAAAACGAAATTGGGTGTAATTCACTACCAGGACATGCTACACACACCAAGGCATGTCCTACCTTACACATACAATGCACCCTACCATAGGGGTGACTTACATGATGCCAAGGGAAGGTTCAGGGGCTGGGAAGTGGGTGCACTTCACAGCCAAGATGGCAGTTCTGGACTGCACACAGACACTGCAGTGGCAGGTCTGAGACACACTTTACAAGCTGCTTCTGTGGGTGGCACACATCAGCGCTGCAGGCCCACCAGCAGCATTTGGTTTACCAGCCCTGGGCACACACAGGCCACACTACTAGGGACTAACAGGTAAACCAAATAAGCCAATCAGGGATATACCAATTCATATAGACATATTTTCACAGGGAGCATTCGCGCTGTGGCACTGAATGGCAGTGGCACAGCGCCCAAAGCATCTAACACCAGCAAAAAAAGAGGAGACAACTGCGAAAAATGGAAGGGAGACCCACGCCAATGGTGCCAGGTCTAACACTCACCATGCCACCCCAGTTTAGACCTGGCCATATGCAAATCAGTCTTGACCCTGTGCCTCATGGGAACAGTCCAGCCCCAACTGTCAAGCCAGGTCCTCCCTGGACCGGGAACAAGCATCCTAGGACCGGTTTCGGGGTTTCACCCCTCTTCAGCCAGGATAGCTTGATTCCAGTGGCACAGTGAGCCCGGGACCCACGTCTGGGCATACCCGGCGCACTTAGGGCAAGAAAGCAAAAGACACACAATTGATGGACGGAATGCACAACAAATCAAAACATTCACCCCCAGTCAAGAGATCTGGGTTAAATCCATCATTCGGGTCTATTTTATGTCACAATCCGACCCTGCCCATGGCACATCCTGAGGAAGGAAATCGTGCCTTGGGACTGATCCAGCCAGCGATCAGGGATCAATAATTTTACACAAACTCAGGCCCATTTACTTTACCCAACTAATCCCTTCACACTGGGTTCAGTGTGATGCAAGGTTTATACCTAACTCACTAAACAATACATTAGAACCTGCATTTCTCCTTACAAAATAATTGTAGCGACGGAACTTTTTAGTTGTTGAAAAGTTGATGACAATAATATGTACTTATCTGTGCTACTAAATAATAACAGACTCAGTGTGTGTATTTTATAATGTTTATCGTAAAATAATGTGAAATAAATGCTCATCAAGTACAGTCATACAATGCAAAAAATGATTATCACATAGGAAATGTATTAGCAATGTATAGAAACAAACTCATATCAAATAATTGAAGGAGTGGATAGGCGAAGAAAGAAAAGTTTCAGAGACAAAATACATTTTCAAATGAATATGCAAATTCAGGATTATATCTATACTAACCTATGTAAGAATCAAGGAAATCTACCCTCTGGCCAAAGGGCAGGAAGGCCCCTCAAGGAGAGTTGAGTGGCAAAGATTAAGTCAGGAATCAGGAAACAGGTAGGCCTCTATCTGGAAACAGCAAACCGACGACAGCGACGATCTCCCGCTAGCTAAACACAAGCCGACCTAACCACACCCACCGGGGACTTCTAATTATACCCTAAAACCTAAATGTCCAACCCACATTTGTTTCAATATGAGAATAAACTCCATCTCTCATTGGCTAAGGATGGGGGTGTACTGTCACACCACTCTCAACATGACCATTTTATTCAATGTCCCTTTGTCTTAAACATTCAGCATTACGACAGATTCTTCCCAGTAAACAACTCTGAACATAATCATAGTACATATTTCCTGCAGTTCACTACATGTTGCAAGTCTCTACGCTTCCATTGTTCGCCTCTACCATCATCTTGAGTAGGAAGTTATTTGCTTCCACTGATATCATATTTTCTTTCCCGTAGCTTGGCAGTCATTCAGTACACAAAGAAGGTCACATTCATGCCTTTGCGTTTTCTCTTCCCTTCTCGAAACCATCTTTTGTCCATTTATTTTTCTACCAAATATTAACCCGAGACTGGCATGCAGAAGTGTAGGCCCATGCTTACTTTTTCTACAGAAAACAAACACAAACATTTATTATTTTCATGAAATGTAATTTCATTGCACACCATTCCAGCATTGCACTAACCCATGCACAACCCATGTTATTTCCTAGCAGAATATTATTAACATGCACAAAAGCAGCATTAGTCTTTTTATCTACTTTTGCTAAAAGCATTTGCAGCCTAGTTTCATGCATTAGTACACGCATGCGCAAAAGCATTTCCCCTTATTTTAGCGTTCTTTAATAAAAGTTTCACAGCACACTGTTAATGAATGTTACTGAAGGTTCAATCCGAGCAGGTTTTATTTTCTCAAAACCCTGCTCCATCAATCCCCCTTTTGATGGCGTTTTTGAGCCATCATCAAAATTCCCAACAAATACAAATTACCACTTATTTAAAATACTGTACTTCTTTCTTGTTTTATCATTCTTCCATCTAAGTTCTTCATGATCTCATAATAATTTCCTCTCATATCCTCTAATTCAATCTCTTCTCTCTTTCTCTTTCTAGCTCTACGTTTAAGATCTGATGTCTCTTTCTTTCTACATTTGCATTTGCAACATTTATAAATTATGATAATCATTAATATCACTGCAACTACTGAAGTAATAGGCATTAATATTTTTCCTAACAAGCTACTCCCTAAGGTAGAAAACCAATTTCCCACTGAGGAAAAACTCTTACCAAGTTTCTCCCATGCACCATCAACCTTCAATTCAGTCAAATCTTCATGAAGTTCTGTAATATTTTTAATATACCCCTCAAGATTTTTACTCTTATTAGGGATATAAGTACAACATTGTTGTATTTTCAACATGCTACAGACTCCACCCTCTTTTGCCAATAATATATCAAGGGCAAGTCGATTTTGCAAAACCATTGATCTAATTGCAACCATTTCAGTATCAATCATCAAAAACCCACCAGCAGTATCTGTTGATAAACGATCAACCATTGTGGACAATTTTCTAATTTTGTGTGAATTCAAAATGACTCCAACTGAAGGTATCAGTGCACCAAAAATATCCCTCATTATTTCAGAATAACTCGCTCCTCTCTTATTACGTGTTAGTCCTTGTTTTATTTCATTAACTCTATTATTCTTATCTATATGATAAACTTTAGGAAATACTATGCCTAAATAACAACATCCATACCAACCTGCAGGTAACCTATAATAAGCATTCTTACCACACACATAATAATTTCCCGGGAAAACAGGATCAGTTCCTCCTTTCAATCCCCAGTTTCCTTTTATCAAGAAAGTATGCTCACATTCACTAGAACCAATGAAGTAACTATTAAGTTCAGTCTTTTCTCTAAACACACAAAACTTTCCTTTATGTTGAAAATCTAGAGTCATGGCAGTGTATGTCTCACCCTTTTTATAATCACCCTCTCTAAAAGCCCATGGAGGTACATGAGACTTTTGCTCAGCAGCTTTCTTTTTAAAAACTCATCATCTATCTTCTATCATATTCATAAATTCTATTTCTTCATGTCGTAGTTTACAGGTTAAGTTATTTCGATGTGCATCTATTGTATCTATCGGTTTGTTACTAATAAAAAAATCTCCCATGTATGCTGCATGAACAGGACCATAAACAATTTTTAAATCTCTCCTAATAGGAATTTCGGAAAATATTAAATCAAAATTAGAGTAATAATACTCTAAACCTTCCCTCTCATAGAACAGACTTGTTAAGACACTACAAGTCACACCATAAGTTAAAGGTAGGTGATGATATGTCACCCCCTCTGAGACAGACAATGGTAATTGCATACACACATAACAATCTCTCGCATTCATTGTGTCAACATATTCATACAACAATTTAGTAAAAACATTTAACCACAAATCATTAACTGATTTATCATGATGATAAATACTATCATCTTCTATCTTTTCTATATTAGTGTTTGAATCTTCCTTATTATTAGAATCCATTCTCTCACTTCCCACATCATTAGTATTATTTTTGTGATTAGTCACCATTAGAACAGGGACAATAACAATCAGTGTTAACCACACCAACGTTAATAATAAATTACTACACAAGCAAGCATTAATACATCTACGTTTAAAACTATGATTTTGATATCCAGTCTCTGTTACCTTTGCCATTTTAGACACTATATAAAAAAAACAAAATCTAAGAAAAAACCTAAAAAAACCTAAAATTTTCAAAAACTTTGAAAAAACTTAGTAGTGTATCCTTACACTTGATGCCTCTCTTCTTTGCCCCCTCTTTTTCTTTTTTTTCTTTATATATTTTCTTCTTCAAATCTTTTGTAACTTCATCAATTTTCTTCATTGAAAACTTTTGCTCCTTTATTTTCACAGTTCTTTTTAAGGTGGTTTTAGTTTGCTTTGATCACTTTGATCAGTACCAGCTTCTTTTTTTGTTCTCATTTGTATTTTCAATTTCTTCCAACACCACATATGTCCATTCTGGAGCTGTGTATTTCTTGTTTGGAATTCTTATTCTTTTTATTTTCTGTACTAAATTTTCTTCTGAGTCACCTTGGTCTGTTTGACTTGATATTTCATTTATTTGATCTGGCTCTTTCTTTTCTAGAGTGTATTTCAGTCTTTTCACTCCTTTTGACCACACATCACCTTTTCTTGCTCTTTTAACTTGAACTGCTTCTTCAGCTTCGTTGTCAAGTTCGCAATTTCTTTTATTCAATTCTTTTCTTTGTTGTACTTGCTCTTGATTTTCATCAATCACTTTCTCCTTTTCTTTCTCAACAGCAGTCTCTTGAGACCCAGTAGCTGGTGCCCACTTTATTCGACTTGTGCTTGGTTCTTCCTTTTGTATGGCATTTTCTGAGTCTGTAGTATTAGATTCTATAGCTTCATGTTCTTCAGCTTCTGGTTCTTTTATTTGCTTTACCAGTTGCTGCTCTTCTTCTCGTCTTTCAAGTGGACTTGGGACTCTTCTTGTATGACTTGCATGAATCCAATTTGGCAAGCCACCACACTTTACTGCTGTCGTTGTTACCAATATTATTTGGTAAGGTCCATTCTATCTGGGTTCTAAACACGACTTCCTCATGTGTTTCTTCACCAGAACCCACTCTCCTGGACTCAAATCATGTGCTTGATCCGGCTGTGTTGTGGTTGCAATTTCCCCAACCTGATGAGACACACAACGCATCAGATCAGCCAATCCTTTGCAATAATCAAGCACTAGATCATCAGTAATATTCATCAGTTTGTTTGCTGATACAATTGCTTGTCTCATTGCTCTTCCCATCAAAATTTCATGAGGACTTAATCCAGTCTTTTTATCAGGAATGCTTCTAAGACTCATCAATACCAGGGGTAAAGCGTCTGGCCATTTCAGTGTTGTAGACGCACACACCTTTGATACTCTGGACTTAATAGTGCCATTAATTTGTTCGACCACTCCTGATGCGTCAGGTCGATAGGCACAATGCAGTTTTTGCTCAATTTGTAATGCTGCACAAATCATTCGAATTATTTCATTATTGAAATGTGTTCCCCTATCTGTTTCTAAAGAAACTGGAAATCCAAATCTGGGGATGATCTACCTTAACAGCAATTTAGCAACGGTCAAGCTATCATTCCTTCTTGTTGGATATGCTTCTACCCAACGAGAAAACAAACAAACAACCACCAACACATATTTCAGTCCATTACAAGGGGAAGTTCAATGAAGTCTAACTGTAATCTGGTAAATAGTCCTGCTGCTTTTCCAATTCGACCCCAACTAACAACTGTCTTTCTACCTGGATATTGCTGCTGGCACACTATACACCTCTGGCATAGACTCTCTGCAATGACCCTACACTTTGGATTGTACCATGACTGCTTGAAGAGTCTGATCATAGCATCTCTTCCCACATGTGCAATTCCATGGTACATCCTTGCCATCTGTGAAAGTAAACTATCTGGCATTACTGGTCTTCCATCAACATACACCGACACTTCATCTTCTGATCTCTTTTTACATCCTGATTTTATCCAAATTTCTTTCTCTTCCTCATTTGCTTCTTCCTGTAACTGTCTAATTTCTTCCCATGTTTCCAAAGAAGAAAGCATCAAGTGGCAATTTGTATGTTTTTTCTCCATCCCTCTGTTGATTGAAATTGAATTTTGTGCACAGAAACGAGCCACTTGGTCTGCGTATCTGTTTCCATTTGTCACATAGTCATTTCCTGACTTATGTGCTGAACATTTAACCACAGCAATCTTTTTGGGCATTTGTAATGCATTCAATAAATCCTTCACATTTTTACTTTTCCGGATTGGGGATCCTGAAGAAGTAAAAAATCCTCATTGCATCCACAACTGACCAAAATCTTGCTCCACCCCAAAACCATATTGACTATCAGTGAATATGGTTACTCTCAGATTTTTGCCAATTATACATGCTCTAGTCACAGCAATTAGCTCAGAAATTTGAGCAGAATTTATCCCCTTCAGACAGGTTGCTTCAAGAACCATAGCCACTGTACATACTGCATAAGCAGCGCTCTATGCACCCTTTTCATCTCTTAGGCAAGATCCATCCACAAACATTACACTATCTGACTCTTCTAGTGGTGTATCTTTTATGTCAGGTCTTGGTTTCGTGCACAATTCTGTCACATCCAAACAATCATGGTCTGCTTCATCCTTTATTTCTTCACAACTTGAACTAGGCAACAGATTGCTGGATTCAATGTTGTGCATCTCGTTACTGTCACATTTTCAGCACCCAAAATCATTCTTTCATATCTAGTCAGCCGACTATACGTCATATGCTGAGTCCGAGTCCTTGTTAATAGGATCTCAACAGAATGTGGCACATATACTTTCACTGAATGTCCCATAACAATTGCTTCACTCTGCTCTAGACTCACACAAGTAGCAGCCACTGCTTTTAAACATCCTGGTAATGCTGCAGCCACTGAATCCAAAGTAGCAGAAAAATATGCCAATGGGCGACGTACCATTCATGTTTTTGTGTTAGGACTGAGAGTGCACATCCATCTCTCTCACAACAGAACAATGAAAAATATTTTGTGTAATCTGGCATTCCCAATGCAGGTGCTCGGCAAAGACTATCTCGCAATTCAATAAAAACTTTCATACACTCTTCATCCAACTCAATCGGATCAACCACATCTTTTGGAGTCAACCTCTGTAAAGGTTTTGTGATCAGTGAAAACCCACTAATCCACTGTCTACAGTATCCAACCATTCCCAAAAACATTCAAACTTCTTTTTGAGTCTTAGGAGGACCCATTTGCAAAATTACATTTATTCGGTCTTGCGTTACTTTTCTAACTCCTTTCTCAATTTTGTGTCCCAAATATTTGACCTCTTTTTGACAAAACTGTAATTTTGCTGGTGACACTTTATGCCCACCTTCTGCCAAATGATTCAGTAAGGCAATTGTATCTGACCCACAGGCCTCTCGTGTTTTTGATGCCACTAGCAGGTCATCAATGTACTGCACTAACACTGAATTTTCCGGCATGATCAATGACTCCAAACATTTTTTCAAAATCTGATTAAAAATCGAAGGACTCTCTGTATACCCTTGAGGAACTCGGCACCATGCCAAAACACGGTCTCCGAACCGGAAAGCAAAAAGATATTGGCTATCCGGATGTAAAGGTATCGAGAAAAATGCTTGACACAAATCAATCACTGTGTACCATTCTGCATCACAAGGAATTTGATAAAGAATCACTGCTGGATTTGGCACTATTGGACAGCAAGGTACCACGATCTTATTAATCTTTCTCAAATCTTGTACTATTCTGTATTTTCCACTTGGTTTCTTAATCCCCATAATAGGTGAATTACAAGGACTACCTAATATTTCTTTTAGAATACCTTGCTCAATCATTTGATCAATTACAGGAATCACTCCTGCTGTGATCTCAGGACTCATCCTGTAATGTGATGTGTTTGGATATACTGCACCTGGTTTAACTGTAATCTGAATAGGATCCACACCCTTCATTAAACCAATGTCCTTTCCTGTAAAATCCCATACATCAGATCTTACTGCATTTCTCAACACTACAGGTAAATCCTCTTCTGTAAGCAATGAATACAAGTCATTCACTTCTGTCCCTTGCTTCGCTAACATCATTTTAAAAGCAACATCCTCATCTGGTGTTTGAAAAGCAATACCATCTGGCCTACAATAAATGGTGCAATTCATCTTGCATAACAAGTCCCTACCTAAAAGGTTCACCAGACTTGTATCACATACTACAAACCGATGCATGTCTCTGAATCTTCCAATATGAACTTCTATTGGTTTTGTTATCGGAGTCTTAATATGTTTATTTGAGACTCCTACAACTTGGATAGTTTCTCCCAAGAGGGGTAGGTTTGGAATTTCTGCTGCTCTCACAGTAGAACGGTTAGCACCAGTGTCCACAAGGAATGTAACATCATTACCTTCCACTTTTCCATCAACAAAAGGACCTGATTGATCTACTTCTAGAGATGCGCCAAGCACGCACTCTTCCTCCCCCCTCAGGCACCGTCATTGAGATGAGTCTGATTCACTCTCTGAACATTGCAACAAATATTGTGAAACCACTTGTACATTTTGATTCTTACCAACTTGTTCACCTATGTGAAATCCAGCACTCGCACTGTATCTCTGCACTTGAGCATTCACATTATTTCGCATAAGAGCTTGTGGCACCTGTACTTGTTGTACCTGTGGTGTAACTACCTGCTGCTGTTGTTGCTGTTGTTGATTCACAACCACCTCATTCTGCATCTGCAAATTGAAATTTTGATTCATTCCATTATTTCTTAACAAGGATTTACACTCATTCCTCCAATGTCCCAACTTTCCGCACGCATGACAAGGAAATTTCTTTTTCAATTCTTCTCTATTCATCCTACCTCTACCTCTACCTCCATTTGGTACCTGATCATTCTGAGAATTTTGATTTTGTCCTCTCATCTGAAAACCTGTTTGAGAACCATTATTTCCATCTTTCTGTTCTGCCACTTTCACCTGTGCCCACATCATTTTCTCTTTCAGCTTTTTATGCCTTGATTCAATATCATCACTACAATATTTAGCATATCTCAGAATCTCATCGACTGTTTTACTCTGCCAACAAATCAAATGTTGCTGAATCATGTTACTAATTTCGTGTTTTAATCCAAAAACAAACCTATATAAAAAATGTCCCATATCTTTGCCACCTATACTCTCAAAACCACTATACTGTTTAAACACTTGTAACAACCTCTCATAATAAGCATGTACTGATTCTTTGGGTTCCTGCGTTGTCCTGTCAATTTTAACCCAATTTGTTTCTTTTGGAGACATTTTACCTTTCAGGAAAGTAATTACTTGATTATATTTTTTCATTACTTCTTCTGAAGGTGCTCCTGTTTTCACATCTCTAGGATATTCTTCTTTTGGCCAATCAACAGTAATTTTACACTCAGTCCATAAATCAGCTGGCACTACAATTTCAAACAAGCCATCTAAATCTTTCAGCAATACTTTTGAAACTTTTACAAACCTCTCTACCTGTTTGTACCACTCAACAGGTTTCTCTCTCAATCTGGGAAAATCATTTGTAAAGGATAATATATCCTGTCTTGACCAGGGAACATGAACATATCCACCACCTGGAACTTCTCTCATTGGACATACCATTTCAGCCTGTTCTGTTTCCCTTAATGGAAATAAAGACGCATTTTTACTTGCAAGCATTTCTTCCTTCTTTTTCACCCATCCACCTTTCCACTGTTCTAAATCACCCCATTTCTTCAAAATTTTCATTAATTCTTTTATTTGCAATCGTTTGCCAGATGTATTCAAACTCTTCAGATCTTTATCAGTAAAATCCAGTCTGTACATTTTTTTGCAAAACTTTAGACTTCTCTATGTCTACTCCATATTCTTGCGCAGCTTCTGCCAATCTCTCATGTAGATTCTTTGCTTTCCGTGTAATATTTTTACACAAAAATAACAACTCTTCATCTCTGTACTTACTCAATCTCTCTGGACTTATTGTACCAATAATCATTTCTTCCAGATACACTCTCAATCTACCTACATCTATACTCGATTGAGACTTATTATTTTCCATTCCTCTTATCCAGTCATCTAACTCCTCTGGCGAAGGACCCACCGACCTCCCTGACACTGGAGTTGTTCCTCTGACATTCTGCACTATTTTTCTAGGATCCAACTGTACACTTCTCTTTGGTGTTTCGGTTACGTTTTCACTTACTGGAAGATCAATCAATGAAGTACTCATCTCAACTTGTTCCAATCCACTAACATTCCTGACATTATTCACGGGAACTGTCAAAGCATGTACTCTCGATATATTTTGACTCTCCCTATACAATGTAACTATAGGACCAATTGTTACAGGTACCGATAATGCTTCTGCATTCAGACTCATCTGACTAATTCTCTGAGTTAACTCCTCTCTTGTTTTATTCAAAATGTCAATCTCACTCTCCTGCAACACTCGAGTACCTAATGAAATTTGTGAGGCTACCGGAACTTGTGTAACCTGTAAAACGTGCGGAGTTTGTGGAGCTTGTGGAATCTGAGGAACTTGTATTTCAATTAGTGGTGCATTTGGAATTGTTTCCCCTGAACTTTCCTGATATGGTGGAGGTCTCTTTAATAGTATTTCATCCATTAATTCATCATCAATCTCATCCGAGTCTACATCTAGTTCTGAAGTCTCTAAATAATTCTTTTTCTCTTTACCTTTGCCTCCAGTCTGATCATCGGCAACTATTACTGGATATAATACATCTGCAATTACATTTCTCCTCCATCTTTTCATTTGATCATCCCATCTAGCCTCAGAATACCTTGATATTATATTCCTGTATTTTATTCAACTCCTGTTTCTCTCTCGTTTATATACCTCATGTTCCCATTCCTCAAGCACTTCATATTGCATAGGTCTAGGATTTGGTTTCAATGAATTCATTCGTTCCCTCAAGTTTCCCAAAATCCTTACGTTAAGTGTACCATGCTCTGGAAATGCTAAAACTCCATCATCTTCCGTATATCTCATCCAATTCTCTAACCATGTACACGTATGATACCCACGTTCCAACATCATAAAAGAAGCAGGCAATCTTGGAGGAGGTACAGGAAGTCCCTCTCTAGTAACTATTGACTTGTCCTTTTTGAAGAAATCTTTTATTCTTTTTACCATCTTCATTTTTAAACACTCTTTTTCTCGCTATATAAACCAAAAACAAACAAGGGAAATCTTCCGTAAATCCTCTCGCTCTATTCACTAAATCTCAACCAATACCAGCGCGGCTCACACCAACCAACCAATCACCGCTCACTACGTATCCACTATCTCGACCAATGCCAGCGCGGCTCACAGCAGCCAACCAATCACGGCTCACTACGCGCCCGCTGCCTGACCAATGCCAGCGCGGCTTTTTGTGACGTCAGTGTTACTCCTGCTACTGACCTTCCCTTTACAAAATAATACGGCAATGTATTTCTAGGTTTTCTTAACTAAATTCTTGTTAGAAACAACACAAAACAATGCTACTTTGTCTGTTCCACTAGTAAAAAAGAGATAGTTCGATCATTTGAAGAGTTTTCTTTTACTTCCAGTAAAATAACGACCAGCGCCACTCTACTCTCAATCAAGTTAAAGGAGGTCTTGGTACTCCTCTGGGGATACTAGCCAAAGTTTCGGAAGAGGACTTTCCTTTCAGAAAGAGGTCTTGGTACTCCTTTGGGGATGTAAGGCCAGAGTTTCGGAAGTGGACCTTTCACTATTTCATGCAATCTTCTTTCACTCGAATAAATCTCTAAATAACATCAACAGCCTTTTGCTGTTCGATATTATGACAGCAGACAAAGTACTTCTGCAGTGTGATACTTTTTCCACACTATTCCTCTGCCACTTAGGCTAAAATAACATCATCCTAAGATCTTAGGTAAGTGCGTGCCCCTACTTTCAAACAACATAAAACAAAGACACTAACTTTTCATATTAATAACCATTAAATCAATAATCAATAATTATTGCCAAACTAATCAATATTTAACCATCCTCTGCTGCCAAAACTGATCCAGCGATCAGGGATCAATAATTTTACACAAACACAGGCCCATTTACTTTACCCAACTAATCCCTTCACGCTGGGTTCAGTGTGATGCAAGGTTTATACCTAACTCACTAAACAATACATTAGAACCTGCATTTCTCCTTACAAAATAATTGTGGCGACAGAACTTTTTAGGTGTTGAAAAGTTGATGACAATAATATGTACTTATCTATGCTACTAAATAATAACAGACTCAGTGTGTGTATTTTATAATGTTTATCGTAAAATAATGTGAAATAAATGCTCATCAAGTACAGTCATACAATGCAAATAATGATTATCACAGAGGAAAAGTATTAGCAATGTATAGAAACAAACTCATATCAAATAAACAATGCATTGAAGGAGTGGATAGGCGAAGAGAGAAAAGTTTCAGAGACAAAATACATTTTCAAATGAATATGCAAATTCAGGATTATATCTATACTAACCTAAGTAAGAATCAAGGAAATCTACCCTCTGGCCAAAGGGCAGTAAGGCCCCTCAAGGAGAGTTGAGCGACAAAGATTAAGTCAGGAAACAGGTAGGCCTCTATCTGGAAACAGCAAACCGACAACAGCGACGATCTCCCGCTAGCTAAACACAAGCCGACCTAACCACACACACCGGTGACTTCTAATTATACCCTAAAACCTAAATGTCCAACCCACATTTGTTTCAATATGAGAATAAACTCCATCTCTCATTGGCTAAGGATGGGGGTGTACTGTCACACCACTCTCAACATGACCATTTTATTCAATGTCCCTTTGTCTTAAACATTCAGCATTACGACAGATTCTTCCCAGGAAACAACTTTGAACATAATCATAGTACCTATTTCCTGCAGTTCACTACATGTTGCAAGTCTCTACGCTTCCATTGTTCGCCTCTGCCATCATCTCGAGTAGGAAGTTATTTGCTTCCACTGATATCATATTTTCTTTTCCGTAGCTTGGCAGTCATTCAGTACACCACGAAGGTCACATTCATGCCTTTGCGTTTTCTCTTCCCTTCTCAAAACCATCTTTTGTCCATTTATTTTTCTACCAAATATTAACCCGAGACTGGCATGCAGAAGTGTAGTCCCATGCTTACTTTTTCTACAGAAAACAAACACAAACATTTATTATTTTCATGAAATGTAATTTCATTGCACACCATCCCAGTATTGTACTAACCCATGCGCAACCCATGTTATTTCCTAGCAGAATATTATTAGCATGCACAAAAGCAGCATTAGTCTTTTTATCTACTTTTGCTAAAAGCATTTGCGGCCTAGTTTCATGCATTAGTACACGCATGCGTAAAAGCATTTCCCCTTATTTTAGCGTTCTTTAATAAAGTTTTCACAGCACACTGTTAATGAATGTTACTGAGGGTTCAATCCGAGCAGGTTTTATTTTCTCAAAACCCTGCTCCATCAGGACCGATGGAGTTACTTCAGCTTGGGAAAAGTGGGAACTTTTGCTCCCCTTTTCTGAACTGAAGTTTACAATTTCACATGAATTTCTCACAAAGGTTCTCTCTTAGACCGGCCATGTTCGTCATTTGAGTTCATAAAACTCATTACGTGATCAAAAATGTTTTACACTCCTGAGGTAATGGGAGAGAGAGGGGGGTACGTACTTCATGTGCAAAGTTGCATGCTTATATTCTTTTTAGGTCGAGCCTGGGCAGAGCATGTGCTGCTCTGCGAGGCATGCTGTATTCAGGTAGGGACTTGAAGCTCTGCCCATTTTCTGCCCAACTTTTCAATTGGCTTCTGTTACTGTCCTTTCTAAATGTTGCATTTGATTCATGAATAGGCTTAGTAGTCCCTCCTTGATACAGCCTTGTCTGCTTTCGTAAACTCCCATGAGGACTGGACTTTTTACTTCTGTTGTTCCATGGTCTGTTTTATCTAGTCTGTGAGCACTATTTTCTTTACGGATTTTCCCCTATTCCACCCACGACGTGCTTTCCTACAAGGCAGCATGCCGCCCGCTTTTATATTTTAATTAGTAATGGTGATTCCGCTTTAAGTATAGCGGCAGCGCATTTTTATTTATTGTATTTGACAGTGCAGACCGCTATAACTTTATCGGCCGCGCTATGAAACCTTTTATTTTCTTTCAGTGAAAGAGCCCCATAACATGCTTTCACTTTAATAGTGTCCACGCCCCTTTCTTTAGACGCTGCTCGCCGTATTGAGGTTACAGCGAGCCAGGTCTCAACAAAGGGGCGCTGCCGCCATTAAACTGAAAGAAAACAACAATGGGTCTTGGCTCAAATCAGTAAGGCTGAGCCCTTAGAACCAAACCAAACAACCATGCCAATACTGATAAACAATTAAAGATTATTTTAGAAGGCCCATAGAAAAAATCTATGACAACCTGAATTCTTCGTTGAACTCTTCAATTTATTTTTAAATCCTTTTATCTTTTTTTCTTTTTTTCTTTGACTAAATAAAGCTTTTTTTAGCAATTCAGAGTAAAGTTTTATATGAATATACTATACAGAATATATCTACAGACACCATACTCTCACTTCATCATCTATTTCTCACATTCAATAACCACCATTCACAACCATTTATAACCCAGACTACATTCCAGCCATACACACCAAACCCTTCCTGGTTCGACAAACTTATTTGAAATTTTAAAACCAGAGGGAACCACCAAACAACGGAAAAAATTATACACCAAACTTTCTAGTGCACTATAGAACAGAATTTACAATAAATTTGCAAAATGGCAAAATATTTAAAGTGCACAAAGGCTAAATTATTACAAAACGTTTGTCTGGGACAACAACGCAAGGTCGACGCGTTTCGAACCCACTTCTTTTGGAGGGTTCTCTTCAGGACCACAACAGCTGATACAAAAACAGAGACACCATCTCTTACTTACTAGTCAGAAAACCAAACTGTGCTTCTAAATTCACACTGTGGCACCCCAGTGTTGCTCTGCTTACCTTAACTTATCGTAGAGGACCCTACTGCTCTCTATGTCTTTAAGGGCAAGTGGTCTGTAAAACATATGCGAAAATAATATAAAATAATGTCCAGAAGAAACAAAGAGAATTAATACTGTCACCAGTCATTACCCGAATAAACTTACAGTGATAGAGGTGTCCAAGGTCTTGACTGTCCTGCAAGGACTCTATGTCTTGGCAAGCAAGGGCTAAGGAGAGATAGAACAAAAATTGTCAAATCTCAACTGAACTTGTATTGATCCAGAGACTTCCTTTCTATTTTGAAGGTTCGTACCTTTTAATGTTCAGACGAAGCTGCAGTAACTGTTTTAATGACGGCTGACTCCACCGTAATTCTTTTTACTGTTGGAGGTAAAGCAACATATCAGTCCTACGTCAAATTCCACTTCAAAGAAATGTCATCTCTTTTTCATACGGGCATACCTTTCAAATAGTGGGAAGAAGCACCAGTTGTTGCTTCATTGGCGGCTGACTCTTCTTTAGTTGTGCATTTCTTTTTGAGAACAAAATGATGTTAGAATCTATGTATGTTCTACAAAAACCAACAATACCAAGAGACAACAATTGAGCTGCAGCTTATAATGATTTTTCATTGTTACCCACCACACAGCAATTCATATGGTAAACTATAATGAATTAGAAAAATGGGTATGAAGGGAAGATATATATTTTGAAATGTGCACAACATACTAAGTTTACTAACAGTTGTTATTTTCATACCTCCCAATTTTTGGTTACCGATACTCTCATGTGAGTTAGGTGGGATTTCACAAAATGTCTTCTCGTTCTCACACATTTTCCAATAAAAATGGTTATCACTTCAGTGGCTACACCTAGTGCCCATGAGTCAAAACTCCCACAAACGTGACCTAGAGTCATCGCACTTCGCCAAGCAAAAGCTTTTCTTCCAATGTGGATAGCTGCAGAAATAGGGCCCTCCCTCAGCCATCACAGAGAGAAAACAAACTCAGACATGTCTGAAAATTAGACACGCTGAGGAATCTAGGGTGGTGTGACTTGTGTGGATCCCAAACTTTTTTTACCTAGAATGTCATAAATTCCCTACCATGCAGCAGGCCCACACTTGTTCCAATAAAAACAGTACCCCACTTGTGTGGATGTGCCTAACACCCACAACAAGAAAGGCCCCAAAACGCAACATGGACAGAACAAACCTTTCCACTTAAAACTGACCCATTTTGCAATGTAAATAGCTGTGGATTTGGACCTTGGCTCGACTGCCACAGAGGTAAACCTATCAAACCCAGGCATTTCTGAAAGCTAGTTCTGCAGGGGAGTCCAAGGTGGTGTAACTTGTGAATCCCACGTTTTCTTCACCCAAACGCCTTGCAAACCTCAAATGTGAGCTAAAAACATCAGTTTTCCTCATATTTCTGTGATAGAAAGTTCAGTAAACTGCAGGGATCCCCAACATTTCTACCACAACAGTTCCCACACAGCTCCTGATTAAAATGGTACCACACCTCTATGTTTGGGCCTAGCCCGCACAACACAAAACACCCAGAAATGAGACATGGAAACATTCCATCTTACCAATCAAAATCTCCCATTCTTGCGATGTGAGTAGCTGCTAAATGTGCCTGCCTCTCAGGGAGACCTAACAAACCCAGACATTTCTGAATACTAGACACCAAGGGGAGTCCGTACAGTTTGATGGGCGTGATCGCACACCATTTTTACCCAGAAGCCCTTGTAAACCACTTAGGCTAAAAACACATATTTTCCTCACATTTCTGTGAGGGACAGTTCCAGAATCTGTGGGTACAGATTAGGGGCACCACCCCCCACAACTGGGGCAAACCTCTTATCTGCCTCCCCCCCAGGGGAGCTGAAACACCCTATTGCCCTTTTAGGGGCTGGGGGTATGGCCTGATACCAGGTGGGCTGCCTCACCCTGTTTCTGGCATCTGGTAGGCTTTTCTACCCTCTCAGGGGACCAATATTGGGGGGTAAAAACTGCCTCCCATGGGGGCAGAAAGTTTGCATTGCCCTGTTTTAGGTACAGGCATGGCCCTGTGCCAGGGTGGGCCTCCCCAACCATTTCTTTAGTAAAAAAAGAAAATAGATGCCTGGTGGCTGGTGGCTGGTGGGCTCTCTACCCCGCCCCCAGCCCCAGGGCCTATCGGGGCAAACACCCCAATCTGGCTCCGAAGGAAGAAGAAATGCTTCATTTCCATCTTCTGGGGTGTGAGCAAGGCCTCACGCCAGGGTGGACCATACCCACCCCTTTTGTTACAAGTGAAATTTTCTTGTGGCTAGTAGCCTTTCTGCCCCCCTCCCAGAGGGGCAGATTGGGGGTAAACACCCCGTCCGCCTCGTGTAGTGGGGGGGGGATAGAAATCTCAGTGCGCCCTTGGGGGAGAGCCTAGACCCATGGCCTGACCAGGGCGGTGCATCCCCCCTCCATATAAAAATCCCTGGTGTCTAGCAGTGTGGATCCCTGCTTGGTGATCGCCCTCTCTGGGCAATCCCCAAGCAGAGATGCACCAGAGAGTGATGCCATTGGAAAGGGGAGATTCTCCCCTTTCCAACGATACCTCTCTCATTGAAATTGGGGCTTGGGGGGCTAAGATATGCCACTGAAGTTCATGACATCAGTGTGTGATGGGCTGATCATCAATTTAAACAAGCATTGGCATAGCCAATAGGTCTCGCCTTTGAGCCCTTATAAGTGTTTAGCTATGTAGTACATTACCTGTTACATTATCCATCAAAGTTTGTGGTAAATCAATGGCGGGAGATATAATATGCAATTGAGAAAAAGCCATCAAATAAATAGATATGCAAGCACATCGACCTAAAAAGGGCTTTACTTAAATGAGATTGCCACACAGAGAATGGAAAAATGAGCGTTAACTCTTGTAAAATATGTGATCCATGATTACTGTAGACATAAACAGGAACCCAAAATTATTCTCCCAAAATTAATGCCCAGGTGATTAATACTCCTGTAAAATCACATGGAACCGTTCAAGCAGTAGTAGTAGAAGCCTTTCTTAAAATTTGTAATAATGTTGCTTGAATAGATCTGCAGATTTAAAGCTCTGTACCCTGATGTCATTCTTTTTGGAGTTAAAATAGGCTGTACTGAAAGATTTGATAGGGACATCTAGCACAAGTTAAAACGGTAATCGTGAGGAGCAACATATGTTTTTAAGCGCTGGTTAACTCAAAGCGCACTATCAAATATATGCCACGATAATGCATTTTTATGTTGTTTCTTCAGTTATATCAGTGACCTGCTATACTGACCTGCGATCTTTTGTCATAAATATTTCTATATGTGGAGGAATGCAGCATAAATTATGGTAGCTGTTAGCATGACTGCGTTAACACAGCAGCGAGCTATGAGTGCGTCTGTCCATCTGGGCTGCACTGGAACACAAGCATTTGCAATGTAATAGGTCTCGCATTTGCGAGATTTTGAGCTATTAGCATTGTAAATGACAATGCCTTTCATTTATTTGTTTTGAGAACCTGCAAGCAACGACTATAAGTACAATGTGAACATATATAAAAGGCAACGTCATTTACAATGCTAATAGGTTAAAGTTTTGAAAATGCGAGACCTATTGCATTGCAAATGATTGTTTGGTTAGGCTACAACTGTTAAATTAAAAAATAAGGGCACTTTTTTAAACGGCATCCTTTCAAGTACTGTACAGGAGTATTTCCAAACCTATAAACAGTTTTTCATGGTGGAGAATAAAACTGATTTTGCTGAGAAAGTTTTCCCGAATCTAATAGTTAGTTACCCTCTTCATCCTGTTAATTCAGTTTTAGTGTTTTGCCGTGGAGTGGGACGGGTGCCAGGAGTAGGCGTTAGGGGGGGGATTAGGGTTCTACCAGTCTCCCACCAGGAGGCCAAGCAGCCTGCAATTACCAAAGAGCGGCCCTTTTGATTGAAGGAAAAGCTTCAGAAATTGATTAAAATGCTGACTAATACGCGTGATTAGATTAGAAGTGTTTGTTGAAAAAATAATAAACCTGACACCTGAGGGGAGTTTTTGGATTTTTTCCTTTTCCTTGCCAGTTAATGGAGGTTCTATAAAACTATTACCGCTTCTCGGAGTACCGGAAGCGGGCTCGGTAATCACCCTCAGAAAAAGTATCTGTATATTCCATTGTGGTAAAGCCGTGAATAAAATCTATCATTAGACTCTAGGTTGGCAGAGACTTTTAAAGGTTGTCTTCTAGAACACGCAGCTAATTTGGCACAAACGATGGACTGGGGGATTATTTCAAAAGGTGCATGGACAATGCGCGACCAGCCTTTGATTGTTTTGTCCGCCTAGGGATGAAATGGGCATTATCGCAATATTTTATCGTGCACCAAGACACTCAGGTTTTCTCTTAAGCATGATATGACTGGGGGCACACTGACCCTCGCTCGCCGCATGCATGCGAGGGGGTACAGATGAAAAGCAGATACCAATTTTAACAAATATAGCTTTCACAGATGCAAACAACGAAACGCCTCACCTTTAAAAAATCCTAAAGCTCTGATCAGCTCAACAGATTCTACCATTCTGCCGGGGAGCCGGGGGCTACTGCCGCCGCTGGGGGAGCCGTCTGGTATCATCAATAGGGCAGCAAGAAGGAAGCAGCCGCGAGGCACAGTGAGCCTGTCTTGGCAGAGTTTAAAAGTCAGGTGAAGCACTGGAACCCCGGAGCTGGCCTGGCTGCCGCTGCTCTACCTTTGCGCCTGGGCGCCATCCTTGCCTCGCGGCTCCTTCTTCCAGCCCGCTCTGCCGCTGCTAATGCCCGCTGCTGCCCTTCATGATTTCAGGTAAAAAGAAAATTTTCCCTTGGTGGACAATTAAGTTATGTTTGCCAGGTTTGCTAAGTTCCCAGCAACAGAATACAAGCCCATGTGTTAGAATATATATAACACTCAATGCAAACAAACCAAATACAGAATGTATTGAAAATATTTTTTATTTAAAATCCCACAATAAAAACGGTTAAAAATCACATGAAGATGTGTATATATTGCACTCAAATAACAAATTCATATATCATTTAAATATATAAAACAACAACTTAAAAAAGGCCTATTTTTACTAAAGAATGATAATCACATCCCTATCTAATTTCAATACAACAAATAGAAAAGAAGCCTATGTCTCAATTAAATATACCAAAAACACAAAGATACACGGAGAGACAAATACAGACAGTAATTTTTGTCGTTGAATGGCACATCCGGGTTCAACACATGAGAGCAAATCCTAAGTACAGTCTTATCATCTTATATCTATAGGATAAGCCTTTCCACCAGATTGTGCAAAATGAAGCGTCGACGCGTTTCGATGGTTTGATTTTAATATCCCATCTTTATCAAGACCATTTATATGTCTCTCTCTGTAGGCACTGGTTGGTTACCATTCAATTTTGCTCCTATGGGCAAATACAATATGTTAATTTACATATTTATAAGGCAGTTAATTGATTTTATATATTCTGTACTTCATTCTTTACAATTCATATTTTTAATCATCATTCCTACTAATGTGAACAGATTATCCAATCACTTTAAACTTTTCAAAAAAACAAGATATGTATTGGCGCTAAAGTTCTTCTTGCACTTTTTTATCTCACCATACACATTCTATCAGATGGGCTAGTTTAAAAAATGTCTCTTTTTAAACTATGGACCTCATTATCTAATAAACAAGGGAAAAATGATCCCTGTCCCACCCGTTTGACTAGACAAATAGACTGAAGAAGAAATTATTTTTTATTTTTTATTCACTAAAGTTTGTATTTATTTTACCTTATTTCATGTCATTGAAGCCTTTGTCCATTTGATTCTATGGATATATTCTCATTCCTTGATTCGAGGGGACTATCTAATGTCTGTATATGAGATATATGTCAATAAATCATATCTATACATCCTTTTGCGGTAATAAATTGAAATGTATTGTTTATATCAGTATAATTTAAATCTCACCTTATGGACACAACAGTATGGATTTTGCTAATTGTTTTTTTTCTTTTTTTTCCTTTCCTCTCCAATACCGCGTGGTCCCACAAAATATTATCTAAAATTACCGCAGGGTTAGAATCTAAAAATAATAAATTGATATTAGTCCTACTCTCAAATTTTTTTAACATATGGGTTTTATATTTTTCTATCTTGCCTTGCTTAGCTAATCTCAATAATTACCTGTTCAAATCTTTAATTTTATCCTCAACTTCCGTTGATTACAGAGTGGCCTTCATCGTAAAGTTGCGGTCCATTGTCACAAGGTCCCTCAAATCTAATTTAAAAATAGAAAAACCCATCAATCTTCATGATTTCAACCAAAGCAAAGTGGCGGCATCGCTCCCAGCAACATCGTAAAAAAACATCTCATGGTTATTTTACGATGTTGCTGGGAGCAATGCCGCCGACACTTTGCTTTGGGTGAAATCATGGACGGGAGACAGGCGTGTGGCCGCATGATTTTATACAACGGGGTGGGAGGGTGGGCGGGATATTGAAGGCACGGTCAACGGGGACGGGGGCATATTGAAGGCACGGTCAACGGGGAGGGAGGGCGGGCGAGATATTGAAGGCACGTGTGATGTCCAGGCCTAGCTGGACATGCGCTGCGCGAGGGTAAGCCTCAGACGTGATGACACAGCATTAAGGGACAACCACACACACTTAGTATCACTGGGCCAAGACCCCGAGCGGTCTTGCGCCCCTTTATTTAACCCCTTCGGCAAGCCCGCCCTCGGGGTGCGTGCGTGCTAGCTATGCGTGAACGGGCCGGGTGGCTCCGTCACTACATCCCTCCAATCTTTCAGATACTAGGATCATCTATTTTAGCACTCTCAGTCCTTCTTCACGCACCACGCAAAGTCTTTGAGTCTCTGGCTGGGGGTCGGGTTCGGCCGAAGACCATAACTCTGGCTCCGGGAGTTCTTTTCCACCCCAGACCCCTCTGCCCCCCTCTCTGACTCGGGGGACGCAGTACCGGAACTCAGCTGTTCTTCATCCGCTCTCGAATCTCCTCCGTCTTGACATTGGGTAGGCACTGGCCCGCAGACGGGGGTGTTCATTGGGGCTGCCCCTTCACCTTCCTTGGAATCCTCCACATTATCTTCCGTTGGCAGCGGCTCACGCATCACTCTTTTGAACCACGAGGTATTCCTTGTGACCACGCGAGTCCCCCGCATGGCCGACACCATGGTGCCGTGCACGTTGATGACTTCCCACACCTCCGGCTCGTACGGGGTGCGATACTTCCAGCAGGGTATCGATCTTTCACGATGACACTGTCACAAACTCGGATGCTCGTTGGCTGAGCTCTGCGATCTTGGCTCGCCTTGACGTTAGTCACTGTTCGCCGAGCCTGGGCAGCCTCTTGATCCAGCTCTGGGGGACTCCACGAGGGATCCGCGGGGACACTGTCCCTTGGCGCCTTTCGGGACATGACATGGGCCGGTGCACACCGGGTGGTGCAGTGTGGTGTTTGACGATAGGCACCCAGGAACTGCTGAAGACACTGCTCGACATCCTCCCCTTTTTCCACTCCGATTCTGAGGGCTCGGTTCATCGTTCGCATGATCCGCTCCACCTCGCCATTCGCCTGGGGCCACTGTGGGGTGATTTTGCGGTGCCGAATGGCACGGGAGGCCAGGTACTCTTGGAACTCTCTACCCTGAAATGGTGGCCCATTGTCCGACTTGATTTCTTCGGGCAGTCCCATCATAGCAAAGACACGCTCCAGTGCAGTCTTGACGTGCTGAAACGCTGTTGACGACACTACTTCTACCACCGGGAATTTTGAATGGGAGTCGATAAGAACCAGGGTGCTCCGACCGTCAGGAAATGACCCAAAGTCGAGGCTCAATTTTGTCCAGGCCTCCCGGCATGGGTCCTCCGTGATTACCGGATGGGGTGCAGGGTCACCTCCCGTGATGTTACAAGCATGGCAGGTGCGGATGACCTCCTCGACCATGGCATCCATGCCAGGAAACCAAACCTTGCCTCGCAACCTGGCTTTGGTCTTGGATATCCCTTGATGCCCTTGGTGCGCCAATTGGACCACCTTCTCCTGAAGGCTTCTCGGAATCACGAGGGTGGTGCCTCGTAGCACAACTCCTTGAAGACCCTCGCTGAGTTCGCTCTGAACTTTCCACATCTGTTGCTGAACAATCAAACAAGGAAAACCCCTACCTATTTATTTTACAATATGCATCACGTCATATGATATAATGATATCATATGACGTGATGCATATTGTAAAATAAATAGGTAGGGGTTTTCCTTGTTTGATTGTCCAGTTGTCTCCCCTATGATCCCCCTACCTGTATCCGCCTATATAGGGGCCCCCTCTGTTTGAGTGCTCACATCTGTTGCTGAAACAGCCTTTCATCCGCTGTCAGTGCACTGATTCCGTAGAGGAAATGACGCCAGTTCCTGTTGGCTAATGTGGTCTTGACCTTGGCGAGGCATTCATCGGACTCGGTCGCCCTCCCAATGTCTTCTAGCGTGAGGGCAACTGGGCATGCTTCGAGGGAGACCATCCGAACATACTCTTCGGTGCAGTCTTCATCAGACAGTGGCCTGGGCGACACTGGCGGGCCGGGGTGCCGCGACAGGAAGTCGGCAGGGTTGTTGACCCCCGGACGAAAAATGACATCAAAGTTATAGGCCTGCAATTGAACTGCCCACCTCTCGATTCGGGGAGGAGCCAGCCGAGATGTGCCGGTGAAGAGGGGAACGAGAGGCTTATGGTCCGTGACCACACGGAATTTGTGTCCATACAAATAAAGGTGGAAATGTTGGCACGCCCACTTCATTGCCAGGGCCTCGCGTTCTATCTGTGCGTAGCGCATCTCCATGCCGGTCAGCACCCTGCTGGCATATGCCGTGGGGACCCACTCTTTGGACTCTGTCTCCTGCATCAGGACTGCGCCCAGCCCTACGGGGCTTGCGTCCACCACTACTTCGGTACGCCGATGGGGGCGAAAGTATGCCATCACCTTGTCGTTGATGAGAGCCTCCTGGACGGCATGAAATGCCAGATCTTCTTTTGCAGACCAGACCCACGGCTGGCCAGACTTCGTGAGATTGCGGAGTGGTTCGGAGATGGACGCCAGATTGGGGATGAATCGGCCACAGTATGTGGCCATTCCGAGGAAGCTGCGGACCTCGGTGGGCAACGTAGGCCTCAGGGCAGATAGTATGGCCGCTGCTTTCTTCGGGTCAACATGCAGGCCATCCCTGGAGAAGATGTAGCCGAAGAAATCCACCGACTCTTCATAGAACGAGCCCTTGGCTCTGTGTAGGGTGAGTCCGTTTTCCGCGAGTCGTTGAAGGGTGGCCCTAAGATGCACGTGGTGCTCCTCTAGCATCTTGGAGAACACAAGGATGTCGTAGCTCAGATTTATTACCCCTTGCAGCCCAGTGAGCGTCTCCCGTATCGCGTTTTGAAACACCTCTGCGGCAGACGACACTCCGAAGCTCAGTCTCTTATACCGACGTAGCCCCACATGAGTGGAGAATGTCGTGATGTTCCTACTGTCAGGGTGGAGCTCCAGCTGATGGTAGCCGGCATTGAGGTCAAGCTTGGTGAACCACTTGGCGCTGTTGAGGTCGGCAACGATGTCATCCATGGTGGGTGTGCGATGACGTTCTCTCTTCACGGCCTTGTTTGGCAAGCGCATGTCGACACAGAGTTGAATGGCTCCCGGCTGCTTTGGTTTAGGGGCTACGACTAAAGGCGACACCCACGGGGTGGGGTCCGACACCTTCTCTAACACGCCCAACTCCTCCAGCTTCCTCAGTTCTTCCTCCACTTGCGGCCGTAGGTGGAACAGCACCCGTCGATGTCTCAGGGCCATGGGCTAGACTGTTGGATCGATGTGTAGCTTGAAGGTTTTCCCCTTTAGGCAGCCCAGGCCTTCAAAGAGCGTGGGGAAATCTCTGAGTATCTCCTGGGCGTGTAGATCATGCACCTGGTTCACAAAGAAGACCAACTCCAGGTCCTCGCCGTGTGGCATCTGAGGAGGGTACCCCGTTTTCCCTCCGTGACATGAAATCTTGTGTTGAGACGATGGCACTCATTGGCAATCTCAACCTCCATGACTCCTCGCAAGGGAAGCGGCTCATTTCCGTCATATGTGTATTTTCTCGCCTTGGACGGGAAGAGCGGTGGGTGTGGTGATAACCTCTCGTACTGGTCACTGTCCATCACGTTCACCGACGCCCCTGTGTCTATGAGGGCACTCACGGGAGAACCAGCCACGGTGATAGTGCACATGGGTGGTGGCCAGCGCTGTGTGCCGTCTCGACCGACAAACGACACAAAGAATACGTTGTCGTCCTCTGTTCCCAGTCCAAACCCAGGCGGGGTGGTGTCCACCTGATCCACGGGGTCTGCAAGCGTCAACTGTCGCACCGCTGTTGTCGGTCCGCGTGAGCTTGGGACATTTGTTCTTCCTCTGCCACTCCGGCAGACCTTTGCGAAGTGGTTGAGCTTGCCGCATTGGGAGCACGTTTTTCCTCTTGCAAAGCACCTCCCTGCTGGAGGGTGGTCCAAACCGCAGTTTCCGCATGCGTTCCTTTGGGGGGGTCTCGTGGGTCCTTTTGATTGTGCCGGCTGTCTCTGAACCGCATCTACTCTCTCCTCCTTGACCACGGGCAGTCGTGTCAATGCGGGCTGCGGCTGAGGCCGGTTGAGGGCCGCCTCCATCTTGTCCGCGCGAGCGTTGGACAGCTCGTGGGACCTGGCGAGTACGAGGATCTCGTCCAAACTGATGCCCGGTTGTCGGAGTATCAGGCGGTGCAACGTTACCGAACGACACCCCTGAATGACTTGCGCCCTGATCTCCTCTCTCTGGTCCGGCAACATGCAGGAACTTGCCAGCTTCCGTAGGCGAGCATAGAAAACATCAATGGTTTCGGCCTCCCCTTGCCGTGCCTGACGGAGCTTGAAACGCTCGAAATTGGGATTTATCTGGGGGTCAAAATGCCTGTTCAGGGCTGCGACCTCCCCGTTGTAGTCGTCGTCCGCCCCTGTGTTGGGCAATGTCTCGAATAGATCATACAGCTCGCCTCCTCCATAGCACATGAGGAACGACCTTTTCACCCTCCCATCAGTCACTCGCACGCCCACGAAGTAATGATCTAGGCGGCCGATCCAGGACTTTCAGCACGCCGCAGCTGTGGAGGAGTCAGAGAGTTCGCTGAACGGTGGCAGAGGGGCAGCCATGGCCTGACCAGGCCGAACGTGGGCAGGTGGGACCGCCTGCTGAGGAAGTGGCGGTTGCGCCGCAGGGGCAGCACCTCCTCCATTTGCGTCCTGCTGACTCATCTTTAGCCGTCAGCGCACGTTCTAATGGTCCTGGGTGGTGGCGGCAGGGTATACTGTTGGGCGCAGGCTGGTGTGGGCCACTGACGGCACTGTCACAGCTGGGCGTGTGGGGCAGGTACGAGCTGTGTGTGCTTCCAACAGGGATGACTCCCACTGTAGCGGGGCTGTTCCCCTGATGCCTCGGGGTGCGTGCGTGCGTGCTAGCTAAGCGTGAACGGGCCGGGTGGCACCGTCACTACATCACGGACAACGGGGAGGGAGGGCGGGGGGCAAGATATTGAAGGCACGGACAAGGGGGTGGGAGGGTGGGCATATTGAAGGCACGGACAAGGGGGAGGGAGGGCGGGCATATTGAAGGCACGGACAACGGGAAGGGAGGGCGGGCATATTGAAGGCACGGACAATGGGGAGGGCGGGCGGGGGGATATTGAAGGCACGGACAATGGGGAGGGCGGGCGGGGGGATATTGAAGGCACGGACAATGGGGAGGGAGGGCAGGCAGGGGTTAGATGGCACGGACAACGGGAGGGAGGGTGGGCGGTGGGAAGAAGGCACCAAAGCACATCGTGCCTGCAGTAGGAGAACTTCATTGACAAAAATAGTGCTCACAGTCTAAAATAACACGGGCTGTGTAACACTCGAAGTCAAGGGGCCAGTCGCCAGGGGAGGTGACAAATGAAGAGGAGGCGGTACTAAGGAGGGACTAAACAGCCTATCCACGAATCAGAAGCCAGCATTTAGGACAGACAATGACACAAGCCAATCGCAAATATCGGCTGAGAGTGGGTGGAGCTTCTATTCACCTACTCCTCTAAAATAAGCCTCGCAGAGCAGCGCATGCGCGCTGGCTCTAGGCTCGACCTAAAAAACAGCCTCGGGCTGCTGGGAAAACTCTTCTCCAGTAGCCCGACCTGAAAAGGGATAAAGGGAATCCCTCTGGTGCCAGCACCAGCAAAATTCCCTGCCCTTGTTTTTTTTTTATGTGAACTACATGTGACCTGGCAAATAGCATTCTTGGCGTGAAGACACAATAACAAAAGATCTCTCATGGAGATGATTTAGAGGCTCAAGATCAAAGGAACATTCAATGTTGTGAATTTAACTGTTTTTTTCCATTGCCCAGACTGATTCACTAGTGACGGGTCACTTGCACAATACTTTGCACCAAATCCAAGGTCTATGTATAAGTACAATGAGAAATTTATTAAAATTGTCATTGAAATAACGAAAGAATGAAATGATGAGAATACATACTGAGCAACCGATTAAATGTTCCTTTGGTCTTGATTCTACAGCAGAGAATAAATAAACACTGCAGAGTTTTTTTGTTATTGCATCTATATGTTGTCCAAATCTTCCGTGCATAAAGGACCCTATCCCTATCCTCAACGAGGAGTTTTTCTTTAGACTTGATATGAAGGCCATAGTAATTGCGTCCAATAGGTTAATCACAATTCTATTACTGAAAAGTAAATAAACCTGAAAATTGTAATTCCACTAGGAGCCCATTGTTATTTGCACATTGCAGATAACAGCCTCAATAACTTCTCTCTTCTGCAGGCAGAGTGTGTTTTTATAACAAACCAAAGGATGTTTGCTTTCCAAAATTTTGCATTCTTACCTACTTAGTTAAGTATTTTTATCTTTTGTTGTTTTTACAGTGAACCGAAAGGTACAATCCAGCATATCACTTACATTTTTAATAAACCTTTTCCCTGTTTAAAAAAAGGAACTTTCTTTCCAAGATAAATGCCCCCAAAATAAACATGTAACATGAAAATGCATAACAGCAAACGTGATATTGATGGATGGATGGAAAGATGTACGTCGCAGTGCTCAGAAGAAACATTGTCATATGGCAAAGGAAATAAAGGCACTCTAGAGAAAAACATGGCAGATGACGTGAGTTATGGCATTCATTGTGGCCGTTGCATACTATAACTGCCAAATTTCAGTGGTTTTGCATGTTTGAGCTAGAACCACACATTTTTAACTGTGTTTTTCAATGAATTTCCAGGGTTTTTCCAATGTATATATTATTCCAAATGGCCTTTGGTCACAGCTTCTGCTCTGTTCCACTCCTGCTTGCACCTCATGTACTCAATCAATCAGTTATTTATTCAACTATTAGAAAATAATCATAAAAGCACATAAAAGGACACATAAGATGTCAACAAAATAAAAACAGGTTATAAAAGAATTAAAATCCAAACACAGAATTACTATAGCGAAAATATTCTTAGAATTAAAGTGATAGATCCAAAGTCAATCTTGTCTGGGTGAGTTTACAATTTTACAAGAAAAGACTTGCAATATTGAATTGCTGAACCGCCCACTGTGAAACACACTTCATGAGAAGAGAGCATTTGCAAATAACATAGGGCAGGTCTACATCTGTTAGAACCAATTTGTATCAAAAGAGGTATCAGATAAAAGTGGGTAAAGGGTTCATAATACACGCAAAAAATTGCGATAAGGTTTGTGTTGATGTTTCATTACATGGGGAAAAACCGATTGTAGTTGTTTCATATTGGCCCAAAGTGAAGGATAAGTGACAACAGATGGAGCACAATCTAACTTATCCGATGGAAACCACCCATCCGATGGTGTTATCAACATCCAATGCTTTGGCCTCCCGATTCCCACGGTAAACATTCACGCCGATACATAGTTGAACAAGTGTTGCAAATTTTGAAACATATAGGAAAGTTCTCATGAGAACCTTCTTACCTAAGCTAATAGCTGCGTTCAATGTCCTGTGGTAAATACAAATGCAATAAAACAAATCTATTGACAATGTCCTGCTTAAGCATACATAAAATATATCTAAATTATTCTTCATTCTAACAGTCTATTTATTATGAATTCACAGCAAAGTTTATTGTTAAGGTAAGATGATCTAATATAGTGTGATGAAGCAAAAGAACATAATCATGAAGTCAGCACATTCTTTAGGAAGATGCTGGTGCTAGGAAAAATTCTAAATAAATGTATTTTTAGCTGTGAGCAAATGTCAAAAGAAAATATGGCTTGGGCCTAGTTACAGAAGCACATTGAGAATGATAGCCTGCTACATTTTTCTTCATGCTAATTTTTCCTACACGTTTCAAGCAAGCACTTTTCCCCTACATGTGATTTACTTATACATTCTTTTAGCAGAGTTCAAATGCATTCTCAAAGTTATTCTTTACACGTTTAGAGCAGGCACATTTTCCGGACGTGTTATTTTTCTAAGTGAAAAAATGTCTGCAAAAGTTTAAACACATTCTAAGGTGCAGTTTTAATACGCTGTGTAAGTCGAAATTTGCTTTTAAAATTGAGTTCTTACACCAGCATTGTTGTATGCAGATGATGAGGTTCTGCTATTTGTACCCCAATGGTATAAATAAATTAATTATTGGCTTTACACCAGGGCCATGAAAACCTTCTTACGCTACTGCTCAGAATCTAATCCACTGTAGACTTTCGGAGCATGCCATCCAATGTTTGCAGTCGGTAATGCCAAAACTATGACAACAGATTGTGCCTTGCTATTCTGCACAACAATTATTTTAAAATTATATGGTAAAATAGGAATCGCTTGTTTGTTGTACCAGGCTTCATAATAATAATAATAATAATAATGATAATAATAGTGACATTTGTAAAGCGCAACAGCTACCTCAAACAGAGGTGTCCTGGCGCTGGGCAGAAATCAGGTAAGGATCAAGACCAATAGGGGACTATCCCCGGCAAAAAAGCCAGGAATTCAAGATCTTCCTGAACTCAAGTTCTGATTTAACCAAGCGCATATGAGAGGGTAAGGAATTCCACAGCCTGGCGGTCCTCACTGTGAAGAACCTCCCTCCCATTCAGTACACAGAGCAGGTGCTGGGAGTTGGATCACAGAGTATGTTTATGTTGATAAGGGCAAAGATACCTAGTTCCTTTATCATGCAGGGCATGGAAGGCCAAGGTCAGGGACTTGAACTCTATCCTTTTCGCTACCGGGAGCCAATGGAGTTGCCTAATATGCGGAGAGTTGTGGTGACGGAACGGCACACGTCGGATAAGTCTCGCTGCCGCGTTTTGTACCATCTGAAGTCTATGGATCAGATACGAAGGTAACCCTAGGTACAGACTGTTCGCATAGTCCAGCTGAGAGGTCACAGTAGCATGGACTACGACCCTCCGGCTTTCCTCTGGTAAGAAGTGCAGGAATCTCCTTAAGCATCTTAACTTCCCGAAGCAGGACGGCGAGATGTGAGAAACTTGGGTTACAAAGGATAAATCGGAATCCCATTTGATGCCCAAACTCCTCACTGTATTAGCTGGGATGGGTGGTGAGCCCAGTTCAGCTGGCCACCATAACCCTGGGGACGGAGGGGAGGCCTGGCCAAAGAACAGGACCTCCGTCTTGTCAGCATTTAGTTTTAGTCTATTATTGTTCATCCAGCAGGCGATGTCCTTTAGACACCCCTTGAATCTGGCAAATGAGTCCTCAGAGTGGTCTTTAAAAGAGAACACCAGCTGGGTGTCATCTGCATAGGAGACTGCCTTCACTTCCCAGGTAGCAATGAGGGTAAAGAGTGGCACCAAGTAGGTGTTAAAAATCAGAGGGCTCAGAGCAGAACCCTGTGGCACTCCGCACCACAGTGGCTTAGGCTCGGATTGATGTGGTTGGAGAAAGACTCTTTGAGAGCGATCTGTGAGGTAGGACTGGATCCAAGAGAGAACTGCCCCCCACAAGCCCATCAGTTTAAGCCTATCCAGAAGAATAGGATGCGCAACCGTGTCGAACGCAGCCGATAAGTCTAAAAGGACCAGCATCGCTGATGCTCCAGGGTCTGCCATCATTCTCACTGCTTCCGCCACTTCCACTAATGCGGTCTCGGTACTGTAACCTGACCGAAAACCGGCCTGAGTATCATGCAAGATGTCCTGTGCGTCAATAAAATTGGTGAGTTGACGTTGAACCAATTTTTCTAACATTTTTGCAGGTGCTGCCAATAGTGAAATCGGACTGTAATTGCCAAGCTCCGAAAGATCAGCATTCAGCTTTCTTAAAAGGGGTAGTAAGAATGCATCTTTTCAAATATCTGGGAAGATGCCAGCGGATAGCGACGTTTTCCAAATGTGGTTCAAAACTGGGTTTATCCAGTGAGCCAAAGATCTGAAAAGCTTGGGTGGGCTTGGTCCAAGGGGGAGCCCGACTTACATCTTAGGATTTCGGCTAAAGATTCCTGCTAAGTTATGGGGCGAAACTCCGAGAGGGTGCCTTTGGTATTAGTGATTTCCGATGATTGAGATGCCACCGATGCCTCTCCAACTGAGAATGAGGCATAGACTTTCTGAATTTTCTTCTCAAAGAAATTGGATAAGTTTGTGCATAGAGAAGGAGTGGGCATAATCTTTCCCGTAATAGCAGATGGGCTGGTAATGGATTTGACAATCCCAAAAATCTCCTTACCAGAATTCTCTGCACTCTCAATGCGCTTAACAAAGTATTCCCTTCTAGCCGCCCTGTTAGAAATGGGGGTCTCTAGTTGGCAGAGGTAGGTACCTTTGTCCAAATAGGGACCCTTGCTTCTAGTCAGAGTAAGGGGGATACACTTCTAAAAAAAAACCTGCTCACCCCCTTGGTAGCTTGGCACGAGCAGACAGGCTTATCTCAGAGGCAGTGTGTAAAGCATTTGTGAACACATACAGTAATACAGTGAAAACACTACAAATGAACACCACACCAGTTTAGAAAAATAAGTAATCTTTATCTAAACCAAAGTAAGACCAAACGACAAAAATCCACAATATAGTAATAAAAATATGACTTTCAGATGGTAGAAATAGTTCAGTTCAAAGCAAATTGCAGATGCAACACTTTTCTCACAAAGTACCTGGGATGCATCACGCAAACAAACAAAACGGGCCGCAGGGAAGGTGATGCGTCGGTTACTTACACTCAGGGAAGGTGATGCGTTGGTTCCTTGCTCCGGGGGAGATGATACGTCGGTTCCTTACTGCAGCGCAGGGGAGGTGATGCGTCAGTTCCTTACCGGAGAGGAGGTGATGCGACGGTTTCTTGCTGCGTGGGGAAGTGATGTATCGGTTTCTTACTGCGTCCCCCAACGATGCGACAAACTTGGCGCCTCAATGCAATGCGATGATCCGGGACAATGCGTGAACTCTTGCAGCCGCACAGCTTGCGTCGAAATCGGTGCGGTGATCTAGGACTTCGGAGATCGTGCACTCGATATGGCGTGCGGCGATTTCTCAAACCGCGGGCAGGCGCTGCGACGAAAAAGGTGCGGATGCGTCTCGCTTCTCGAAGTTGCATTACTTTTCCAGCTCCCAGCGGAATACAGTCTCTAGAGGTCCAAAACAACAGCAGGCACCTCTTTGCAGGTCAGAACTCCCAGCAAGGCAGTTCAGGGGAGCTGGTGGTGAAGTCTTTGTGTCCCTGAGACTTCAAAACAGGAGGCAAACTCAGTTTCAAGCCCTTGGAGATCTTCTTCAAGCAGGGGACACAGCAAACAGCAAAGTCCTTTTTCTCCTTTCCTTGACAGCAAGTTGCCACTGCAGGCCAACCCCAGACAGCAAACAGCACAGGGGCAGTATTCCTCCTCAGCTTCTCCGGCTCTTCTCCTTGGCAAAGGTTCCTCTTGAGTCCCAGAAATGATCTAAAGTTCTGGGCCCCAATATTTATACTACAAAATCCTTTGTTCTCTGGTGGCAGAGAAGCCCTGTGCTTGGTCCAAACCGGTTCTGTCCTCTCTGGGAGACAGCATTGTGGAAGGCAGACCAGGCCCATTCAGGTGAAAGGAAATCTCCTCCCCCTACTCTAAATGCAACCCAGGTCTATTCAACCCAGCCCTGACTCATCAGGCTCTCTGGAGCCACTGCTCCTCCCCAGCCCCTGTCATGCAAAAGCCAGACATGCAATACACAAACCTAGCAGAGGCACACTGGATGGCTAAGCAAGAAAATACCTACATTCTAAAAGTGTTATTTTCAAACACAGAATGTAAAAATCACTCTCACTAAAAGATGCATTTTAACATTCTGAGTTCAGGCATATCAAACTTTATTTTCCTACCTTGTTCCCAGGGGTAGTTATGTTTATAAGATGTTATAAGCAAACTCCCCATTCTATCCTAATGGAACAGGTAGCCTTGCAATAGTGAAAAACGAATTTGGCAGTATTTCCCTATCAGGACATGCCACACACACCAGGGCATGTCCTACCTTTCACATACACTGCATCCTGCCCACAGGGGTACCTTGGGCCTACCTTAGGGGTGACTAACATGTAAGAAAAGGGAAGGGTAGGGCCTGGCAAGTGGGTGCACTTGCAAGGTCAACATGGCAGTACCAGACTGCACACAGGCTCTGCAATGGCAGGCCAGAGTTACATTTATAGGCTGCTTATGTGGGTGGCACAATCAGTGCTGCAGCCCACTAGCAACATTTGAGTTACAGGCCCTGGGCACACAGAGTGCACTGTACTAGGGACTGACTAGTAAATCACTTTGGCACTGAACAGCAGCGGCAAAGTGCCCAAAGCATCTAGACCAGAAAAACGGAGTCCAACACACAGCAAAAACACAGGAGGCTAAGGCAAAAAATGTAGGGGAGACCCACGCCAATGGTGCCATGTCTAACATGCCCCCATCAATTTACGAAGCTTCTTCAAGGCTTCCTTATAGGCTTGCTTGGTCGCCGGGCTATAATCTTTCCTCCATTGCCGCTCTAGTCTTTTACATCCACTTTTTTCTGCTTTGAGGTCAGCGGAGAACCAGGGGACTGAGGGAGACTCTCTCGGGGACCTAACAGATCTCAGCGGTACCACTGTATCGAGGACGGAGGCGATCCGTACGTTGAGCGCGACGCATCCTCATTAGGGTTACCAGTGATCAGTGGTCCTCTGATTAGAAGCGCAGGGCCCAAGCTGTCTGCCGTGGCCTTTTTCCAATTCTTTCTTAACTCCGAGCGTTTTCCTTCACCCCGCTGTGTATTCCCCAGAGTGAAGAAAAAAGTGACCAAAAAGTGGTTCGTCCATACTAAACATCGAGGGGCCTCAACTCTTAAGATCGGGATGTTGGAGAAGATTAGGTCAAGAGTGTGGCCTGCTCTATGTGTGGGGGCATTTACGTGTTGTGTGAGGTTAGCTCCATTGAGAGACATTACTAGCTGAGAGGCCTGGGGGCAGCTGGGATTGTCTACATGGAGATTGAGATCACCTAGAGCCATACAATTGGCATATTGCAATGATTTCTGTGCAATAAGATTACATAGTTCGAGAGTACACATGTTTGAGCAATCAGGTGGTCTATAAATTAACAGCCCGGCAAAGCAAAGAGTGAGAGAGATCTTTATGCAAAAGTTTAAGCCCTCCATGTTACCTAAATTATTCGATTCCGTTGTGGAAATATCCCAAGTTTCCTTCAAGATAATGGCCACCCCACCACCTCGTCAGTCACCACTCCTATTGGCACAAATAATGCGGAAGCCGGGGGAATTGGAAGGGTCACGAGCGGCAGAGAGTCCCTCTTTAGCCATGTTTCAGTTAGAAAGATCACATCCCAGGAGTTATCCATCAGAGACAGCCAAATGTCAACCGTATGTTTGGGAAGTGATCTACAGTTGATCATACAGGCTCTTATCCCACCAATTTGTATCCTCAAATCCCCTGGCCTCTTACCCCAGCTCCTGATCGACCTGCCTGGGACCCCCAAAGTAAAATTACATTCCATACAATGGTAAGGGAGGCCCGGGTTATCGAAGTTAGCACATCGGATTCTTGTGCACCGGTTCCTCCTTAAGGCCAAGAGGGAGTCTCTTGACCAAGAGATGCTCTTATCGCTACCGATTTGAGCAGCGTGCCTGGCGCTGGCTGCGGTCCGGCCACGGACGGGCGCAGATGAGCTTGCCTTTGGCGGGCCAGCAGCACGTCCGCTGCGTGTCGGCGTAGTGGTGTGCATTAAATAGGCACCCAGGAGCAGTCCAGAGAAGCTGGACTGCTCGCCTTCCAAGATGGCGCCTGAAAATGTCCTAACCGAGTGGAGTAAAAATGGCGCTCCGCTCGGTGAAGTAAAGTGCACCTGTGCAAGTGTCAGCTGCAGCAGCGACCACAAAATAAGCTTAAAAGGTAAAATCAAATTAAAAACCAGTGTCCCAAAATTCACTTCCCTTAAAGAAACTGCGAGTCAGCTCATCCTGCAACATGCAGCAGTGAGCCTCTCAGTCCCTGGAAACGAGAGGTTAAATCAGCCTAACTACAGCCCACTAATCGGCCAGATCAGAACCTGACACATCATAGTCTCCAAAGTATTGGCTCAACATTGTTTCGATGACTATTTTCTGTTTAATGTCTGTAAAACTTTTTGCACTCCATGGGCCACATGTATCAACATTAGTAATAGTGATTAGCTAATTGCTATTTTCAAATAATCGCAATTAGGTAATCGCTATTCTTAATGTATGAAACTCCATCAGTTTCATATAGCGATTCCTAGGGGGTCGCAAATCAACCTACCTCCTTAATATTAATGAGGTAGATCACACTTTGCGACCCCCTAGGAATCGCTAAAATCACGGGGATGGTGGTCTGCTAGGGTTAACAGACCACCATGTCCATGATTGCTTTTCAATAAAGCAATCATTTTTTTTTTTTAAATGCAGCCTGTTTTCCATAAAGAAAAATGGGTTGCGTTTAAAAGAAAAGAAATTAACGTTTTCTTTTAATTTTTTTATGAGCAGGCCATTGGACCTTTGCCTGCTCTTGAAAAATGTTTTTGCCACCATTCCCTAAGGGGAAGGGGTCCCTTAGAGACCCTTTTCCATTTGCGAATCGGTTACCACCAACTTGAAGTTGGTGGGAAAATGCAAATGTTTTGCAACCACATTCACGGTCACAAAACATTCATACATGCCGCTGGAATATGGTATTTGCGAGGGACGCCCTAAACATGCCCCTTCCAAATACCGAATCGCAAACACATTTTGCGATTCGGTAACAGATTAACGAATCACAAAATAGGGTTTGACACATCAGAAAAGCCTTTTTTGCGTTTGCAAATGGGCCGATTCTGCGAATCGGCCTGTGTGCAAACGCAAAATAGGTTCATACATGTGGCCCAATGAGTTTTGCATATCTGGATTTTTCTTAGAGCCTGGTGACACTATTCTCACTGCGTCAGACTCGTGAATGTTTCCTTACTAAGAAAACATTTATAATGCAGGACTCAGCACAAAGTCAACCAGTTTCTCCATTTCTGGAAGCCTTGTCCGGAGCTCGTTTGTTCCTCTGAAGTTGGTGTGGACGAACTCCTTGGTGAGTTACTTTTTGAGTGTTAAAAACGTTGCAAGGTGCCCATTTATTGTATCCCAATCTTTACAGGTGGTTGTTCAGGGATGGTCTGCCCGAAGTAATCTCCACCACATCCCACGCTCTGTCTGTAATTATACTTAGTGTGGCTACTGGGCCTTCTTTGTTGCCATAGTGACAATTGTGCGTCTTAATGCGTGTGTGAGATGGCCAATTCAGACAGTTTAACGCATACAGAATGATTACCGTCTGCTCAGAATCTCAAACACTCCGAGTCCAGCCTCACAAATTTCACACATCGAGTGACCCACATAAGCAGAGGGTTTAAGGCATAGATAGTCTCACGCTGACAGAGCCCGAAAGAGTCATGAAGTCTCACAGAGGCGTTTCTGCTGTCTTGTGATATCTCTAGTACTTCTAGTTTTCCATACCAGAGCGTTAAGGATGGCACAGTGTTCAATTACAGATTCAGGCAGTTAGACAGTCACTGGCCGGATGTCAAACATTTGGGGTTACAGCTGCAGCTGAACCAATAAACACTACAGAACTTCTAAATGTGCACTCCTTATTTCTTCAAGTGGACAGAGCAGTCTCCAAAGCAAAGCTCATGTTATTTCGTACAAGCATAGCCTGCATATATCTCTCTCTCTCACACACAGACACACACTCACTCTCTTTCTCTCTTACACTATTTCTTTCGAATACACACCGCACTCTTTCTCTCTCTCCCTCGCTCTCTTTCACACTCTCTCTCATACACACCAAAATCTCTTTCTCTCTCTCCCTCTCTCTCTCACACACTATATTCTCTCTCTCATACACACCACACACACTCTCTCTCATATATGCACACGCTCACACACACACACACACACTGTCTCTCCCTTACACTCTCTCTCTCATACACACCACACTATGGGGCAGATTTACAAGCCCCTTACGCCACTTTTGCGCCGCCGTTGCATCACTTTTGTGACGCAGCGGCGGCGCAAATCATGCGCCATGCTGCGGGGGATTTACAACGTGACGCATCTAGGGAGATGCGTCACGTTGTAAAGCCCTGCGCCACATGAAACCTGCATCAGGTTTCATGTGGGCGTGCCGGCGCAGGGGGGGGGGCGTTCCTGCGCAAGGAAGCCCCGTAAAAGTGACGCAGTGAAATCTACAAGATTTCACGGAGTCACTTTTACGTCCCTGTTGCATCAAATCCTTACGCCTGCTTCAAGCAGGCGTAAGGAGTGACGCAGCATGTTAGGTATAGGGCACCCCTGAGCAGTACTGGAGTTACGTCGCACTTGCGACACGACTCCAGTACTGCGCCACCCTTCCGCCGACAGATGCGTCACGCATCTGTTTATCCTTGCGCCATGATGCGCCGCATTGTAAATGCGGCGCATCTGTGGTGGCGCAAGGGTAAACTTGCGTCACGCATCTTCCCTGGCGCATCCCTGCTGATTTGCAGGGATGCGCCAGGGAACGTAAATCTGCCCCGCTGTCTCTCTCTCACACACACACTCTCTATCTCTCTCTCATATACACCACACTCTCTTTCTCTCTCTCTCATACACACACACACTCTGTCTCTCTCTTAAACTATTTCTATCTCTCTGATACACATCACACTCTCTTTCTCTCTGTCTCTCTCTCTCTCCCTCTCTCTCTCTCACACACACACACACACACGAGGCGAGTCACATGCACAGACTCTTACACAGGAATACTGCCCCTTATTAGCAGAGATGGTCAAACAGGCAGAATCCCACAGAGGTAGAGTTTTATACAGACAGAGCATCTTTCACAAACATTATCGCATACAGATGTAGAGAGTGGCACAGGCAGATTCACACACATATCATTTCACATATGCAGACACAAATGCATATTGTCATACATATGCAAAGACATGCAAACAGTCCCACGCATGCAGTCTCACGCATGCAGTCTCACATACAGAAAGTCTCACACACTCAGTTTGACACAAAGTGCTTTGCAAATGCAGTCTCAGAAAGGCAGTTAGTCTTTCAACCACAGAATCTCGAACAGAGACACCATCTCTCTCTTACATAAAGACGACCATAAAACCAAAAGCTCACATTCGCAGACACAGAGGCACAGAGCCTCACACATGCATATAAAGTATCTTACATTCAGAGCCGGCTCGGAAACAAAAGCCGTCCTGGTAAATTTTGTAAGACCAGCCCCCATACTACGCAAATCTGTTTTTTATCAGCATATTCCTAGTGCCCATAAGTTGCCATTGTTGTTATACCATATTTAACAACAAAGTGGACCCCCTCCTTTTTTGCGAATGAGCTATCACCACCAATTCAACCAGAATTACAGTTGCAAAATATTGATATATAGGGTACAGATTTGTGTTTGGAAAGGGTGCCTAAAACATGCCCCTTCCAAATACCATAATCGTTATCCAGTGACAAACCCATTTAACTGTACTGACTCTTATAATGGGATTGATACATGGGAAGCACCTATTTTTGCAGCTGGGAACTCCAATTTGAAGTATTTGCAACTGTGGGATTTGGGTTATTATAGGGTATGATTGCGACCTTAACCTGTAATACACTCGTAAACACTGTCTTGGGTCCAGTCAGGATCGTATGCAAAACCTTTAGCTCAACCCTGGGTAGCTGTGGCTTCGAGCAGCAAGGCTTATACAAAGGAATGAGTTTAAAGCATTTAGATGCACTAAACAACAAAATAAGAAAGTCAAACAACACAAAAGAAATCCAACACCAATTTATAAAAATAGATCATATTTTTATGACGTTTTAGAGTCCAAGATGAACAGAATCCCCTACTGGGTTCCAGAGATATAGATATTAAAAGTAAAGGTGAATTTCAACACTTTTAGTCACAACCACAAACAAGCATTGGAAACTTTTGAAAAGTTTGAAAGAGTTATATTCAGCTACTTCAGCCCAGCTAGGGTGACCAAATCCAGCAGGGAGAAGGTCAGGGGGGCTAATAAGGAATATTTGGACAGTTACCTGGTCACCCAAGCGTTCTCCAGTCCAGTTCTGAAATTTACATTACAACCGCCATACACTTTAATAGAGTGGTCCTAATGCAGAGAATGCAGGAGATGGAGGATGCTCCAGGAAGGTCTGGGTGCTGTGTGGTCGACGGGGGTGTTCTTGTGGTTGATCCTTGGTTCACGGATGAGGTGGGGCAACTTTGGCCACAGAGGTCGGGGTTCTTCAAAGTCGTCTTCGAGCCACTAGAAGGCCAGCTGCTGCTGGGCTACCAGTCTCCGTCCACAATGGGTCCAGCGGGTTGAACTACTTCAGCTTTGATTGCTCTGGTGCTGGTTCCAGGGGGTCAGCCAACTAACCCTTGGAGTCATTTCTTTGGTCTGGGGCTCAGGAGAATCTTTTCCCCGAGCCAAGAGCCACAGGCACAGTTGTCTCTTCGCCAACCCCACGTGTGGCAGGTGCAGTCGAGCAGATGGTGCAGCCTCTCTTTGCCAAGTCCAGGGGTCAGTAGGGCAGCCCTTCCTCAGTCCTTTCTCCTGTTACACAGTGATCTGAGGTGCAGGGTGCCAGGGGTGCCAAATTATGCCTAGAAAGTGCCCTGAGGGGGTGATGCTGTCAGTAGCCAATGGGCTACCAGGATCTGTCACACCCTGTGATGATTTCCTGCTATGTGTGGCGTCTAGCAATCCCAGAGTGCAGTATTCTGCCCACTCTCAAGATGTCTGAACACTTCCTTGGATGTTAGGAGCTTGGTAGCCCACCAGAGAGGTGTGGCTACCTGTGGACTACACGTACACCTTGAAAACAGGTATGGGCATTGGTCTCCCCTCTCTGTTCCTGCTGCCAGCCTGTCTACCTGAACAAAGGGGCAACCCACCAGGAGTTGGATCTCCATTTGCCCACCAAAGGCAGCTACGCCTTTGAAGCTTGCCTTTCGGGCCAACACCCTTAGTGGCTTACTGCAAGGGGATTAAACACTTCTCCCCATAGCAGCCTTCTATTGTTCCTGATCCTGGGAGTCATTCACACAACTCCCCAGGAGGCCAGAAGGCTGTCTGTTGGCCAACAGCTTTGCTAGGCCACTGGACAGACTGGGCAACAAAGTGGCAACTTTCCTCAAACAAGTGACATTAAATTCAACTTGGGCGTCAATTCGGGTTTAATGCTACAAATAATTTGATACCTCGAAGTACCCAACAATCTGGGATTTTTGCTGTTACGGCATATTAAAGGTATATGTCCTACTTAATAATATACAGCTCCCTGTCTTAGGGCTCAGTAGGCCTTCCTTAGGGGAGAGTTACATATAGTGTTAAGAGATGTGGGGACTTTGCCATTGGTTTAAACGGTAAAGTCAAACTAGCAGTTTTAAGACTACTCTTCCAGACTGCAATGGAAGGCTGGGAGCCATTTTGTACGTGGTCACACACAAGGTGGCACAATCAGTGCTGCAGCTCTGGGTGGACACTCTGTCTTACATGCCCAGGCTACCATATTGTAGGGACTTTTAAGTAAGTCAGTTTATGCCAATTGGGGATAGCCAATTCAACATACCTTTTGTTCATTACTCTGTTATGTCACCTTGGAATGTTGGTGGAGAGTGTTCTTCTATGATGATTTGACACTTAGGTACTTGGGCATTGCGACTGTTGGAAGCTTCTGCTGTCTGCAGTATGTGAGACTCAATGGTGAACCAATAAACTCCAGTAAACCATTTAAACTTCGTCCTCTTCAATTGACTAGTGGCGAAGATCCATCACTTTGTTCCATCGCCCCTGTTGTGGAGGTGCCCATTTTTCCCCACGACACTTCACCTCATCTTTATTCACACAATCCTGAATTTATGTACTATATCCTGTCTGTGTTTGGTGTAACTGCCTGTGCTCCAGCTGTTGCCAATCAATTACGTGTTTCCTCAGGCTGACTGCAAAGTGAGCTCTCTGAACTATACCTGGTAAAGTGCATCAATCAATCTTCTATTCGCATACTGAGGCGCATATCAGTGGTTCCCTCCTCTAGGCGAATTACAGCACAATTTTAAAATGAACTTTGCCAGTATGAAGTGTTCCATTCACTATTCTTAAACATGCTGAGACACTGGTGGAAACTGACTTCCTGTCTCCTGAGCTTCGCAACCTCATAGCTCACCACACCCTCTCTCGTTTACTCTTTACGTGAGTATTTTTAAATTGCATAGTTGCATGCTCTTTCCTTTTTATATTGCATAGTTGCATGCTCTTTCCTTGTTTCACCTCAAATTCAGCTTTCCCAGTGAGATTTTCCTCAGACCATTGGATCCTCGAAGAATAAAGAGAACCTTGGACTGCATTTTCTGCAATAGGGTCTTTCCAAGGCTGTTGTATTCACATGTTGATCCATTCCCCCTGCGTGAATTAGCCTATCAGGACATGAGTCAGTGTCAGTACATCCACATCCGCTATGTAGACATGCCCTGTTCCTGTCATGCCCTCTGCCCTGTGAGTTTTCCTGCCAACATTAAGTTTAACTTCTTGAATGCCAGGGCTTACCTCCTTGGTGCTAAACTTTTTTTTAGATGTTAGGGCTAGCTTGTGTTTAACCCTTTATAACTTTTTCCACAAAAACTATCCATGTCAAATTTGCATTTCTTTTGTCCAACATGCTGGGGGTTCTAAAGTTATACAGGGTTTGTAATTACCGTGGAGGGTATGAAGAAAATCGTTTTTTTGTTGGATAAAAGGGGAAAGAATTGCTGTGCAAGAAGGCGTATGCTGTTTTTTTCTAAAAGACATCAAGGAAAGGTTTCCTGTACCACGATCGCCATCTTCCCAGCTTTCAGGAACAAGAAGAGTTGTATCAAAAACATTGTTATCCCATTTGAATTTTTCTAGGCGTTAGTCAGTTTTTCCTAATTTTTGTGCTTTCAGCCTACTTGCAGTTTGTGGTGGAAACAGGTGTGAAATACACAGTTGACTCCCGAAAGCTATTGATTTCTGAAAAGTAGAAAAAAACCTGAAATCATCTGCTTAGACTCCCCAAAGTTTTCTCAGAGGAACTAACTGTTCAAATAAAAAGAAAATAATGAAATGTATAGGAAAAGCAGCCATTCATGACAACGTTTTCATCTGTAACTTCTTGTCACAATGGCCAATTTACCAAAGCAAAATACCACTATGTTCAGACAGACCCTTTTGTTAGCAGTGATATGTAGGGCTTGTAGGTTTGCCAAAAACTTCCAGAGCCGAACAACTAAATTGCACCTTACAATGATTTTTCATTGCATACCGACTATACAGCAATTCATATAATAAAATATAAAGAATGTAAAATAGGTGAACAGGAAACCTATGTATTTCTGAAATATACACATGATACTGAGTTCAGAAACAGTAGTTTGTACAACTCTGAATTTGTGATTACCCATACTATCATGTGCTTCAAGGATATTTTAGCTTTACATTTGGTGATAAAATATTATTTTGTGTTTAAAATAAATGTGAAATTGACTGATAAAAACAAAGAGTAAAGTGATGTTATAGTTAGGTAAAAGTGTCTGTGACAACATAGCATATTAAACTAAAAAAAACACTGAAAATCACCAGTTATAATTATCTCTAGTAACTATAACTTGTGCCCTAAGGTAACTATAACTCATCTGTTCAGTAGTTTTGGAGTTATTAAAGAAAAAAGAGTTAGAGATATCGAGGAACGCAAATCCTCCGCAGATCTGACAAATGTCATGTTGAGATCCGATTGGCTGTCAACACTTCAACCAGGAAGGGTTGGCAGCCATCTTGGGACATGGACTCATCTGAGTCCCAATAAAAAGGGTGAAAAAAAGAAGGGGGCAGGGTAGGAATACCCTGACTCCCTAGGCCTGGTGGAAGGGTGCCACAGGGACCCCGCCAGGGGCAAAAAATATTTGTTTTTTTCAATTTTGCCGCAATTTCACGGAGGAGCCACGAATTTGTTAAGCACAGTTGTCTGCGCCTGTTTTCCATATGCCCCCCTCACCCTCCCGGGCAGCCCAGGTTCCGGGGTGGAGTTTATATTATAAAGGGGGAAGAGGGTGTGCATGGCCCCATCCCCAGGCAATTTTTGGCCCCTGGGACCACCACCCCCGTGGGGCCTGGCCGTGCAATTGAAAGGGAGGGGGACCCCTCCTGGAACCAATAATGACCCTAGGGACCACTCTCCCAGGGCTGGCGCAGCTATGACGGGACATAGCGTGCTTGCTCTTGCTTGGTGGGAGCCATCTAAAGCCCCCACCAAGTGAATGCAAACAGTAAGTCCACACCCAGTGGGAGGAAGCAGGAAAAATATTCCTGCCTGCTGGCAGCAAACTTTTTATCTGTTTCCCTACCCGCTGTGAAGTGGGCAAGGAAACAGATGAAAAAATTGCGTGCAATGCCAGCTCCCGATGGAGGCGGGAACCCTGCAGGGACTGTGTGGGTATTGGGACTCCCCCCGCAGCCCCAAACAAAAACATTGTGGGTGTCCCAGGTGTGCACCAGATCACCCACCCTTAGTTGGCTGGGCCCCCCGGTGATAGGATCCCTGGGGCTGAAAACGGCCTGGGGAGGGGGGCCACGCTTCTCCCCTTCCCCTTCATAGCAGGTGTCCTAGTTGAAGGCCCACTTCTGTAAAGGACAAATGAGCCTAACATCTTGGGCTTGTCAAAGGCAAAACAATTGGGTTTCCTCTGCAATTTGACATTGAAAAATCTGTTCTGTAGTGACTGTGACGAGTGGGTTCTTTTTTGTCGTCTCCTGGTGAGGGTAGAGTCCAAGGTTCTCCCTTTTGATTACCCTGAATATGCAAATGCCCTAAATGTTCTACAATCTCTGCCCGCTTAGCCCCGCCCTATTTTCGATAGTAATATACAAAGGTCTTCCCGCCTTTTCCTAGGTTGATGGACAGCTTACCAAAAGGCCCCCAAGCGTGTTTCCTGATGGTTTTGCTGATGCGTTGTTGATGCAGAGGAATATGAGGGCATCTCTTTGTAGTCTCGTCCTCTTCTCTAGAGTAGGATTCATGCTATCACAGATTTGTGGATGAAGGCGCTCAAGGAACAATCCCATTGCCGAAATTACATGCACATGGTCACTGGAGACATTATCTTCATCTCCTTTGCACAGCTGTAATGTAGAAAATGCACTAGACTTTTACCCAATGAGGTAGCACTTACTAATTAACCAGTAGAAAGTACTCCAGTTGGGTAGACATTTTCTGAAAAACTGTGGACTCTTTTTGGCTAAAATGAGGTTCCATTGTGGCCCTGATGCTCATTTCACAGAAATTAAACCTCAACGGAAGCACTTATAAATATAAACATAGTAGGTGCCCCAGTTGAAGCTCCACTTCTGTAATGGACAAATGATCCTAACCTCTTGGGCTTGGCGAAGGCAAAGCAAGTGTGTTTTCTTGGTAATTCCACCTTGAAAAACGATCTGAAATCCTTGATGCAGGTGAATGCATCGTTGATCTATCAGAGCACAATCTATTCTGTAATGACTGTGATGAGTGGGTTCTTTCTTGTCATCTCCTGGTGAGAGCAGAGTCCATGGTTCTCCCTTTAAATTTTATGAGTATGCAAATGCACAAAATCACTTACAAGCTTCGCAATTTGGCCCAGCACCGCCCACCTTAGTAGGAGGCAAAAGTCTTCCTGCCTTTTTCCAGGTTGATGGACATCTTACCAAAAGGCCCCCCTCCCGGGTTGGTGGCCAAGCCCTGTGGCCAACCCTATGGCGTGGGGTTGGCTGCATAGGAGGGGTTGTAAGCAGCCAACCCTCTACCATGCATGGCAAAGGCGGTGCACAGCAGTGGTTGGATTAACATACTGTAATTAAATATTACTTTATGTTAAAAATAAAAGACATTCACTAAAAAAACAAAGGTTACAGGGACGTTATAGTTAGGAAATAGAATTACAAAACCATAGAAATTCACTGAAAAATCCAAAGGTTACAGGGATGTTATAGTTAGGTTCACATTTTACACACACAAAACCATAGAAATTCTGCAGTTATAGTTAGAGTTATCTGAAGAAACTAAACTTGTGCCCTAAGGTAACTATAACTCATGCCCTTACCATGCACTGCGTATGGCGGGGGCGTGAGTTACAGTTATCTTAGGGCACAAGTTATAGTTTCTTCAGATAACTCTAACTATAACTGCCAAATTTCTGTGGTTTTGGGTGTGTAAAATGTGAACCTAACTATAACGTCGTTGTAACCTTTCGTTTTTTCAGTGAGCATATATATAATATATATATATATATATATATATATATATATATATATATATATATATATATATATATACACACACACACACACACCTATATAGTGCAAAGTAGCAGTAGATGCGATGTAGCTATACGTGAGTTAGAGTTTCCATAGGAAGAGCATTTTTGTTTTGCTAATAAATTTGGCACAAAACTTTCACTAAAAAGTTTCATCCACCTCAGACCCTTCTTGGAGAGTTTTGTGGTTATCTGTCAAGTGGGGGCAGAGAAACAGTAGGGGTCCCAAAACACTTTTTTTCCACAGGTAATTCCCATAGAGAAAATTTGAAAATAATATAGAAAAAAACAGCTGAACATAATTAAACCAAATTCGGCAGAAAGATAGATATTTATCGAGAATGTGTGCTTTTTGTGATTTCGTGTAAATCTATTCGGCAGTTTCAAAGAAATGAAGGTGTAAAAAATAACAATATCTGTTGCTGTAGGACTCCCTTGGGAAAAATAGCCAACTTGACAAAGGATTGTGATTGGCTAGCCGCAATATGAAGAAAAAGGTTGGGGCCGCCATTACAGGACTTGGGGGAACTCGGTCCCAGAGTCCAGTAAAATATATTTTTTTTAAATAGAAGAGTGGCAGCTGTGGATATGCTGACCTAGCCATGGGGGTTTGCGGCCAAAAAACAAAAGCTTTGGGGGTGTTTGTTGAGGTCCTGTAGGACTCCTGCGGGAGCCAGCAAAGCCCACCCCATGTCATACATAGATAAGTTATGTATAACTGGTGAATTTCTCTGCTTTTTTGGTTCTAAAACTGTAGTTTTGTTATTATTAGAAGACCTATTTATAACTCCACTTTAACCTTTGTTTTTTTCAGGTAATATATATATGTGTGTGTATGTAGATATATATATATATACACATATATACATATATATGTATATATATATGCACACACACACATATATATATATGTATATATACCACCAGTAGGTAGTTATAGTTAAGACCATGGGGCCGATTCCGATTCGGGCCGGAAATCTCTCCGACCGAGCCAGACCCGGAGAGATTTCCGACCGAATCGGACCCTAGCAGTCCGACCGAATGAGTACGATGCGTTCGCATGTTATCGGACTCGAGTCGGTCGGACTCCCATTGAAGTCAATGGGAGCCGGTCGTACAACGCGTACGCGGGCTCCCATTGACTCAATGGGTGCGAGGCGAACAAGGGTGCCCCCTACAGCGGGTACGCATCGACGCGGGTCGCGCCGTACATGCACAGGTAGGGGGGACCCATGGGTCCCCCCTGTGTGCGACTCGTGCGGCTACGCGTACAGGGGGGTCCGACGCGGGCCCCCAAAGTGCGGCTCCGACTGCTCTTTCGAGCCGGACGGCGCGAGTCGGTCGGACTGCTCGCGGCGCGCATCGTACTTACCCGGCCGGGGAACGTCTCCATTGCGCGGTGCGAGTCGTGGTCCGAGCGAGTCGGTCGGAGCAGTTGGAGTCCCGCGAACGAGTCGGTCGGCGATTTCGCGAGCGCTCGCATCGTACTCGCTCGCCCGGACGCACGTACGAATCGGTCGGGAACCAGGGCTCCGAATCGGATCCGGTAAAGCCAAATCCGATTCGGAGCCCTACCGGCCGAGATCGGAATCGGCCCCCATGTGTCCATAGAAAAAGGGTTTTTGGACTTGCCTATATCTTTGGCGCCGTTTGACAGATCTTGACAAAATTCTCCCCCAAAAAGTATGCCGGTGATTCTAGATAGGGCAGAGTGAGTTTCGGGGCGATCCATCAAGCGTGGGCTGAGAAAAAGGGGGGGGGGTCAAAAAAAGTGTGTTTCCCATGTTAATTCCCATAGGAGCTTTAGGCTTGACTGCAGCCCGAACTGCTGGATGGAATTGCACCAAATTTGTTAGAAAGCTTGCTTTTAGTACGCAGATTGTTCTTTTTATTATTTGATTTAAATCCTTTCAGTAGTTTTTGAGAATTTTAAGGAATTCCAAATTTGTTTATCCCTGAATTGCGTCGACTTCGCGAATAATAACAAGCTCATGCAGGGAAATGCAGAGTTCTGATTGGCTGGCAAGACTTCATCCAGGACATGTTGGTAGCCATTTTTGGACTAGGCTTCAGCAAAGTCTCACAAAAAAACAAAAAAGGGGCAAGGTGGGAATACCCTGACCCCCAAGCCTTGGTTTTGGGGTTTCCTTGGATCCCTGCCACAACATAAAAACATTTGTTTTTTAAATAGCAGACAATTTGTGGAATTTCCTAATTTGTGGCAAAAAAAAGTTTTTTTAAAAACAAGCGCGAGCTTGCACGCTTTTTTAGATTACAGCGACCAGGTGGGCCATGTCCTGGGGGCATGCGGGTAGTTAAAGAAAAAGGAGGGTGGCGCACAGCGGACCCCTTCCTAGGGCTTAAATATGCCCCAGGGAACCATCTCCTCCCCGGGGCTAGTGTTAAAAATTTATGGTTGGGGTGCACAGACCCCCCCAACCCCGAGGACCACCACATCCCCGGGGTCAATTCATTTTTAAAAATGAGGGAGAGGGCTGCAAAGCCCCCCCTCCTGAGCCATATAATGGCCCGGGGATTACCACCTCCTCGGGGATGGCCCGTGAATATGAAAGGAGGGGGGCTGCGCAGCCACCCTCCTGGAGCCATACATGGCCCTGGGGACCGCCACCTCCCACAGCCAGCTCCTGCTATGTCCCAGGGTGCCTACCCCTGGGACATAGCTGTTTGATTTTGCTTGGTGGGAGCTTTGACAGCTCCCGCCAAGCTAAAGCAAACACTCTGGTTCCAGCAGGCAGGAGCTGTCAAGCTGAAAGCGGAAGTTTCATCTCTTTCCCTGCCCACAGACATGTAGGCAGTGAAAGAGATGAAATAGATTGCTCCTGCACGGAGGGGCTACCTTTCCAGCAGCTCCCTCCGTGCAGCAGCAATGCCAGCTCCCGCAGAAGGCGGGGAGCCGGCTGGGACCACAGAGGCCTTGAGGCTCCCTCCGCGGTCCCGGGGAAAAGAGAAGAAAGAGGCAAACCAAAGACCAGCAAGGAGCAGAAAGAGGCAAAATAGAGATCAGAAACGAGTAGAAAGAGGCAAAATAAAGGTCAAAGCAAGCAGAAAGAGGCAAAATAGAGGTCAGAAACGAGCAAAAAGATGCAAAATAAAGGCCAGCAACGGGCAAAAAGAGACAAAATAGAGTTCAGAAATTAGCAGAAAGAGGCAAAATGAAGGTCAGAAACGAGTAGAAAGAGGCAAAATAGAGATCAGAAACGAGCAGCAACGAGCAGATAGAGGCAAATAGAGATCAGAAATTAGCAGAAAGAGGAAAAATAAAGATCATCAAAGAGCACGAAGATGCAAAATAAAGGTCAGAAACGTGCAGAAAGAGGCACTATAGAGATCAGAAATCAGCAGAAAGAGGCAAAATAATGGTGAGAAACTAGCAGAAAGAGGCAAACTGAAAGTCAGCAATGAGCAGAAAGAGGCAAAATAGAGATTAGAAACGATCAAAAAGAGGCAAAATAAAGGTCAGAAATGAGCAGAAAGGCAAAATAGAGATCAGAAACTAGCAGAAAGAGGTAAAATAAAGGTCAGAAATTGGCAACACAAAGGTCAGAAATTAGCAGAAAGAAGCAAAATAAAGGTCAGAAATGGGCAAAATAAAGGTCAGAAATTAGCAGAAAGAGGCCCCCAACGACCCTCAGCAGCCAAGGGGACTGCATCCCCTAACAAGTAGTGCACCAAGAGGAGCGTTTGCAGAATGGTTGAGAAAGGGGTCGGACCTCGGACGACAACTCAGCACTCCTGCTGTGGGGCACTTACTGGTGCCAACAATAGGGGCTCTTGCCACCCCAAGAACCCTCAGTAGCTAAGGGGACTTCATCCCCCAACCAGAAGTGCGCCAGCGGGTGTGTTTGCAGAGCGGTTGAGAAAGGGGGCGCAGCCACCAACAAGGTCTTAGCAATCATGCTGTGGGGGACATACTGGTGTCATCAATAGGGGGTTCGTGGCTCCCAAGGACCCTCAGTAGCCAAGGGGACTTCATTCCCCAACCCGAAGTGCGCCAGGAGGCGTGTTTGCAGAGCAGTTGAGAAAGGGGGCGCAGCCACCGACAAGGTCTTAGCAATCCTGCTGTGGTGGACCTACTGGTGGCAACAATAGGGGTTCTTGGTCCCCAAGAACCCTCAACAGCCAAGGGGTCATCATCCCCCAATCAGTAGTGCACCAGGAGGCATGTTTGCAGAGTGGTTGAGAAAGGGGGAGGGGCCTCTAATGAGGTTTTTTCAATCCCGCTTTGGGAGACTTACTGTGGCAACTATGGGGGTTCTTGGACCACAAGTACCCTCAGCAGTCTTGGGGACTTCTTCCCCCAACCAGTAGTGTGCCAGGAAGACCATTTGCTGAGTGGTTGAGAAAGGGGGCGGTGCCTCCAACAAGATCTCAGCAATCCCGCTGTGGTGGATTTATTGGTGGCAACAATAGGAATTCTTGGCCCCCAAGGACCCTTAGCATCCAAGGGGACTTATTAGGGGTGGAAATAATCTGCCCGCTAGCAGAACTCTGTGGAATTTGGTGGAGTTTTTCAGTAACTCCACGAGCTCTGCCCAGGCCTGGCAGAAAGCGGCTAAATAAAGGCCATAAGTGAGCAGAAAAAAAGCAGAAAATTAGCAGAACCCACTCAAGCACCTGCTCGCAGAACAACTCAGACATTTACAAGCCCACTCAGACACCCACTCATAGACCCACTGAGACACTCACGCACCCACTCACTCACCCAGTGAGACACTCACCCACTCACTAACACACCCACTGAGACATTCATGCACTCACTCACACACTCACTTTCAAAGGTTACAGGTTACAATTAGGAAATAAAATTAAAAAAGCGTAGAAATTCACTGATAAAAACAAAGGTTACAGGGATGTTATAGTTAGGAAATAGAATTTTAAAAAACCTTAGAAATTCACTGAAAAAAACAAAGGCTACAGGGGCGCTAGCCTGCCTGATGAGGGCTGTTAGCATGAAACCGGTCCCAGGATGCTTGATTCCGGTCCAGGGAAGATATGGCTTGGCAGTTCAGGCTGGACTGTTCCCATGAGGCACAGGGTTATGACTGATTTGTAATTAGCTGTGTCTGAACTGGGGTGGCGAAGTGAGCTAAAGAACGATAATGGATTCAATCCAGATCTGTGACTGGGGGTGAGTGTCTGAAAAGTTTCAGTGCTCCATCCATCATCTCCTTGTGTTTGCTTTGTTCGCCCTAAGTTGGCAGGGTATGCCCAGACGTGGGTCCCTTGCTCACTTTGCCACTGGATTCAAGCTAGCCTGGCTGATGAGGGCTGTAAGCCTGAAACCGGTCCCAGGATGCTTGATTCCGGTCCAGGGAAGACATGGCTTGGCAGTTCGGGCTGGACTGTTCCCATTAGGCACAGGGTCATGACTGATTTGCATATAGCTGTGTCTGAACTGGGGTGGCGAAGTGAGCTAAAGAACGATGATGGATTCAATCCAGATCTGTGACTGGGGGTGAGTGTCTGAAAAGTTTCAGCGCTCCATCCATCAGCTCCTTGTGTTTGTTTTGTTCGCCCTAAGTTGGCAGGGAATGCCCAGACGTGGGTACCTTGCTCACTTTGCCACTGGATTCAAGCTAGCCTGGCTGATGAGGGCTGTTAGCCTCAAACCGGTCCCAGGATGCTTGATTCCGGTCCAGGGAAGACATGGCTTGGCAGTTCGGGCTGGACTATTACCATGAGGCACAGGGTCATGACTGATTTGCATATAGCTGTGCCTGAACTGGGGTGGCGAAGTGAGCTAAAGAACGATGATGGATTCAATCCAGATCTGTGACTTGGGGTGAGTGTCTGAACAGTTTCAGCGCTCCATCCATCCTCTCCTTGTGTTTACTTTGTTCCCCCTAAGTTGGCAGGGTATGCCCAGACGTGGGTCCCTTGCTCACTTTGCCACTCGATTCAACCTAGCCTGGCTGATGAGGGTTGTTAGCCTGAAACCGGTCCCAGGATGCTTGATTCCGGTCCAGGGAAGACATGGCTTGGCAGTTCGGGCTGGACTGTTCCCATGAGGCTCAGGGTCATGACTGATTTGCATATAGCTGTGTCTGAACTGGGGTGGCGAAGTGAGCTAGAGAACGATGATGGATTTAATCCAGATCTGTGACTGGGGGTGAGTGTCTGAAAAGTTTCAGCGCTCCATCCATCATCTCCTTGTGTTTGTTTTGTTTGCCCTAAGTTGGCAGGGAATGCCCAGACGTGGGTCCCTTGCTCACTTTGCCACTGGATTCAATCTAGCCTGGCTGATGAGGGCTGTTAGCCTGAAACCGGTCCCAGGATGCTTGATTCCGGTCCAGGGATGACATGGCTTGGCAGTTCGGGCTGGACTGTTCCCATGAGGCACAGGGTCATGACTGATTTGCATATAGCTGTGCCTGAACTGGGGTGGCGAAGTGAGCTAAAGAATGGTGATGGATTCAATCCAGATCTGTGACTGGGGGTGAGTGTCTGAAAAGTTTCAGCGCCTTATCCATCATCTCCTTGTGTTTGCTTTGTTCGCCCTAAGTTGGCAGGGTATGCCCAGATGTGGGTGCCTTGCTCACTTTGCCACTGGATTCAAGCTAGCCTGGCTGATGAGGGCTGTTAGCCTGAAACCGGTCCCAGGATGCTTGATTCCGGTCCAGGGAAGACATGGCTTGGCAGTTCGGGCTGGACTTTTCCCATGAGGCACAGGGTCATGACTGATTTGCATATAGCTGTGTCTGAACTGGGGCAGCGAAGTGAGCTAAAGAACGGTGATGGATTCAATCCAGATCTGTGACTGGGGGTGAGTGTCTGAAAAGTTTCAGCGCTCCATCCATCAGCTCCTTGTGTTTGTTTTGTTCACCCTAAGTTGGCAGGGTATGCCCAGACGTGGGTCCCTTGCTCACTTTGCCACTGGATTCAAGCTAGCCCGGCTGATGAGGGCTGTTAGCCTGAAACCGGTCCCAGGATGTTTGATTCCGGTCCAGGGAAGACATGGCTTGACAGTTCGGGCTGGACTGTTCCCATGAAGCACAGGGTCATGACTGATTTGCATATAGCTGTGTCTGAACTGGGGTGGCGAAATGAGCTAAAGAACGATGATGGATTCAATCCAGATCTGTGACTGGGGGTGAGTGTCTGAAAAGTTTCAGCACTCCATCCATCATCTACTTGTGTTTCCTTTGTTCGCCCTAAGTTGGCAGGGCATGCCCAGACGTGGGTCCCTTGATCACTTTGCCACTGGATTCAAGCTAGCCTGGCTGATGAGGGCTGTTAGCCTGAAACCGGTCCCAGGATGCTTGATTCCGGTCCAGGGAAGACATGGCTTGGCAGTTCGGGCAGGACAGTTCCCATGAGGCACAGGGTCATGACTGATTTGCATATAGCCGTGTCTGAACTGGGGTGGCGAAGTGAGCTAAAGAACGATGATGGATTCAATCCAGATATGTGACTGGGGGTGAGTGTCTGAAAAGTTTCAGCACTTTATCCATCATCTCCTTGTGTTTGCTTTGTTCGCCCTAAGTTGGCAGGGTATGCCCAGACGTGGGTCCCTTGCTCACTTTGCCACTGGATTCAAGCTAGCCTGGCTGATGAGGGCTGTTAGCCTGAAACCGGTCCCAGGATGCTTGATTCCGGTCCAGGGAAGACATGGCTTGGCAGTTCGGGCTGGACTGATCCCATGAGGCACAGGGTCATGACTGATTTGCATATAGCTGTGTCTGAACTGGGGCGGCGAAGTGAGCTAAAGAACGATGATAGATTCAATCCGGATCTGTGACTGGGGGTGAGTGTCTGAAAAGTTTCAGCGCTCCACCCGTCATCTCCTTGTGTTTGCTTTGTTCGCCCTAAGTTGGCAGGGTATGCCCTGACGTGGGTCCCTTGCTCACTTTGCCACTGGATTCAAGCGAGCCTGGCTGATGAGGGCTGTTAGCCTGAAACCGGTCCCAGGATGCTTGATTCCGGTCCAGGGAAGACATGGCTTGGCAGTTCGGGCTGGACTGTTCCCATGAGGCACAGGGTCATGACTGATTTGCATATAGCTGTGTCTGAACTGGGGTGGCGAAGTGAGCTAAAGAACGATGATGGATTCAATCCAGATCTGTGACTGGGGGTGAGTGTCTGAAAAGTTTCAGCGCTCCATCCATCATCTCCTTGTGTTTCCTTTGTTCGCCCTAAGTTGGCAGGGCATGCCCAGACGTGGGTCCCTTGCTCACTTTGCCACTGGATTCAAGCTAGCCTGGCTGATGAGGGTTGTTAGCCTGAAACCGGTCCCAGGATGCTTGATTCCGGTCCAGGAAAGACATGGCTTGGCAGTTCGGGCTGGACTGTTCACATGAGGCACAGGGTCATGACTGATTTGCATATAGCTGTGTCTGACCTGGGGTGGCGAAGTGAGCTAAAGAACGATGATGGATTCAATCCAGATCTGTGACTGGGGGGTGAGTGTCTGAAAAGTTTCAGCGCTCCATCCATCCTCTCCTTGTGTTTGCTTTGTTCGCCCTAAGTTGGCACGGTATGCCCAGACGTGGGTCCCTTGCTCACTTTGCCACTGGATTCAACCTAGCCTGGCTGATGAGGGCTGTTAGCCTGAAACCGGTCCCAGGATGCTTGATTCCGGTCCAGGGAAGACATGGCTTGGCAGTTCGGGCTGCACTGTTCCCATGAGGCACAGGGTCATGACTGATTTGCATATAGCTGTGTCTGAACTGGGGTGGCGAAATGAGCTAAAGAACGATGATGGATTCAATCCAGATCTGTGACTGGGGGTGAGTGTCTGAAAAGTTTCAGCACTCCATCCATCATCTACTTGTGTTTCCTTTGTTCGCCCTAAGTTGGCAGGGCATGCCCAGACGTGGGTCCCTTGATCACTTTGCCACTGGATTCAAGTTGCCTGGCTGATGAGGGCTGTTAGCCTGAAACCGGTCCCAGGATGCTTGATTCCGGTCCAGGGAAGACATGGCTTGGCAGTTCGGGCAGGACAGTTCCCATGAGGCACAGGGTCATGACTGATTTGCATATAGCCGTGTCTGAACTGGGGTGGCGAAGTGAGCTAAAGAACGATGATGGATTCAATCCAGATATGTGACTGGGGGTGAGTGTCTGAAAAGTTTCAGCACTTTATCCATCATCTCCTTGTGTTTGCTTTGTTCGCCCTAAGTTGGCAGGGTATGCCCAGACGTGGGTCCCTTGCTCACTTTGCCACTGGATTCAAGCTAGCCTGGCTGATGAGGGCTGTTAGCCTGAAACCGGTCCCAGGATGCTTGATTCCGGTCCAGGGAAGACATGGCTTGGCAGTTTGGGCTGGACTGTTCCCATGAGGCACAGGGTCATGACTGATTTGCATATAGCTGTGTCTGAACTGGGGTGGTGAAGTGAGCTAAAGAACGACGATGGATTCAATCCAGATCTGTGACTGGGGGTGAGTGTCTGAAAAGTTTCAGCACTCCATCCATCTTCTCCTTGTGTTTGCGCTATAGTTAGGCTCAGATTTCACTTGTACAAAACCATACAAATTCAGCAGTTATAGTTACCTGAGCTAACTATAACTTACGTCCCCGCAATGCACAGCTGATGAACTCACATATCACATCACTTTTGACATGGTCAGGGACATCACTGATGACATCACTGATGACATCTCAAATGACATCACTGATGACATCATCCACAGAACCACTCGCACAACTACTCACACTCCCATGTAACATCTCATTTGAGGTGGGCGGAGCTCGCGAAGTTCAACTCCACGTAATTCCGCGACATTATCTAAAAACTCAGTGAAATTTCGCGGAGTTCCGCATGCGGTGGAGTGTCTCCCAGTCCTCCTAATCTGGGTATTATCTGCAGGCCTCCACGTCTGCATTTGGTCGCGAGAATTCACAGATGAAATACTGCCTCATGACAAGTGATGACGTAGGACATCTGCAAGTTTTGTTAAATTGGATTGATTCATCCTGCACAAATGACTTGCCAGGTAGAGAGGCTGCGCGGCGAGAGTGAGACATCACCATTCAATAATAAATGCCCAGGCTCAATATTCTTCACTCTTTAAGGACAAAAACACTTTTATGGTCACTAGATGGGACTCTTTTCACACTAATTTAGAGGCTTTAATAGTCCAGTTGTCTTGTCTGCCATTTGCGCACATAACTTCAGCTGAGGTGTGCACTGTGCATATATGGCCTAGCCGCGTTGCTAGCTTGCTGTACACACAATGCCCGTGGCATCATACCAGAGGTGCATGCACAGCAACAAACACAATTAAAAAAACACACAGACACTCTAATTCCCCGAAGCCAAAACCTCTCATGTTAAGTTTGTCGTGTACAGCAGCTCACTGTTAAGTGGTTATATTATGGCGCATATTAGCCTCAAGCAGCGCTCTTTATCTGCCACCCTCACTGTGCATCCAGCTCTTGTAATCTCACACCCCAGGTCCAGTCTCTCCCCTGGACCTCACCAACATGGGCCCCTCAGAAGGACTTACCCTCTGGCTGCCTCGAGACTTCGTTACTTCGTAAGAAGTTGAACAGCTTCTTCAGTGGTTGAGTCACTAACACTGACCACGGAAAGCAAAATAAAACATCTGCAACTTTCTCTCCACTGCCTTCCGAGAGTTCGGTTCATCCACTGTCTGCTTCACCAAAGCGCTAATTTTTTAGGAAAAGTTTGTTTGGAGGCCAAAGAGCGGCTGCTTCCCCTTCTAGTCCTCTCCTATCTGTCTCTCTTGCTCCCCCCAAGTCCTGTGGGGTCCCGCTTGGTCCAGCTCTGGCAGCCTCCTGCTCTGTGCGCTCTCTTCCTCTCTCTGCGCTATCCTCCCTGCAAGGAGGTTCTCGTCTCGATCCAAGACTGCATGGAATCCCTATCCAGTGATACAGGGCGCACACCTCACTTCCTGCCTCAGCATCGAGCGCTGGGGTTGGCGGGGAAGGGCGCAATATGATAGGCTGCCATTGGGTCAGGGGGTCTGACTTTGTTCTATCGCATGTGAACGTGCCATGTGGGATGTGTGTAGTTCTTCAGTGCTGGTGTGACTGTTGATGCAAACTAACTAGTAAGCAATGCTGCTGCAACGCGCTGGGAAACTCCGCTCTTCTGGTGGCAGGCGGAGTTTTTTTGGCTGAACTTTGCACTCTGCTTGGAGTGCGGAGTGCCAAAACTGCATACTCTATGTTTAAAAATAGAATCACTCATTAGTAGTACACAAAGTAAAGTAATTTAACTTTTGTGATACCTTAGTATATATGTTCAACACTTAGAAACTTTTAGAAAACACTCACAACCATTGGTTGATGTGATCAGCGATGTCATCAGTGATGTCATTTGAGATGTCATCAGAGATGTCATGAGTGATGTTACTGACCATGTCATGAGCGATGTAATGTGTGAGGACATAAGCAGTGCATTGCAGGGGCGTAAGTTACAGTTAGCTCAGGTAACTTTAATTGCTGAATTTCTATGGTTTTGTATGAGTGAAATCTGAGACTAACGATAACGTCCCAGGCATTTTTGTTTTTTTCATCATATATATATATATATATATATAGAGAGAGAGAGAGAGAGAGAGAGAGAGAGAGAGAGAGATAGATAGATAGATAATGTTGATATGTATATATATATATATATCCAGTAACCAAGTTCCCAGACCATCCATGCTCCGACGGGAAGAAAGGGTACGGACTCCACTTTGGTGCCAAACTTCTGTTTATTTCAAAACCGCTCCAGCTTTTTCTGACGCGTTTCGGTCACAGCCGTGACCTTGATCACATGAGGAAGCGTCATCAGTGCAGAGTTAAAAAACATTTCACATCCGATCACATGGTTTAAGGTAACAGTTAAAATGAAAGACAGACTATGCACACACATTTTTTTGACTAATTTCATCAAGTGTTGCTGGTGTTAAAATACGGGATTGTATGTTATTCAATAATTAATTGCAGAGAAAAGCATTTCAAAATAATGATTGCTTCTTGAAAAAATGAAAGCTTTTGTTGTAGTTCAAGCGAGTATTTCAGCGTTGAAAAACCAAACAAATTCTCTGCCTATTCTGATAACACTGGCAGTGTGCAAAAGTGCTTCGGGAGGGCATGTAATGTTTAATACACTAGCCAAGAACCATACCATGACCTATGTAAATATATGAATAAATATATGAATAAATATATAAATATATTTAAAAAAACATGACATAAGTCCTTAAATATGTGCAAAACCATGCGTTCCTCTTATATAAACAGTTTATATATCTAAAACCATGGGGACTCCTGACTACTAACAGTATAATGCTTATATTCTAGTGTCATCCATTGATGATAGAATCCAAACGTTTATATAGACAATCTTAGTTATTAGGTCCATATATCTTCCGATTGTCGCACTCTTAAAATATCTTACTGCATAAATGCTCTAATGAAATGCTGCTAAATTACTCCTTCTATACCTGCATATAGTTTAATTAATCATATTAAACTCCCATATGTTAAGTGCTGGTGTGCAAAATCAACCTTAAGTGCTCAGTGCATAAAACAATTATATCAAGTGCTGATATACCCTTATAAACATAGTGGATAAAACTCATGTAAAAAAACATAAACTTATGTAAGGCAGCTCTGCCATTAGTTCGCAAAAGAAATTAATCAAAAATAATGTCAAAATAGATAGTTTCAGCGCTGACAGGGTACAACCATGTTCTATACAGGGTACAGTACAAAAAGTCGATCTTATGTGCAAAGACTGGATTTGATGTGCAAAAAGGGCAAAAATGGATAAGATGGAAAAGAGATGAGGTGTAGAAAACCTTCCCTACTATTGTGCACAAATGCATAAATATCTAAATAAATACACAAATACACATAGTAAAAACACATAGTAAAAATAATAAAAATAAATATAAAGGAATTATCATTTCAGGATCATAAAGGGATAGTGGTTGACAGAAAAAACATGTCCCTTAGATAAAAAACATGTTGAGAATTATCATCAAAGTACCCTAAAATCCCATTAAAAAATCCTAAAAGAGCTAAAGTTCCTTTAAAAAGTCCTATAAAAGTTGTAATTTGATTGTTGTGTACAAATATTTCTTCGGCTGCCAGAACCCTTAATGGTTAAAACCAATGGGTTTGCTCTGAGTGTTTATGAATAAAACAATCACTAGTGCGTAATGGCTTATGGGAAGTTATACATCTCATCACTATTATTCAATCCATTTGGCACCTTGGAGTCTAGTTCTATGATCATACGTGACTCCAACCTCCTTAGTAGTTTTTCTCTATTGCCTCCACGGCGTAATGGTGGTATTGAACCTATTACAAAATAGATGAGGCATTCTAGGTTGTTCTGGTACACGCTTTTAAAGTGTCTAGCCACAGGATACATTTGATCAGAATTGACTATTGCCCTAAGATGTTGAAGGATCCCGACATGCACCTGTAGCTTCGAGCTGCCCACATATTGTAGGCCACAGGTGCATGGCAGCACATACACTGCATGGTCTGTGCGGCAGTTGTAATTGTCCTTCAGGGCAATAGGCTCTGTGCTGAAAGGGGTACTGTACTCTGTAGTGTTGATGCCGAATTTACACGCTCTACATGTCCTACATTTGAAGTAGCCCTGTTTGGGTTTCAGCCATGATGTGCTAGTGGAAATTTCAGGACTGTTCTTCACTAGGGTCATTCTCATAGAAGGTGCCCTCCTAAAGGTGAAAGTAGGTTTGTTGGAGAGTTTTTGTGCCATTATTGTGTCTGTTAAAATGATTGGCCAATTGTTATTAATCATACTCCTGATTTTGTTTTCTTGTCTGCTGTAAGTAGTGATGAGTCTAATAGCATTGTCTTCTTTTTCATTAGTACTGGTATTGATGGTAGATACCTGTACTGAATCGGTGTTGGTTTGTATTGGAGTCACTGTCTTTTCTGTCATGTATGTGGTCATTTTCTCTATTGCTTGGGTTATGGTTTTTTGACTATAACCTCGCTGTCTGAATCTGACTATGGTTTCTTTTCGGCACTTTGCCATTTCCTCTTCAGTGCTACAAATTCTTTTAAGTCTCAGTAATTCTCCATAGGGTATACTCTGAATAAGATGTTTAGGATGGAAACTTCTAGCATGTAATGTGGAATTTCCTGCAGTTGTCTTGCGATGTAGTGTTGTTTCTAATTTTTGTTCTGCTACAAACACTGTCACATCTAAGAAATCCACCTTATTGGCATTGATATTAGCAGTGAATTCAAGATTGAAATCATTTACATTAATCATTTTAACAAATTGTTCAGCACTCTCCATGTCACCATGCCAAATCACAAAGACATCATCTATAAAACGCATCCATTGTACTGCATGCTTATCCATTAGATCAGAGTGTGTTCTCTTGAGGACCTGCTCCTCCCACCAACCTACATGAAGACATGCATAGCTGGGAGAGAAGCAGGCCCCCATCGCCACACCCCTGGTCTGTCTGAAAAGATCCTTGCCAAAAAGAAAAAAATTGTTATATAGACACCAGGTGATGAGACTCAGTAACAGCTGATTGTGCTTAAGCAGACTCATAGATCACCTGTTAAGAAAGTGCTTCACATCATTCAAGCCCACTGTATGTTCAATGCTCGTATAGAGCGACGTGATGTCCATTGTTATGAGTACATAATCCTCTTGCCACTCTATATCATGCAGTTTCTTGATGAAGTCTCCAGTGTCTTTAATGTATGAGGGCAATGATTTCATAAAGTCCTGCAGAAAAAAGTCCACATAACGAGATATATTCTCTGACACACTGTTGCGGGCTGAGATGATGGGCCTACCAGGTACTGGAAGAGTTTCTTTGTGTATTTTAGGTAGCAAATACAAATTAGGGAGTACAGGATGTTCTTGATGCAAAAAGTTCAATTCTTCCTTTGTAATAAGTCCCTCTCTTTTGCACTGCCATAAGTCCTTTTTCAATTTCTCCTTTGCAGTGGTATAGAATTTATTGGATGTCCTATATATATATATTTTGCTTCCAACCTCTGTAAAGAAATGCCCTGTAATGCACACCACTTTCCACGGGCGAACAGAAGAACGGCACAGCAAAATCCTTAGTGACGAGGTGCTTTATTTGAAGTTCTGTCAGCAACCACACGTCATGGAGCCATAACAAGCAAAGTGCAGAGGTGCATAGCAACCAAAACTGACCTACGCGTTTCAGCCGAAGCCTTCTACTGGGTCATAGAGTGAAACATAGAGTGTCAATTTAAAGGGAAATCGCTACCCTTTCCCCACCACCAATCAAAAACATACATTTGTTTTAAAGGGGACACAACCAAGGTCACTTTAACTTTTTCTTTTTGATTGTAAAAAGACAAAGCTGATTGTAACATTGCAGATAGAAGAATGATGTTCAAATAATCCTTGTAAAGTACACAAAGTTTCAGGGACATTTTGACAAACAAACCCCAATACAAATTTTCAAAATACATCTGGTATGTAGATTGTGCAAAAAACATCTGGCATGTAGATTGTGCAAAAAACATATAAAACTATACAAACCCATTCATAGAGGACCAATTACATATACACTCCCAAGAGTCTTAGCATTGGATAATTAACCACAGAAATTTAGGGGGAGTCTATTTTCGGTCCTCCATGTCAATATGAGGGTGCCAGGAACAAGAGACCCAAGCACACCTCCAACATGAGCCAGAACAAACCAGTGGTGAACCATACCCATGTTCCATACACGGGACACTACGAGTAAGAATAAAATAGACTGCGTCAGGTACTGTAATGGACCAATGTTCAATCCATGTTATAAACAAAAATGTGTAAAGAAAGGAGAGGGGAGGGGGGAAGAAAACCTACATATTACACCGATATTTGATATCCAACGGTGAATACTAAGATGCACCTTAAAAAGATATTACATATAAATTATCTAAAATACAGCCAGTTAGATTTATTTAACATTAGTTAAAGTGCACTGTGCAAATTTCTGTAAAGTACAGAAATCCCATAGAGAAATTCTTCTCAGTAATATTCTCCAAAGTTGAATATATGCAATAAAAGTGCTGAGTGCGGTTGTTATCCTATATCGAGAAAAAGTGGCTCATGCTTATGTAAACATTTTGATTAAGGTGCATTAATAACCAATTTTGCTGCAAACTTCAGCACTGAGTTAATTCTATATCATCCTCCTCTCCAAGGTTACACATACTTCAATAAAGTGCCAAGTGCAGTTATAAACCTATTCAGGAAAAAGTGGCTCGTGCACATGCTGGAACACATTAAAGATATAATTCATATTGGAACACACAATCAATTGAAAACCAGGTCAAAGCACAAGTAAAAAATCCCATTCATAGAAAAAAGGTCACAATCGTAGAAAAAAGTCACATTAATAGAAACTGTCTACCTGGTTCAGTTATGGATTAGAGATAATAATCATCCTTCCATTCATACAATTATCAAAGAGTCACTAAGCAGACGAAGACACTACAGAAAGGTATAAAGTTCAGCGTCAGTATTCAGGCCCCATGGATTTTCTGTGCCCAGAGTTACTATCCATCTTGATTCTGCACGCCTCAGGGCTAATTCTCTATCCCCTCCTCTGATCTTCACCGGGATATGCTCAATGCCAGAATAAAAGAAGTTGTTATTTAAATTGCCATTGTGCTCTTTCCAAATATGCTTGGCCATCACATAAGTAAAATCCCTATTAGTTACAGCTCGCAAATGTTGGAGGATACGTAGTTTTAATTTGTTAACAGTACTTCCAACATAACGTTGACCGCATCCACACTCTAGGAGATACACTACATGTGTAGTTTCACAGGTGATCCTCTCCTTGATGGGTTTCTTGAATCCTTGTAGAGTTGTTATATCTACTCGGTTGCAGCCATAATTGCATGCCTTGCATTTGGGGCATTTGATAAAACCCTTATGTGATAGCCTGGTATTCTTTTGGGCATTTTTATTGGTAAAGCAACTCTGGGTCAATAAGTTGCGCAACGACGGTACATTTCTATATGTGATGTTTACATGTTCTGGAATAAAAGGTTTAAGTTCCTGATCTTTCTTTAAAATATTCCAATGCTTACTTGTTTGACTCTGATATTGGAGCTGTTAAAATCTGTAATGAACCTCGTTGTTTCAACAGTAGATTCAGTTGGTATCACAGTTTTTTTAGGTAGCAGTAGATTGTCTCTCTTTTGTTTAGTGGCCCTCAAGCGTGCATTTTCCAAGACAGTGACTGGATATCCTCTTCTTAGGAATCTATCAAACATCACGTCAACTTGTCTTACGTATTCCTTCTCCTCTGAGCAATTCCTGCGAGCCCGCAGGAACTCTCCGTATGGAATGCTCCATTTTAGGGCTTTGGGGTGTGCACTATTTGCTGATAAAATACTATTGCACGATGTGGTCTTTCGGAAGAGGGTGGTGCACATTTTCTCATCCTCAATGTAAACCCGTATGTCAAGATAATCAATTGAATTCCTACTGTATGTGTGGGTAAACTGTAGGTTGAGGGAGTTGTTATTCAGTGACGACAAGAAATCTTTCAAATCATTCTCCTCTCCTTCCCATATGAGGAAGAGGTCGTCGATGTAACGGACCCATAGCACCACCCTCTCCAGATTGATATTGTTCTCTTCCGACCACAAACATTCTGTTTCCCAAAAGCCCATAGTTAAGTTTGCGTATGTTGGAGCGAATGAAGTGCCCATGGCAGTTCCTTGGTTCTGCCTATAAAACTTGCCATCAAAAATGAAAACATTGTTGGTAAGACAAAAGGACATCATTTCAAGGAGCATGTTAGTGTGACTCAATAGGTTCAGGCACCGTGATCTCATGAAATATTTGCACGCTTTCAGGCCATCCTCATGAATTATTGAGGTATACAGAGAGACCACGTATATATATATATATATATATCTATCCAGTAGAAAGAGCTCCTTCTGGGAGCCAGAGACCCAAGGAGGGCGGCGCGCTGACCGGCGGAGCAGGCCGGTAATCAAATCAAAGTTCAGTCGGGGTGATGCGCGCACAAAGGTCACGAAAAAACAGTTTTGGGATCCGCCCAGGGGGCGTCATCATAGATCCATCGAAAGCATCCGGTGTTCCTGACTGCTGTGTTGGAGTGTGAGATGGGCGGTGGGAGCTGAGACCGATCCACGTAGAGGCCTGTGTTGCTGCATCCAATGCTTAGGCGCCATCATAGAAACAGCTTACAATAACACCAAAATTCGCCCAGGAGTTGTAGCTTGCATAAAAAATTGAACATACTTTGTTGCTTTCCAGCATATAACACGGCGCTGTCACAATACAAATGCGCACTCGCCTCCTGGTGCAGAATGATGACGCTGGCGGCGACGGCCGCTCGGGAGGCTGGGGCTGGTGGTCCAAGTCCCCCTTCTCCCCTCCGATGGCAGGCAGCAGGCAAACAAAATCGGAATGGGCTTCCCGCGTTGCGTTACATGTTGCGTAACATGCTGTTACATGTTAAGACCACTGTGCCATGTGTTAATGAGGTCCAGTCAGCACACTCATTTGTATTTACTGCCTTTAGATTTCCGATTTGCACTCAATAACATGTTTGTGATGCACCTTTTTAGCTTAAATACCTGTTCTGACATTGGTTTTTCACCATTCCAATATGGCCAAAATGTTAGATCCTCTCTGTAGCCTTTTCTCTATGTTTATCATACATTTTTAAAGGCACCCTAGTGGTGGTGATTTCACATGTGACCAAGGCTGCTTGGCAGCCGAAACCCGTTATGTGATTAAACAGTTTCCTGCTCATATCGTGGTGTGGATTTTGCTGCTCTGAGAGCGGGCCTATTAAACTTTGTTGTGGATTGATTTACAGCCGGTATGCTCTGCTGGCATGCGCGCCACCTCCCACGGATCCGGGAGTTCTAGAAGGAGCAACGAGCAAAGTATATATATATATATCTATATATATTATCTACTGGCGGTCGCCAGTAGATAGTTATAGTTACAACCTATTATCCATAGGAAATCCGCGACATTCTATTTGAAATAACTCTCTTGCCGGTTGACGTATCTTCGCGAAATTTTCAAACTTCGTGGGGCGCTCCGGTCCGCTCCTACCCTGAAAGTCTCGGGGTGATACGTCAAGCGGGGGCCGAGAAAAAGGGGGTCCCAAAACGCGTTTTCCCCATGCATTTTCCCATAGGAAACTTTAGACATGGCTACAGCCCGAACTGCTGAACGGAATTACACCAAATTTGGCAAAGAGGTAGTTCTTGGTTCAGAAAGAACCCTTTTGTTAAATGGTGTAAATCCGTTCAGTAGTTGCTGAGAAAATGAAAAGTAAAAAGTTAGTGATATCTAGGGACGAGTAGGGTCCGCGTACCCTCCCGATCACGAGCTGCATGTTAATTGGCTGTCAGCTGGCTGTCAACATTCCGATTCAGGAAATGTTGGCAGCCATTTTATCCTCGGTAGAACCGAGGGACAGAAACAAGTGCGCAAAGCGCACAAAGGGAGCAGGGTAGAAACACCCTGACCCCCTAGGTTTGCTCAGGGGGTCCCACAAGGACCCCTGGGCAAAAAAAAAAAATTTTTTTAAATTGGCAGGATGCGCTCAGGGTGCGCGAATCCTGCCGAAAGAAAATCGAAGCGCGGTCTCCGCGCTTCGATGTTAATTGGCCCCCGGGTGGCCCAAGTACCGGGGCATGGTGGGGGGATAATTTAATGTGTGGGGGCCTCAAAGGGCCCCCAAGCCCGGGGACCGCCACCCCTCGGGGCTTTTTTAAAATGGTGCGGGAGGGCTCTGAGCCCTCCCGCAGCCCCGAGGACCACCACCTCCCCGGGGCTTTTTAAAAAAATTATTAAACCAGTGTGGGGGGCTCCAGCCCCCACACGCCCGAGGACCACCACCTCCCGGGGCACTAAAAATTTCAATATGGGGGTCCGTTACGGACCCCAGAGCCCGGGGACCACCACCTCCCGGGGCTGTGTACTGAATGGGAGGGGGCCGCGCGGCCCCTCCTGGAAGCCCTTGATGGCCCTGGGGACCACCACCCCCAGGGCCGGCTCCTGCAGTGTCCCGGGGTGCCTACCCCGGGACACTGTAGTTTGCTATGGCAGGACGGGAGCCTCGCGGCTCCCGTCCTGCCATAGCAAACTGCTTTGGATATTGGAAGAGAGAGCAGGAAACCTGCTCTCTCTTCCAATATCCAAAGCGATGCTTTCCACATGGGGAGCAGCATGTCAGCTGCTCCCCATGTGGGACTAGCAATGCCGGCTCCCAAGGGACGTGGGGAGCCGGCGGGACTGTGGGGGATTGGGGACCCCCACAGTCCCCAACGGAGAGGGCCAGCCCGGGGGATGGGGTCCCGGGGCAAGTAATGGCCCGGGAGGGGGCCACGCGGCCCCCTCCCCAAAAAAGAGGAAAAAAATTTTTTTTTTTTAAATGGAAAGGCCGGCCCCGGGAAATGGGGTCCCCGGGGCCTTAAAATGGCCAGAGGAGGGGGCCACGCTGCCCCCTCAAAAAATAAATATAGAGGCCATGCCCCGGGGGATGGGGTCCCGGGGCCAATACAGGCCCAGGGAAGGGGGCCACGAGGCCCCCTTCCCGTTTTTTTAAAGGTAATTTAAAAAAAGGTGTAAGGCCCTGGGGGATGGGGTCCCCAGGGCCCAAAAAGAAAAAGGAAGGGGGCCACACAGCCCCCTTCAGGGAGAAAAAAAAAAAAAAAGGGCCCGCAGGCCCCGCCCCTTCCTTCACCACTCTGCAAACGCGCCCCTGGCGCGTTTGCAGAGGGAACAATTCCCCTTGAATACTGGGGGTCCCTGGGGGCCAACTAGCCCACCAGGTACCTCCAGTATGCGCCAGGGGCTGCCTTGCAGAGAGGTGTACAGAGGCCACGCCCCTTTTACACCTCTCTGCAACGCAGCTCTGTGGCGCTTTTGGAGGTATATGGTGGGCTAGTTGGACTCCGGGGACCCTCAGGATTCAAGGGGACTTAATCCCCCAACTTAAAACGCACCACGGGCGCGTTTGCACAGTGGTGAAGGGAGGGGCGGGGCTTCAGGTGACTAGCCCAACAGGTACATCCAGAATGCGCCACAGAGCTGCGTTGCAGAGAGGTGTAAAAGGGGTGTGGCCTCTCTACACGTCTCTGCAACGCAGCCCCTGGCGCATATTGGAGGTTCCTGGTGGTCTAGTTGGCCCCTAGGGACCCTCAGGATTCAAGGGGACTTAATCCCCCAACTTAAAACGCACCACGGGCGCCTTTGCAAGGATGTCACCTCAGGCCCCGCCCCTCCCTTCACCATTGTGCAAATATTCCTCTAAAATCAGCCGAAATAGGAATTCCGATTTACTCACCTGTTATCAGGAGAGACCTCAGTGCTGCATCTTTCAGCCCAGTACTGATCCTGAAAAGTAATTTTAACCGTACTTACCGGTAACTTGAATTTCCTTCATAGGCTAACATTGACTGGTTTCACTTGGAAATTCTTCTAAGTGTGGAGTTTTGGAACTTTTAAATATTCCTCTAAAATCAGCCGAAATACGAATTCCGATTTACTCACCTGTTATCAGGAGAGACCTCAGTGCTGCATCTTTCAGCCCAGTACTGATCCTGAAAAGTAATTTTAACCGTACTTACCGGTAACTTGAATTTCCTTCATAGGCTAACATTGACTGGTTTCACTTGGAAATTCTTCTAAGTGTGGAGTTTTGGAACTTTAAAATATTCCTCTAAAATCAGCCGAAATACGAATTCCAATTTACTCACCTGTTATCAGGAGAGACCTCAGTGCTGCATCTTTAAGCCCAGTACTGATCCTGAAAAGTAATTTTAACCATACTTACCGGTAACTTGAATTTCCTTCATAGGCTAACATTGACTGGTTTCAATTGGAAATTCTTCTAAGTGTGGAGTTTTGGAACTTTAAAATATTCCTCTAAAATCAGCCGAAATACGAATTCCGATTTACTCACCTGTTATCAGGAGAGACCTCAGTGCTGCATCTTTCAGCCCAGTACTGATCCTGAAAAGTAATTTTTACCGTACTTACCGGTAACTTGAATTTGCTTCATAGGCTAACATTGACTGGTTTCACTTGGAAATTCTTCTAAGTGTTGATTTTTGAAACATACAAATATTCCTCTAAAATCAGCCGAAATCCGAATTCTGATTTACTCACCTGTTATCAGGAGAGACCTCAGTGCTGCATCTTTCAGCCCAGTACTGGTCCTGAAAAGTAATTTTAACCGTACTTACCAGTAACTTGAATTTCCTTCCATAGGCTAACATTGACTGGTTTCACTTGGAAATTCTTCTAAGTGTGGAGTTTTGGAACTTTAAAATATTCCTCTAAAATCAGCCGAAATACGAATTCCGATTTACTCACCTGTTATCAGGAGAGACCTCAGTGCTGCATGTTTCAGCCCAGTACTGATCCTCAAAAGTAATTTTAACCGTACTTACCGGTAACTTGAATTTCCTTCATAGGCTAACATTGACTGGTTTTCAGCAAAAAAGTTTCAAAGTGTTGATTTTCACAAACTACAAATATTCCTTAAAAATCGACAGTATGACTTAAACGCATTCTTTCAACTGTTTACAGGAGATGCACCAGTGCTGGATCCAGGATCCAACACTGAGTAAGAAAAAGTAACGATAACAGTTTTTACCTGCTAAGTGAATTTCCTTCCATAGGATAACATTGGTGATTCTATGAGAAAAAGTTTCAAAGTGTCAACTTTTAAAATACAATAATATTCCTTAAAAATCACGACTGTAACCAAAACGCTTTTACTCAACTGTTTACAGGAGATGTACCAGGACTGAATCTAGGATCCAGTCCTGTGGTTACAAAAGTAATCCATAAAGTAACTAATTGCATTTAACTAGAAATTCACATTGAGCTGAATGTTGCATTGTGTTTGAAAATGTGTTGCCCATTGCAACAACTGTAACTACTGTACTTAAAAGTCTATTGCCTATCTGCAAAGTATTTAAACTAAAGTAATTCATTCTGAGAAAGTATTTTTTGTAATGTAATGTATAATGTAATTACAATGTAATTTAAAAAATAAAATATGTAAAAAAAATTGTTTCTAAAAATGTAGTAAATCAGTATGTAAAAAATTAATATAACAATTAATACATTTAAAAATTGTCATTTACAAAACCTTTGAAATTCACTGAAAAAACCGTAGGTTTCAGGCACGTTATAGTTAGAAATTAGCATTTAAAAAACCTTTGAAATTCACTGAAAAAACCATAGGTTTCAGACACGTTATAGTTACAAATTAGCATTTAAAAAACCTTTGAAATTCACTGAAAAAACCATAGGTTTCAGACACGTTATAGTTACAAATTAGCATTTAAAAAACCTTTGAAATTCACTGAAAAAACCATAGGTTTTAGGGACAGTTATAGTTACTTGGACATTGCACTCGTACAAAACCCGTGAAATTCCCCGTTATAGTTAGTTCAGCTAACTATAACTCGCGCCCCGCAATGCACTGCTGATGACGTCACATATTACATCACTCATGACATGGTCAGTGACATCACTGATGACATCACTGATGACATCTCAAATGACATCACTGATGACATCATCCACGTGATAATCTGATGCACCTCCTCACACCCTAATATAACCTTTGTTACACCCACTCTAAATTACAGACTGCCATTCGCAAAACCATAGACACTCCAACACCAATAACTACATACCCACTCACTGATTCTTAGGTCTACACACACACATCCACTCACTCACCCGTACAGTCACTCATACTTACGGTCACTCAGTACAGGACTATCATATGCACTCTTACTCCTATATAGACACTCAAACAACGCCACTCATCCATAGAGATACTCACACACCTAGTCAGTCATGCAAATAATTAAACACACTGCCATTTACTCACCTATACAGTTATACACACACCAGCTCACTTACTCATACAAATAGTAGCACATTGTTACGCTCTTATACAATCACTGATACAAGCACACAATCATCCAGACAGCCACTATCACAATCACTCACTCTTGCTTATAGCTATTTATATACTCCAACACACATATATACTGCCTATCACATATGTAGTTACTCACACATGTACCACTGGGACATACATTCACTCACTAACACACTCTTACACACACTTACCCACCCATACAGTCTATCACAGATGCACTCTTGAAACCATCCACCCAGTGAATCACCCACTCACACATCTATGCACAGAGTTGCACACACCCCTCCCACACAAACACTCAGGCACCCATACAGATACTCAGACAAGCATTCAATAACTCATATAGACACTCATTTAGCTATTCACAAACACATGCAGCCACTTACACAGCAACAGACAGACGGATACAGACATACACCCAGTTTAGTCACTAACCCATGCATTCAGTAAGATACGTTAAATCACTCACTTATAGAGTCAGTCACGCACCTACTAAATCATCCATACAGACACTTACACACCCACTCATTCTTCAATACGTCTTTTCCTATATATTTTAAAAATATTTAAACTTTACAGAAACACACAGTCACTGGATGATGTCATCAGTGATGTCATTTGAGATGTCATCAGTGATGTCATCAGTGATGTCACTGACCATGTCATGAGTGATGTAATATGTGACGTCATCAGCAGTGCATTGCGGGGCGCGAGTTATAGTTAGCTGAACTAACTATAACGGGGGAATTTCACGGGTTTTGTACGAGTGCAATGTCCAAGTAACTATAACTGTCCCTAAAACCTATGGTTTTTTCAGTGAATTTCAAAGGTTTTTAAATGCTAATTTGTAACTATAACGTGTCTGAAACCTATGGTTTTTTCAGTGAATTTCAAAGGTTTTTTAAATGCTAATTTGTAACTATAACGTGTCTGAAACCTATGGTTTTTTCAGTGAATATATATATATATATTACCTACTGGCGGTCGCCAGTAGGTAGTTATAGTTAGGACCTCGTTTCTATTCAAAAAGCGTTTTTTGTTTTCTCAATAACTTTGGCATCGTTTGATGAATCTTCGCGAACTTTTCAAAACTAGTAGCCCGCTCCGGTCAGCTCCTGTCTTGAAAGTTTCGGGGTGATTCGTCAAGCGGGGGCCGAGAAGAAAGGGGGGTCCCAAAACGCGTTTTTCCCATGTTAATTTCCATAGGAAACTTTAGACAAAGCTACAGCCCGAACTGCTGAACGGAATTACACCAAATTTGGCAAGAAGGTAGCCCTTGGTTCAGAAAGAGTCCTTTATGTTAAATGGTGTAAATCCGTTCAGAAGTTCCTGAGAAATTAGAAAAAGAAAAAGTTTCGATATCTGTGGGCGCTTCACTCTCATTGGCTGCCAACACCCCAAACCAGGAACTGTTGTCAGCCATCTTGTGACTCGGTAGAACTGAGTCACAAGAAAACAGTGAAACAAAGTGTAAAATGAAGAAAAGGGGGCAGGGTAGAAACACCCTGACCTCCTAGGCCTGCTTGTGGGACCCCCAGGGCCAAAAAAAGCATTTTTTTAAAAATAATTTCAGCGGAACTCGCGTTGGGGTCGCGAATCCAGCCGAAAATGTTTAAAAAAATTAAGCGCGGGCTCCCTCGCTTCATTTTAATGAGGCCCCCGGGTGGGCCAGGTCCTGGGGCATTGCCAACAAAATAATAACGGGGGCCCGCGGGGGCCCCCGCAGCCCCAGGGACCGCCAACTCCCCAGGGCTATGCTGATTATGTGCGGGGGCACGCAGCCCCCCTGCAGCCTCGGGGACTGCCACATCCCCGGGGGGTCCCACCCCCCCACACTGCCCCAGGGACCGCCACCTCCCCGGGGCTTTAACAATTGTATGCGGGGGCACGCAGCCCCCCCGCAGCCCCGGACACCGCCACCTCCCTGGGGCTGTGTTAATTTTTGGAAAAAAGATGTCATCAGTGATGTCATCAGTGATGTCACTGACCATGTCATGAATGATGTAATATGTGACATCATCAGCAGTGCATTGCAGGGGCGCGAGTTATAGTTAGCTGAACTAAATATAACGGTGGAATTTCTCTGGTTTTGTACGAGTGAAATGTCCAACTAACTATAACGTCCCCCTGAAACCTATGATTTTCAGGTTTTTTATATATGTATGTATATATATATATATATATGTGTATATATATTATCTACTGGCGGTCGCCAGTAGATAGTTATAGTTAGGACCTATTTTCCATAGGAAATCCGCGACATTCTATTTGAAATAACTCTTGCGTCGGTTGACGAATCTTCGCGAAATTTTCAAACTTTATGGCCCGCTCCGTTCCGCTCCGCTCCTACCCTGAAAGTCTCAGGGTGATTCGTCAAGCGGGGGCCGAGAAAAAAGGGGGGCCCCAAAACGTGTTTTCCCCATTCATTTTCCCATAGGAAACTTTAGAGACGGCTACAGCTCGAACTGCTGAACGGAATTACACCAAATTTGGCAAAGAGGTAGTTCTTGGTTCAGAAAGAACCCTTTTTGTTAAATGGTGTAAATCCGTTCAGTAGTTCCTGAGAAAATCAAAAGTTAAGTCACATATATATCTATGGCCGAGTAGGGTCCGCGTACCCTCCCGACCACGAGCTGCATGCTAATTGGCTGTCAAGTGGCTGTCAACACTCCAAATCAGGAAGTGTTGGCAGCCATTTTGTCCCTCGGTAGAACCGAGGGACAGAAACAAGTGCGCAAAGCGCAAAAGGGGGCAGGGTAGAAACACCCTGACCCCTAGGTCTGCTCAGGGGGTCCCACAAGAACCCCCTGGGCAGAAAAAGCATTTTTTTTTTTAAATCGGCAGGATGCGCTCAGGGTGCGCGGATCCTGCCGATTAGAAAAAACCCAGAAGAAACAAGTGCGCAAAACGCACAAAGGGGGCAGGGTAGAAACACCCTGACCCCCTAGGTCTGCTCAGGGGGTCCCACAAGGACCCCCTGGGCAGAAAAAAGCATTTTTTTTTAAATCGGCAGGATGCGCTCAAGGTGCGCGGATTCCGCCGAGAAAAAAAAAAATCGAAGCGCGGTCTCCCGCGCTTCGATGCAAATTTGCCCCCAGGTGGCCCAAGTCCCGGGGGCATATGGGGGGTGGGTTTATTGTTTATGGGGGGGCCTCTAAGGCCCCCCAAGCCCCGGGGACCACCACCCCCCGGGGCTTTCTAATAAAAATGGTGCGGGAGGGCTCTGAGCCCTCCCGCAGCCCCGAGGACCGCCACCCCCGGGGCTTCTTTTTAAATTTTTAAATACCTGTGTGGGGGCTCCAGCCCCCACACGCCCGGGGACCGCCACCTCCCGGGGCACTAACATTTTTAAATGGGGGTCCGTTTTGGACCCCGAAGCCCGGGGACCACCACCTCCCGGGGCTTTGCAGATGTGGGGAAGGGGGCCGCGCGGCCCCCTCCTGGAGCCTGTGGTGGCTCTGGGGACCGCCACCCCCAGGGCCAGCTCCTGCAGTGTCCCGGGTGCCTACCCCCGGGACACTGCTGTTTGCAATGACAGGACGGGAGCCTCGCGGCTCCCGTCCTGTCATAGCAAACTGCTTTGGATATTGGAAGAGAGAGCAGGAAACCTGCTCTCGCTTCCAATCTCCAAAGCAAATTGCTTTTCCACACGGGGAGCTGCATGTTAGCAGCTCCCCATGTGGAAAAGTAATGCCGGCTCCCAAGGGACGCGGGAGCCGGCGGGACTGTGGGGATTGGAGACCCCCACAGTCCCCAACGGAGAGGGCCAGCCCCGGGGATGGGGTCCCGGGGCAAGTAGGGGCCCGGGAGGGGGCCACGCGGCCCCCCTCCCCAAAATGAAAAATGTTTTTTTTTTTTAAAAAGGCCGGGCCCCGGGGATGGGGTCCCCGGGGCCGATTAAGGCCTGGGGAGGGGGCCACGCGGCCCCCTTCAAATTTTTTAAAATTAAAACAAAATATTAGGGGCAGGCCCTGGGGGATGGGGTCCCCAGGGCCAAAAAATTAGAAAAGAAGGGGCCACACAGCCCCCTTCTTAAAAAACAAATTTAAAAAAATACCGGCATCGCGCCGGAGGCCACGCCCCTCCTTGGAGCACTTTGCAAACGCGCCCCTGGCGCGTTTGCAGATGGGGAACGAATTCCCCTTGAATACTGGGGGTCCCTGGGGGCCAACTAGCCAACCAGGAACCTCCAGTATGCGCCAGGGGCTGCGTTGCAGAGAGGTGTACAGAGGCCACGCCCCTGTTTACACCTCTCTGCAACGCAGCTCTGTGGCGCTTTTTGGAGGTACATGGTGAGCTAGTTGGCCCCCAGGGACCCTCAGGATTCAAGGGGACTTAATCCCCCAACTTAAAACGCGCCACAGGGCGCGTTTGCACAGTGGTGAAGGGAGGGGGCGGGGCTTCAGGTGACATGTGTGCAAACAGGCCCCGTGGCGCTTTTTAAGATGGGTAATTAAATCCCCTTCAATCCTGAGGGTCCCTGTGGGCCAACTAGCCCACCAGGTACCTCCAGTAAGCGCCACGAGCTGCATTGCAGAGTGTTGTAAAAAGGGGCGTGGCCTCTGAACACCTCTTTGCAACGCAGCTCTCTGGCGCATACTGGAGGTATCTGGTGGGCTAGTTGGCCCCTAGGGACCCTCGGGATTGAGGAGGAATTAATTCTCCAACTTAAAACGCCCCACTGGGTGTGTTTGCAGACATGTCACCTCAGGCCCCACCCCTTTCCTTCACCATTGTGCAAATATTCCTCTAAAATCAGCCGAACTACGAATTCCGATTTACTCACCTGTTATCAGGAGAGACCTCAGTGCTGCACCTTTGAGCCCAGTACTGATCCTGAAAAGTAATTTTAACCGTACTTACCAGTAACTTGAATTTCCTTCCATAGGATATCATTGACTGGTTTCACTTGGAAATTCTTCTAAGTGTGGAGTTTTGGAACTTTATAATATTCCTATAAAATCAGCTGAAATACGAATTCCGATTTACTCACCTGTTATCAGGAGAGACCTCAGTGCTGCATCTTTCAGCCCAGTACTGATCCTGAAAAGTAATTTTAACCGTACTTACCAGTAACTTGAATTTCCTTCCATAGGATATCATTGCCTGCTTTTTGCTGAAAAAGTTTCTAAGTGTCGATTTTTGAAACATACAAATATTCCTCTAAAATCAGCCGAAATACGAATTCCGATTTACTCACCTGTTATCAGGAGAGACCTCAGTGCTGCATCTTTCAGCCCAGTACTGATCCTGAAAAGTAATTCTAACCGTACTTACCAGTAACTTGAATTTCCTTCCATAGGCTAACATTGACTGGTTTCACTTGGAAATTCTTCTAAGTGTGGAGTTTTGGAACTTTATAATATTCCTATAAAATCAGCCGAAATACGAATTCCGATTTACTCACCTGTTATCAGGAGAGACCTCAGTGCTGCATCTTTCAGCCCAGTACTAATCCTGAAAAGTAATTTTAACCGTACTTACCAGTAACTTATATTTCCTTCCATAGGAATCCATTGTCTGGTTTTCAGCAGAAAAGTTTCAAAGTGTCGATTTTCTCAAACTACAAATATTCCTTAAAAATCGCCTGTATGACTTAAACGCATTCTTTCAACTGTTTACAGGAGATGCACCAGTGCTGGATCCAGGATCCAACACTGAGTAAGAAAAAGTAACAATAACACTACTTACCTGCTAAGTGAATTTCCTCCCATAGGATAACATTGGTGATTCTATGTGAAAAAGTTTCTAAGTGTCAACTTTTAAAATACAATAATATTCCTTAAAAATCACTACTGTAACCAAAACGCTTTTAATCGAATGTTTACAGGAGATGTCCCAGGACTGAATCTAGGATCCAGTCCTGTGGTTAGAAAAGTAATCCATAAAGTAACTAATTGCATTTAACTAGAAATTCACATTGAGGTCAATGTTGCATTGTGTTTGAAATTGTGTTGCCCATTGCAACAACTGTAACTACTGTACTTAAAACTCTATTGCCTATTTGCAAACTATTTAAACTAAAGTAATTCATTCTGAGAAAGTATATTTTGTAATGTAATGTATAATGTAATTACAATGTAATTTAAAAAATAAAATATCTAAAAATAAAGTTTTAAAAAATGTAGTAAATCAGTATCCAAAAAATAAATATAACAATTAATACATTTAAAAATTGTCATTTACAAAACCTTTGAAATTCACTGAAAAAAACATAGGTTTCAGACATGTTATAGTTAGGAATTAGCATTTAAAAAACATTTGAAATTCACTGAAAAAACCATAGGTTTTAGGGACAGTTATAGTTAGAAATTAGCATTTAAAAAACCTTTGAAATTCACTGAAAAAACCATAGGTTTCAGACACGTTATAGTTAGAAATTAGCATTTAAAAAACCTTTGAAATTCACTGAAAAAACCATAGGTTTTAGGGACAGTTATAGTTAGTTGGACATTGCACTCGTACAAAACCCGTGAAATTCCCCCGTTATAGTTAGTTCAGCTAACTATAACTCGCGCCCAGCAATTCACTGCTGATGACGTCACATATTACATCACTCATGACATGGTCAGTGACATCACTGATGACATCACTGATGACATCTCAAATGACATCACTGATGACATCATCCATGTGATAATTTCATGCATCATCTCACACCCTAATATAACTTTTGATACACCCACTCTTATTTACAGACTGCCATTCTCAAAACCATAGACACTCCAACACCAAAAACTACATACCCACTCACTGATTCTTAGGTCTACACACACATCCACTCACTCACCCGTACACTCACCCATACTTACAGTCACTCAGTACTGGACTATCATATGCACTCATACACCTATATAAACACTCACACACCGCCACTCATCCATAGAGGTACTCACACACCTAGTCAGTCATGCAAAATATTAATCACACACCCATTTACTCACCTTTACAGTTATACACACACCAGCTCACTTACTCATACAAATACTAGCACATTCTTACGCTCTTATACAATAACTGATACAAGCACACACGCATCCATACAGCCACTCTCACAATCACACACTCTCACTTATAGCCTTTTAAATACTCTAACACACATATATACTGCCTTTTACATATGTAGTTACTCGCACATGTACCACTGAGATATACTTTCACTCACGAACACACCCATACACACACTCACCCACCCAAGCAGTCCATCACAGACGCACTCTTCAAATCATGCACCCAGTGAATCACCCACTCACACATCTATGTACAGAGTCGCACACACCCCACCCACACAAACACTCAGGCACCCATACAGATACTCGGACAACCAATCAATAACTCATATAGACACTCATGTAGCTATTCACAAACCCATGCAGCCACTTACACAGCAACAGACAGACGGATACAGACATTCACCCAGTTTAGTCACTAACCCATGCATTCAGTAAGATACGTTTAATCACTCACTTATACAGTTAGTCACGCACCTACTAAATCATCCATACAGACACTTATACACCCACTCATTCTTCAATACGCCTTTCCCTATATACATTAAAAATATTTAAACTTTACAGAAACACAGTCACTAGATGATGTCATCAGTGATGTCATTTGAGATGTCATCAGTGATGTCATCAGTGATGTCACTGACCATGTCATGAGTGATGTAATATGTGACGTCATCAGCAGTGAATTGCGGGGCGCGAGTTATAGTTAGCTGAACTAACTATAACGGGGGAAGTTCACGGGTTTTGTACAAGTGCAATGTCCAACTAACTATAACTGTCCCTAAAACCTATGGTTTTTTCAGTGAATATATATATATTTACATTAATTTATTTTATTATAATTATTATTTTTACAACTATATATATAAAAAAAAAAAGGAACTTGACAAAGGCCGTTTCGGCAGGAACGCGTTGTTCTTTGTTTTGTGCTCCAAATAAATTACTCGTGGTGAATTTTGGCGTGCCGCTTTTCCTTTCCTATCGGAGTTGGATTCCTTGCAATCGTGTTGGTGGTCCCTGTCGCCACGGCTGGCACCGGCATAGAACTGGAAGGCATACGGCGTACATGACAGGCAACTGGTATTGCATATATATATATATATATATATATATATATATATATTTACATTAATTTATATTATTATAATTATTATTTTTACAACTATATAACTTATTTTTAACAATCAATGAAAGAAATATTTTTGTCTTAATACATAAATCTGTGTTCTGCTATTTGTACAAATAGATGATTTGTACAATACAACAAATTTAAGCTCAATCAAGGTTTTAAAAATATATAATTATTAATGATTATAAACATTTATTCTTAATTATTAATGAGTATAACTCACATTATTAATCCATTGTAAAAAAATGTAAAGACATATATTTACCATTACCACTTAAGAAGATCCTAAAAACATTTTTAAAAATATCTAATAATAAAAACAACAGAAAAAATATAAAACCATATTTAAAAATATATAGACATTTAAATTTAACATGCTAAAAATATGAAAAGAATAAAAAGTTCATACTAGTTACTGATCTAACTCCAATAAAAAACATTTAATACAAATAGTATACATTTAAAATATAAACATTTTTACTACTAAAACTCCAATCAAACAAACATTAAGAAAAATACAAACATGGGTGAAAAAATTACTCTTCAACCTTAAATCAAACAAATATAGTGGAAAGTGTCTAATTACAGTCCAACAAGCTTTGGAGAAAGCACATATCTTTGGGGTTGTCAACTAACTATTCAAAGTCCAATCTAACAACATTTGGAAAAAGTGCATATATTGGGGGAAGGGAGTTTTGGAAAGTAAAATATTAATAAATATGGTTATAATAAATTAAAAGTAGTTACAAAACTCAGTATTTAATTGAATACATTTACAATATTAGCATTAATTAATATTTATTTAATTTAGTTTCATGGAGATTCGTCAAACAGGGCCAAAGTTATTAGCCAAAGTAAAAAATAATTAAACATGTAAATAGCAAAGTGCCTTTTAAAATAGTAATACAATTGATATGATAATAAATGATTATCCAATTATATATTTTTATATATGTAATTAACATACTACCCACTCAATCCCCCAATAACCCCACAACCTGAAAAAAAAATGAATTTAAAATTACTTAATGTGTACTTTGAAAAACACTACCCACCCAATCCCACAATAAACCCAACAACCCAAACTGAAAAGCTAAATAAAAAGCTTACAATACAGATAACTAAATATATAAATAAAAATATCAATTTAGAACCAGTTAATTACCAACAATTACTATGTATTTCAAATAAAATATTGCCCACCCTATTCCTCAATAAACCCTGCCACCCGAAAATAAAATTAGTTAAAAAAAATACACATTTGTTAGTTAAACAAATAATTTAAAAACATTATAATTGACATATTAATCAATAAACATTAATTTATATATATATATATTTAAAAAGCACCCACTCTATTCCTTAATAAAATGCAACAATCCAAAAATAATACATTAAACGTTACAATAGTTTTAATATAAAAAAGTAAAACCTCGTGTCATATTAAAATACTTAAAGAAATAGAAGCAAAATACAATAAACAAACCGATACTATAGTAAACAGTGATTTAAACTTCAATATTATTGTAACAATCTAAAAAAGATACACTTACCTTCGATATTTTTGTTCGCGATATTTTTGTAGTGATTGCATTTTGATTACTATATTATGATCAGACAATATTTGCAGCAGATGTTATGGTAGAATGCCTTCATCCACTCTTTGTTGTTATATGAAATTTGAGACGAGAAGAGCAGGTCAGGACAGCTCAATTTAGTTTTGGTTTCATGTAAAGAGTTTACCATCTACTTCTGGATTGCAAATCCTGCAGGACCACTCCAAGTCATTTTTTCATCCAGACACGACCAGGTGAAATACCAGGGGAAATGTGGGTATATGCAGGGATTTTGTGCGGTATTCCTGATTACACAGCGAAATAGTAAATTAATCAATGAAAATGCTTAAGGAAACATATAACTTATGGTGCAAATATTCCTTTTTAAATAGGATATTGTTTCTTACTCTATGGATATATCTATCTAATTGTAAATGGATAACATGGTTATTGATATTGTTGCCAAGTGGCCCAGCTTCATAGTAGCTTAGACACCTTCAGCTTGTATTTGTTATTTAATTTTTTGTTCTTGTATAGCCAACTTATTTGCATTATGAAAATGGAACTACTACCACATTGTGAAGTCTGCGTCCCCTCGTGGTGTAGGCCGCACCTCCGGACAATAATTATACATGCACACAATACTACTAGGGTCGCTGGGTGAACCACAAGCATTCACTCAGTTTTTATTTATACCTTCAGGCTTCGCCCGGCCCTCCGGTTGTGTATTTACAGCAGTATATAGTAGAGGCCGGGTGGCACTCTATATCCCTCCCAGCATTTGCTAGCGTTAAACATTTAGGTGAGAAACATGAAAATTTAAACATCACATACATAGTCCTTCAGTCACTGGCCGGGTGCCAGATTGGGCCGGAGTCCATACCTCTGGCTGCGGCCACTCGCTCCCTGGTTCTCGGTGCATCTATCGCTCAGGTACACTTGGCTGGACAGTGGACACCTGTTCAGGTTTGGTGCGGCCCCTTCTGTTGGTTCAGGACTGGATGGTGGCATGTTTGTGACTGGAGACATCAGCTTCTGGCGTGTCGATCTCTTCAGCTGCGTGAGAGTGGCAATTCGGTTGATGCTTGATTTGTTTGAACCATGACACACCATGATTTGTTTGAACCATTACACATGGCTTGACACTGTGGTCTGTCCATGCCGGGCTTTCACTATTGTTCCTTTGCTATCTGTAATTTCCCACACTTCTTTTTCAAAGGGAGTGTGAAACTTTCATCCAGAATGATGGTCCTTCAGCACCACCAGGTCATCAAAAGCAAGATCAAGGCCATTGCTCTTCGATCCTTGCTGGCCCTGTCATTGGTGGCCTGTCGCTTTTAAAGGGTGTCTTGAATGTATATTTCTGCTTGGCTCCAGCTCTGCCCGGCTGGAATGACGTCTTGGGTGTGCCTTCTCAGTAAGAGATCGCTTGGAGTGCACCCTGTGGTGCTGCGAGGTGTCTGTTGGTAGGCTCTCAAAAACCAGTGTAGGCAGCGCTCAGCATCTTCATCGTGCTCCACTCCAATCCTGAGGGCCCTGTTCAGGGTGCGCATGAAGCCTGGCCATCTGCCTTAGGCCACTGTGGGGTTATCTTCCTGTGTCTGATGCGCAGGCTTTGGAGGTATGTCTGGAAATCTTGGCCTTGAAAGGGGAGTCCATTGTCTGTTTTCATTTCTTCAGTGAGGCTCAGGAGTGCGAATACTTTCTCAAGCATTGGCTTGACCTTCCCAATTTCAGTTGACCTGACAAGCTCTACCAATGGAAACTTTGAGTGATTTTCTATAATCACAGCAGTGAGGCTGCATCGGGGAAGCTGCCAAAGTCCATGCTGACACATGACCACAGTGACGTGCAGGCTTCCTCTGTGATTACTGGAGCATTCGATGGGTCCCCACTCATGATGGTAGAAGAGTGGCAGTTGCAAACCTGTTCTTCAACCCACTTGTCCATCCCTGGGAACCACACTTTGTCTCTGAGGCTAGTCTTTGTTTTCGCAATCCACTGATGTCCCTTGTGCGCCAGTTCCACTACCCTGGCCCACAATATTTGGTGTCCTCATAGCAGGAGACCAGTGCTACTTGTGCTGAGTTTGTCAAGCACTCCGCATAGTTGGTTGCTGGCTGCTTGTTTGTCAGTCGTGAGGGTTCTTGCATCACCTAAGAAGTTCTTCCACTGCTGTCGGTGCAGCACTTCCTAGGCCTTGACTATACTGGTGTCTCCTTCAGTGGTCATACAGATCTCATCCAGCGATAGGGCTTTTGGGCATGACCTGTGCATTACCATTTGAATGAAATCCTTGGTCCCTTAATCTGTCTCGGAGGTGTTGTCGTCGCCTGGTGCTGCCTCTCGGTGACAGGACAGATAGTCTGTCAAGTTGTTTATGCCAGGCTGGTACATGATTTTGAAGGAATAGGGTTGGAGCTGCACATCCCATTGTTCAATATGAGGTGGCCCATTCCTGGCATTTCTAGTAAAGAGAGGGACCAGGGGTAGCTGTCTGCAGAGATATAAGTGGAAGTGCCGACATACCCATCAGATCGCCAATGCTTCCCTCTCGATCTGGGCGTAGCGCGTCGCGGTGTTGATGAGTGTCCTGCTTGCGAATGCGAAGGGGAGCCAGGAGCCTTCTTCTTTTTCTTGCAGTAAGACTACGCTCAGGCCCACTGGGCTGGCGTCCACGACCAGTTCCGTTCTGTGCCAGGAGTCAAAGTAGGCCATTGTGCTAGGAGCGCCTCTTTTATGTTCTTGAAGACTTTTTTGTCCAACTGTCCCAGTCTCAGAGGCAGTCATTCTTCGTCAGGGTACGGAGCAGTTCCTATAGGGTGGCCAGATTCGGGGATGAACCACCCGCAGTAGTGTGCCATGCCCAGAAAGCTTCTGACTTCAGGGCCATTTTGTGGGATGGCTGCCATCCTAATGGCAGCTACTTTCTCTGGGTCGACTTGTAGCCCTTTGCTGGAGAACCGGTAGCCGAAGAACTCGACTGAGTTGGTGTATAAGGAACATTTTGTCCTGTGAAGGCTGAGCTCACGATCAGCCAGTCTCTGTAGAGTAGCTCTGAGGCATGCGAGTTGATCTTACAGTGTGTTTGAGTAGATTAGATTGTCATCACTCACGTCGATCACGCCTATTAACCCAGATAGTATTTCTCTGATAACGTCTTGGAAGACTTCAACCACGGACGATATCCCAAAGTTTAGGTGCCGGTATCGGCGGAGTCCAATGTGGGTCTAGAAGGTGGTAATGTATCTATTCAATTCATCAAGCTCCAGCTGGTGCTAGCCGGCATTCAGATCTATTTTTGAAAACCAGCGAGCTCCATTGAGGTGTGCCACAATCTCGTCAATGGTGGGGGTGATGTGTCGCTCACAGTGGGTTGCCTCGTTTGGCAGCCTTAGGTCCACACACAATCTGATCGCACCTGGTTGCCTGGGTTTGGGGGCTATGACTAGGGGTGACACCTATGGTATGAGTCAAATCACTCTTTCAATGCCTCCCAGCTGTACAAGCTGGTCCAGTTGTTTTTCTACCAACAGGCGTAGGTGAAAGGGCACTCCTCTGTGCCGAAGTGCCATGGGTCAGATGGTTTCCTCAATGTGCAATTTAACATTCAGGCCCTTGAGGCACCCCAGGCCTTGAAACAGTTGCAGGAACTACTTGAGAATGCTCGCTGCATGAGAGTCATGTACTTGGCGAGCAAAGAACTCTAGCCTGAGGTCCTCCACGGTGTGGCATCCAAGGACGGTGCCAGTATTGCCTTTGTTCACATGGAATCTGGCTTGCGTGGTCTGACCTTCACTTACTAGAGTGATGCTGACCACTCCTCTCAGAGGTAGGAGTTTATCCCCGCCATACTAATAGATCCAGGCCTTGGTGGGTGTTATTTGTGGACGTGGAAACAGTTTTTTGAATTGGGTCGTGTCCATGACATTCACAGATGCGGTCATGTCTATGAGGGTGAGGATTTCTGCTTTTCCGATGAGTACCTTGCACATTGGCGGTAGTCTTTTCCAGTGATTCTCCCCCCTGCGACTGGCATTGTGAAAACTTCGTTGTCATCATTGTCTTCAGGTCGGGCTATGGGTTCCAGGTATTGTAAGTGACGCTCGTCTTCATCATCGTGTAGGGAAAGCTGGCGGAGAGTGGGACGCCTTGTCCCTCTGTGTCCTGAGCTGTTGGCCGGAGTGCCATTGCAGCATACTTTGGCGAAGTGGTTCATGCGGCCACATTTTGAGCAGGACGTCCCTTGAGCTGGACATATGTTTGTTGTTTGGTGCGTCATACCACAATTACCCCACCCTCTTTCGAGCTGCCTCCTTGTGTAGGGCTCTAGCCACTCTGTTGCCCACACTCTTAACAAACATTGGATAGGACTCAGAGCAGCAATGTCGAAAATGGATCTCAAATTTAGGTCCATGCAGATGGGAAGTGTGGGAGTGCTTTGGAGAATTTTTAGTAATGTTTTGAAAAAAGTATTCTCTGCATTCTCCAACATATCCAAATTGGAAGGGCCCCAAATGTCTGCCCCATAAAGGGCCGCCCCACAGGCTTGGCTTCCATAGATTTCCATGTTAGGGGAAATAGGGAAGGAAGGTGCCCTGTTTGCAAACCTTATAATAGACCCGGCGCATTGTTTTAGGGATAGAGTGCTCCTCCTCAACTGGGCTGCCCATCTATGCGAGTCTTCCAGTCGAACACCCACGTAATCAAACTCAGGAAACCTCTCGAAGACTTCCTCATCTAATAGTATGGTTCTTTTTATTGTTGCCTTGCAATCGCCGAACACCATGTAGTTTGTTTTGTTGTTATTGATTTCCAGCCCATAATCTCTACAATATGACGAGAACGTCTCTAAAAGAGTGGATAAACCTGAGGGGCTTTTGGATTTCAGAAAAGTATCATCTGCGAATAATAGACAAGGTGTTTTTGAGACTTTGATCTTGGGGGAGTTGTTCTCGCAATTAAAAAGATGTGGTGAGCACTCATTGATGTATAAAAGGAAGAGCGTGGAAGACAGTACGCACCCTTGGCGCACTCCTCTTTGAACCAGTATTTCATCTGTCAATTCACCCGCAGGTCCCCACCTGACTATAGCCAGGGGCATCTTAAGGATTTTGGGGGCCCTGGGCCAAACTTATTTTGGGGGCCCCTGTTTGGAACAGCTTTGAATTTATGATCCAATTTGAGCTCTTTCATGGTCTCTTTGGCCAGGTCACTAACAGTGCACAGACACATTTGTCCAAATTCTAAATATGTTTACATTAAATATTCAGCGATAGTGATGTGTGTTTTCAATATTGTAACACAGCAGCAGCTCACTAATATTACTGCAAATAATCTCTGTGACACACTCCCATTTCTCTCATATGTGAGGTACTTTTTATCTAAAATAATGTTTTTATTGATGTTGCATGAAACATACACACCATTTTCTGTGAAATGTCCATTATAGACTCTCACACATCACCCACATTAAAATCAAATTAAAGGAGAACAGTATTTAAAACATTCTGTTCAAGAATTATTCAAGGTCATCAGGGCAAGAGTCTCTGCAGAATATAGCTGGCTCTATCAGGGGACCCCTGGAAGGCTGGGGCCCTGGGCCAGAGCCCACTTTGCCCATGCCTTAAAACGTCTCTGACTATAGCATAGTTCTCAGTATACAGCTCCTGTATTAGGGTCATCAGCCCTATTAGAACCCTTATCCTAACAAAGTCTCCAATGGTTTAGCCCTTGGGACAAGGTCAAACATGGATCGAAGATCCACAAAAACCACAAATAGTCTCCCATTCTCAAAGTCAACAGTCCTCCACTTAATAGCTAAGAAGCGTATGATTTGGTCCACTGTACTAATTTTTTGCCTGAGCCCCGCCTGTAAGTGGGAAAGTACCTCATTTTGCACAATCCAGTCCCATAGTCTGTTAAGTATTTGAGAGCTGAAGTCTTTCTGTATGTTGTCAATCAGACTTATGGGTCTGTAGTTGCTCGGGATGGCTCTTTCTCCCTTCTTGTGGATCGGTACTATTATAGCTCATTTCCAGGAGTCTGGAATCTTGGCTCCTGCCATCAAGGCATTGGACATGGACTTTATGTATGGAGCTTTCCCACGTTTCAGGGCTATTATAGCTATACTAGTTTCTTTAAGAGAGAATTCATCATACTCTTTGTCCCCATCATCAGCTGTTGTTGAATTGACAATTGGGGTCTTAACCTCATAAAAGCCCCTAAAATGTGAAACCCATTCATCAGGATGGATGTGGCAGTCTGGCCTCGACTTATTGGTGCGCCCATTTTGCACTTGAAGTCTTTTTCTCTGGTTGTCATCACCCACATAGTGCATTATGGACCAATTCACAGCACCATCAGATTTGCGAGTTGCGCAAAAGTAGTGTTGGTGTTGTCCAATCCACTGGTGCCAACTTGGCGGGGCTCTAGCTGGGTCCACAAGTTGGCTGAACGGAGGCAGAGGGGACACAGAGGCATATGTGCCACACTGAGGGGCAGGCGGAGGTGCGTTTTGCGGCTGGGCAGACATGTCTCCCTCCTGTTCACCATGTGTGGGTCGCCACAGGGGCCAGCAGGGTGGTGAGGCCCAGAGTCTCTTGTGTGCACTTAAGTACCTTCGCCAGGAGGGGGGGTTTGTGCATGTAGTTGCTGGTGCAGATCGCCTTTGGTGTGTGTGAGTGCACGCACCGGTATGGTCAGCAGGGAAGACTCGTTCCGGTCAGCACGACAAGAGGGCCTCATTGAACTCAGAATGGCACTGACAACAGGCAGGTGCCGGCAATAGTCAAACTGGTCCCAGGCAGGGCAGCTGTGAATGTGGAAGGCATTTGCTGGGAAGGCAGAAGATGCATAGAGGCCCACACACAGGAGCTTAAGATGACTGGGCACACTCGAAGATGCCAGACCAGCGCTTCTTCTCCAGCGTGGGATGAAGCGGGAGCCAATGTGCTGATTTCGGGGCTATGATGCAGCGTGCAGCCGCTAGGTGGAGCTGCGTCCTAGTGACCGGCAGTTGCACGGCACAGAGAGGGAGCACGGGAGCTCCACAGGCAGAGGAGGGTCTGTGTAGCAGGTGAAGGCAGGCGCAGGAGCAGGTAAGGGTGCAGGTCACCGACCTCCTACCTAGCAGGAGCGGACATGGCTCCTCGAGTCACAGGTGGGCACTCTTCTCCTGATTGGAAGCAATGCACTGGGCTGAGGTGCGGTCGCGTGCAAGCGGTTTCGGGCATTGCAGGAAAGGGCCAAGCCCTGTCGGAGTGACAGCATCTCTGCACGCGTGGATGGCAGGTGTGAGGTCTGCATCCCCTCGTGGTGCAGGCCACACCGCTGGACAATAATTATATACGCACAAAATACTACCAGGGTCGCCGAGTGAGCCACAAGCATTCACTCCACCTTTATTTACATCTTCGGGCTGCTCTCGGCCCTCCGGTTGTGCATTTTGCAACAGTATATAGTAGAGGCTGGGGGGCACTCTACACACATGCTCTCAGACGGTTGACATGTTAGTTTTAGTAAAGGAGATCGGTGATCTTGTGAAAGTTAGGTGCCTAAGCCAGGGCCAGGCTATATGCTGTTATAATTTCCCATTAGGCATTTGCCTAGCTACTGTCAGAAGAAGTGATTTCATCTAAACTGAATGTATTTCTTGAGATTTTCAGATTGGTTATGGTACTGTATGATTCAGGAGCACTATAAGAAAATATAGTCACCGAAACGAACAACAGAGGGAGTGGAGAAGAAACTACTAATTTGAATCAAATATATCACTCAGCATACAAGGGAGCGCTTCCTTTGCAATGCATGAGGTGCACTGATTTCAGAAGCGCGAGCAGCTGGCTGACACTAGTTTTTGATGACTAAAGAAGTAATCTTGGAAAGAAGGCTGCATATAATAAAAGATATACGTTCAGCATTATAACCAAATGTTTAATTGAAGTATAATGTAAATAAGTATATATAACAATTGTCGCGTGTTATTTTCTGATAAAATCATTCGTTTTCCCTGAACAAAAGCCAGTAGAAAATGCAAAACTCATGAGTTCATTTTGGGATAACACATGACTAACTGTAGATGTATTCATTACTTACCTTGATGATACTTGAAGTAGGCATGTTTTTCCAGCTTGTGATGATCTTTATTGCTGGTTTTAGTGGAGAAAGACACTTTATTTAGATTGCCCAGGCCCTGCTTTCTGTGTTCCTTTAAATTACTTTTGTTGATGCCCTCATGTCTGAGCATGAGCTTAGCGTCACCAGACATTGGACTCCTGTGCCCTATTCAGAGTCCCACATGGGTGCAGCTCTGCACTATTGCCATAAACTCTGTTCACTTCACAGAGTGCCCTGTCTGAAGGAACAATATGTCCTCCTACAAAACAGGTTCTTGAAACAGGTATAGTTGACCACACACCACCCACTCAGAGCTGCACGTCACACAGTCCACAGAAGTCTTTTTTTCTCTTATGCTGCATGCATACAGGAGATGCTGACATGCTTGTCGTGGAGGGAAACATCCATTACAACGCAGTTGTTACATCGCACTGCTTTTACAACGCAACTGTTACAACACAACTGCCTTTGCATCGCATGCCATTACAACGCATGCCATTACAACGCATATCACTACAACACATGCCATTACAACGCATACCATTACAACGCATGCCATTACAACGGTATAGGTGAGTAATGGAGATTTTTTAGTTTTAGGGTGGGTATGGGTTTTGGGGTAGATGGGAATAGTAATTTTTACCCCTACACTATTTAACACTTTCCCTATTGTTGCACTCACTGGAGTGGGAATAGTAATTTTTACCCCCACACTATCCAACACTTACCCTACTGTTGCACTCACTGGAGTGGGAATAGTAATTTTTACCCCTACACTATCCAACACTTACCCTACTGTTGCCCTAAAAGTATTATGCGTTGTAATGGTAAGCGTTGCAATGGTATGCGTTGTAATGGAATGCGTTGTAATGGTAGTTTTTAAAAATGCGTTGTAATGGCATGCATTGTAAAATCATGCGATGTAATGGTAGTTGCGATGTAAAAACCGCGTTGTAAAAGCATGCGTTGTAATTGTTTGCATTGTAACGTCATATATTCGTCATGGATGCGTCTCTAGAGAAGCCACAAGCTGAGGCTGCAGCTTTGTTTTGGATAATCTGTAATTCATAGTCCCTTCTCATGAGTGGTCTGCTCCCCTCTCGACCTCTCCATCTACAGTACGCTTGAACACATTTCTCAGAGATGCACGCCTGTCACCAACAGGGTTCTGGTCGACTCATAAAAAGGGTACAAGGTCCGTTCTTGGAAGGACATCACATTCACGTTCCAGTGCCTATACAATGTTTATAGGAGAGGGCTAGATTTAATAAACACTCTCTGACTTAAAATCAACCATATGTTTATCTTTCTCCTGACCCTGGTATACATGGGCAGCTCTCCGACCAATAAGTCTTAAGGTCCATACAATACACTGCTGTTTGAGCACCTGGGTAAGGCCAGGGACCTTGCAAGAATGCCAGATGCAATGGGAGCAATTAGGTGTTGCCAGAGTAACCAATCCAGAGATTCAGACGGTCAAAGGACCTGTTATTGCCCGTTTTCTACTTTCCTTCTTCCTCTCACGCTTTGTCTGTGCCTCTTTTGTAAATGGTCCCTAACTGCTACTCTCTCGGTTCCACTCTTTCACTGCCTTTAACTCCCCTCTCACTGTTTGTTTCCATTTTCCACTCTCTCACATGTTTTATGGCTGATCTCTCAATTTTTTTGGGCCGACCCCTGCCTGTATATAATTCTCACTCTTTCCTCACTGCCCCACTCTCACTACCCTTTGCTCACTGTTCTGTTATTGTGCTCCTCCACTACCCCTTTTTTAGGTCTAAACTGCACAGCGCCTGCGTTGTGCTACAAGACATATTTATTACTATTCAGTTGGCTTACAACACACCTACAGCATACCATTGGTTGTTTTTGTTGTCACTCTCATTTACAATCTTTAGATTTCTTATCTCCTGTAGGCTTCCCTTCCTTTTTTGAGTTAGCTCCTCCCTGGAGCATGGACCAAGTACATGTGTTCTTCCTCGTCTTTGTTCTTCCTTATTCCTGGGCGAGCAATTCACTTTTCTACTTTTAAATGATGCCGTTTTATTTAGAATAATTCTTTCAAAAGATTCCCTTTTATTTTACATTGGGATTTCTTGCTTTCAAACGATTACAATTTTTCAGATATTTTATGGCTTCTTATATATGTGGCTTTCACACTATATGACGTCTTTATCAACACTTTAGTTACTTACAACCACAATTGTACTATTCTACTTTATGCTTCTCCACTCTATGCCATTTGGCTCCACTCCATGCCACTCCACTTCACCCTACGCGAATCCACGTCACTTCACTCCACCCTACGCCACTCCTCTCCACAAACGTTTAGGCCACCCCATGCCACTCTACATTACTCTACTCTATGCCACTCCACTTTACTCTACACCACTCCACTCTACTCTGCACTACTCCACACTACTCCACTCTATGTTACTCCACTCTATGCCGCTATACTCTCCCCATTCTACTCTACGCCACTCAATGCTACTCCACTCAACGCAATGACACTCTACAGCACTCCACTCTAAATCCCTGCAATCTACGCCGCTTTACTCTATGCCGCTTTACTCTGCCACTCTACTCTATGTCACTCTACTCTACACCACGCTACACCATTCTACTCTATGCCACTCCACTCTACTCTATGCCACTCTACTCTACTCCACTCCACTCTGTCACTCTACTCTACCCCCTCTACACCACTCTATGCCATACCACTCAACACCTTTCCAATCTATGTCACTGTGCGTCACACCACTCTACGCCACTCCACTCCAATCTAATCTACGCCTCTCCACTCTACTTGATGCCATTCTACTCTATGCTACTCTACGCCACTCCACTCCATCCCGCTATACCCTACGCCACCCCACGTTATTCTATGCCACTGTACTCTACGCCACTCTACTCTACTTCACTCTATGCCACTCCACTTTACTCTATGCCACTCCACGCCACTCTACTCCACTCCACTCTATGCCACTCTCCTCTACACTACTCTGCTCTATGCCAGATCACTAACTTTTAGCCATGCTAAACAGCATCCACGCTGCTGTACAACATTATCAAAATACAATGGCAAAGCCAATAGCCCTCACATAGGCAAGACCTATTGGCCTTGCCAATGCTTGTTTCCTGTGCCTTCTCATGGCCCCCTTATTTACAAGTAGCATATTTAGAGATGTCAGTTGGGCCCTGATCTGAGAATAACAATCAAATAGTCTTGATTTTTCATTCTGCTACACTAAGCATGCTGGGCCTTATAGTTCTAGGTTACCTTTGCAAGTACGGTTGGCTGAAAAACCTGGACATGCTTAAGATCACTTTTGTCTCTTTTGTGATGTGGGACCTGTTATCATCTGTGCGGTACTGAGATAACCTTTCTGACATAAGTAATTCAAAGTGCTAAGGTTGATTGGATGAGAAGTTGAACAAACTGATGATTCACGTTTATGTAAAATAGTATCCCTGAACATGTTGGTTTTGTGTCCATTTTAGAGATATGTGATTCTTGGTGTCTTCGTGGATTTCCTCAAATAAGGCCGTATTTTTCTCTCCTACAAAGTTATTCCCTTGAAGCAGGATTGCAGTACAAGGGCGGTGTCTGAAAAGTGCCAGTAATGTCAAATGGTGTTGTTCAACTGTGATCTGGAAGACACCCAAGACAGAAACTTTCGTTGGTGTAAAGCTTCTGTATGGTGTAAATAGAGATGACTTTTGCTTCAGAGACATGTATTTATTATTATTTTATTAGGCGTTCACATGGCACTTTTTAACAAGCCCGGGGAAAGAAAATAGGTCTGTGTTCAACGTGTTAATTAATGCATGCAAGCAAAGTCTTGAACAAACGTGTATTGGTGCATTGGCACACTAAAGCCAGAATATTTGGCTTTGCCAAAGCTTGTTTTATATTGCACTTGATAATTCTTCTGTTTCTATGCACTATAAATATGAGGTGTTACTAATACTCAATCCAATGCTACTCAAATTACGAATATCTGAAGAATGAAAGGATAGGCTGGCCTTGGGATTCAGAGCCATGGCTGGCAGATCACAGCAGATGTTAGCAGAAAGCATTTATTGCGATGAGCATCTTACTAGCGAAAAATATTTTGATGTAGAAATGAGAATTGTTTGTTTGACCTGGCTGACAATGTCTCTAAGTGGACCTATGGTGTGTCTGACACGTTGAGAATGACGGACATTGTAATCAGTCAATCAGTCAATTTTGTGCAGATTCCGAAACTTGCAGTTCTATTTGAACATTATGAAAACTGACTTTAATATCCCAGCACACAAAGCACTATTGACGACCTGAAAGTGTCACATAAGAAAGCTGCAGACTGCAGCTAGTGACATTGGTAGATGTGGCACCACACATGGCAATATACGAGTACGTATCTCACAACAGCTCTGAGAAATGTAGTGGAGAAAACTATTATAAATGAATGATGACTGATTGGAAATAATTGTGAGAGATGAGACCACCATGAAGTGTCTATGTTAAAGTCGTGTCATCTACAAATCATATTGAAGCCACTAGTCACCACCGAGTTCTACTTTTGCAGTAGGCAAAGATTGTTGGCATTTTAGGTCTGAACAGAGACATCTTTCGCTGGCTTGCCACCCTCATGTAATAACAAAAGCAGAGAATCATGGTGCACTTCAAAAGAGGATCTCAGTGGGAACTAGTGGCTGCAATATGGTTTGTAAAGGACATAACTTTAATATAGACACTTATGGTTCAGAGAGGGGCTTTAGATCAGCCCTCTTCATCCTCTAGCCTGTTCATCCCTGATTCGCATTTTGTTTCCACTCACCACAGCAAACAGTGAGGGACAATGTGTCTGCCAGCTTCAGCCATTGGCTCTCTTGCACTGTAAGTGGTGGAAGTTTGTCTGATCACATGTGCACGTAGCCTGCCTAGAAGTGCACAGAAGTGCAATGGCTGTACAGAGAGTTATATTAAAAAAAGGAGTACCATGCCAGGTGGACCAATACCGTAATTCAAAGTCATTAGTACCTTTTCCATGCACCAATAGAAATCATAGGGGCATATTAGCAAGACCGGCGATAAAATTATCGCCGTTTTAGCGGCAAGAAACTGCCGCTAAAACGGCGATAATGGGCTTGCTAATATGCGTAATGGAATTCCAATAGAAGCCCAGGTTAGATGTGCAGGACATCTAACCTGGGCTTCTATTGGAATTCTATAACGCATATTAGCAAGCCCATTATCGCTGTTTTGCGTACCTAATATACAATTTGGGTATTCTTTTGTCTTCTAATATTTCCCGACCACTGTACAAATTTTTCTACAATGTTTTCAGATGGTGAATCAAAACCTTTGACAGCCAATAGGGAATTTATTGAAGAAAAAAAAAAGTGCGACGAAACTACCTGCAACATTTTAAGACAGAGGGACATGTAGTGTGTTTTTGAAGCATTTTAAAAAACACAAAACGCATTGTTGGCATAGGCCGGTGAAATATGTTCGATCTGTCAAACAATGCATGTTACAGCGCACACCCTGTCCTTTCAGATTGCTTAATGCTTCTATAAATAGCAGCGCGCGTCTGTGGTGACTCATATCTGTACTGAATCAGTGCTGTGAGGATGACGTGTCAGAGACTTCCTTTTACAAACATCAAACCTCAAACCTATTTGAAATGTATGTTATTGTGGATATACTCTTTGCAGCGCTTTAATATACATTGCAACCAAAGGCAAAATTTTGTATTTTCTGCATTCTGAAACAACCAGTAAGTTCTCTCACAGAACGCAGGTTCATACCCGAGAAGGCTCAATCCAGTTTTTTAGATTTGTGGTGTCGACGCAATGTGTACCATGCGGTTGGGAACTTGTAATACCATGTCAGTAAAATTATTTCATCAAGTATTACCGCTTGTGTAGTAGCAGTAATAATAATAATACTTATATAACAGCAAACATAAAGAACAACATTTTGGTTTTGGGTTGGCAGGTAGCAGAATGTAAGTATGCATGTTCATATAGCAAGCTTAGTAGGTAAAAGTGTCACATAGCTTATCAATAATGTTAAAGGGCCCATGTGATGAATGATGTCACAATAGGTTTCAAAGCCTCAGGTGGCACAATCAAACAAAGGAACATTCTGGAATGTCTTTTGTTACTGACTGTTAGAGATGCAGGGCTTCCCACAGCTAAGGGGCATATTTACAAGGGCTTATGGCCACAGGAACGTCACAATTTTTTTGACGTTCCTGTGGCGATAAACCCTTCGCATTATTTACAAGATGGCGTAACGCCGACTTGTAAATAAGTCCCCCTTTCATGCTACACCTAGTGTGAGAGGGGCGGGCAATGGGTGTTGCGGTGGGCGTTCCGCCGCAACACCCATTGATTTTGACGCTGCGCCCTATTTACAAGGGTGGCGTAAATATGGGGCAGCACCAAAATTAAGACCAGGAAAAACCTGGTTTTAACATGGCAAAACAAGGAAAAATGTTTACTTTCTCTGTGTTTTTACTGTTTCTATGTGTGCTGCACAATGCAGCACACATAGAAACAGCAAAAAAGCGGACAAATTGCCATGAATTATTGTTCCTGCACATAAACAATTATTTAAAAAATAACGATTTGCAGCTTCTATGTGTGCTGCACAATGCAGCACACAGAGGAGTTCCAAATTGCATTGAGTGATTGTTTATGTGCAGGAAGAGACACCATCCTGCACATAAAAAAATAATTCCCTCAGTGCAGGCACCCTTTCGCTGTGGTGCAAGGGTGCCTGCGTTGGCGCTAGGCAGCTGAGTTTAGTGCCAGCTCTAGAAAAAACGCAGAGATGAGCCGTACCATTGTAAATACAGCGCTTCCCTGCATTTTCCGATGGTGGAGTGTGCCATTAGCTATTTTGGCGTAACGCCGCTGTCTGCCATTCACTTGTAAATATGCCCCTACTTGTATTTTCACTCTGCACTGGCTTCTCCCTGTTAAATACACGTTTTTGAAAAAGCACACAATCATGGTGAGACCTGTTGTGTGGACCCATTGGACATGTACATATTTGAACTAATGACAGATCTATTCTATAGATAATAATCTTTACGACCGTCTAAAAACGGAACAGCTCTCGCTGTTTAAGATAATCCCAGACTCTCCCAAAAAAGGTCATGGGGCCAGACTTAAGGTATCAGTCTTCTTTGAGAACAAGAGGATTCTGGTCAGGCTTTTTTAGTATTGTATTTTAAAATGTTGATCGCCACCCACACCCTTATTGGGTTATGAATTCAGCTTATTATTTAAGCAGTATTTGACTATTTGCACTTTATCTCTGGGTATAAACAAGTTTCTGCTATTGATACATTGCCTGATTCTGTACTGTTAGCACTTTATTTCCATCGTATTAGCACATGTTCAACATATCTATGAATTGATGGTTTCATTGGCTATATGCTGCTGTGCTTCTTATGTTATCGATATTCCTGGTTTTCAAGTTTAGCACTTTATTGATATTGCATTTAGCACTTTATTGACGTTTTCTATTTTCGATTCGGTAAGGTTAGCACCTTAGTCCGATTGCATTAGCACTTTATTATGGTCATTATGAACTGATTGCTAGATTGTACACAAGCTGCTTAGTCTTTCTTGATATTTTCTGATGCACTTCTAGCACTTTGTCGTCATCGCACTATTGTTTTACTTATGTATGCAGGAATTGCTTGTTTCATTAATGATAGCTGTATTATGCAAATGTGCTGTTTTTCTTTTTTTGCAATCCACTCAATAATAACAAGAGGATTATGTGATGTGTTTCCCCTACAAAATCTATACCCAAACTGCTAATTTAATAAAATGCTGCCAGGAACAGAGACAGACAATCTCAAAGTCAAAACCATCTTTATTCAGCGTTTTGCCATAAAAGCATTTAAAACCTCCAATATAAACAGTACCAATTTTTAAAATGGTCATTAGCTTATCACATCAATAAAACAGTATCTTTGATATCATTCTAAATATCCGTTCTTCATAATTAAAAAAATCAGAATACACAGAATTTTTCAAAAAAACATTCATTAGAGGGTTACAAGCTCATAACGTTAATTTGTAGCGCACTCCTAATGCAATTTAAAACTGCAATGCATATATCCATAGAAGATCATTTTTTTTGTAAAAACTCCATTGCTGTCAGATCTTGCGTAATCTCTGGCTGACGTAACAATGGTGCCAGGAAAACAACTCTTGGCCCTGAATATAAAGGACAGAATAAAGTAAAGTGGCACGTGCTCTGCTTTGTAACATTGTTACAGTGACATGGGGGTAATTCATGCTGCCATACACATTTTATTGGAACAGCAACTTTAAGGGCACTGGCTCACTTGGGAGGCAAAGATGACGTGTGACTAACTGCTGCTACTCTCGCCGTCTCTCTCAATGGATCGGTGGTTCGACGGGCGATTGCTCGGCCTGGTACTGGATCTGGCGAACTGTTCACTGTGTATGTTGCTGTAGGTGGTGCTGCGGGGGTTTGCTAAGAGTGCTCCCTCTTGCTGTCTATTCTCGGCCGGCTGGGGTTGGCGGCTACGGCGGTTCCGTGGAAAGCCGCCGAAGCAACTAATGGCGCTTGGAGGCGGATCGCCGGAATCTCCAGCAGTGGTGCAGCACTTGCGGGGGCAGCCAGCCAGTGGAGCGATTGCCGACACGAGACAGCACAGCGGCGTGGGAAAGTCAAAACGAGAAACTGGAGCAAAGAAGGGAACAGTTAAATCAACGGTACAGGTAGATGGGGGGCACGTGCAACCCACTGTTGCTTTTATTTTTGCTCGTCTTTCAGCTGAGCCACAGAAAACCAGTGCATTACCGGAGGTAGGGGGTGATAAAATCCCGACAAAAGAAACGGCGGACTGTGGCTTGAATGAAAGAGATATAGTTGGAACAGAATCTTGTAGGTTGTTGGTTGTTGGTAGGCCCCATATCCCCAGTTGCTGTACCGGATTTTTGCTCTGAGAATTTAGTAGGGAGTGGAGAAAAAGCCAGCCAGCCACGAAGGAGCTCCAGACACAAGGAGTATATGGCGAGCTGGCTGGCCAGATGAAAGGAGGCCTGGGGGACGTAAGGGCCCTCTAGCTTCTCAGGGCAGTGTAGAGGGGAGGTGTCACCCGATCTGCCAGGTGAGAAGTTTTTCTCTTTAACAGACGACTCAGATGCTACCGGGCAGGAAAACACTCTTTCAAGTAGTGAGGCTCTTTCGGACTCTGGTAGCAGCACATCAATTTATGATGTTCAAGTGACACAGAAGAAGAAATACACTAAAAAGAAAAAGAGGAAAGACAGCCAGAGGAGGAGTGCTGGTAAACAGCTAAAATGGGACTATTCTGACACTCAGTTGATATGTCAGGAAGAGGGAGCTGAAGAAGGCCCAAAGAAGGGCCTAAATGAGGATACACAGCCTAAAGAACCCTGAATGACGGCTATTTTCATGTCTATTAAGCAAATGCAAGACGATATCAGGGATGATGGACGCAGAGCAAGAGTCGCTGCTAAAAATGTACAAGCCGGTATCCGTAAGCTAAATAAGACGTGTGGGTACATTGCTGAACAATTGACCTCTGTGGAAACACGGACAGAGGTTTTAGAAGCCGAGGTTGAATACCTGAAACTACAAAGTACTGGCCAAGGAGCGGCTATGTCAGATGTGATGCTCAAGCTGGAAGAGCAGGAAAATCTCCAGCGAAGAAATAACTTGCACTTTTTAGGGATTCCGGAGGGAGTGGAAGGTAGCAACCCTAGAATCTATATGGTGAATCTCATGAAAAGTGCATTCTCTGACCAACTGAATTGGGACTGGGATTCTGAAATTCAACAAGCTCACCAATTTCCACTAACTGTGAAAAAATATCCGCAAGAAAAACCTAGAGCTATGCTGGTATTTTTTCGGAAATTTCCTACTGAGACAACTAGTGTATGATCAAGCCCGTCCTAATGCTCCGAATTCCTGTAACAGCGTTTCATTCTTTGTCAAAGCAGATTTTTCCCATGCAACAGTGGAAAGACACTGGCCCCTACGACAACTGTTCTCTCCCTTTCAAAAAATAGGGGCAGAGGTTTTCCTTCAGAATCCGGCCAGATTAAAAATCAAGTACAAAGGAACTATACACAGCGTCACATCAGAGATTTAAGCACAGGAGTATTTGGAAGAAATTAGAAGAAAGGAAAAAGGGGGAGACTTTTCCAAATGAACGGACGGCCGCTATGCCATGCTCCTCTGGCTGTAATATGAATATTGGGACTGAGCAATCGGATGTAGAGGGTGTACCAATATTGTAATGAGAGAGATGGTGGGGCAGTACGTCAGATGCACGTCGCTCAGGCTATGCTTTATTGCCTGTGTACTCGGGGGTGGGGGGTAGGTTGGAAGGGGGTAGGGTGGTTCACATAAAGGGGGTGTGGAGGGACAGAGGCAGGTAACTGCCTCTGTGGGAGTCGATTTCACATTGGTGTGTTGTGGGCAGTTGAAGTTTAAAATATGCTTTAGGTCAATAGAATATAAAGATGGGTAGACTACAGATAGCTACGATAAATATCTGTGGTTTAAATGATTTTTTTTAAAAAGGCAGATGGTGTCACAAGGGCTGCAATTACTACAGGCAGACATTGTCTGCGTGCAAGAAACTCACTTAGAGGATAAACAAAAAGACATCCTAAAGTATTTGGGTTATAGCATAGTGGGGGCAATGACCCAAGGGACCCGCACATGGGGGGTTGCAACTCTAACCCGTAACAAAACGATACAGTTTCCCCAAGTCCGGGTCGATGCATTAGGGCATTGGGTTATAGCTGGCTGTAGAGCCCCAGGGTTCCCCAGTTTTACCTTATGTTCTTTGTATGGTAGCAACATTGATGATCCTTCCTTATTAGAGTGGGTATCTAATGAATTAGCGCATTGGCAACTCCCTCTCATCATATGTGGAGATTTTAACATCAATCTTGCATGTGACTGGGGACCTGGGCAAAAATACATGGGGAGGAAGCCCAAAGTATTTCAAGCACTATGTAATTTATGCCAGGCACACCGGCTGTAAGATGCATGGGCCGAAATGAGACCTTTGGAACATAGGTTTACTTATTATTCTGCCCCACATCAGAAACATGTCAGGTTGGATTATTTCTTTGTATCATCTTTGGATAGGCAGAAGAGCACAATTGAATGTTTTCCAAGATTCCTTTCGGACCATAGCCCACTAGTATTAGAGGTGGATGGCGGGGGTTCTCCTGAAAGACCTCCCTCCTGGACTTTTGAGAGGGCACTTTTATTGGACAAAGCCTATGTAGGACACATGAAGGTGTGGATCCCAGAATTCTTGCAGAAGAATTTGGGAACGGCCTCATTGGGTGTAGTTTGGAACACTCTAAAGGCAGGCATTCGGGGAGACACAATCCAATTCTCGATTGGAAAGAGGAAAAGGGAAAAGTATTGGCTGCAGCTTATCCGACAAAGCCTGGCCCAGGCAGAAGGAAATTTGATTATTGCCCTGAAGCAGAAGAAAGGGGTAGAGGTAGCCCAAGTGGAAGTAGCCCTCGCTAAGGCAGCAATTGGTGAAAAGCTGTTGAAGAAGGCAATAGATAAAGTAACTGCTCATCGAGAAGAAATGTATGAATGTAGCGAAAGGGTGGGTCATCTACTTGCAGTTAGAATGAGGCAGGAACTTATACGCAGTGAAATCAGCACGGTGAGGGATCCCTTATTAGGGCTGGTATCGGAAGCTGGTGAAATCCGAGCAGCCTTTTATAAATTCTATCAGTCTCTATCTACAGAAGACTCGGGAAACCTGGGGGGACAACGCGAGGATTTAATACTTAAGTATCTGGATTCTGCTGTGGTGGAAGTATTGCCGCAGGAAGAGAGGGAGCAATTAGACCTTCCACTGAGCTGAAATGAGATTTTGGTAGGAATGTCAAAACTACCTAGAGGGAAAGCAGCTGGTCACGACTTAATCCCCACAGAATTTTACATGGTCTTTCAGGAGCAGCTAAAAGAAATTATGACAATCATGTTTTTACAGATTCCGGAAGGAGTTGTACCACCGACGTCCTGGGCCTCTGCAAAGATCATAGTCTTCCCGAAGAAAAACAAACCTACACACGAGCTGGGTCCAACCGTCCAATAACCCTAATTAACGAGGATCTGAACATATATTCAAAGGTCTTAGCCTCTCGCCTGTCACAGGTTATTCATAGGGTTGTTTCCGTGGGGCAGCATGGTTTCATCCCCCGCAGGAGTACTATAGAACACATTAGAAGGATTATCACCCTGTTTGATGCCAGACAAGTGTCAGGAGGCCCTATGGCTGCAATTTTGTTAGATGCTGAAAAACCATTCAATAGGGTCTCCTGGCAGTTTCTCTGGACTTCAATGCATAGAAAAGGGAAAGGGACTAACTTCAATGGGGCGGTTAAAGCATTGTATAAGGATCCTGAGGCTAGAGTCTATGTAACTGGGGAGTTGGCGGAAGCCTTTAAAATTACGAGAGGAACGCAACAAGGATGTCCCTGCTCACCACTCCTTTTCGCATTGTACATCGATCCTTTCTTGAAGCATTTGGAACTGGCTGTGGATATTCCCCCCTTAGTTATGTTTGAGCAGGAAAGCAAAGTGTTGGCTTAGGCCGACGATATAGCTCTAGTCACTTCCCATCCCGAACGGGCTATTGAGGCAATTGAAAAAGAAGCTCCGAGATAAGGCGCATTATCAAGGTATGCCCTGAACAGGGATAAGACGCATATTATTATTAATGAATTTGTATCTTTTATGGATTACAGGGTAGTAAAAAAAGCAGTATATTTAGGGGTTACGATAAGCTCTGATCTGGATGAGGTGGTAAAGGAAAACTTGGGGCCATGTGCAGAAGAGACAAAAAAAGTGCTGAAAAAGGTGGGATAACTTACATTTAACATTGATTGGTAGAAGTAACTTAATCAAAATGTTATTCTTTCCTAAAATACTGTACTTCCTAAGAGCAATTCCCCAGTTTTTTTCAAATTTTTGGTTAAAGAAATTTGAAAGCGTATTTGCACAATTTATCTGGGAATATTCAAGACCAAGGAGATCGATTAAATATTTATCATTACCCAGGGAACGCAGTGGACTGGTCCTTCCTAACCTTAAGTTATACTGGTGGGAGGCCTCCCTGGTACAATATACAACACTTCTGAGGGTAGATATTAGCAGGGAGAGGACAAAGTATCCCTCCCCCTTCGAGTTATTGATTGGCCCTAAAGCTTGGGGGTGTCTATAACGCCAACTAGATTATGGCTACTACAAAAAGGCTACGCTTTAAGACGCTGCTCATGGCTTCTAAGGTATGGATTTCTGTACGCCGTCTACTAGGGCTGGAGGGGTTGAATTATTATACCCCCCTGTGGCAAAATAAGAATTTGCCTGATATTTTTTATGACCTCTATTTTAATAACTGGATAAAGGCGGGATTGAAGCAAATAGGCTGTTTTTATACATCCTGTGGTATAATAGCATATGACGAATTGAGAGCGAAATTTGGTCTTACTTATAGAGTTTTTTAAATATCTTCAGATTAGAGATTATTTACAGAGGAAGGGGAGTGGGGCAGAGAGATTTGAGAAGAGCAAACTTGTAGATAAAATAATACAGCCTGTCCCACCCCGCATTGGGAACCTGTATAAGCTGCTTAATGAATATATGAAAGATGATTTCGAAAAGTGCTCTTCCAAGTGACAAAAGACTCTAGATATTACTGACACAGCTTTCCAAAGTGCTTTTTCAAACACCCTAACGACCCTAATGCCTGCCAACCTTCAAACACAGTATTATAAAACTTGCTTTGAGCTTTATTACACTCCTTTTTGGATTGCTAAATGGGGCGAGGGGAAAGGTGTGCGTTGCCCACGTTGTGCGTTGTATAAAGCAGACTTAGTTCACATGTTAGCTACATGTAAAGAGCTTGGGTCGTTAATTAAAGAGATTAATGAATTTCTAAAGAGGAAACTACAATTGCAGATTGCTGTAACCCCTCCGCTAACATTATTGGGCATCACTAATCTGAGAGCAGAGGATCGAGGCGCCCTCGTAAGCATAGCAATGGCTGTGTATGGATTATGCATAGCCTCAGCTTGGCTGGACCCTGCTCCTCCCTCCTTCCAACAATAGCTATCTCGATTATTGGTGACCTATAATCTATAGAAAGCTATATATATGCAAAAGGGACATAGGGCTAGAAGGAAAAGGATAGGAATTTGGAAGCGCCTTGCCAATTGGGTTGAACATTCAGACGTCTAAATTACACTTGCACTTTGTGGATACATTATGCTGCTATGTAATTGGAGGATGAAAATAGAATCAAGGGACGTCAACCCCATTAACATTATATCTGCTATATATACTGCACTATTGCACTTTGAATCTGCCGCTAAAAGATTGTCTGGCCATTAGGGCTGAATACTTGGCTGTTAAATTGCACTAGCACTTTGTGGATCTCTTATACTGCTATATAACTGATGTATGAAACCAGAACTAAGCGCGGCTGCCAGTCTCACTAGTATTATTTCTGTTGCACATACCGCACTATTGCACTCTGAACTTGCTGCTAAAAGATGATGTAATAAGAATTCATAGTGTCTTTTTTTCTTGTTGACTTTTCATACTGTCTATGAAATTCTTGTGATGCACACACCGCACTATTGCACTTTGAATCTGTTGCTAAAAGATGAATTGAAAATAGTGGGGCTTTTTCAACAGTGTTTTCTTTTTCTTACTAAATAAAAATATTAAAAAGAAAAAAAGGAAAAGCAACTTTAAAATGAATTAGATTTATTCTAAAATACGTTAAATATGTTCAATAAGTTTTGTTCGCTATCCATAACAGGTATGGTTCAACATTTTTAACCGTTGATATTTGTAAATAAAACTCAACAGTCTTCATTTTCAAAACACTCAGTAATCTCGCATTCAGACAGAGCACCTTGTGACGATGTTTCACAATCACCCTAGCATCTGCCCCAATGCATTGCGGGTGTGTAAACATTTCTATTAGGCCCAGTTTTTGGAAACATGATTTTAAATACATCAACCACAGTATTCTGTTTACATTTCCTAGGGATAAGCAGTCTGAGGTACACACTCTCACCAAACCCGCCACTGGATTCTGCCAACATTTAATCCATAAAAGAAGTCTGGCAATTCTTATTTGATCCCCTATAAAAGGTAAGGCCAACTCCTCATGGCAAACGAAATTTGCAGTATTTTTAGAGACCGCGAGCAACCTACGTGTGAAGCCATTTTCTACTCATTGCAGTGCATCCGCTTTTTGGTACCCTCACAACCCCGCCCCATAAAGAGCAGCCGAGATGCATTTTGACTTAAACAGGGCTATCTTCTTCGCTAATGGTTTATGTTTTAAAATCCGTGCAAAACTAAAAATGGCTTCCATGTTCCTTCCCATTTGTTGTAATTTCATTTGGAGATGTGATTTCTACCTTAGAGAGGAACTAAACATTATTCCTAAATGACTAAAATTGCTTGTCCTTATAAATAGTGTTCCCCCCATTCTAAAGTGCTTTAGTTTTAGTGCATAGTGGCCCACATGTCATTGTATAGGATTTCGACTGATTCACTGTTTGGGGTGCGGGCGATCAGTACTGTAATGTCTGCCAGTCAATCTGATTTAGGCCAGCATCCTTAGCAGTCATGTGAGGAAAAGAGCAGCTTCTGCCAATGTTCCAGTGGTTTATCTGGCCTTGTGGAGTGTCTGGGTCAGCAGCACAATGTCTAAGGCACACCGTAGCTTGCTCTTGCTTCTTGGCTGTATTTTCCAGAAAGCCCACCTTTTATTTAGAAATGTACACGTTACCAGTCATGGGAATTCTGTTGTCAGTCACTTTGCTCCAAGACAAAGAGGCACATATTGAATAAATGTTTGCGCCACCACAAATATACCTATTTGCTACAGCAATTTGTTGAGCACTTGAGTCAGTACCCTGAGCAAATTTCACTAGCACATGACGAGCCATGAGATGCCTGGTTGTGATGAGGAGTGAAGAGATGAGAGTAATGCTTAATATTTCCTTATACACTTCATTTCACTGACTCATACTTTTCCTTTCCTCATCCCACTCCTAACCTATAAGGTGAACCCACCTTCCAAGGGTGCACTTTATTGCACTATAGATATATATTGAGGCAGCAAGATGGCCCAGTGAGTTGAACGTTCACCTCTGACAAATACAGTGACATGAAGGGGTAGAATTTGAGTGCCAGCAAGATACACCAAGCATTTCATCCTTCTAAGGTTGGGAAATTGAGTATTGTAAATGGGTAACAGCAAAATTTGCAATTTAAGGTGCTTAGAAAGCAGATGTATGGTATTTAAGTGCTTTGTAAAACAAAATTACAATTACTGCAACAAGGAGTGTATATTATAGTCACCCTCCCTTATACAAAAATCATAATTTCCTCTTCATCTCTAACGATGGTCAGAGTTTTTTTATATGAGGACATAGAAAGCAGTCAAGAGGGACAGGATCACAAAACAATTCTTCATCAACGAAATCACCGCCATTTACAGAAACTTCAACCTGCATCCAGACCCGCAGACCTCAACAAACGCCTCCCGATCTTATCCAAAGAACCAATGCTAATCACAGAGCCCATCATCACCCCAGAAAAAAACGCTGCCACCATGCAGTCCATCTACTCAGGGGCCCCATCGGACCCATGCCCACTCCAGAGGACTGCAACCCATCAGCACCATGCTCACACCCATTCTGAATGCCTTCACCTCTTCAGCAACCTTCCCAGATCCTTGGAAACACTCAGCTGTCCTTTCTTTGCTGAAGAAACTTCCTGCACACCCTTCAGTGCTCGTCAACTACAGTTTGATTTTCCTTCTACCATTTTCGGCCAAGGTCTTAGAGAAAATCATCCACAGACACCCCACTGAATACCTCATTGAGCACCAACTCCTCAATAGCACTAAGTCTGGTTTCAGACCCAGTCTTACACAAAAGGAAGGGATAAAGGGAAAAAAGACTGCCTCACATCCTCCACAATTAATATACAAACTCACAAAAGGTGTGGCAGTTAAATTCCTATCTAACCTCGCACACTGACTCATAATAACATTCAAAATTGTCCTTTTAACTCTACCCTATGTATCCACTTAATAAACGGAATCCCCAGGGTTTACACAGAGGTAGTTTTAGAATAAAATCTGGACCCCTCGATTAACCAGAAGCACTTTATCTTGTTCTCCCTTTCAGTAAGGTTGAGACCACCGTATTGGCACTGTCCTAACACGGTGGGGAGGACTGGCCGATGATGAAGCATGCCACAAAAATGTGGGTGAGGCCTTTCCGTCCATAATCTTTGGATTTTTTCATTAGATAGGAATTTAGCTGCCATATCTTTTGTGTGTTTGCGGTTTCAGACCTAACCACAGCATGGAAACTGCCCTTATAGCTGCCTCAGGTGACATCCGAATTAATCTGGAAAGAGGAGGCATGGCGGCCCTCATCCTCCTAGACCTCTCCGTAGCATTTGAGAAAGTCTTCCACCCCAGCCTTATCAAATGCCTACACAACATTGGAATCCCATATCTCCTCCTTCCTAACTGGAAGGACCTAGTCAGTCTGCCTGGCACCATACACCTCGGACTCCAGCAACCTCATCTGCGGAGTTCTGCAAGGATTCTCCCTTAGCACGACCCTCTTCAATGCACATATGATCCCTCTAGCCAGCATCATCTTCTCTCACAACATCTACATCCTCTCCTATGTGAACGACATGCAACTCATTCTCTCCCTCATGAACAAGATGCCCAGTACCCACGTCAAGTTCAATGCCTGCATGACTGAAATTGCCAACTAGATGAAGACCAACTGTCTAAATCTGAGCACCAACAAGACCGAAATAATGATCTTTGGGAAGAGCACATCACTGTGGGACTCCACCTGGCAGCCAACAGAGCGAAGACTGACAACTTGCCCCCATCACCCACGCAACAATCTCGGTATCATCATCGATAGCAAAAATGACATAACCAACCAAATCATTACCATCACCGCCTCATGCTTCCATACCCTGAAGAGGAGGAGGAAGATTTTCAAATGACTCCCGGAAAACTTTTACCCACATCCTTGTCACAAGCAAGCTGGACTACGGGAACACCCTCAATGCTGGGATCAACATAAAAAACTCACCAGAAGGCTGCAGATTATACAGAACTCGATGTCTGGAATCACCCTCAACCTCCCACGCTGCTCTAACATCACACCACACCTGAAAAAGCTCCACTGGCTACAAGTTCACAAATTAGCACAATTCAAAATCCTCACCCACACTTTCAAGGCACTACATAACACTGGCCCAGCATACCTCAACAATCGCATCTGCTTTCACAAACCTTCCAGACACCTCTCCTCATCTAGGCTCCTGCTTGCACACAACCCCCACATACAGAAAACCGGATCTGGTATGTGAGCCTTCTCCTACATCGCTCCTAAAGCAGAAGAGCCTCCTCCTCACTTTTTGAATTTCACAAGAAGCTGAAGACCTGGCTTTTCGACTAGTCCCACAAGGCCCTAGGTGTGGCTAGGCTCATTCATACCTACTCAGCTCCAGGATACCCTCCCAGGTTATAGTGCGCTTTACAAATTTGCATAGCATAACGTAACATACATCCCAAAATAGATGCATACCCTGTGAGCATGTAGTGCACACAATATAATGCAGACTCAAAGACTCACAACACTGATAAAATCTGAAGATGACATCAAAAGTGGGTTGTTTCCCCTCAATGTGAAGCTTATAATGTATAATAAAGGTTTGAGAGGAAGCATGGATTCCTCTCTGACTGTGGTGCACACAAGAGAAGTGATAGAAAATAAATGTCAGAGCAAAAGAAATCAGAGCCACAATAACCAGATATCAATGATCAATCAACATCTATTCGTCTTCCATATCAGATGAAGGAAATGGATAAAAGTATGGTAGGATAATGTCATGTTTAAATTTAGAATCGAATTGGACCTTTTATGAATGTATCTGGGTGTATGTTTATAACCCAAATCTAGATAAGAAGCAACATAGCACTAATCAGAAGGGTAACCGCCCTGGTACATTTTGGAATATTTACAGTATGACAGAGAGTGTAAGGTACCAGAATATTGAGTTTTAAATAAAGTATTATAGTGATATCATACTTACAATTTCATGAGAGCAAATATATTGTGAGTCAAAATATTGTGGGTAAGTATATGATTTATTCAGAACTGTAAATAATAGTAGGTAAAAATACAGCTTACTCAAATATTGTGGCATTTAATGTAGTTTGCACATGAATGTAGTAATGTGTACTTTTTATTTTTAGTTTGCACATATTTGAACAATATTTTGAGTATGTGAGGGCTATTTTGGTGACTTTATTTTTATCAATAACATTTCCTTATTTTGTAGTACTTTATGTTAAAGTTTATACTATTTGGTTAGTGGGTTATTTTTGGGGTTAGGATGAGTAGTGTTATAACTGAAAAAGTTCTGTACATTTTGAGGGGATGGGCATGTTTAATTAATGGGGTTATGGGTGTGAACGCTTTTAGTTAATAAATTGAAAAGATTGACATGCAGGACAATGTCTGTGTGATTCCCATAAGATGATGGCCCTGTGCAAATACATGAAATCTTCCCAGGACAAAATTCAGTGTCAAAACCCTAAAGGTTCATTCAAATTTAAGAATCATTATCGGCATAAGTTAGTTAGTCAAATTCAAATCAGCATCTATAATGCATTAAATAATGCAAATGCAAGAGAAATCAACAATCCTCCAAAACAAGTAAATGGCCAGAACCAAAGTATAGTTCATCAAGAGGTCTAACATGGAAATCTGCTCAAATAGTTTAAGTATTAAGTCAGTATACGGACTAGCACAGAGTCTGCCTAGTTAGAAAGGCAAACTAGATGTAGGTAATAGACTCATTTGGAGCCTGCCTTTGTGGAAGTAATCAAAAAGTCTAAGTATAAATCAACAAGCAGAACTGCATAGAGACTGCTCAGTTTGAAAGGCAACAAAAGTGTGACACATAGCCCAAAAAGGGTACATTTTATAGGTTTCAGGAACGAAAGGCACACACTTGACAGGGTGAGATCTGACATAATAGGGCTGGACTAATAAAGTTACATTCACATAAACCAATAGTCAGAAACATTTAAAAACACTTACTTTCGTGCATAATTATAATAAGGAGTAAATAGGAAATGAGGGAAATTGCATGACATTTGTGCAACAAACAAATAAAATAAACAGTACAACTGCTTAGAGCACACCCGGGCAAAAAGCCTTGAATTTGTTGCAGATATAGGAGCATTCTGCACTGCATTCTGGCTTCCTTCTTGAGGAACACAAATTATTACACTTCAGCTCAACAAGTAAAAGGTACCATGAAATGAGTTATATTTTGCCTATTTTCTAATATGGAAAGAAACAGAAGAGAAACATGCATGAAGGAAACTCATTTATGTAATTTTAAAGGCACATTTTCTCTGTCACTGCTAAATGAATGTCAAGGCAGGCTGACTTTGGCCTAGTCATGTTAACAGAAGCCTGGTTATGCTAACTAAAACAGATTTAAATCAAGCATTATTTTTATTAATTAAAAACAGTTTCAAAAGGGTTATAATAGGGAATTGAGTCAAGCTTGCATGGTCCCACAGTACTTCCCCTGAGGGAGGACCATGGTACCTCACAGGAGGGCCGGCTGGGTTCCATGAGAGTATGGCGGTACCTACAGAATGAATTTATGTTTATTCTTTGGTCTCTGGTGGGGTCTCTCTTAGTATCCCCATGACTGCCAATGGTTCAGTGTGTTCCTACCCTTCCCCTTATATGTGTTTATTTTAACTTGTTCAGGAAAAGGGTACTGAGTACCCACTGTCCTGTAGTAGTGGCAGCACCATTTTTGTTCAAGTTGTGGCCAGTCAATCAGGTCTTTCAGTCCCGTGGAAGCAGTACTGGTCACATGGGACCGAAAGGACAGGAAAAAAAGCTCTTTTGGTCAATCAGATCACTATATATTTTGAAATTTCAGTACTGAACATCTGGCCCATAATATATTTTTTACTTAGTCTATATTTCGTTTTTCAATATTTTGGTTATTCTTAATGCTAATTTCAAATGTCCACATTATTGTTATCTATATTTTTGGGTTAGATATTTTTTCTTTAGATATTGTTGATTAACAATAGTTACGAGTCAATATTTTTGGTTTATAAAATCTAAATATAAGGTTCTATATATTATGGGTTAGATATTTGGATATATCAATCTTATTAATGTTGATATTTAGTAGTGCAATCTTTCGGTGTCTTCTAAACTTGCACCTACATTTGGTTGCTGCCTCTCTAGTTTTCTCTATTGCCTGACCGGAGGAAAGTCGGCTACCCTTTCTTCAGGTTTATAGCAGACTTTGGTGGGCTTGATTTGTTTAGCTTCATTTTCTTCTTTCACCATTTGGTCATCTGATATAACCAGTGGAATCAGTACATGGCTTCTTGAGATGCATTCTGTGGTGTCGTTTGCCTGACCTTTATTGGGGATGTTGGTGCAGTCATGCTTCTCTGCGGCATGGTCGTGTAGCCTTCCTCTTTGTGCTGCTGCTTTCATCTGGTTGGTTTGCAATGCTGTTCCTCTTTTATTTCTTGAACCCTTCCACCCCTGTTGTTCTTCTTGCCTCAGTTCTGTGTGTCTGCTGTTCAACATTTATTTGGGGTTGTTGTCTCTTCCATTTTATCCTTGACTACTAGGATTCTAGGTTGGTTTTAGCATCTCAACATGGTCTTGTATGACTTCTGGCATCTGATTATGTGCTAGTTGCTGATACCTCCATTGATTGGGCCTGCCTTTTGCCAGTTGTTGTTGGGTTCCTTCTCTGCTTTTGTGTTGGGACAGCCATAGGTTTGTTTCAATTCCACTGACCCTGGTGTGGTTGTTGAGACTGCACTTGGTTTTTGGACCCCTGTTTCCTAGTAGTCTTTTTCTTTTCCTCCACCTTTTGGTACTGAGAGATGTCCTTCCCTCCTCTTTCCAATTGCTGTCTCAGCAAGGACCAGCGCAGCTGACCCTGGTGTGTTTTTCTGTCTTGGAAGCTCAGACTGTTGTACCCTCCAGTTGCGGGATATGCTAGAGATGCTTGCCTTCATGTACCCCTGCTGAATCTACTAGATTGTCTTTGCAGCTTTGGTTTTCCTTCCTCACTCCACAACTTGTTGTCTCATTCAGGCGCTAGGAGAGTCTGGTGATCTCTTATTCATTAGACACTTCCAGTGGGCTTGCTTTTGGGGATGTTTATTCATTGGGTTCTCTTTTGCTCTACCTTCTTGTATTGTGTGCCTCTTCTGTGCTTCTAGCTGGGTTTATTCATCCCTGTTTCTTTGGGCTGTTGCATGAGCTTTTCTCATGTGGAAAGAGCGCTTAGGCTCTGGTGGTTTGGCACTCTTTGCTGGGCTAGGTTCTGGTGTGGGCCATACAATGCTGGATCTGCGCCTGTTTCTAGATGCCTTTCTCTCCTGTTTTTGGGATGCCTTATTTATCTTACCTCTGCCTGTCTCTGTCATTGGTGCTTGTGCGTCAGGGCCTGTTTCCCTTATGCTGGTCAATCCTTTGAACTGTTGCTTATTCCTTCCTCGTGTTCGGTCTTTTCATGAGACTGCTCTTGGTTTCTGCATCTTGGTTCTGCCTATTGCCTCTCGTTCTTAGGGGATCATCTGCCAATGGGTGATAGGTTTGTTGTTTCCTTTTCACCTGCATTCCTCGGTCTGAGTGGAGGGTTCTCAGGATGTATGTGGGCTTGAGTTGACTAGGTGTTGCCCACCGTTCTCCTCATTGTTGATGTAGGTGGTCCTTATTTGCCTGTGCTGTCACTTGGTCACTGTTCTCCTGGTGGGCATTCAACGTCTGCTCTCGCTTCGCCTGGATCATGCCTTTTGTTTCCTTTGGGGTTGTGGGCTGTCACCTGACTTGGAGCCTTCTTTCCCAGTGGTCCTTTTGGTGTCTTAGAGTTGTGGCTTTTTTGCCATTGTTGTAGCTCTGGGTCCACTGAAGTATGTTTCTTGCTTTGGTATTCCTCAAAGTGTGGACAGAGGCAAGGAAGAGGTACATAGAGGTAATGCCTCAATTACTTACTGGTAATCTTCATTACTCTTGGCCTCCTCCCCTTTGTTTAAGTCGTTACAGCACAACCACCCTTCTTGTTCTATTTGGTATCCAGTGATGCTGTGAATATTTCAGGAGGATACTTGGACTACCAGTTCTATTTATAGTTCCCAGTGAGAGGAAAGAAGAATATATTTTTGGCATGTACAAATTGGAGTTTATTGTTTAGAGATGTTTGGAGATGGGGAGATCTCATACGTAAGGAGGACTGGGATGAGGAAGAGTAGGACTAGGAATAATAAAAATGACTGGTAAGTAATTGTGACTCTATTGACAATAGAGACTCTCCTTAACGAAATGCAGTAGCATTCCTGTGGCTGTTTATATACATGGGATGTAAATAAATAAACCTATCTGCAAACTGTTCCTAGTTTACATAGATTGCACTTACCAGGGGCAATTTTGCTTCAGAGCCATTGCAAATTTGCACCATCAGTTGTGCCATGTGTCTGGTGCAAAACTTTATTTTTACACTGGTCAGTTATTTGTGCAGCACACAATCGGTGCAAATCATAATGCAAAATTGCACCAAAACGCTAAGTGGCTCTCTTTAAGACTATTGGCATGATGCACAAAGCCCAGCTAACCTTTGGAGGGTGGGAGTGGGTGCATCATGATGAAGAGTTCAGGGCTTATTTGGCAGAAGATGCAGAATGGATTTGGGGTCAGTTAGGCAATGAGCTGTTCCTACAGACCATGGCCCCAGAATGACTGGGTCCTATGGCATACATGGCCAGCGGGTGGCCCCTCGTTTACAAGCCCTTTCAGGATCATCCCACCCAGGGTGGGTAGCTATGGCAGAGGGCTGGCCGGACAGTCGGGGTTTGCTGGGTCTTTAATAAGGTGATTTGCAATATGGAGAATTGCCGCTCCTGGTGGCTCAAAGTGTTGCAGTGTGGCCCGCAACCTGTTGATGCAGAGGGTCTGGGAGAACAAGCTGGTAATTGGCAAGGGCAGGCTGACAGATGAAGGGGGAGAGGTGCTCAGAGTATGGGCAAAGGCTCATACATCAAGTAGAGTGGAATGCTTGAGGCACTAGGTTGGGGTTTTGGGGAGCACAGTGTTTAGACAAAATATCAGACAATAAATATTGTGTGGACAAAATATTGTGTCAAGAATATCAAGGACAAAAATATTGTGAAGGTAAGTTTATATAGGTCAGCAACATTTTACTATATATAACTCCACACATATGTACCTTGATGATATATATATTTTCAAGGTATGTAGATGTGAAATTAAGAATAGTAAATCTATACTTATTTATTTTCACTTACCTTCTCGGGCCCCGATTCACAAAGAGACTCCGCACTGATTGCGGAGTCTCCTCAGTCATGGCGGGAACTCTGCACTCGTGATTCGATCTCCGCATTGCAGTTTCCCATTGCGGAGATCCCGCCACAACTGAGGATCCTCTGCCATAAGCCTCCAAATTTTGGTCCTCAATATTTTTGACAAGATTTTCTGTCCACACAAGATTTTTGTTTCTGATATTCTGTCAGTGATACGAGGAGCACAGAGGCAAACTTGGCCCTGATTCATGGTATTGAGTTTGGTTTCAGACTGGGTTATGAAGGGCCCAAAGTGAGATGGTGAGCTGAGAATTTGCAAGCAATAAGGGGGCATGAAGTAATGGTTCAAGCCAAATTGTTCAAAGAGGTAATGGAGGGGCGCAAGGCAGGACCTTTTGTAGATTGGCCGTTGGACACCCTTATGGTTTCAACTATTGGGGTGGTGCCCATAAAGGAGCCTGGTGAGTATCGCTTGATCCAGCATCTGTCATGGTAGATGGCAATCAAGAAATTATTTCATTCCAGAGTCCCTGAGCTCAGTGAGGTATGCAACAGTGGATGATGCAGTGGAGACAGTGGTTAATCTGTAAACAAATAAGTGCCGGGGCTCTCGTCAGTAGGCAGCTTGCACCAGTCCATTTCTTCTGTTAGTGCTGCCTGAAACATAACCATGAAAGTGGTGAGAGGGTGTGATGTAATGGCCAGAGCTGCTGACTTTGGAGCTGGGGAACCAGGTTTGAGTCTTGGCGTCGGCTCAACATCCTGTGATTCTGGGCAAATCACTTAATCTCCCTGTGCCTAAAGCACCGGTGTTGATGATAAAGTGCCAGTGCTGAGCACAGGAAACCACTGGCTCAAAGTAAGCACTGAGTGGCGAATAAGTTGGGTCCGGGCGCGCTATTGGTGAAATGTGATGTGGAGTCAGCCTTTCAGCTCCAGCTGGTGCATCCATACAAATTTGAATTGTTGGGCATGCGATTGGGAGGACAATTTTAAGTTGACAAGGCGTTTGCCATGAATTGTTCCATATTTTGTTCAATGTTTCAGCAATTTAGTACCTTTCTACAGGAATTGCTCATTTGGGTCAGTGGTATGACTTTCATGACACATTATTTGGATGACTTATTTTTTGCCGGTCAGGGTAAGTTAAGTGAGTGCGTGGAAATACTGCGTACATTTGAGGGCTTGATGAAGAATGTGTGGGTGCCTTTGGTCCTGGAGAAGACGGTTGGGCCCAGTCCATGTCTGACCTTTTTGGCCGTGGAGTTGGATTCTGTGAGAATGAAAGTATGTTTACTTACTAGAAGGCAAAGTTGTTGGGGTTGTTGGAGGTGATGCTGTCAAAACAAAAGGCTTCAGTCAATGATATTCAGGTGTTGTTGAGGCATCCCAATTTTGCTTGCAGGGCTATGAAAGTGGGTCATGCTTTTTGCAGGTGGCTGGGATTTTCTCTGTCAGGCACAGTGTGAAGTTGACAGCGGTGGTGAAGGCCGACTTGAGAGTTTGGCAGTCTTTTTTGGAAGGTTTTAATGGAGTGTCCATACAAGATTTGGGGGAAGAAGGTAAATGGTCCATTCAAATTTTTTCTGATGCTGTCAATAGGGCAGGATTTGGTATCTACTGGCAAGAAAGATGGTGCATGGAAGGTTGTCCAGAGAACCGGAAAGGTGGGGCTCACAGTATTGACTTTTTGGATTTTTTTCTTTTGGTTTTGGCTGTGGATCTGTGGGGAAGGCACTTTGCTATCAAGAGACTTTTGTTCAATGTGGATAATATGTCAGTGTTCAACGTGGTGAACGGACAGACAATGAGATGTAAAGGTTCTTCAACTGTTGAAGGTTTTGTGTCATAGTGTCTGAAATGGAACATTGTATTTAAGGCCTGGCATGTTCCTGGAGTCGACAATGATATTGCGGATGCTTTGTCTTGTTTGCAGTGGAGGAGATTCAGTGGGCTGGCACCCGGCACGGACTCCGTGAAGACAAAGATTCCACAACAATTGAGGATGGTCCATGCAGTTGAGCTGATTCAGAGGTCCCTTCTCGGAGTCTACAGGCAAGCATATAAACATGCTTGAGAGGAATTCCTGGCATCAGGTTGGTGTTGAGAATAGCTGGAATTATCAGCAGGCCGAGGTGGGGGACTTTATAATGGTCATGATTGCAGGTAAGTTGGCAGGACTTGCATTTTGTGGGGAGCTTTAATGGGGGTACGAGCCATCGGCAAATGAAATGGGTTAAAGGATTTTGGAAGGCTGGGCAACAGAGGAGGCATTGTGGACTCGATTTAGGGCCATTTGTGGGTTAGCCTTGTGTGCGGATTTCCAACATGAGGATGGATCGAGGGTGAAGGTGTCACAATTGTTGTGGGTGTTGCACAAGGTACTGGAGAGTTTGCGGCTGCCAGTAGCAGAGTTTGGGACCCATTCTTTTCATGTAGGCATGGCAACAGAGTCGAACTTCAGAGGCTTTTCCAGAGATGAGATTAAAAGATTGGGAAGATGGAAGTCAGGTTGTTATACTAGGTATGTGAGGCCTATGTTAGCATTGGAACAATGCGTTTATTAACTTGTTGTTTTGATGTTGTGTTTCAGATTGGGTGCTGGGCCAGGATGAGAACATAGAAATATGGATTTGTGGCCATTAGTTTATTAAGCGGGTGGCTCGTCAGGCTGCAACAAAGAGATATGGGGCCACATGTATCATTATTTAAAACAGCGATTACCTAATTTCAATTCTCTGCGTATCGCAATTAGGTAATCACTATTTGAATGTATGAAACTCCATGAGTTTCATTCAGCGTTTCCTAATGGGTCACAAATCGACCTACCTCATTAATATTAAAGAGGCAGGTCACAATTTGCATCCCATTAGGAATCGCTAAAATCACAGGGATGGTGGCCTGCTGGGGTCAGAAGACCACCCTATTTGTGATTGCTTTTTAATAAAGCAATCATTTTTTGTGAATGCAGCCGGTTTTCCCTAAAGGAAAACGGGCTGCGTTTAAAAAAGCAAAGTTTAAAGTTTTCTTTTCATTTATCAAGAGCAGGTAGTGGTCTGTGTAAAAAACAATTTAACGAACATTCACAAAAGGTAATGGGTCCCGTTTGCGAATGGGTTACCACCTACTTGAAGTAGGCAGTAAAATGCAAATGTTTTGTGACCGCATTTCCTTCGCAAAACATTCCTACATACTGCTGCGATTCGGCAATAGGAAGGGACGCCCTAAACACTCCCCTTCCAAATACTGAATCCGTATGTATTTGCAATACCAAATTGCGATTCGGTAACATGTTACTGAATCGTAAATTGGAATTCATACATACCAAAATGCATTTTACCGGTCGCAAACGGCCCGATTCTGCGAATCGGGCCGTTTGCAACCGGTAACATTCATGATATATGTGGCCCATGGATTCCAGCTGGGCCTAGATGACTTGCGCTATCAAGTTAGATGGTTTGGAAAAGGAGGCATGTGGTGGTATGAATTGTTGCCATGATTGAACCCTTTGTCTCTTAGCGCATGTTGCCCGGATGTTTTGTTACTCCTCTTGGAGAGATTGAAGTGATTAAAGGATGTTTCTTTGTTGAAAATGGTAAAAGCAGATTTGTTGGAGCTGAAGAGGGCATGGTCTGGTACCTCAATCTTGTGGACAGAGCTGTGCAGTGGCGGTGCGTCCATTGGGGCGTTGGGGCGTTGCCCCACTAATGCCACGGCCCCATCGCCATCCATCGATCGTTTTAATAAATTACGAATAACAAACACAAATTCTTCTTTCTACTGATGCTAATTCCAATCAGGACTCCTGATTGGAATTAGCGTCAGAAGACGTAGAACGAGGGACGCTGAAGGGGTTGGGGCTGCGGCAGCACTCAGGGTTTGAGTGACAGCGCACTGGACAGCAATAGTGCGCATGTTCGGTTTTGGGCTGGTCATTTTTACGACCAGCCCGAACATGCGCACTAGCCTTCCCGTTAGGAGAGCGAGGGTTGCTTTATATCGCAGCCCCCGGTCTCCTAATGGGCGGGGAGTATCCCTGCTCAAGCCAATCCTGGCGCTGCTGGAGCAGCGTCTGGATTGGCTGAGAGGGGTTGCCAGCCACTCCAGTGACGCAGAAGACGTTGAAGGCGCCAACGCGGGACCCCAGCAGCAGAGGCGGCACGGGTCAGGTAAGTTTTCTTACTTTATTTATTAAACCCCCCTCCCCCAGTATTGCGAGCCGCAACTGTATGGACCCCACTCCCCACAATGTTTTCATTTTCAGCAAGACGTGTGTTCGCATCGCATCTTGAATCTAAGAGTTCCAGTAGCTCAACTGTTAGTTGATTGCATGCTATCTGCAAATAACTTCTGAATCCCAAAATATTGATTCGCTTTTGCCAGTTATTTCAGACACGTATTGTAGTGCTGCGTTTGGAGAGGCAGCGGCTAATTAAGGCAGCACTGACATCGTGTTGTTCAAATTGGCGGACCGTACTGCCTTAATGTGACTGTCTATTAGGGAGACCCTGTGATACTCAAACAGGCCACTGCTGTGCATTGTGCCTGGGACTCCTGCCCGGTTCCAGGGGTGGGCTCAGGTTATGTGTGTTACCTCCATGACACCGATTCCAAAAACACACCGTAAAAAGCTGTCAGTAGCGAGACAGCGGGACCTAAACAGGGTTCAGCCACTTTAATCACGTGGCGGCGACAGCGTCGGTCACTCATTTGCACACACCTGCACAGTGATGCTCATAGAAACATATTTATGTTCCATCATATAGTCTGCAGCATTCACCTTACGTCTATGAGCTGCTGCGAAAGTCTAATGCTTCCATGCGTGAACTTGCGGAAGAACGATGGGGACACGCACGCGCCGTACTCCCATCACCTCACTGGCTGTATGTGACTCAGCAGAGGCCGCAGCCTGCTCTGTGAAGCAAACATTAAGAGACGGTCGCGGCTGAGAGCGCAACAGCAGGGGCTTTACTCCTCACTCGGAACCAATGCAAATCGCCTAACGGGCTCGGAGTGCGAGTCAGCTCTGATCAGGCACTCAAGTCATGCTCACACTCATTAGCTCCCATGATACATATCCGTCGGATGACAGACAAGGGCTCCGATTACCTACACACAACCAAACTACAGATTACATACTCGGGCTCCTTTGTGTGTGTGTAAAGGGCATGCGTACACTACAGTATACATTTTCTTGCCTGGTATGTTGGACAGCAGGGTCCTGGGAACGAGAGACTGAGGGAGAGTGGGGGCTTGGAGTTGGAGGAGAGAAAGGCTGAGGGAGAGCAGAAACTCGGAGGTGAAGGAGAGAGAGAGTGAGGGAGAGCAGAAACTTGAAGGTGGAGAAGGGAGAGAATGAGAGAGAGCAGAGCCTTTGAGTTGGAAAGAGAGACTGAGAGAACGCAGAGCCTTAGAGGTGCAGGAGAGAGAGGCCGAGGGATAGCTGAAACTTGGAGATGGAGGAGAGAGAGCAGCAGAGGCTTGGAGGTAGAGGAGAGAGAGGCTGAGGGATAGCCAAGACTTTAAGGTGGAGGAGAGAAACGCTTAGGTGCTTTATTAACCTTCTTGCTTTCTCAGATTTGCTTAAAAATGCACCATTTCCCAACTGTTTTTTCAAAATTTTCATAAGGTGGAATCCCCTTATGCCAGTAGGGCTCGCTTGCTACGCTCGCTCGCCACAGGCCACTCACCCCCACATTTACGCCTCACCACTTTCAAATGTCACCAGCCGCCACTGGAGCTGTGGCCACAGAGAGTATGGCAGGGTGCCAGGAAACCAAGTGCGATTGACAAGGCAGATCACAATGTGAACAGGCGAGATGCGTAGGTTTGCGAGGAGGTAGGTGTGAGGGTGGTGCAGCATCCAGATATTAGCTTTGAGGTACTGCAGTTCTTTCAGGACGATGGGCTTCATCTTTCCATGGTTGATATGGAGACAGAAAAACACCATAGCGTTTTCTGGTGGTGCGTTAGAGGAAGTTGCAGAAGTTTGAACAGACTTTGTGGCTATGTTGACCTCCACAAGGAGCGGAGTGAAGGTTGCAGGGGGAAATGATAGGTAACAGTAAGATGGCAATATTGGCTCATGCATTGGGTGTTGATGAAAAATGCATTTTGAGTGGAGAGGGTGCTATTGCACCTGGGAAGGATTAAGGGTGGGTTTAGGGGAGAGGAATGGGCAGGTTCTGAATTGTTTAGAGAGGCTGGGAAATTTTAATGTGCATTCTCAAGTGTCAAGGGTATGTTTCTTGAGCTTATGTCCTGTAAAATGGCTTTCATGGGACTGTACCTCATCTGGCCTTCCACCTCTAATGTAAGAAGGGTACCCCTGACTACTGAGGCATGTGTTTTCACAGGCTTACTCCCCAATCCTCCTCTGAGATCCTGTGGATCTTCAGAGCTATCTCATATGCAGAAAACCATTTATCTATACAATTCCCCACCACAAAGCCGGGCACCAGGTCTTGAGGTATGCAGGCCCTCACCTCTCCATTGTACACTGGATTGCTGCCACCATTGCTGCTGGACCCTGCGGCTTGCTTGGCTCTCAGGACCAGCCCCTTCAGACTCATTTCATGGGCCATTCTCTTTTCCTCCAGGGCCAGCTCCTTCTCTATTTTGAGGTTGGCCATCTGCAGGCTGACCTCTCTCTCAACCTTCCTGTCCTCCAACTCCTCAGGGGACAGGCTGTGGAAGGACACACTGCTCCCTGCCTTGGCAGGGGGCTCCATTTCTGCAACCAAGTTGTCCTCCTCCTCAGACTACTGCAGTCCAGGGTCTATGGCCAGGTCCGCCTCCTCTTCCCCCTCCTCCTCTTTTTCTAAGGCCGCTTCCTCCTCCTCAAAGTTGTCGTCCTCTGGCTCCTCTGAGGTGGACTGCATCCTTTTGACTTTCTCATAGGCATGGAGGTCTACCTGGAATTCCACCTCTGTGGCCTTCCTTCCCACATTCCGCCCCTCTTGCAGAGCCTCTGCAGCTCATCCTTGCTGAGGTCATCCACCTTGATCAGCTCCATTTCCATTGTAGGAAAAAGGAGGTGAGCTAAACTTACATTTGGGAAAAGAGAAAAAATACCAAATTGAAAAAAACTAAGGAGAATTTAAAAAGAGGTTGAACCTGATATCAAATTATTTTTGGGATTTGTAATGTTCCACAAATCACTGTATGGAACTGCACAAACACAAGTACTGGATCCCACCACTGACCACCAATATCAGAAATTGGGTTTTTGATTGAAGGGGTGAAAACCTTTCTCAAGCAATAACCACCATCCATGTCAGGGTGAACCTCAAAAGTCACTAAATTAACCTGTGTTTAACACTTTGGTAGCTTGGCACAGAAGCAGTCAGGCTTAACTTAGCGGCAATGCATAAAGTATTTATGCAGCACACAAACAGTAATAAAATGAAAATACCACACAAGGAAAATCCCACACCAATTTAGAAAAAAGAGTACATTTTATTAAATAAAATGAGACCCAAATCACAAAAACCCAAACAGTAGAACTGTAGCTATTCAATGTCAAGGTTTTAGTTAAGCATAGCGCCTAAAAGTACAAACTGTCCCTCACAATCATCTGATCATGCTAGACCAGTGGAAAGTCACAAGTTCAAGCCAGTCTGATGGAACCCAGGGTAGTTCAGCTGAAAAAGTTACCTTCTCAAAGTCTGGCCCAAAGAGTCCAGTTTGCGGTACAGGAAGCCACGAAGAATCGTCTCTGTAGCATAAAAAGCAGGCCAAGTGGCGTGGACATTCGTTGTTGGGGGGTGATCGTTCCTGGAGCTTTGCGTTGGTGGTCACCGTGGGCGTTCGTAGCTGGACCGCGAAGTGCAGATCTCGTGTTGCCCGTCATCGCTGGCGGTTGCTGTAGTGCTAAGGGTTTGGTTCACCAGAGCTTTGTGTTGGCCGTCATCCCGGGAGGCAAGATCTTGGCGTGAACTGATCCATTCACGGTCGCAAAGAGCCCCAAACTTCAGAACTTCTCCCAGGGGAGGGACCTCTTGGGGATCAGGAACTTACTCCAGAAGAGAATAGCAGGGCTCAGGCAGGTCCAATCGGATGCCCATGCAGGTCCAGTGCAGCAGGGCAGCTGGTCAGTTGCAGGGAGGCCTCTGGAGCAAGTTGTGTCCCTGTATCTAAAAATAGGAGTTCAGCCACCTGATCCTTGAAGTCAATCTGATAGTCCTGAGATCAAGCAACAAGGCTGGCCTCAAGCAGCAGGACAATCCCCTGTGGGTACAAGGCACGCTTCAGCAGCAGAGCAGTCATTTGGTAGCAGCAGGGCAGTCCTCAGAGGTACAAAGAAGGCCTCATGCAGTAGGGTAGTCTTCTGAAGTACAAGGCAGTCCTTTTGGGGTTTCTTGGCATGTTCAGGAGTGAACTGGAGAGTGGGTCTGAGGGTCCTATTTTTAGGTCTCGGCTGAACAGCGCATGCGAGGTCTTGAAGAGACTGTTCTATTCAATAAGTGGGCTTCAGCCCGCCCATAGGCTTCACATTTGCTGGCTCCATCGTCGCTATCATATTCTTTCTCCCCATTTGTCCACACCATGCATGCGTCATGCATCTTCCTGGTTTTAGCCCTCCCTGAGAGCATAGACCAGTTACTAGTATCCATCCGCAGCTCCCATTTTAGAAACTGTTTTAGGAATTACTTTTTTCTTTGTTTTTGAGCACTTCACATGAGCGCTCGTGTTTTCACTCGTTCTGAGCTGCTTTCTGTAAATCTTGTTCTTATCTTGTCTCATTTGATGTGCTTTAAAAAACTGAGGTAAACTGTCAGACGCTGAATTCTGAAGGGCAACTGTTAACTTTTCTTTATCTGAATTCAAAGTGAGAGGATATATTTATTTTAAAGTAATGTCCCAGTGTTGCTTGTTTTTAAGGCCGGGAGATTAAGTGATTTGCCCAGAATCACAGGATGTTGTTAAAGCGACGCCGAGACTCGAACCCTGTGTTCCTTGGTGGGGAGGTCGACTGCTCTGGCCATAGTACCACATCAATCAGTCAATAAATCACACATTTATATAGCGTGGCCCATCACCCGTGAGGGTCTCGAGGCACTGCAGAAGCTGGCTGCTGCGCGGTGGTTTGTTCATTTGAACATCCAGGCCTTGAGCACTTTCCTGAATTGCTGGATCGATGGGACGGTCCTGAGGTGCAGGGGGAGGCCGTTCTATGCCTTGCCCCGCTGTGGGTTTGGCGGATCTGGGGGGTGTCTGCGAGGAAGATGGAAGCGGATCGTAGGTGTCTGGTAGGTTGATGGCAGGTCAGACGTTTGTTGATGTATGCAGGTCCCTCATTGTGTAGGGCTTTGTTTGCGTGGGTTAGCATCGGGAACCAGTGTATCTTCTTGAAGTGGGGTGTGATGTGGGTCCTTCTGGGGAGGTCGAGAATGAGTCTTGCGGCTGAGTTTTGTATTGTTTGTAGTCTCTTCAGGAGGCATGTGGAGATTCCTGCATAGTGTGTTCCCATGGTCTAGTCTGCTGATGATGGGTGCCTGGGTGACGGTCCTTCTGGTGGTGCCTGGGAGCCACCTGAAGATCTTGTGGAGCATGCAAAGGGTGTGGATGCAGGATGAGGCTGTGTTGACCTGTTTCTTCATAGAAAGCTTGCTGTCTAGGATGATGCCAAGATTGCGGGCATGGTTTGTCAGAGCAGGGGGTTGTCCGAGTTCCACAGGCCACAATGCATCGTTCCATGGTGAGGTGTTGTTCCCAAAGATAAGGACTTCCATCTTGTCCGTGTTGAGTTTGAGACAGTTTTCCTTTATCCAGTCAGCGAAGTTCCTCAAACATCTCCTCTCAAAAAGAATATATCGTTGTTATCATGAAGCTTCAAGGGACTCCATCAATTAACTTTACATTTGCAGATTAACCAATTGCACACATTTACATTGCTTTCAGATAGCTGGCATCCTGGCAAGAAGACCTTTTTCTTCTTCAGCTCTCTGTCCTTCTCTCAGCTTCACAAAGCTAGAGACCCCATCCCTTTCAGCTGAGGCATCTCAACTGTTGAAGTTAACCATGCCTGGACAGTCATCTCTTAACAAGAGTAGAGGAACTTTTTTTTTTTATTAAAAAAGTATGGGCACGTTGGTCTCCACAGATCCCACCTACACCCTCTGATGACAATGGACCACTCACCACGAGATATAGCAGTGTTTAAGGTGCCAGTGATGTCAAATGTGGTCTTGCTGCCATAGGCGTAGACTTTAGTGCGGGCTGGTTGTGTTGTGTGCTTCTCACATGGCCCATTGTCGTTTTACTTATGTTAGCCTTATCATGCACATTGTAGGCAACTTTAGTTTATGCACACGTTGCTAAATATCATGCTTGCCTTTGTGCCACGTTATATTTTCACACAGAACTAGCACATTTTTCGCATTTGATTAGTTTTCTGGGATTTAGTCTGAACAGCCTAAGCAAGGTCAAACAACATTGCCCCTTATCATTTTTCTTTGGTCACAAACTAGCACCTAGTCATAATAGAAGAATGCAGCTGCAGTTTTTAATACACATATCATGTCATATAGCTAGGGACAGGGTTTTGGAAAACAAGATACACACAGAGTGAAGGTCCTGAGACAAGAGTGCTGCATCAGTTGAGATATAGAAAATCCACCTATGTATGCTAAGGTACGGGGTCCACCACTAAACCCAGAGATCTATATTTTATAACCACTGAGCTTCAGTAGTACGGGAGAGATTTAGATAAAGGAGTCAGGAACTGATTGGGCTGAGATTGAATCTAAAGACAAAGCCGAAGGTGCTGCCGCTGGCCGGACCACCCACGACTCTCAACACAAGGACCTTGGCCCATTTGCTTTGTTTTGTTCTTTTGATCTCCTTAATGATGGTTTGAACCCTATGTGCTCCTTTGTACTGTTTCTCATTTATGGTTTACTTCTATTGGCTATGATTGTAAGTTACTACTGTGGTTTACTTCTATTGGCTATGATTGTAAGTTATCACCTGCTTTACATATTGCTCATTATTTGTTGCCACTATCACCCTTAGTTTTTCACTAAATCCGCAATGTCTCTTTCTGTCCCTCTTTGATTATACCTTTCCTCCTCTCCCCTTGCTCCGATCCCCCTTACTTCACCTTATTCCTACCTGCTCCTACACTTGTCCAGGTTTTCCTATATGTGTATTGACTGATTAGCCCACCTGACACCTGACTCCGATTTACGATCCCTCTTCCTTCCCCTTATTCCTACCTGCTCCTACACTTGCCCAGGTTCTCCTATATGTGCTTTGACTGATTAGCCCACCTGACACCTGACTCCGACTTACCGCATCTCCTCCTTCCAATACTACCCTCCTACTCCATTCCCCCTCTGGTTTCTTACTCTATTCGCTCACTTTCACCCTGTTCCTACTCCGGCCCCCACACCACTCTACGCCCCACATCTAGTCTTCCCCCCATCCTCTTTCCCCCTCCCTAGCCTCCTTAATCCAACTACCATGCCCCCCCTCACACACCGCCCCATCATAACAGACCACAGAATCAATCCACAGGACTCACCCATCACTAGACATAGCCCGAATTCATGGTCCATCCTCTACCCACCCAATCTCTCCAAAAACGCTAAGAAAAACTTTAAACACAAACTACTTATTGGTCACCAGGAAACCCTATTTGTTGATAACTACCTTAGCCTCTCCTCCATAATAAAAACCAACTACATTTTTTACTCCAAACGTCCCTCCAAATGGAAAAGCATCTTTCTCCGCCACCTCCCCATTACTAAATCATGCAAAATCCCGTATGGTTTCAAATTGTCCACCTCCCCTTCCCCTGCTTTCCTTGGCGAAATAGACATTTCCATCTTCAAATCCGGTAACATCCTAATCCAAGCTTCTGAAAATCATCTCAACATCTTTGAACAACATTTCGGCACCTTATCCTACCTACTTTCCATCCCACCTACTAACACTTCACCCTCCCAACAGATTGACGTCCTCTCACCCTCCCCTTCCTTCTCCCCAACCCCTCACCCTACAGGCACTTATACTATGTGCGATGACTCTCAAACCCAATACTCCAATTACCCCCCCTCTCTAGCAACCCTCCCTCATCCGGACACCTCAACAGCATGCCCAGTTTCACAAACCCTTGCTCTCTCTTATGACTTCTCCCCACCCACCACTAAACACACCCCCTCCCTCACTTCCCCTTTCCAGCACCCTTCTCCCGATATTCCTATTATTCGACTGCCTGTACCTATTTTACCTTCTCCTAACTGCCTTCCCCCCCTTAGCCAAGATGTTATTAGCCAGGATGTTATTTCCCCTCTCCCCCATCAAGGCCCCTTACCATCTCAGAACACCTATTATGACTCCATGCACTCCCTTTCCGAATACACGGACCTTCCTCCGTCCACCAACCTGAGAACGCCTCTCCACCACCCCCCTGACCTCCCAACCCACACACTCCACAGACCGCTCCCCCAGGATAACTCTGATCCTAATTTAGCACAGACCCTAGCTAACATCGAAAGCTATCTTCTGACCTTGTCGTCTGAACTCTCCCTGCTCAGGAAAGATCTTTCCTTGTCGTCTGAACTTTCTCAACTCAGGAAAGATTTTAACTCACGCTCCTCTGAAATCCTCCTTATCCGCGCGATCTCCCCAAGCCCTGACGCACAAAACAACTCCAAGCCTCAACAGTGGAGAACCTTCCCCCGCTGCAACTGTTCCCATCGACCCCCGTGCCACGACCCACCTCTCCTCCTCTGACCTCCCCGACCTTTGTAACTCCTACCTCCCTAAATATCCAATTGACCTCGCCCACCCCCACTCTACCAATCCCGTGATCCTGGGGACGAGCAGAATCCCTTCTTCCCCCGTCTCCCCCAGACCCCCAACACAACTCAGCACTATCCAAACATGCTCTCCCCCCATAAACAACCCAAAACCCCTCACATGCATGCTGGTCAATTGCCGCTCAGCTGTCAGGCATGCGACTGAAATAGCTGAAACCATTCTCAGCGAAGACATTGACATTGCCTTCCTTACAGAAACTTGGCTCAAGGCCCACTCTACATCTATCCTTGACCTACTCTCCCCCCCGGTTACTCCATACTTAGAAAAGATAGACTAGATAAAATTGGAGGTGGTTTAGCTATCATTTTTAAAAACAAACTTCAACTCTCGCTTGTCAAGAACTCTGACCCTGCCACCTTTGAATACCTCGGAGCTGAACTTAAAATTCAGGGCGCCCCACCGATTCGCCTACACAATATCTACCACCCTCCTGGCGAATCCCTTCCCTTCGCTGAGGAACTTTCCGACCTCCTCACCCAATCCTCACTTTCCAACTCTAAAAATCTCTTCCTTGGAGACTTCAACCTCCACTGGAATGACATCAAAGACCCTGCTGTTAATCTCCTCACGAATCTTCTGGAGATCAGTGACCTTAAACAAATTTGTCACTCCCCAACTCACACCAAAGGGGCTACTCTTGATGCCATCATCACTAATAATGATTTGGCCTCCCTTTCCAACATCATCCCCATCGACTGGTCCGACCATCACCTCATCCTCTTCACAATCACCACTACGGCCCCCCCCTCCAAGCCAAAAACATCAAACTCAAGAAATTGACCAGAAACATCCATCTTATCCCCCAGGCGAGCTAGAAACCAAACTCAAAGCCCAATTCCTGCTAACTCCCCTCTCCCAAAATGCTAACACCCTCACCGAGCATTATAATAAATCAGTTACTGAGGTCCTAGACCAAGTGGCCCCTCCCAAACTAAAAGCCCAAAAAAGCATACCTTCTGAATCCTGGTTCAACTCTGATCTTAACATCGAAAGACGCTCTCTTAGACAGGCCGAAAGAACCTGGAGGCAACACCCGTCCCCCTCCCATCTAGCCCTCCTCCGATCTGCTAGGTCCAACTACAAAAAACACATCCTCAATGAAAAGGCCTCCTTCTTCCGCACACAGCTTGATAGGGCCAAAAATAGACCTAGAGAACTATTCAGCATCGTCAAAAACCAAACATCGAGGGGCGTGGCCGGGCAAGATGGCCGGACGGACGTAGCTCGTCTCGGCTCCCGGTCCGCACTTTAGTCCTGAGCTGTAATCGGCGCTTATTCAGAGGGAAGGGCGCCACAGGCATCGCAGTTGGACTTCGGAACATGGGGAGCATGTAATGCAGCCATGACTGGCTTCCCATTCTGCCCGGTGACCTGACACGGAGCCCCGACAGAGAAGGCCCGGATCGCGACAAAATGGCGCCCGCCACCTGGTGAGAAGCACGGCATCTCGGCGCTCTGTCCATCGAGTGCCGAGCGGATGCGGTGACCGGCGCTGGCGCTACTAAAGGAGACGGGAGCCTGCGGTGCATTGGGGCGCTCTGGAGGAGTCATACTGCCGCTGGCGGAGCCGCTATGGGAGGCTCCGACCGACTGAGCTGAGATGTGACGCCCGCAAGGTATGTGGACGATGTGAGGGGCGACCGGGGCACTCCCAGATCCCTGCCGGCAGGGATAGAGACAGAGGCATCCCCTATCTGCTGCCTGGGGGCTGATGATTTCGCTCGCTGCTTGAGCCCCACGCCATGCCTGACCCTAAGATGGCGGTCGCGCACTGACAGCGCTCTGCGAGGGAGGCCTTTTCTCTGCGTTTGCGTCCATACTGCGGCGACATCAGGACACCCTGCCGAGTGAGGTCTGCTCCCCGGGCCTCCTCTCGAAGGATTGTAGGAGCCCCCAGATACTGGGCCCCGTGATCATCTCGACTGCGGTGCCCCCTGAGTGGTGACGGAGTGTCCTTGAGCATCGGGGGCATTGAGAAATGTAGCGGTGAGGGGGCTTGCCGCCAGGTGTCCTCCGGGTGCCGGAGGGTCTTCCACACGAACACTGGTCGCAGTACCCCATCGAGGGTCTTGCCGCCCATCGCTTGCTGGTTCACCACTCTTTTTGGTCAGCCTCTGCTGGCTGCTGAGACTATACCCCATACACAAAAGGGACTGGCACGGAATGGGATATCTCTCAAGTGCTCAACTTATAAGCCATGGCCGGGCTGGTGGCGGCGCCATCCATCCACTACTGAACAGGACCTAAACGGACAACCAGCATTAACACCTAGCCCCCCGGCGCGGGGACCTCCGCGCCACCTACCGCCGCACTTCCTCAGTTCGACCACCACAGCACGGGGGTCCACCTGGACCGGCCTCTATGCCGCCAAAGAAGCCAACGAGTAAGGCAACAACCAGGGTCTCTGACTTCTTTGCGCCAACGGACACACGCCTTCCAACTGGAAGGGCCGAGGGTACAGGCGACATGGCCCTCACTAAGGACGATCTCCTGGCTACGCTACGGGAATTTAAGACGGAGCTTAGGAACGAACTGGGTCAGGACCTCCGAGCTTCGATCGACCAATTGAAATCCGATCTCACCGGACGACTCACCTCTCTTCAACAAGATGTAGACTCGGTGGGCACGAGAGTGCTGGACCTAGAGGCGCAATCTCAGGATATCAAAACACACGCTACCACCATGCGGGAAGCCATCTGTATCCTTGAGGACCAGCTACACCAGACGCAACTAAAGGCCGAGGATCTCGAGAATAGGGCTCGAAGGGAGAACATACGAATCCGAGACCTGGAGGAAGGGGCAGAGGGATCGGACCTGGAGGCCTTCCTGGAGGGGCTGTTCGCGGACGTCCTCGGCCCCCAGACCCTCAAGATCAAATTGGAAAGAGCGCACCGCGTCGGAGGTCAGCCGACGGGTGAACGGAAGCGGCCACGAGACGTGTTGGCTAAATTCCACTCCTACAAAGTTAAGGAAGCAGTCCTGATAGCTGCCAGGAAGAAGGGAACTGTCTCCTTTCAAGATCATTCCTGCTCCGTTTACCAAGACCTGGCGCCGGCCACCCTGGCTAGGAGGCAATTATTTAGGCCCATTACGTCGAAACTACGTGACGATCACATCCGATACAGATGGACGTATCCATTCGGATTAGCCTTCGAATACAACAACAAACAGAGACACATCTCGGAACTGCGGGAGGGATTAGATCTCCTAGGTCTTCCCTCTGACGACCGTGACTCCGCTAGTGGCAAGACGCCAGACCCGCCAAGGAGTGGCCCTTCAAGATATCAATGGTCGGCTGGCTCCAGGAGGAGCCGTAAATGAGGACTGACGAACTTAACCCACTCTATTGTTAACTGTCACAGTGGCGATGCTGCAACCGACCGTTGATCGTACCAGGCCACGCTGGTGTCAGGTTCACTTCGTGCTTACAGGGGTCAGCACTCCCGCCGCACTGTTATTGCTGAGCACACGGGTCTATCCTTTATGTTGTGCTAACTATTTGGCTACCGGCAGTTATCTCTGGCGGACACTCTCTGCAAACAAGGTCGCCTAACGCTTCTCACTCAAGGAGGCCTCGCCTCAGAACTCGACAAGTCTCATGGATCTGATTTAATGACGATTTCAGGCTCGAATGGCTCCTAATTGACGCTGGGGCTGAGCTGCTTTGGGCTCGTCTTGCCAGGCTATACAGACTGCGCCAAAAGTCAGATGCCGTACGAATGATTCAGGACGGGTGCGGACGGGGACCTCGGTCCTTCTGTCCCCCCAACATACACACCGGAGACACTTGATCTCTGGACGGGACACGATCACCGGTGTCCTCAACTGTTGTTGGTAATGTTGGGTTTTCTTTTATTTTTGGGGGTGGGCGGGGAGGGATTTGGCGATGGTGGCGGCTTTTTAAATGTGAGGTCCAGGTATATGCTCTAACCAGAATCCTTGTCTCGCAACCACTTTGTAGGAGAAAAACGCCATACCTGACTGGAATGGCCGACTCCCTAGGTATGCTCCGCAGGTCTAGAGAGAGGGGAGGGGAACACACAACGGTTAAATGGTACTCTCCATAGGCTCATGGAATGTGAAGGGTCTTAATTCCCCCCAAAAACGGCAGAAGATATGGAAATATCTTACAGATCATCACTTTGATATAGTAGCCCTCCAGGAGACCCACCTCTCCAGGGCAGAGGACTCCAGACTTCGCCATCGACATTATCCACTGATTTATCGATCCTCCGCACTTACAAAACATCGAGGGGTTGCCCTTCTCTTTCACGGCTCCACGAAATTCCAGCCTAGGGATGTCTCGACGGATAAGGACGGTAGACTAGTTATGGTCAAGGGCACTCTACAGGGGTATTATGCACTTTTATCGCAACATACGCCCCCAACACAGGGCAGTCACACTTTTTGAACACGACCCTGGGGAAAATACGAGACTTTGCAGAAGGGAAGACGATCATTTTGGGCGATTTTAATTTGACCTGGCAGGCAGATATAGATAGCACCCACCCACGTAGAACAGACCCTAACTCTTTCTCTGCAGACGCTAAACAACAGCTTCAGGACATGGGGTTTCTAGACGCCTGGCGCACCCTTTACCCTCTGACACGCGATTATACTTTCTACTCCCATGTACATCGCACCTACTCCAGACTCGATTATATTCTCATCAGCCAGAATCTGATGGGGGCCTTAAGGGCGGCCAAGATCTTTCCCTCTCCATATCGGATCACTGCATGATCTCGATCTGTCTGTCCTGGAAGCATATTGCACCCACTACCCCCAAATGGTACTTCCCGGCTTCTCTCACCAGGGACAGAGCATCTTGCACTGCACTTCGCCAAACTATCTCTGACTTCTTTATCTTAAATGCACCTGAAGATACTACTGTCTTTAATAACTGGGATGCCTTTAAGGCGGTTTTTAGGGGAACTGCATTGCTTACAACTCCACCCTGAACAAACAACGTGCCAAAGAACGGGTAGATTTGGAATTTGAATTGGAGAAAGCTGAAAGGCAGCACAAAGCCAACTCCTCTAGGGATTCCCTACGCACTCTCACCGCACTTCGAGGGAAACTTAGAGCTATCTATGATAACAGAGCAGAGTTTACCCTCCTAAAATTACGTCAAACATCCTATTCCCAGGGTAACAAGATAGGCAAACACTTGGCCAGACAATTAAAGGAGAAACGTGAGCGGGAATACATAGGGGGAATTATCAACGAGAAGGGGCAGCTGACTCACACAGATTCTGAGAAAGCCGCTGCCTTTGGGACCTTCTATCGGACGTTGTATATGGGGGACTCAGGGGACACTGACCTACAAGACAGCTACCTACAACCGCTACAACTCCCCCGTGTCTCCCCTGAACAGAATGCCGTATTAACAGAGCCCATCACTTCAGAAGAGGTGAGCTACGCCATAACATCCCTTAAACTTCATAAAGCCCCTGGGCCCGATGGTTATACGGCATACTTCTACAAGACGTTTGCCCCGGACATTATACCCCATCTCACGCGCCTCTTTAATAAAATGGCCACGGAAGGCATAGCCCCCCCTTCGATGAGCGAGGCAATAGTCTCGGTCATCCCCAAGCCTGGGAAGAATCCGCACCTATGCTCCTCATATCGCCCCATCGTCCTCTTAAACCTCGACGCGAAGATCTACTCGGCCATCATAGCTGCTCGGTTGAATGACCTTATGCCGGACCTAATCCACCCTGATCAATCCGGATTTATTAAAGGCCGCCAGACCCATGACAACACCAGACGCATAGTGCATTTGATAGAGAAGGTTACCAAACGAAAGATTCCAGCGGTGCTTGTAGGTTTGGATGCCGAGAAGGCTTTTGACAGGGTGGATTGGTCCTTTCTTTTTAAAACACTTACACACTTTGGCTTTGCGGACGGCTTTCTTACCATGCTGCGAGCTAACTATGCACAGCCGAGCTCTAGAGTGCAGGTGAATGGGATAGTTTCCGTCTCCTTCTCCCACACCAGGGGAACGCGTCAGGGTTGCCCGCTCTCCCCTTTATTATTTGCTCTCAGTATTGAACCGTTAGCGATGGCCATACGGCAGACACCGGATATCAAGGGTATCCCCTTTAGTGGTGAGAGCCATAAAATCTCGCTTTTTGCGGACGATATACTTCTATCCCTTACTGAGCCAGCCAGCTCTCTCCCTACACTTCAGAATGAGCTGGAGAGATTCGAGGCAGTCGCGGGATTTAAAGTCAATCTAGACAAATCGTACATCCTTAATCTGACTCTCCCAGTGAACGAGGTAGAGGGACTGCGCCAGCATACCCTGCTCCAATGGACGTCGCGCTCTCTCCAGTATCTGGGGATTCACTTGACGCCTAGAGTGGAGGAGCTGTATAAAGCTAACTTTCCACCCGCCCTTAGCAAGCTCCAAGCGGACCTCACCAGATGGAAGCCTCTTTTTATCTCCTGGCTCGGCCGAGTTCACGCGGTCAAAATGACCATTCTTCCTAAACTCCTATACCTATTCCAGGCTTTGCCCATAGAACTTGATAAGGAATTCCTCCCTAAACTTAAATCTCAGATCATACGCTTTATCTGGCAGGGGGCCGGGCGCGTTTTCTTACTCGATACTTCGGCGATTACGCACAGCCGGAGGGGTGGGGCTACCCGATTTTGGCCTCTATTATAAAGCTGCACAACTACGAGTGGTGACAGAGTGGGCTAAACGCGAGTCAGAGAAGCACTGGCTCCATATGGACCGCTCCATCGCGGGTCGGTCTATCTGGGACCTTATCTGGCGTCCCAAGGGGGACAGACCAAAGAATGCATACTTGAGCACTCCCACACGCACCACGCTGAAAGTATGGGATACCATCTCCACGAATGACCAATGGACCACTTTCCCTTCGCCCTATACTACACTACATTTTAATCCAGATTTCCCACCAGCTATTCGGGAGGGACCTTTCGATGCCTGGAAGGAGGGGGATGCTTAGCACTGACGCACCTCTTCCATAACTCTGACATCCTCACCTTTGAGAACTGCAGACGGGAATATGGGCTGGATCCGACTGAACACTTTCACTACCTTCAACTCAAACACTGGGCCACCTCACCTCAGATTCGGGACGCAGCCACCCGACCTCTCACAAAATTTGAAACATATATACAGAACGCCACCTCCATGAAAGGGGTAATTTCCTTCCTCTACAAATATTTGCTTACTACTATGCACACCCCACGGCCTAGATATATACACATGTGGGAGGGGCTCATCCAACGCGACATTTCTGTCCAAGAATGGGAGGGATTATGGTCGGACATTACAAGATTTAATCATTCCGTGGAGCTACGGGAGGCTCATCTTAAAATTATGATGGACTGGTACTTATACCCCTCGAAACTTAGGCGAATCTTCCCGACACGTCGGATCTCTGCTGGCGGGGATGCGGGCTGGTGGGAGACTTTCGCCACATTTGGTGGGACTGCCCTACAATACGTCCCTTTTGGGAAGAAATTCTTGCTCATATTAAGGATATGCTGGGTTACCCCATCCCGACTACGATGGCAGAGACACTGCTGGGTCTTCGCAGCCCTTCTCTGGAACATCAAACTAAATCAGATAAGGCCATTATGTGGACATGTATTGGAGCGGCTAAAATAGCGATAGCGGCTGCCTGGAAGAAGAAGGAGGCCCCCGCTATTTCACTTTGGCACTCTCGGCTCTGGAGGCTATTATGCCTCGAGAGACTATCTGACATCTTTCGGGATGAATACAAAAATTTTGAATACAAATGGGGCCCTCTAGTCACCTTCCTCACCCGGGGATTACCGCAAGCCGTCTGTCCTCCCTCCATTCGAAACATGCATCTCTTTCAATTCTAACAACATATCAGATTGGATCCTGGGTTATCCTGACACTGGGTTGCCGCCACCATCTTATGTGGGTGGGTTTGAGGGTGGGTTTTTCTTTTTTTTCTCATTTTGGTTTTGAGGTTTTACTTGAGTTGTTCAGGGGTCTTACCCTTTAGTCTCGGGGAACCTTCCCAGTTGGGAGGCGCCGAGATGTAAAACTCGTCGCAAAAGAAAGACGAGTCGAGTGTAGTGTTCTTTCAATAGATTACCTCCGAGCTTGCAAGATGCTGCAAACTGTACTTTTCTTTTAGGTAGTAGAATGAGGAAAAGCTTGGACTGTTCGATTTGTGACACACTGCAACCCGGGCCTTAATAGGCACTACTATGCTTTGTACTCTAAATTTTTATTTCCTTTGTTCTCCTGCTTTTATGCGACAAAGTATTGTTATTTACGACGTCAATAAAAATATGTTTGACAAAAAAACCAAACATCCTCTGCCCCCCTTAAGCTGATAGCCACAAACGAGAAATACGAAGAAATTGCAAATTTCTTCTCTGATAAAATCACCAAAATTGATCAATCCTTCCTCTTAAATTCCCCCTCCCCCAACCCACTACTTTCTTATGACATTTCTCCTGAATCTCCATCCTCATCTAATCCTCCCCAGGTCCCTTCCCGTCTCTCATCCGTTACCTTCCCACCTGAATCTAACCCTTTTCTCCCCCAGCAACAAAAAAACAATGCCTCCTGGCATAATTTTCACCCTGTCACGGAACATGAAGTCTATAACATCATCTCTAAGCTTAAACCATCCTCTCACACCAAAGACTCTATGCCCTCTAACCTTGTCCAAGACCTTAAACATATCATTGCCCCACTCTGGACCACCATTATAAACTCAACCCTGACCACCGGGTGTGTTCCCGCCTCCCTCCAACTGGGTCAAATCACACCCATCCCCAAAAATCCCAATGCAGATCCCCACGACCCTAATAACCTCCGACCTATCTCTAACCTCCCTCTTCTCTCCAAAGCCCTTGAAAAATGCGCCCTGCTCCAACTGGACAATCACATCAACACGTTCGACCTCTTTGACTCACTGCAATCCGGCTTCAGAAAAGGATGCAGCACAGAATCTGCCATGCTCAATATAGTGGACGACATTCATCACTCACTTGACAATGGTGAGTCTTGCCTACTCATTCTCCTCGGCCTTTCCGCTGCTTTCGATACTGTTAACCATACTGCCTTACTTAACACTCTTAAAGTCCGCTTTGGCCTCAATGGCCATGTCCTCAACTGGTTCACCTCCTTTCTCCAACACAGAACCCAACAAATCAAAATCGAGAACTGTCTTTCCAACCCCACACCAATCTCCCTCGGTGTCCCCCAGGGATCCATTCTCTCTCCCGCGCTCTTCAACCTCTTCATGGAACCACTCACCCTCATTCTCAAACAAACAGGAATCAATTACCACCTCTATGCCGACGACACTCAACTTTACTATAAGATTAAATCCCACTCTGATGTCCTACACCTCAATGAGACCCTGACCAAGATCCAATCATGGTTCCACCACAATCATCTCAAACTCAACCCTAAAAAAACCTAAATCATTCTCTTCTCCCCTAAAAACAACCCTCTCCCCATACAAGACTGGCTATCCGACCTTAATGACCTCAACTGCTCTCTCACCACTTCCAATTCAGTTAAATCCCTAGGCATTACCATTGATAATAACCTTGCTCTTACCTCCCACATAAAAACCACAGCCACAGGAGCTCTCTTCACTCTCCGCCATCTCAAGAAAATTAAACCCTTCATCCCGGCCGATGACTTCAAAACTGTTGTCCAATCACTGGTCCTGTCTAGAATAGACTATGGTAACGCTATCCTCGCTGGAACACCTAAAGTCCATCTTGCACCTCTCAAATCTGTGCTCAACCTAGCTGCGAGACTTATCTTTGACTTCAAATGGTTCGACCACATCTCTCCCGCACTTAAAACGCTCAAATGGCTTCCCATCGAAGGCAGATCCACCTATAAGATTGCATGTATCACGCACAAAGCCCTTCACCAAAACTCCCCATGTTACCTCTCAGACAAACTCCACAAAGCGGGCTGCACCCAACCGACTAGGAGTACCAACGCCCTCATACTTATCCCCCCTCTGTTAAAAAAGAAAAGCACACAGGCTCGATCCTTCTCTGGAAACGCTCCTTCCATCTGGAACTCCCTGCCTAAAGACCTACGCTGTAACCCTTCCTACATCAACTTCAAAAGAGACCTCCAATTATACCTCCTCAACAAATATTGGGGTCAATAATACCTACCTCAGACACCGTCTCCCACTCTTCGCCCCACCAGGCTCCCCCTTTTGCCCTCCTACTCTCTCTCCTCCCCTTTCTCCTTCTTATCTCCCCTCCCTCACGCTACTACTTCCCCTCTCCCCAACCCCCCCTGCCCCTACCTTTAATTATGACATCTAGCCTCAAGCATGGCCTCCCACTGATCTCCCATTCCCCTATTCCTCTAACTCCCACTCTCCGTATCCCCCTCCTTTATCTTCTCTTTTTCACCTCCTCACACCCACCCTAATCTAATTACCCTCTACCCATGTGAGCTTATCATTGTACTCTTGTAAATAGCACTCGTATTTATCTGCTTTCCCTGTTATATTGGTTCGTATGGCAATGTTTTTGACCAAATGTATCGATTAATGTACCTCCTCGCACTCCTGTAAAGCGCTCTGATACCCCTGGGTCTAGCCAGCGCTATATAAAACCTTTAAAATAAATAAATAAATAAAGAGTTTAGACAGATCTGTCAGATAACATGACAGGGCTCTTTATTATATATGGTTTATTAACGATGCTGATGACATTATTAACATGTATTTCATTTATAATTGTGGTGTAATTATTGCATCTTAGAACATAGTTTAAATAAACATTGTAAACTTCCTTTATGTCTCTTCTTTATCTTATTGTTGACAAGTACGAGTGAGGGAGCGAAAGGGTGTGTCATGTTGCCGCGATCTCTTAGAGGGTCGAGAGTGTGATATTCTGGTGTGCCAAATCACTTGTCTCCCTGGAAAGGTTAGGAGGGCAAGGGAGGCATTATAGCTAGACGGACTAGGGCTCATAGATACTGATGTGATATGGAGACTCAGTACCTCACATACTGATGTTCTATTGTCCCGAGCATAGCTCGGTTCCTGAGCAGAATCCCTGCAACAGTTTGAGTGTTGGCCGGGGTTGCAGGGATGCTTAGTCTGGCCATGACAACTAACACACACTGTGGAACCTGTGTCAATTACGCAACTGATCACAATCTGTCTGATATTCAGCAGGCATCTTTCCTGTGTTTGCGTCTTGCATTCGCCATGGTTCCCGGGTGCTAAGATGAGGTGAACATGTTCTTCTCTAGACTTGGACTCTTGTCTAACTCATTTGTCTCGTGGTTAATGGCTTGTCTTGAGGTCCTTTACCATCTACTTGGTCTGATGATTCTGGGTGTGTGTCTGCATTAATATATTACTTGTTGACCAACAGATATTGGTGAAATGGTTTGCCTTCCCACATACTGGGTTTTTCCTTCACTGGGTGGGGGGGGGGTGTCACGGTGTGAGGGGTTGCCTGAGATGTGCATCAAATGCAGGGCCGGCCCTAAATCTAATTGACCGGGACAGCACCCTGGGCGGAAAAACATTTGGTGTTTGTTGTGGGTGTAGGGGGTTTAGGGGGTCGTTGCTGTGTGACGTTAGGAAGTTGAGGAAGATGGGAGGAGGACAGAGGGTTGATGGGGTGCTAGTAATTGCGCTGAGGTACATTAAGGGCTGAATACAAAGTCTTTAACAGGACCTGATTGACACCAAGTGGGATGGACGAGCTGCTGTTTGCATGACATTAAGTCAGGCAGCCTCCTGCTGCTCCCCTTGGAATATTGGCGCCCCGGGCCTGGGCCCATCTCGCCCATGCCCAAGGCTGGTCCTGATCAGATGAAAGCATGAGATATGAAGAGAAGAAAGCGGGCCACTCCTCCAGTTATCTCCACATCTGTTTGTGCAGACGGTGCTAAGTCCTCTATCGCTGGGCATGCAGCACTGCGGTGAAAATCAGCATTTGCTGTCAAACACATATGGAGATCCAAGTGGATGGCACACCCCAGGGTCGAGCAAACTGCTCTAGGAAGGTGCTCACCACCGGTGGTTCAGCACCTTTCCATAGCCAGATTGTTGTGTTGCAGGACAGTCTAAGAATGAATGACTCTCGCATAGTGAAAGCGCTGTAACTATAGCTCTAGGCATGCTCATCACCTTTATTTAACAATCCTTCTACATCACTTGGGCCAAACCAAATGGGCATTTCTCACAGGAAGAAAACACTGTGTAAATGATCTTGCCCCTTGTACACATGTATGTATATGTGGGGCATGGGCATAACTGGTGGCGAGCAGCTAATTGCTGGCCACACTGGCAAGATATTAAGAGACGCAGTTCCCTCTGGAGCATAAATTGTTGGTGGCAGCATAAGGATGCTGTGAGCCACACAGGCAAGATGGCATGTAACACAGAGAGGCACACACTGACCGTCATCAAGGGACTCAAAGAAGATGGTGAACAGCGCCAATACACAACCCACTTGACCATAATAAAGCAATTAAAGCAACTGCCAAGTCACCTTCTGGAATTAAATAGCAACCAATGCATACAAAAATATTGAAACTCATTTAGCAAACAGAAAAAAAAATCTGTCAGTGTAGTTTTGCCTGCAGACTCACTTTACTTTCTCCAGAGTACAACAGTTGTTTTTAACAATTTACGTCTCTCATCCAAGGGCGTGAACCCTCAGGAAATTACACAAGTTAAAAGGATAATGAGAACACATAAAAACACGATATCTGGAATAAATATGTTTCATCATAATATTCTCGTGTCAGGACAGGTTGTTATTTTAACTCCAGCTCTGTAATATTCAGCTCAATTTACAAATAAACATTGACTGTACATTTGCTTCGTGGATTACTCTTTGATTGCTTTGACTGCAGCCTTCCCTGAGGCAAATTGCAAAACTTAAGTATAGACGATTTATGATTAAATTTGCTCATAGAATTTCACTCTGAGATTTAGGTGAAATTTCATCCCGAGTCCCATAATACACTGTATAATCACTGCATCACAGGGCCTCAAACAGACTTGCATCAATGCCCTCCTACCCTAGTGCCTGTTTCTGGCAGAAATTCATCGTATTTTTCCCAAGGAACGGATGGTTGTCCCATGCCTGGCACGCCGCCACAAGCACGTCACCGTGTATGCGCAGGACCTGCTCCGTATATGGCAGACTCTAGTCTAATAGGTCTGCAAAGGCCACTGGTGAATAGTCTGTCTTAGTCCAAAATGAAAAAAACACAAGTTTTGGTATTTGGGCCAGGCAAGCTGCACCTGAACTGGATTCCAGTAAATGAAAAGTTGTGGCAAAGTGACAGAGATTGCAATGTAGTCCAGGATGTCTTTTTATAATATGGTACTTGGCACTGGGTTACAGTTTTACAAAAGTTGTCATTAAGACTACCATTTCGGTGCATTTTCAGAAAGTCATCTTCATTCACTGAGATCAGTAAACAATCGTACTTCCAAAGAGGAACAATTCTAATTTAACAAAAGCAGCTCATTCATCTCTTATCGACGACACAGTACAAACATTCGATCTCCCTGCATCTGGCAGATACGCAGACACATTAGTTAGGTTTCACAATGAAGCTGGCGTTAAACTGGAGCCATCTATTACAGGAAAAAAGACAAGACTGCTAGTTGTGACTTTGGCGATCAGGGGCAGAGCATCAAGTGAGCCTATCTCCCTTCCTTTAATCAATGTATGCTAAAACACAGTGGGGCAATTTACAAAGGCATTATCTGCCGTAACTGAAAATGTCTTCATTTATGCCTCCTAGGAATTCACAAAAGGACTAATACAAGTGTAAATGGGCTTGATAACTGCGTATTATCCCACCATGTGTAAATGTGCAGTAGTAACTCCCGCACAAGGGGTGGGAATTGGGCAGAACAAGATATGGTTAACCTTGTAACTTTGTGAGCACCTGCAAACTTGTACATTTGTGACCATTCACAAATTCAAATCCAACCTTTTCCCACCCTGGAAATGATTAGAGATTTACTCCCCCAAAGGGCTTGAATAACTCCCCTTACATGATGCAAGGGGAACACATCACTCCAAACATGGGCACCAAAGAGCTTGAGTAACTCCCCTTACATGATGCAAGGGGAACACATCACTCCAAACATGGGCACCAAAGAGCTTGAGTAACTCCCCTTACATGATGGAAGGGGAACACATCACTCCAAACATGAAGGCAATGTAGCGGAAGACGTTTCTCCACGGAAGAACTATTTTCCCCATGGAGAAAAAAAAGAAAAATAATGTGCATTTGGTCATCAGGCACCAGCTCCCCTGTGCTTTAATCTATGCTGTATAAAATTACACAATGGGAAAATGGTTTAGCCTGGGAATATTTCACATGGCATTCCTGGAAATATGCCTGGAAACTGGCACCTACAGGACACAAAAAGTGATGAATGGAATGCTTGAATTAATCTCAGCCACTGGTAATCACTCGTGCTGCATCACAGTCTGTTGTTATTTTGCACACCATGCCACCTCAGTTTGGACCCAGCTATAAGCAATATAGTCTTGACCCTCTCCAGTGGAACAGTCCAGCCCAAACTGCCAAGCCTGGTTCTCCCTGTACCGGAACACAAGCAACCTTGGATCGGTTTCACCCTTGTTATAGGCTCATTAGCCGGGTATAGCTTGATTCCCATGACACAGTGTGCACGAGACCAACGTCTGCCATACCCATCTCACTCAGGGTAACACACTAAAGTATACAAAAAGTGATGGATGGAATGCTTGAATTAATCTCAGCCACTGGTAATCACTCATCCCAGTCCATTGTTATTTTGCACACCATGCCCCCTCTGTTTGGACTCAGCTATATGCAAATCAGTCTGACGAAGCTCCAAACTAGCACCTAGCATAGGTTCCAAAAAATGGTAACTCTGCACCTGTTCATAGGAGTTCTTTTACAGGTGAAGATTTTCATATTTTTTTTTAATTGCCCCAGTGTTTGGCTTCCCTGTAGATTTCAAGTTCTTCAATCAATGTCCTATGGCTTTCTGAAATCCTGCATAGCGACTCAGAAAGCTCTTCTTTCCCTGGCGGACCACTCATTATGGGGAAAGTTTGTGCCTAATCTAGTGCTCTGTCAATGGAGAAAAGAATGTATGACGTTACAACGCGGTCTTTACATCGCGATATGTTTACAACGCAGTCATTACAACGCAAGTCGCTACAACAACTTGCGCTGGAGGGCGCTGGACTTAGGAATAGTATGACTTACTATTCCAACTCCAGCCTACGTAACAGTAGGGAAGGTGTTGGAATAGTAAATCATACTATTCCTTAATGTATAGCGCCATCCAGCGCAAGTCGTTGTAACGACTTGCGTTGTAATGGCCACGTTGTAAACGTATCGCGGTGTAAAGACCGCGTTGTAATGAATGTCTCCCTGGAGAAAAACCAACCTAGCTTGGAAAAAAGGCAAAGTTGAATCATATTTCTAAAAATCATTCTTGTGAAAAATGTACTACAAATCTAAGATCGACACGGAATAGGATTTCCTCCAATTGCCACACCATTGCGGGTATTATGTTTTTGGGTGATTCTTACCCTGGGCATCAAAAGTGGGCTTTTACAACACTTGATTCGTTTTATCAATGCAATCCATCAGAGGATTTGAGTAACAAGAGAACCTTCATGTCCTTCATTTTTTAAACATGCACTGTGGTTAATTTCCTATGGCTTTAATCAGACCATTACGTTGCTGTTCCTTGCAGCTTCAAGGCACACTTAGGGGTCGATTCCGATCTCGGCTGGTAGGGCTCCGAATCGGATTCGGCTTTACCGGATCCGATTCGGACACCCTGTTTCCGACCGAGTGCGTCCGGGCGAGCGAGTACGATGCGAACGTACGCGAAATCGCCGACCGACTCGTTCGCGGGACCCAACCGCTCCGACCGACTCGCACGGACACGACTCGCACCGTGCAATGGAGACGTTCCCCGGCCGGGTAAGTACGATGCGTGCCGCAAGCAGTCCGACCGACTCGCGCCGTCCGGCTCGAGAGAGCAGTCGGAGCCGCACTTTGGGGGTCCTGTACGACTAGCCGCGCGAGTCGCACACAGGGGGGACCCATGGGTCCCCCCTACCTGTGCGTGTACGGCGCGACCCGCTTTGACGCGTACCCGCTATAGGGGGCGCCCTTGTTCGCCTCGCACCCGTTGAGTTAATGGGAGCCCGCGTACGCGTTGTACGACCGGCTCCCATTGACTTCAATGGGAGTCCGACCGAATCGAGTCCGATAGCATGCGAACGCATCGTACTCGTTCGGTCGGACTGCTAGGGTCCGATTCGGTCGGAATTCTCTCCGGGTCCGACTCGGTCGGAGAGATTTCCGGCCCGAATCGGAATCGGCCCCTTACTGTGAGCATACATATGCTAGACATGTACCTTAAACGCAAAATAGTTTGATTTTGACATTTTAACGCTGAAGATTTATCGATGGCATTAAATGTCTATCTGTTAGCCCAACTATCCTTTGGTTAGCCCTTGTATGGGTGTGACATTACTTTGTGTTACATCCTACGCTGGATGCTCGACTTATATGCTACTTGTGCAGTGTTTACACACTTTTGCAGCAGACTCAAAGAAAAGTCAAATATGCTTATCAGTGTTTCCAAATCAGTCACCATGTGGCATGTGAAAAAAATATATTCAAATGCACTGAGTGTGGATTAGGATCCTCTTGCTCCCCTGAGGCCCAACTTATCAGAATTCCACGTCTAAAAAAATTTAAAAAAACAGTAGAACAAAATAAGGCAGATTCCCTATAGCTGAGCCATTTGGATCACTATTAATGTATTGGAAAACACCATAATGCTTTGAAAAGTAGTTGTGTTGTTTTCAATTATCTTTTTCAGATTCTATTATTAAGGACCGGCCTCTGCACATTTTAAACACAATTACTTTTTTGGGGAACGCTATACTGTTTTAAAATTCCAACATACTTAGGTTACTAACAGCGTTTTTAGGTCTCGCCTGAGCCAGCGCATGCGCTGCTCTGTGGCAAGACATTTAGGGGCCGATTCCGATCTCGGCCGGTAGTGCTCCGAATCGGATTCGGATTTACCGGATCCGATTCGGAGCCCTGTTTCCCGACCGAATCGTACGCGGGTCCGGCCGAGCGAGTACGATGCGAGCGCACGCGAAATCGCCGACCGACTCGTTCACGGGTCCGAACCGCACCAACCGACTCGCTCGGACTCGACGCGCACCGCGCTATGGAGACGTTTCCCGGCCGGGTAAGTACGATGCGCGCCGCGAGCAGTCCGACCGACTCGCGCCGTCCGGCTCGAAAGAGCTGTCGGAGCCGGACTTTGGGGGTCCGCGTCGGACCCCCCTGTACGCGTAGGCGGGCGAGTCGCACACAGGGGGGAACCATGGGTCCCCCCTACCTGTTCATGTACGCCGCGATGCGCATGGACGCGTACCCGCTGTAGGGGGCGCCCTTGTTTGCCTCGCACCCATTGAGTCAATGGGAGCCCGCGTACGCGTTGTACGACCGGCTCCCATTGACTTCAATGGGAGTCCGACCGAATCGAGTCCGATAGCATGCGAATGCATCGTACTCGTCCGGTCGGACTGCTAGGGTCCGATTCGGTCGGAATTCTCTCCGGGTCCGGCTCGGTCGGAGAGATTTCCGGCTGGAATCGGAATTGGCCCCTTAGTGTGTGGGCTTTAAAAAGCCGACCACAGCTTTTTGTGTGGCCTAGAGCGTGCGGTTACGCGCACAATTACGAGCAGAGGCGCCATCTGGCTTTTCTCTCTCGTCATGGTGTGCGCACACCACTCACCAGACGTGCCTCCTTTTTTTTAAATTTGTTTTTTAAACTTGCAGGGCGAGGCGCGCGCGCTTGTTTAACTCTTCTCTTACGTTTCTTCCCCCACTGTTCTGCCTTTAGCTCCGGCTTCTGCGTCAGCTCTTGCATTCTCTTTTCTACCACTCCCCGCGTTTCTCTTCACCTGCAGCTTCACCCTCTCACATTGCGTCTCTTTCACCGCTGGTTTATCTTGTCCTATACTGTTGCCCTCCTCCGCTATTACCTCACTGCATCAGTCACTCTTGTTTTTCTCTCTGTCCTTTCCGTTGCTCTCCCCCCAGCTGTTTCTGCCCCTCCCCATTTGCCTCTCCTTTTGCTCCCCCCCACTGCCATTTCTCTGTCTTTCCCTCTAGTCCGCACCCGTATGTTTTTTTTCCCGGTTTTATATAGCGCAAAGTCAACCCGAAGATATTGGAGTGCTTTACATGAGCACCAGTTCCAAAAGCAGCCTCTCTGCCATTACGCCACATTTTCGCTCACCTTCTCTCTACTTTTTCCTCCCAACTCTCCGTCTGCTGTTTCCCTATCCTCTGAAAATTCTGTGACCTCGTCTTCCCTGATGTTCCTATATCTTCCCTGTTACTGTAGTTTCCCCCATCCCTCCGCGCCGTCTAGCTCTGCTGTTTCTTGCACCCTCCCTTTGCTGCTTCTTGACCCATCCTCTCTGTTAATTCGCCCCCTGTCCTGCTGTTGCTCTTCCTTTGGCGCCCGTCATCTGCTCTCTGTCTCCTCTGCTGGTACCCTTTATCGTTCAACATATCTGTCACTCTTCCTCCATCTGCTCCCCCCACACTTTTCTCTTTCCCTTCTGTTTATATCTCTCTGCCCTAATGACTCTCTCTTTACATACTAATTGCTGCTGTCTCTTGCCCCTAGCCTGCCTCTGGCCCACTCTCTTTGCTTATCTCCCCATGGTCCCGGATGTCATTCCCTCGATCCATGACTAGCGGTTTATCTCACCTTTAATCTCGAAAGCCACATCAACTCTACTCCCCCCCTCCACCCTCTCTACTGTTCACCTACCGTCACTGTCAACCCATCACACTCTACGTTTCCCCAACCTCTGCTCGGCATACCCACCTCTCTATTCCTATTTTCCACCCGTCCCTCTGTACAGCTAGCCCACCCATTGCTAAAGTCCATCTACCTCTCCCTACTGTCCACGCATCCCTCTTTGCTTTCCCCACATTTCACTTCCATCTACCCATCTCTCTATGCTGTCCACCTATTCTTCTCTGTTGTCCACCTACCCCCTGTACAGTCAGCTCCTCCACTCCTACTGTCCACCTATCCTACCCTATAGTCCATTCACCTCTCTCTACTGTCCATCCTTTCCTCTCTGCTGTCTTCAAACCTCTCTACTTTCCACCCATATCTTTAAAACATCCACCAGTTCCTCTCTGGCATCCACCCATTCCACTCTACTGCCCTAAACCTCTCTTCAAGTCTACCCATCTCTCTATGCTGTCCACCTATTCCTCTCTGGCGGCCACCCATACCATTTTGCTGCCCCAAACCTCTCTTCTGTTTGGAGGTTGAACTATGACACAGAGGGACAGACTCCAAATAATGGTTTATGGAGAGATACAAAAGCATGCAGACGAAAACGTCGAATGCATATAACAATAACTTGAAAACGCAAATAAATTTGTGTGTTTTGTAATGTGCACATTTAAAAAATGTTTTTCACCTGTTTATTGAATGGATGTAATATTATTTGGACTTATGAATGATAAGGAACATTTTATGTATTTTGATTACCAATCTTTTTAATATGCTGATTGTAGACCGCGGGGTATGTCAAAATCAAAAAATAAATAAACTTGAAACTTCATTGTGACAGGGCAGTTGGGACCAGTCTTCAGGGGGGGGGAGTATTTCAGGATCTCTGTACTACTAAAGTTACAACAGCTCAAAATGCATTTCTTGAGGCCCCAATCTCATGGGAAGAAATAGAGACAGCCATTATATCTCTTGCAGCCGGGAAAGCCGTGGGTCCGGACGGGATCCCTCTGGAATTTTTTCGATTATTCCGTAGTGTCTTAAGGGTAGATCTAATATCTTTATTTCAATCGGCACAGAAAGGTCAGATTCCCGATTCGTGGAGAAAAACTATCATTGTTGTATTTAAAAAGAAAGGAAACCAGCACTAAGTCCTTCATCATATAGGCCTATTTCACTCATTAATGCTGACTCGAAGATCTATTCTAAGATCTTGGCGACTAGATTGGCGGGTGTCATTGCGCCACTGGTTTCCCTACGACAACATGGGTTTATTCCGGGTCGGGATACGACTGATCACGTCCGGAGAGCCATTTCTCTTCTTGACTGGGCGCGGGCCACGGGGTCTCCGCTCGGGATGATCCTGTTGGATGCTGAAAAAGCGTTTGACAGGGTCTCCTGGCGGTTCCTGTGGTCCGTCCTCCGCTGGAAGGGGATGGCAGAGGGATTTGTTCAGGCAATCCAGGCTTTATATATCTCACCTGTAGCGGGGGTTCGAATCTCCGGCCAGGAGTCTCAGGCGATCAATATCAGTAGGGGTACTAGGCAGGGATTCCCCTGCTCCCCTCTCTTGTTCTCGTTATATATTGACCCCTTTCTGCAGCAACTCGAACGGTGTAATAATATCCAACCTATAATTGCAAATGGTTTTGAATATAAGGTATTAGCTTATGCTGATGACATTGCGGTACTCACTGCGGCTATAGTGGCAGCATATCCGGCAGTTATCGAGCTGGCAAAACGTTATGGTTGGTATGCCGGTTATAAGCTAAATGTAGATAAAACACAGATTTTATATTCAGGCAGGGAGCTCCTTACAGATCTTCCAACCGTCTCAGCAGTGACGTATCTGGGCATTAAACTCATAGCAGAGGTCGATCAAATCCCAGACATTAACATCGCCCCTATAATTGATGCAACTAATCGTAAACTCGAAAGATTGGACCACCTGCACTTGTCCATGTACGGGCGGAGTAATGTTATTAGAATGATGGTATTGCCTAAAATATTATATCTTTTCAGGACTATTCCTCTGGTGTTCTCTGTTGCGTGGTTTATCAAGATCGAGAGGATGTGCTCTCGGTTTATGTGGAGCTACCACAGATCAAGGAGAGCGGCCAAATGGCTACCTCTCCCTCGAATACGTGGGGGCTGGGCTATTCCCAATTTCTTGTTCTATTACTGGGCTTGTATGCTACAACATATGGGGATACTCCTGGCTGGGGATAGGAGTCGTTGCTCAGTAGCATGTCAGCCAACCATTTATGAAATTGGGTTGGGGAGGCAGCTAAGTATTGTCTAGTAGCGGTCTTAGAACCCAGTTACTATAAAAAAACTCGATTCAAAGTAACGCAAGCGGCATATATGGTCTGGCGGAAGGTTTGTAAGATGTTTAAAATTCATCGGATCAATAACTATACACCCCTCTCTGCTATTCGGATATTACCTCTAATTTTTCAAGATCGGATCACTCAAAGATGGAGTAACTTGGGGATCAATACGGTTGGGGATCTGGGCCAGGGAGATCAATTGGCTTCTTTTGCTTTCTTGCAGGAGAAGTACGGTCTGGATAAGCGGGAATTTTTCAAATATTTCCAGATTCGTAGCTTTCTGGACAAGAAAAAGCAATGTCAGGGTGGAATGTATGGTAAATTGCAATTAGTCGAATCAATCTGTCGAAAATCCCGCATAAGTGTGATCTATCAGTCACTTTTGGAATCCCTCCCTGATGATCTAGCTTATCAGAATGATAAATGGGTAAGGAAATTCGGGAAGGAAGGGATTAATTTGGAGGAGTCACTTGGGGTTGCCAGCTGGACTCTACTATCTGGGAGTCTTCGGAGTCAACACTTTGGGGCCGATTCCGATGTCGGACGGACTCAGGTCCGTCCGACATCGGTCCGGAGCCGTAACCGACCGACCTGCTGTCGTCGGTTACGGCCCAGGCAGTACGATGCGATCGAACCCTGTTCGGTCGCACTCGTATCTCCCACAATGGGAGCATGCATTCCGGACGGAATGCATGCTGGCATTGGAGAAAGCAGGGTGCAGTTCAACCCTGCACCCTGTGGCCGGCACCCCAAGGTGCCTGCCACCGGTGCAGGGTTCAACAGAGGGCACCATAGGTGCCTCCAGGCCGCCATTCGGCGACCTTGCACCCATGGGGGTCCCACTGGGGCCCCCAAAGACAGTGACTGACTGCCTTTTCGTGCCGGAAAGACCAGCACGAAAAGGCAGTGATAAAACTGCCATCGTACTCCCTCGGTCGCAAAGAGGCAGCCGGGGGAGTACAGAGAGATTTCCGGATGGCTGACAAGCTCTCCGAACCCGTCGTGAGCCATCCGGAAATCCGAGTCGGATTCTTTTCCGACCGAGCCCATCGGAATGGCTCGGTCGGAAAGGAATCCGAGCGGCACGTTCCGATTCGGTCGGAAGGGCTCCGACCATCGTTCGGTGCCCTTCCGGCCGAAATCGGAATCGGCCCCTTTATGTCTATCTTCGATTTGTATTATACACCGGGAAAAGTAGCTAAATGGGGTGGGAGTGTGGGTGGTTCTTGTAATAGATGTGGCGAGCCACTCGCAGATACGGTGCATATGTTTTATTCTTGCCCTCAGCTAGTGACATTCTATCAGGATTTGGAAATCTTTTTGTCCTCGATCCTACATTTTCCTATATCTATTTCTTCAGAAATGGTGATCTTGGGGGTGGGAATGGACGAAAGCTGGTCGACTGCTGTCATCGGATTTATTTTTATAGCAATGGCTGTTACAAGACTCTGTATCACATCTAGCTGGCTTAACTCAGATCCCCCCACTTTCTGTAGTTGGCGCTCTCGCCTATTAGCTGTATACAATTTGGAATCCTCAGTGTATCGGCTAAAGGGTCGCAGTAGACGAGAAAGGGGACAAAAATTATGGGCTCCCATAACAGATTGGTTACAATAGTTTGGTAACAATGGACCCCAGCACGGATATCCTCATTTGGACTTGATGCTCTATATGTAAATATATTAATTTTTTTTTTACCCCCTGGTTCTTTTTTCTTAGTTTCTCTTTCTTTTGGATTAGGGATATTTTCTCTTCTTTTTGTTATTTTGTCTTTAAAAGGTTGATCCTAACTATCTGAAATGAATGTGATAGCTATGTTGTTCTTCTTTTCTCCTTTTTATGTATGATGCTCCAATCTTTTTGTATGTTTACAACAACATCAATAAAAAAAATTATTAAAAAAAAATGAAACTTCATTGTGACAAGCAGAGGAAACATGAGATGGATTAATGCGAGTGGAGGACCTCTGCTAGTTGAAAGTTTCCTTATGTGAAAAGAAAGGGCACTACAGGGACAGGGATGCTGGTCTTCGGTGAGCTGGAGGAACAAGAAGAGAGCAGCAAGTGGGAGCTCTGTGGGTCCTCCTAAGTGTGCCATTTGATTGGTAGGAAAAGGCTTGAGGGACGTATCAGGTGGCGTATTGTGTTTTCTTTACGTTGGTGTAGGCGTTTAGTTGAGGAGGAGTGGCAAGGGAAGTGCTACTGGCTGTGTGTGTACTCGGGCTAGTAGTTGGGCTAATGTGTTGCTTGTTTGTGTGATGCTCTGTGTAAGGCTCAACCGAGTCCGTGTACGAGCAGGGGGTGGAGAAAGTTTTGGAACTCCATGCAAATCACGCAGTTTGGTGCTTATTTTCCCTCCATGTTAAAGAACAGTAGATGTTTCAGCACACAGGCTAATGTGCTGCATAGCTAAATGCATATAAGGTCCCAAAGGCGAGACCGATTGCATTGCAAATGCTTGTTATCTTATATAACGAAGAGCTGGGTTCCAGAGCCTATATGGTAATTGCACTGTTTAGTCTCAAGATAATAAGTACTTTGACAAACATTCTCTGTTGTAATTTTAAGCTGCTTGAGTTTATTATAGTATGCTTTTATTAACCTCACAATAAACAAATACATTTACATATTTTGGCAATGGTCTTTTTTCAAGGTCTATGTAAATTAAGTGGCTTGCTTTTCACATGCCTAAAGGGGAGTCAGTGATGGATGTGTGATAGGACTGAACAGAACCCTGGCCTTGTGCACACATCCCAAATGAGCTAATGGGAGCTCTGGGTGGTCAGCATGCTACTGCTGAGTAGTTGCACGTCAGACACACGGAAGTAAGTTGAAGTAATAAACCATTTTTCTTTGGAATACTGTTGAGTGATAATTGTCGGTAAACAGACATAATATCGAATTTTTAATATCAAATTGCCAAAATATCGAGTTTTTAATATAGAATGGACAGAATATCGAATTGCCAAAATATAGTGGTTAAGAATATCGAAATTCAGGTAAGAAATATCGATTGTCAAAATATCGACAGTCATAATATAGTTGTTAAAAATATCGAATTTTTTTATAGTGTTTTAAGTGTTAGTATATGTGTTAAAAGTATGTATTATTTTTGTAATGTATGTTTTAATTTTTTAAAGTAATGAATTTTATGTTATTTAATTTTTGCGTAATTTAATTCTGTCGCGGGTTGTGGGTTTATAGGGGAATAGGGTGGGAAGTAATTTAATTATAGTAAATTAAATATTAATTTTTAGGAATGATTAATTATATTTAATTTAATTTTGCGTTTTAGTTCTGTAGCGGGTTGTGGGTTTATAGGGGAATAGGGTGGGAAGTAATTTAAATGTAATTAAGTAATTATTTAATTTTATTTATTGGTATTGATAAATAATTCATTGTTAATTAATTATTAATTGGTAATTAATTTTTATTAATTGGTAATTAATTTTTATCAATTTTTTAATTGATAATTATATTAATTGTATTAATTTATTATTCAGAGCGGGTTGTGGGTTTATAGGGAATAGGGTGGGAAGTAATTTAATTGAAATTCAGTAAGTATTTATTTTTATTTATTGGTACTGATTATTAATTTATTGTTAATTAATTCTTATTTGGTAATTAATTTTTATTAATTGGTAATACATTTTTATTAATTGGTAATTAATTTTTATTAATTTATTAATTGATAATTATGTTAATTGTATTAATTTATTCTTTGTAGCGGGTTGTGGGTTTATAGGGGAATAGGGTGGGAAGTAATTTAATTGTAATTAATTAATTATTGAAAATATTTTGGTGTATTGATAATTAATTTACTGTCAATTAATTATTACTTGGTATTTTTTTATTATTTATTATTTTTGGGTATTGAAAATTAATTCTTTGTTAATTAATAATTAATAGGTAATTAATTTTTAAGAAATAATATTTATTGGTATTTAGAATTAATTATTAAATATTTTGTAATTGGTAAGTAATTTTAATTAATTTTTTATTGGTATTGATAATTATTTTATTTTTATTAAAATATTAAATCATTATTTTCCCTACTGTTGCACTCTCTGGAGTGGGAATAGTAATTTTTACCCCTACGCTATCCAACGCTTTCCCTACTGTTGCACTCACTGGAGTGGGAATAGTAATTTTTACCCCTACGCTATCCAACTCTTTCCCTACTGTTGCACTCTCTGGAGTGGGAATAGTAATTTATACCCCTACGCTATCCAACGCTTTCCCTACTGTTGCACTCTCTGGAGTGGGAATAGTAATTTTTACCCCTACGCTATCCAACGCTTCCCTACTGTTGCACTCTCTGGAGTGGAAATAGTAATTTTTACCCTCCCGCTATCCAACGCTTTCCCTACTGTTGCACTCACTGGAGTGGGAATAGTAATTTTTACCCTCCCGCTATCCAACGCTTTCCCTACTGTTGCACTCTCTGGAGTGGGAATAGTAATTTTTACCCTCCCGCTATCCAACGCTTTCCTTACTGTTGCACTCTCTGGAGTGGGAATAGTAATTTTACCCCTACGCTATCCAACGTTTTCCCTACTGTTGCACTCTCTGGAGTGGGAATAGTAATTTTACCCTCCCGCTATCCAACGCTTTCCCTACTGTTGCACTCACTGGAGTGGGAATAGTAATTTTTACCCTCCCGCTATCCAATGCTTTCCCTACTGTTGCACTCACTGGAGTGGTAATAGTAAATTTTACCCTCCCGCTATCCTACGCTAAAAATATTGAATATTTTTTATAAATATTACGTTAATATATATATGTATTAAAAAATAAAAATGTATGTTTATTTTTTTTAACTTACATTAATTATTTATTAATTTTAAAGTTATTTAAGTATTTTTAAGTATGTTTTAGTTAATTATATATAGTATTTCATTAATTTTACATTACTTTTAAGATATTTAAAAAATTCGATATTTTGACTAACTATACTTTTTACAACTATGGGGCCGATTCCGATGTCGGACGGACTCAGGTCCGTCCGACATCGGTCAGGAGCCGTAACCGACCGACCTGCTGTCGTCGGTTACGGCCCTGCAAGTACGATGCGACCGAACCCTGTTCGGTCGCACGCGTATACTACACAATGGGAGCATGCATTCCGAGCGGAATGCATGCTTGCATTGTGGAAAGCAGGGGTGCAGTTCATCCCTGCACCCTGTGGCCGGCACCCCAAGGTGCCTGCCTCCGGGTGCAGGGATCAACAGAGGGCACCATAGGTGCCCCCAGGCCGTGATTCGGCGGCCTCGCACCCATGGGGGCCCTACTGGGGCCCCCAAAGACAGTTACCGACTGCCTTTTCGTGCCGGAAAGAACGGCACGAAAAGGCAGTGAAATCTGCCATCGTACTCCCTCGGTCGTGAAGAGGCGGCCGGGGAGTACTGAAGGATTTCCGGACAGCGGACGGGCTCTCCGAGCCCGTCGTAAGCCATCCGGAAATCCCAGTCGGATTCCTTTCCGACCGAGCCCATCGGAATGGCTCGGTCGGAAAGGAACTCCGGCGACATGTTCCGATTCGGTCGGAAGGGCTCCGACCATCGTTCGGTGCCCTTCCGGCCGAAATCGGAATCGGCCCCTAAATTTTGGATTCGATATTTTTGTACTTACCTGTTTGTAGATAGGGATTCGATATTTTGGCATTCTATATTTTTACCTCGATATTTTTGTAGGTCGATATTCTTCTCATCGATATTCTGTCAGTGATCCATAATTGTCATGTGGAATTTGTCAGAAGCTCACCGGTAAGAGAGAACACATTGCTTGCTCAATGGGGTAAGACTGCTAATGGAGGCATTTTTTTCCTTCTTGCCCAGGCAATTGCAGGAACAACGAGGTTGGCTTTTTAAAGAAACTAGACACTGAAAAAGATTTGTTCTTTGACAAAGCCAGAAAAAAAGGACAGTGGCTGTAAATTGCAAAAGTAACTATGGAGAGTGCTTTCCTGAAAGCAGGTTACCATGGAAATATTGGTACAACGAGGACAACACCCAGACTCCTCTTCATAGATCTAGCAGGAAATAAGCATCTTGTATTAATGCTCAATGGACCAATCTTAACAAAGAATTTCACAGACCTTATGCTATGTCAGTGGCTCTCTAGAATCGCCTACCACCCACAGAGGGCTTCAGGACAATCATTAAAACTTTGTTAAACTTTAAAACCTATTGAAGAACACTGCACGAGTCAGATGTATGTAAGTAAACACATAGGGAGCCGGGCAAGTAAAAAAAGAAAACACGGTAGAAAGCCTCTAAAGCAGATGTGCAGAGTGTTGCTGAGTGAGGGGAGGGCATGATTCATGAGAGGTGTAGCCTCGCGTGGGTCATGATACCACTCCCCTCTTCACCTCTTGTGATTCATAGCCCCTTCCCACATTCAACATGGGTAATAAATGGTAGTAAGACTTGACTCACTGCAGATATGCCTGTATGGTTTATGCCATGCTGTTTGTCATCTGTAGTAGTTATAAAAATTGTATTTTAACAGAATAAGGATACAAGGGCTTAATTTCATGTTTCAAGATTTATTTCCATACTTCACCCTGAATAATTCTGGTGGATATTAAAAGATTTATTTGTTAGGTCAATGTAACATGCATTCTGTAGGAAAATATAGTGTTTTATTCCATCACCTATGGTATACTGAGCAAAAATGAGGACTTTGACCTTTGCACTGTAGTAATGAATGAGTGAAGTTGCGTTTATTAGTACTCTACCCCTACCATATGCTCAAGGACCACATTAACTGTCTACAGTGTGTACTACTGAATTTGTTTGGATGTACAAACTCTACAATTATCTGACATTCAACTCTAGTTTTTGAGGGAATTTCTTTTTTAAATTAAACATTGTACAACATTGTACCAATATTTATTTGTCCTAAGTTAACAAGTGTTAGTATCCACTCACAATCCCATTTTAAGAGTTGATAAAAATTCACTGACTCCTAAAATGGAATTGGAAAATAAGAAAGCTTTTTTTGTGTTTGCAAATTCTGATTTGGGTTGTTTACAACCAAATCAAATGTCAGTATATCTGGCGCAGGTATCTACCTCAGTCCACTCTTTTACTTTGTTAAGGAATTCTCTCTAAATATATTGGACAGTAAATCAGTCAGGTTTTATTGGTGACTATCATCTCAGTTAGTTCCTTTTGAACAATCTAAGCCTGTAATCACGTTCTTTCTACGGCACCATTTATCTATTGTGGTGTGGGAGAAGTGTGACTGGAAAAAGAAAGTGATACCTTTTTGTGTAACAGGATTTTTCTGACTGGCTGTGTGGTACAGTTAATCTCCCAGTGTGAAGTTCTGAACATTAATAATACAGGGCCTTGTTTGGGTAACATCTTTTACTGGCTTCAAATGAAGCCTATGGGCCTTGTGACTCTCCTTCCGAAAACTGTAATGCTTAAAGCTAGGAAGTGATTTAGGGGTCGATTACGATGGCGGTCGGAAAAGCATACCGACCGCCATGGTAGCGTCAAAAAACCGCCCGCATGGCCAACGGGAAAAACGCCAGATACATTACGATGAACCGGCAGAATAATCCGTCCGCGGCGGCGGGAAACAACGAAAAACCGCCCGCACACGCCGGACCAGCTGAAAATCCGATCGCAACGGCCGGATACTCAGTGGAAAAGCCAAGAACCGCCGCCATGCACATGGAGTAACCGCCCGTGACATTATGACATCCCCGTTACCACCATGGTACCTACCTATGAATCCGACCGCATCGTGCGCGAACAGTGATGAATCCGATAGGCGGCGGAAGTGCTGCAGCATAGCCACCGCTGCCGAGGAACCGCTGCGGAGGATCCGCAAAAAAATGGCGGACGTAGAAAAACACGAAAAACAATACAAACAATGCACACAGTGAAGTAGACCTGTCCCAATACAAACCAGAAGTGCCCAATGACAACAGCCCCAGAAATTTCAAAATAACCAATCACAGGACAACACACACAACACACCTGACAGCAACATACCAGCTTGCCACACCCCCATAGCCGAGCATAAAACCAGCCCCTCCCTGACCACAATCCTTTGCTACACTCCACAACTGAAGGTCCCAACCCCAGAGAACAAAAGAGAGGCAAAGCTGCACACATCACCACCACAACACACACACCACCTACACCACCCACAACACCCACAACACCCACACAACTGCACCACAGAACATCTGCACAGCACACACCATGGCACCACACAAAATGCCAAAATTCACTGATTCAGAGCTTGCAGTCATGGTAGATGAGATAATAAGAGTTGAACCACAACTCTATGGCAACATGGTCCAACACACCCCATTAGCCACAAGAACCCAAATGTGGGTGAGGATAGTCAATAAGGTCAATGCAGTAGGGACCACCCCCGCAACAAGCAGGAAATACAGAAGTGGTGGCATGACCTGAAGACCGTGGTGAAGAGGAAGAGGGACCAAGAACCGTCAGCTGGCTGACGGGACTGGTGGAGGCACTCCCATCCCACCCAAACCATACAGTCCGTGGGAGGAGAAGGTCCTTGGAATCCTACATCCAGAGAGTCTTGAAGGAATCCACGGGGGACTGGAAGCTGGTAAGTACAAACCAATGAATATCATCACATTGCCATGTACCGTCTTGCACAACTTCAAACCCACAACCCCTAGGCCAAAGGACATTCGTCTGACCCACAATACCCAAAACAGGTCACACAGATGTAACCACCACTCAACCTGATAAAGCACAAAGCTAAACAAAATCAACTGGGTTGCATGTGTACAGACAAAAAGCACTACAACACACACCAGGCCCCCTCTCCCACCCCTCAGCAGGATGGAGCACCCCACCCAGAAGCATGTGTCAGCCATTGAACGCTCCCCACCACCTAACAGGTAGGTAGCCATCTTCACAGGGATGGGGAATGTGTATCTGGAGGCAGCACAACAACTCCCAACAGGCCCCCTCTCCCACCCCTCAGCAGGATGGAGCACCCCACCCAGAAGCATGTGTCAGCCATTGAACGCTCCCCCACCACCTAACAGGTAGGTAGCCATCTTCACAGGGATGGGGAATGTGTATCTGGAGGCAGCACAACAACTCCCAACAGGCCCCCTCTCACACCCCTCAGCAGGATGGAGCACCCCACCCAGAAGCATGTGTCAGCCATTGAACGCTCCCCACCACCTAACAGGTAGGTAGCCATCTTCACAGGGATGGGGAATGTGTATCTGGAGGCAGCACAACAACTCCCAACAGGCCCCCTCTCACACCCCTCAGCAGGATGGAGCACCCCACCCAGAAGCATGTGTCAGCCATTGAACGCTCCCCCACCACCTAACAGGTAGGTAGCCATCTTCACAGGGATGGGGAATGTGTATCTGGAGGCAGCACAACAACTCCCAACAGGCCCCCTCTCCCACCCCTCAGCAGGATGGAGCACCCCACCCAGAAGCATGTGTCAGCCATTGAACGCTCCCCCACCACCTAACAGGTAGGTAGCCATCTTCACAGGGATGGGGAATGTGTATCTGGAGGCAGCACAACAACTCCCAACAGGCCCCCCTCTCCCACCCCTCAGCAGGATGGAGCACCCCACCCAGAAGCATGTGTCTGTAAGTAAAAACCAAAGTCACACTGCACAGGTAATCAGACAGTGCATGCACCCCACCATCACTCAACAGAAGCATTGAGAGACATAACAACATGAGGCTCTACTTCACACAAAAATAGAAAAGAAAAGCACAGCCATTGACAGGATGCAGACAGCTCAGCGTACGTAACTGTGACAGAAACAGAACTGTGACTCTCAACAAATATGTCCAAGCAAACGGGCCTCTGACATGCATCACCCAGACTTCCCTCTGTAGCGTACATGGGTGCTGATCATGAAGGACCATGGGAAAAACAAACTAGCATGGTCTGCTGTATAAAGAAATACAAGCACAGGACATGTCAACGGTATGCATGTGATGACAATGGCTAGTCCATGCACACAGGTAATGTCTGCCAGGCAGAGTGATCAGCAAAGATGCTGAACATCAACTTGTAGTCATGCCAGTTGTAGAGATGACAACCTCACATTGAAATCACCAATACTAGACGTGTGGCATGCTAACCAATCACAGGTCACACCATTGTGAAATGATGAATGTAACTCCACTTCATGGCATGAGGCACATCACTGTGCAGACATACAATGTGTGAAAAAGGCAACTGTGTGTAGCATAACATGTAAATAAGAGACATCAAACACAGCAACCCTGAGGTGTGTAAGGCAATTACCATCTACTTCCTGTCCCACAGGTGACCAACAACTGACTGCAGAGGATGACAACCTCAACCAGCACAGCCAGTCACCAGCTCCCGAACATCTCCCCTCGGATGCAGACTCCCTGGATAATGAGGAGGAGGAGGACCAACCTGGACCACCTGGTGTGGCAGGGCGTAATGTGTCCCAGGACCCCACAGCCCCACCACCCTCAGCAACAACATCAACGCAGAGCCCTGCTGCAACGACCTGTGCCACCACCACCTCCACCACCACTACCACTACCACTGCTGCCTGCAACACTCGCCCTGCTCCAGAGGCCAACCAGACCACAACAACTGCGGAGGTACGGGAGAGTAGGCCGGTGCCCACAGGAGGGAGGCAACAGGGCCGTGACAGCAGGCCAGGTGTGAGGACAAGGCTGACCCAAAGGGAACAAGACCCTGGCACTGAATCACTGGCACACATTCACAGAGTTGTGGGGGCCTATGAACACGCCCAGGGACAGTTGAGGCAGGCTCAGCAGGATGCCCGTGAGCAACAACAGATGCTGCGCTCAATTGACAACCGCATGGGCCAACTCGTGGCCTGCATGGGCCAAATCAGGGACCTCCTGGGCCAGCTAGTGGGGGTCCTCAGGGACAGGCATGCGGCACCGCCAACACCTACAGCTCCCTCCGTTGTGCCGCCGGATGACAGACCCCCATCCTCCCCTGCGTTCAGCGAGCATGGGGACTCATCAGACACCACTGGCCATGCACCTGTGTCCCCCCCGCCAAAAGAGCAAGGGGCCGCCCGAAAAAATCATTGGGAGCATCCCGTGGCAAAGCACCTGGCAAAAGCCAGTCAAGTAGCCAGCCATGATGGCACCCCTCTTCACCCTGCTGTGTACCCTGCAGACTGTCCCAACACACAATGCCGTGGGAATGGCAAATGACTGTTGGTCTGTGTTACCATACTGATCTAGTGTATACTCTATTGTCTCATCTACCATCACTGACAAATCTGTTATTCACCATTCACAAATCTGTAAATATCCACATCTACATCACATGTATCCACTGTAAATAAACACTAATAAGGCACCAATGTAGTTGTCACTGTTCCATGTTCATCACAGTATGTTAACTCACACCCATGATTACAATGTCACAGGAGCAGGGATACTCCGCAGGCAAGTAGAGGCTGAAGGGACCTAGGAAAACACAACAGAACATCAGTTGCTACTCAGGTGGTGGACTAACAACCATCACACAACACAGCACATCAAGGTACGACAATCTGCACATGTCACAAGGAGCAACTGTACCAACATAGACATCAAGTAGCTGTGTTAAAAGATCCCTTACCATACACATCTGCAGCCAGCACTGACTCTGCAACATGCTGTAGTCACAAAACTCACATACACATATTCACCAAGCACAACATCATCAGACAACAGCCAGTTTTGACATTGCCACTGACCATCAAGTGAAGTAGTTGTTGATGAGCTGCTGACGCTGTCCAACACCTTCCTCCTCTCCACTATCCTCGTCACTTGACATTTGGGTGTTTGCAGGTGGGGGCTGTGGCTGGTCATCATCATCCTGGATTAAGGGGATCCCCTTCCGCACCGCCAGGTTGTGTAGCATGCAGCATGCTACCACTATCTGACACACCTTGACGGGTGAGTACTGCAGAGCCCCTCCGGTCTTGTCGAGGCATCGAAAACGCGATTTCAGGAGTCCAAATGTTCGCTCAATGACCCGACGTGTCCTCCCATGGGCATTGTTGTAGCGCACTTCAGCTGGTGTCCTGGGATTGCGAAGTGGACTCAGCAACCAAGGTCCGTTGGGATAGGCAGAGTCACCTAAGTGTGAAAGACACATACAGATTGAGTGTCTGACATGTGTCCAAGGACAGCATGGCACACAAACAGCACACGACTCGACCCTTTGTACTCACCCACAATCCATGCCCGCTCCGGCGCCAGATTGGCCATCAGCTGTGGTAAAATGCTGTTGCGCATTATGTGTGAATCGTGGGCTGATCCTGGAAACTTTGCACAAACGAGTGAGATGACCATATCTGCCTGGCACACCACCTGCACATTGATGGAATGATAATGTTTCCTATTTCGGTAAATATGCTCCCGTGCTTGGGGTGGAATCAGGGAAACATGTGTGCCATCTATTGCACCAACTACATTAGGAACATGTCCAAGTGCATAAATTCGCCCTTCACATCCGCCAACTCCTGCCGCCTGGGGAAATGTATGAATTGGTCCCTGTGTTGCATCATAGCCAACAGGACATCACGTAGCACCATGCTGAATGTTGGTTGGGACATCCCCCCTGCAATGCCCACAGTTTGCTGGAAGGATCCCGTAGCCACGAAATGTAGGAATGCCATCACCTTTGCCGTTGCCGTGAGTGCTGTTGGGTATGTCCTGCGTGGAAGCAGGTGTGGCTCCAATATTGCACAAAGTTCCAGGAGGTTTGTCCAATCCAGACGGAATCGCCTGATGATGTCGGTATCCTCCATGTTAGCCAGCAGGGTGAAGGTACGAAACACATTAGGTCACCTCCTAGGTGAGATGAAAGGGGACACGTCATAGCAACATAAATTAGGATGTGCACAAATTCATAAAGTCCGTCCTGTCACGGCGCTAACATTGACTGTCATCCCTGAAAGCACACAGTGCAATTCAGTGTTGTCCCAACATGAGACAGATTAATTGTACAACTGTCATGGATTTGCACAGTCAGTAGACACAATACGAACACTGTCTATGTGAATGCCAAGAGTCACATATCTAGCTGAGGTGGACTCAGCCTTGGGTGTACATGACACAGGACATGTGTGAAGCAGAGACACTGCTGGCTTCCACGTTGCTGCTGTACCTGCCACACCTCCTTGGCCAATAATTGCAGGGGACACATCAACAACACAATGTGGATAGATCATTGGGATTGTCTTTGTACTCAGTGCCACTTCGAACACACTCAAATTCAATGACATTCACATCCCAAACCCATACATGTGCCAATGTCATCAGTACACAGGCCATATCTGCTGCTGACTTGAATACAAAGTCGGACAGTGACAGATGATGTCACGCCTGTGCAGAGTATGTGTACCATTGTAACAGGCCACCATTACCCCACTGCCCAATACTCTCTACAAGCACACAGATAGCCAATGTGGCACACATTAACAATAGATGAGGGACGTGATCAGCAGGGCCTGTATGCACCCTTAATCTTCCCCCATTTTGGACATTTACATGCAGCATCAAGGAGGGACTGCCCAAGGACACATGTGCACCACAACACATACCATGGTGATACACATCCAGCTGTTTCAAGACACAACAGTGCCACAACACAAACATACAACACTACATGGACAATGCCAAGCCAGTATGCCAACAAGTCTACGCATGAACAGACTGTATGCATTACATATGGACAACTGGCTCAGACACCTGACACCAGTGGATGTAATTTTACACCACATGTCCCAAAGGAAATGCATCCTGACCCTCATTCCACACAGGCTGTCAGGCCCAACACAGCATACAATCAATATCCCACATCTAACAAACATGCTGGCTGTGCATGAGTAGTGGGACACTGGTACCTCACATTGACCAAATGTCGGAGTTGGATGAGTGTCACAGGCACAACAATCAAGGTACATCTCACCTGTCTTGGGTGCCCACTCCATCCTGATACACCTGCAGATGTGATCCACCCACACATGCTGGAATAGATGGTGAGCAAGGATGGCTAGCACCCCATAGCATGCACATACACTAGTGTTGGTGGCAACACACTGCACACGTGTGCCACTTGTGCTGTCCATCCAACATTGCAGACAATTCCCGCTAATCAGTGCACACACATTGCACAGGCAATACTGGACACCCATAGCCTGTGGACAAATGTCGCATACTATATTCCATACAGTTAGCACAATCCACAACCGTGCATGCAGTCCATCTGCCAACGCAACATTCCTGATGTGAACAATGGACATGCACTGGTGGCAGGTGAGTAGCACCGGAACACAGCACAACACTCAAAAACATAGTTTAGCTAAGCACCATTGTTGAAATGTACATGTCACTGATTCACATACAACAGTCCAAACAACATGAGCACAGACCTGACACTACCACATAGGTCCCTGTGGTTACAGGTGGCAGACATGTAGCAAAGACATCTGCTCTGGCCGTCTACCCAAGTGACAAACAATAATAATGCAACGGATGCCAGGTGTGGTGCTGAAGTACTCGTCATCCTTTAGCAGGTCGAGCCCCCCTGTACATGTGGACATACACTGCAGGAGTTGCCAGTGTGTACAAAGACATTACATGCGGCATGTAATTGGTCTTAGCAATAACACAACAGGGTGACATCTGTTTCCAATGATGACAGTCATGCTGAATAAATGAGTTCATCTGGGTTTTCAGTGTAACACATGGGCTCAGGTGTGAGATAGTGGTCAGCATGGGTGGCAGATACGACATTGTGTGTAAATATTGCTCAACATAATGGAGTACAGTGTTCCATTTGGTGTGAGACGTTACACATTGGCTGACATTTGTGACAGGAGACCATATCAATGTTATCCAGTGCCATGTGCCACTGTACGTATCCACTGTGCGTAGTACAGTAATGACCATTGATCCACACACAACAAGAACTGTCCGTAGGTGCCTTAAACATGCCCCATAAACACAATGACGCACAGAGTGTACGATGTGATGCTGCATATTCCCCATAGCGGACGCACATACTGTCCGTGAATTGGGTGGCGGAGCATGCCAACCACCATTTGAACCTTTGTCGATGCCCACCACTGACGCAAGTGTTTCATGTGCTGCACATGACACATTGGTGTTAGTGATGGCCCTCTACATAGCTGCAGATGGCGTTTGTCATGCTCCACCAGCCACATCCCGGTCACCCATGTCACTCTATGGCAATCAAACAGCGGTAGCGCCGGCCAGGACCCCACGGTGTGTCACCGCCATGAACCATGCCCTTGCAGCCAATGGGGACCGCTATCGCGGTGGCATGATGCAGATTCAAAAATCGCGGTAGGCGTGCTCCGCCCCCAGCGGATGCGGAGATAGGATGCATATGTAAGATGCACCACCGCGGTAGCGCCGGCCAGGACCCCGCGGTGTGTCACCGCCATGAACCATGCCCTTGCAGCCAATGGAGACCGCTATCGCGGTGGCATGATGCAGATTCAAAAATCGCGGTAGGCGTGCTTCGCCCCCAGCGGATGCGGAGATAGGATGCATTTGTAAGATGCACCACCGCGGTAGCGCCGGCCAGGACCCCACGGTGTGTCACCGCCTTGAACCATGCCCTTGCAGCCAATGGGGACCGCTATCGCGGTGGCATGATGCAGATTCAAAAATCGCGGTAGGCGTGCTCCGCCCCCGCGGAGGCGGTCATTGGATGCTTTTGAAGAAGGCTGACCTGGAACACCAATGGCAGAAGACTATGACCACTGAAACGAGTCCAGGGCCCTATATATGTGTGGAAGGGAGCACCACATTTCCACTGCTCACAGAGCCTGCTGCCTGGGACCCCTCACCTGCTGCTGCCTCCAGGGACTGCTGCCTGAGACCCCTCACCTGCTGCTGCCTCCAGGGACTGCTGCCTGACACCCCTCACCTGCTGCTGCCTCCAGGGACTGCTGCCTGGGACCCCTCACCTGCTGCTGCCTCCAGGGACTGCTGCCTGGGACCCCTCACCTGCTGCTGCCTCCAGGGACTGCTGCCTGAGACCCCTCACCTGCTGCTGCCTCCAGGGACTGCTGCCTGGGACCCCTCACCTGCTGCTGCCTCCAGGGACTGCTGCCTGGGACCCCTCACCGCCCACTGCCGCCGCTGACGTCTCATGTCCACAGTGATGGCTAGGACAGAGAAGATCCGTGCCAGTCCATTTACAAGCGAGGAGCTGGATGTCCTGGTGGACGAGGTGCTGACACAGTACCCACGGCTATATGGTGGCCCAAATGTTGTGGTAAGTCTCCAACAGTGGGGGTGTGAGTGCAAGGGGGCACACATGTAGTCGATCAGATGGTGTATGTGCCTGAGAGTGTGGGGTTGTGTAATGCACTGGCTGACATGCTGTTTCCTAGTTGTTAAGGGGGTGTATGCAACCCACACATTAAATGCATGGACATGAAGGGTGGATGGACATGTGTTGTGTACACACCCATATGGTGTGACAGCTATCTGGTGATGCATGTTTCGGGACAGTTATTGTTCATGTGACTGTTTGTGTGGCTCCTCGTTGTCCATCTCTGTGTGATTCTACCTGGCATGGACTGTCCACGCCCAATGTGACAAGGACACATCACTGAATGTACAGAGTGTGATACGTGTGTGGTTGGCATGAGTGTACATCAATGACCCATGTCTGCCGTGTGGACTGCACATGACTGGCCCTCTGTTCAGTCAGTGGTTATGTGAGATCATGTCCCTCAATGCTACAAACATGACACAGTGAGCTATTCACAGAGCAAGGTCGTTAAGGCGTGCGCAGTGGTGGACACAGTGACTCTCACCCCATACACATGTTGCACTGTGACATATGTCTTGCTCTACCTGGTAATAGCCAGTAGATGTGGGCACATTACACATGGCTTTCTGTGCTAGCATCCAGCTTGTATGTGAGATGTGCGGATACAGTGTCCCTCCTCAAACTTGCAAGCATTGACGTGGACTTCACACATGACGATGTACCCTGTGAGATGTCGTAGTGTATCTGCGGGACATATCTGCCATGTTGGGATGAGTCTGTGTCATGCCACTGTTCAGAGAGAGAGGTTTTACCATGAGAGTGTGTCACTGATGTTTTCCCCCTCTTGTCTCCCACACCTGCAGCTCAAGGTACACCAGCGTAAGGCCATGTGGAGGTCCATTGCAACCAAGGTGCGGGCTCTGGGAGTGTCAAACCGCCGGCGCACCCACTGCCACAAGAGGTGGGATGACATATCACGACTGGCAAAGAACGTTGCCGAGATGACACTGGGGATACTCCCTCGCAGTGGCAGGTTGTCACGACGCAGCTTGACACCACTGATGTGCCGCATCTTGGCTGTGACACAGCTTGAGCTGGACGCACGTTTGAAGGAGCATCAACAGCAAGCTAGGGGTGAGTATTCTGTGAAGGTTGATTTTGTCTGTGAGTGGCTGCATGTGTACCAAGCCTGTACCTGCGCTGGTGTACGTGATGTGGTTACTGTGATGCAGTGGGTTGTAAGTGGCCCCTGTGCTGGGTGTGGCAGTCACGGATTTTACATACATGCACTTACTGATGTTTTTCCAATCCTGAGAATTTCAATGGCATTGTGGGTGGTGTGCTGCAGGCCTGGTCCATTGGTGTTAGTGTTTGTACGCCCCAACATGCATGATGTTGTGCTGTCTGCCCATCACATGGCTCAGCTATGCCGTGTTTAGATGTTTGTACGCACTGTTTGAGGTAGTGAAGTGTGTCTGCATGGTGAGAATGCACGGGGTGGCCTGCAACATGTAGACTTTGTCATCCTCAGTGTTGCTTTGCTTGAATATGTTTGTCCTGTTGCTGTCAATTTGCTGACCCTACATGTCTCTCTGTTATGCAGCATCTCCCGTGGGCACGGAGGGACAGGGGACGGACACCAGTGGTGGTGAAACAAGCACAACAGCTGCACAGGATCCCAGTGACACAGATGTGACCAGCGCCTCGGAGGGGGATAGGAGTATGCTGGAGGAATCACAGCCCGAGACGCAAAGTTCAACATCATCTGATGACGGCGGTGGTGCAGACATCTTGGAGGACACAGGGAACGGAGAGTCTGCTACATCTTCCAGCACACAGCGTGCAGTGCCCACCCTCCCAGCCACTTCCTCTGTTGCTGCCCGTGTTCGCACCACAAAGAGGGGAAGAGTGTCCTTCATTCCAGGCACCGCTGCCCCTGCCCCTGTGCCCCCTGCTGCCATCAGTGCAGAGTGTGTGGACCTTATGCGCCAGCTGTGTGTGGGGCAGACAGGGCTCCTCAATGCATTGTCAGACCATGACCGCAAATTGGCACAGGTGTTAGCTTTCATGGAGGGCATACATTCAGACGTGGGTGGGCTGCACCGCACTGTCCAGACAATGTCCTCCACTATGGCGGCTGCACTTCAACTGGCTCAATCTCGTAGTCCAATTCCAGTCCCTTTGTCCACCCCCATGCCAGTGGCGACGTCTGACGACGGTGACCACGCTTCACACACCTCAACGTCACGATACTGCACACGTAGCACACAACAGCAGCAGCCCAAGCGGTCAAGGTCACAGACACCTTCCCCTACGAAGAAAAAAACAACCCCAGAGCGCAAAGGGAAGAGCCCGTCAGGCGTTGCAAAGGCACATGATTCAAGGAGGAAGTACTCAGGGTCACAAGCCTCAGAGCAATCCCCGGCCACAGACTCTGTGGTCCCAAAAACGTCTCGCAAAGGCATGCAGACACTCTCCATGCCCACTGTGAAGGTGGGGCCTGGCAAGGCTACACATAGTAAGGTATCCAAGGCTGTTTCACCAACTACCTCTACTCCCATTCCAAGTCCAGTGAAGCAGGGACAGGAGGGCACTGTAGGGGGCACACAGGGTAAAGAGGGGATGGAGGGGCAGAGGCAATGCCAGGCTAAGCGTCCTTCTGGATCCAGCACATCCCCAGAGGGTGGTCCAGCGTGTGCACCTGCGGCAGCCTTGGTGATGAGTGTGCCGTTTGTGTCCACACCACTTCCCATTGATACCAAGACAGGCAAGCCATTTAGAATCCCCAAGAAGTGGAAAGGCACCCCTCCACTATCTCCCTCCCACACTGTGTCCCACGTCGGCCTGAGTCCACCTCCACGTGCCACTACACCACCTGGTCCAAGCAGCCCTCCAGCGTCCAAGGCCACTGATAGCTCTTCCTCAGCTGGGCGTCTCACTCCCCAGTCAAGTGGTCCAACAGTGCCCGACACACAGTCAGTTCCCAGTCAGACTGACAGCCAAGTATGAATGTTGATCAACGTCACAGACCTATCTCTCCCACACCGGTACCTGTGCTGCCCATCGTGACACACCAGACTGTGTGGCTGACCATGGCGGAGTTTGGTGACACACATTCCCTGTGCAGCTTCTCATTGACTCTGTCAGCACCTTGGACTGGCCACTGGCCTTGCAGTTTGCCCCCTGCCTGTGCAGCTTCTCATTGACTCTGTCAGCACCTTGGACTGGCCACTGGCCTTGCAGTTTGCCCCCTGCCTGTGCAGCTTCTCATTGACTCTGTCAGCACCTTGGACTGGCCACTGGCCTTGCAGTTTGCCCCCTGCATGTGCAGCTTCTCATTGACTCTGTCAGCACCTTGGACTGGCCACTGGCCTTGCAGTTTGCCCCTGCCTGTGCAGCTTCTCATTGACTCTGTCAGCACCTTGGACTGGCCACTGGCCTTGCAGTTTGCCCCCTGCCTGTGCAGCTTCTCATGTTCAGGCTCTGCATCTTGTGCCTTGGTCTTGTCTGATATTGTTGCCTATCAGTGCTATTTGTGAATAAAAACAGTTGCTCATGTTGTCAGTTGTGTCATTGTCCTTACTGAATAAGGCTTTTCCTGTATGTCTAACATTTACTGGGCCACATGCTCTGTGTGCCACTTCAACTGTGCCACTGGCTTGTTTAACTTATCATTTTTTACAGGGGTGACGGGGACTTCAGTTCTTCATGACTCGGATACTTGTGGGGTCAGTGATGTTGTTTTCGGTGACATACCAGACTCATGTTCCTTCCTTGTTGCTGTTGGCTATGTTTTACTGCATCCTGGTATGTGGGCACTGCAAACACATAGAGGGGTCATATACACGGGATTGTAGGCAGGCTGACCAGGCTCAACATGTATGTGCGTTCTTGCTTTCATGTATGCCTAGCAGTGTAGATGTGTAGTCATGTTGTGATGGGCAGTCATCCTAGTCACAACGGTTACTTACAAGGTGTGCATTTGGGTGGTCAAGGGTTGTACGCTGTGTTGGTTGTGGCTTTGTCGTGTGTGTTGATGTGTGTGTTAATGGCGTGTGACTCATGGCTGTGTGGGACTGTTGTGTGTTTGTGTGCACACACTGCTTGTTGTGCATTCAGTGCTGTGGGTGTATGTTGCCTTGTGCTGTCCTAGTGTACATCCCCTGATGTACTGCTGTGTTTGCTATGTGCTTTGTGGTGTTGTGCATCTGTTGTGTGTTTGATGTGTCTGTGTTGTTCAGTGATGGTGCACTTCTTGTCTGTGTTGTGGTATGTAGCCTATGCATTTTTCCTGACTGATGAGGTGGTGCACTCCTGTTGTGTGTGTGCTCCCATTGCCTTCCCCTAGTTTGGCTGCACAGGTGATGTGTGTTATTTTTGTGGTTCTGTATGTGTTTCTGTTTTGAATTGTGTTTGCCATTTTTGTTTTGGTGCAGATGTTGGTACTGAAATCCCTGTGTGTGTGTGATGTTTGTGGATCCCCCAGGGGGTTTGATTGTTTGTCTGTATCTTGTCTGGACATTATGTAGGCCCTTCTGTGTGTCTGGCATTGGGGTTGTGTGCTGCAGATATGAGGGGGTATGTTTGGGGACTCCTACTTGTGTTTGACAGTCATTGAGTGTGCCAATGTGCCCTGTGTGTTGTGGTGCTGGCATACTCATGTGTACTTGCTGTTCACTGTTTGACTTGAGGTCCTTCCTTTCATCCCTGTCCCTATACATGGGTTACCTTGCTGTCTCCCTGAGTTGTTGCACTGAGGTGACTGTTGTTTGACTTCACTCACTGTGCCAGCCATGTGCTTGGATGGGGTGTGGATGTTGTTCTAGGTTCCTTGTCCTGCATGTGTCTGTTCACCTGGTTGTTGGTTGTCTCCTTGCCCTCCCATTTGTGTGCACATCATTTTTGCTTTCCTCTATGTTGTGCTCCATTGCTGGTGGCATGTAGTCTGTGTATGTGGCTGTGTGTCGGTGTGGGGTATGTCTGTGTGAGTTGGCAGGGTGTGTGTCCAGTAGTCTGTATGTTCCTTGTGTGTGTGGATGTTAATTTTGTGCTTGTATTCAGCTTTCTTGCCATGTATGTGGTGTTGTGGTGTGTGTGTGTGTGTTGCCCTGGGCCTGTGCCTCTGTGCTGTGTGTTAATCTACACCCAATGCTGCTGTGTCTGTCTCCCTAGGTGTTAGTTGTGTGCTGCTGGGTGTGGATTTAGCTCGCTTGGTGTTGGACATGGGGGTGCACAGGGGGGATTGGCATGTTTCTTGCTGTGTGCGGCGGAGCTGTGGGTGGTGGGTGGTGGTGGTGGCCTGTGGTCTTTCTGGCCTGACCGTTGCTGTACATGCATTCTGCTTTGTGCAATGGATTTCCCGCATACTCACCGCTGCGGTGTCGTCAGCAACACATTACATTATGTTCGCGGTAATTTGGTGGGCTTGATGCAGGGTGTGAATTGGTACCAGATGAGACATGTGTGGGTACACTGATGGATGTGTTCCTGTCCACACCAGTGTGTCTGGTGTGGCCAGGTGCCCTGTTTCAGCCCGTGGAATTTGGGTTCTGTTTTGTGTTGTATTGTGTTTTTTTTACGTACCTGCGGCGGCGTCCGCGGCGGGCGATGTTTACCTGGTGATGTATCACGTACAGCACCGGGAGGACGTGTAGTGCTGGATCCATGGCGTTCGGCTCCGGGTGGAGGGCTCTGGAAGTCTCGTTTCACGCTCCGCTGTCGAGATTCCGCCGTGTCTGGAAGGGCGGTTTCTCCCCTGCGGTTCGACTGGTTGTTTGGCGCATCCTAATTTGTTGAGCGGACGGGACGTCATTCCGCACGGCGGTGAGTCTCCATTGGCTACCACCGGCGCGGTGGCGGGCGCAATTTCATGGCGGTCGGCGTTGCACCGCGGAGGTCGGGAAATGGGGCATATTTGCCCTTCATAATATGGCGACCGTGAGGACCGCTGCTGGCGGGCGGTAAAAGGCATTTTTCCGCACCGCCGGCACCGCGGTACTGACACCGACCGCCATCGTAATCGGCCCCTTAGCTATTAAGACATTTTAAGCACATATAGCCTGATTTATATTTTGGCGTTAAGCATACTCAATCGTGACGGCACCAGAGAATCCTTATCTCGATTATAATAGTCCGCCTGCCAAATTTAGATGTGGGCAGACCATAGTTTGGCAATGGCGGGGACTATCCGTCGCCACCATGGCCAAACTTCTCTAACAGCCCAACAGAGTAAGGGCCGTCTGAGAAATTTGTATACATCGGCCCATCCACTTTAAATTGGGGGACATATAGTTGTTTTTTACTACTCTTCACCACCAGGAAAACCCTGATCGTAAGGGGCAGTAAGAAACTAAAAATGCCCCCCTCACCACGGGAGAAGCCTCCCATGGTGAGTACAGGCATTGTGTTTTTTTTATATCGCCTTGGAATTTTCTTTTTGAAAATAAAAAAAATATACGTTTGACGATGGCGCTGTCATGTTGACCCACCCCCTTCCTTTATTCCAAACACTCTTAATTTTCATCTGCTCTTCCTAGTTTCCAAATCATCTATCTTGGAATGCACCAATTTCATCTGTGTTGTCAGAGCATCTGTTTATCTGATGGATTGTAAAGCTGTTGTGTCAGTATCATTTAGGAGTTATTCAGGTTTTATCATGTTGCTCGAATATGAATTTACCTTAAATTAAAAAAAACACAAGAGGCATCTGTCCAATTCTAAATGAGGTGGGCAGACCGTTGTCTTGGTGGAAAAGGTACTCTGTCTCGTTTTTGACAGAGTATGCTGTCTGCCAAACTCCTTCTCTGGTCCTTAATGTTTAAGGAACATGAGAGGGACCTTGAGGAGGTCCTTTTGTAACAAGATTAGCAATATCAGTATAGTCTTCTCTCAATATTAGGAAATGTATTCAGATATTCAGAGGAGGGGGTGAACTCAGTTTTAGAGTTGAATATCAGCAGAACCACAGTTTGGAAGGGGCACCTACCCCAGAGGAATTCTGAAGACTTCCAGAGTTCAACTTCAGGGAAGGCAAAAGGTCCTGATGCTTTACCAGCCGCCTTATATAAAACGCTGGCTCCTGAAATAGCTCCTCTCTTCCATAACGGAATAACAGAATTCAAGACTGCAATTATGATCCCACCTTCTTTTGGGATCCAATTGACTGCTGATGTTAGAAGTTAGACCATTATGGGAAATATATATCAGCATTTAGGATTCTATGCAACAGCAATACAGGAGGCAGGACAGTACAGTCAGTCGATTAGATAGCAGCCAATTATGGAGCGGTAACAGGTTACAAATTAAACCAAACAGAATAACAGATATCATTACTGGTTGGAAGAAGTTTAATGATATGAGAACAAGTGGGAAAGAAATGTTTTTGGGCTCACTTTATTTAACATGCAACAAGAATCATACAGAGAAAAATACGAGCAGATATAAAGTGATTCTGTTACTCCTATTAAAAAATGGAATCCCCTCTCTGTGTTACATGCAGGTAGAATTACATTGTAAAAGATTTTATTGCCAAAATGTTTGTATCTGTTCAGGTTACTCCCTCTTTATGTGCCTCTCAGTTATACTTACAAAGTTGCTGCTTCAATACCAGGGATCATATGGCAAAAAAAAACCTCAGGAGCACATAGAGGCTTCTGCAGTCTCATGAGACAGAGGTGGTTGGGTGATGCTGGACTGGCATCTTTATAATTGAGCCACCATGAATAAAAGCCTATACCAGTACCTCAAATTTTTTAAATGGGTCCATCTTTTTTTAATATATTTCTCCAATATGAGTAGTGTTGTACACTATTCAAATTCCAGCTGTGGCTCCTCCGCAATGGCAGAGGAGCGTCGCCCCACTGGCTCAGAGCCAGCGGCTGAAAAATAAAACAATATTTTATTATTGTGTTATTTTTCAGCTGCTGGCTAAGCCAGCATCTGTAGGGAGGTGTGGGGATGGACCATGAGAGGGAGGAGGATTGGAGTGGTATGTGCACTTCTAAGATCGCATGTCTGTTTGGCCGGCCTGAGGTTTCTCCAACCCAGCTGTATTGCACAGCCCGGTTGGAGAAACAGCACAAAGTCTCTGTGCCTGAGCGAGCATTAAACCAGACCACCTAGGACAATCCCCACGCTGCTCTCATGCTTCGTAATAGCATGAGAGCAGTGCAGGGATTGCACAGAGAGTCTCTGATGCTGTTCCAGTGTCTGCTAGAACCAGGAAGCAGAGGAACACTGCGGCAGAAGGTGGCCGGCAGCTTCAGGTATGTCTTGCGCCACCACTTTTAGTTTGTGTCAGCCGCCACTGTCAAATTCAGGAGACCCACAATTTTCAAACAGATTAAGCATGATAGGCATGATATCCCTGCAAATGATGGGGATTGGAACACACCAATACGGATGTAAGTCCCAGAGAATGGGATGAATATATTTTTGATTTGGAGGACGATAATATGTCGGTAAATGGATTAGGAGATTTAGATGCTTTGGAGGTAGACAGTAAAGGACACATTAGGTCAGAAATTATTTGACCCTAAGACATCCAAGAAGTTTGGATTGGTGCCATTGAAGCATGTGACAGACTATATAAAGTATAGAATCAGAAGGCCTCTAGGGAGAGGCGAGAAATGTCATGAGGGCAGAATGTTTGAGATCTGTAATTGGAGAAAAAGAGACCATGACTTCAAATCTAGACCAGAATTAATTACCTATCTATTTAAACTTGGACGGTATCCAAGAAAAGGATTGGAACATGCATTAAAGCAATGCAAGGATAGATTATTGTACACGTGTATATTTGATTTAGTAGATGAGACTTGTGTCAACGGAAGTGACGTAAATATTGAGTTCCTTAGAGGATGGAGTCAGAGGACTATTTATTTTCTAGGAAACACCAACGCAAGTCTAATTGCGGAAAGGAGATTGGCGGTCTTAATGCTCATAAGCCCTAAATTGGGAGAGTTACAGTGAAAGGAATCCTCTCAAGAGGCTGAAGGGATATTATTTGGAGAAGGAATGATAAAATACCTAGGCAAATATGCCTCCACCTTTACAGCTTTGGATAAAGAGCAAACTTCAGTGAGAAAAGTTTTTAGTGGAGGAAATTTATATGGTAGGCCTGGAAGGAGAAGGCAAACTTTCACCTGGGCAAATTACAGAGCCCAATATAATCAAAGAAAGGAACTTTACAGAGGAAGCCAGCAAGGAGGAAGTTTATACCCTCAAAGGGATAGAGGAGGAAGAGTGAGAACCTCAAGAGGGAGAGGTCAACAAGCTACATATTCACAAGTTGAGTATGAGGATTATTACTGGTTTTATCCAGGAAAAGGTGGGAGGAAGGTTAAGACATTTCACAGAGGAGTGGAACTTACTCACACAAGGTCCTTGGGTGATTGCTGCAATACAAATATATGTGATAGAATTTGAATAGGAACCTTTTCAGGGAAGAGAACCAAAAGTGTTGTTGTTCAATCAAAAACATATTGTAGCAAAAGAAATAAGCCTTTTATTAGACAAATGCCCTATTGTAAACGTAGTAGAAAAGGAAAAAAGGTTTGTATGTACCCTTTTTGGGTAGAGAAGAGTTGGAGACCAGTGATAAATTTAAGGGAACTGAATCACTATATAACTTACCATCATTTCAAAATGCAGGGAGTACACATGTTGATAGACATTTTACAGGAGTTGTATTGGATTATGAAGCTAGATATGAAAGATGCCTATTTTACAGTTCCAATAGACAAGGAAAGTCAACGTTTTCTTCAGGTGGGAAGGTCAGTTGTACCAATTCCAGTGGCTTTCTTTTGGGCTTTTGTCTGCCCTCTGGTGCTTTACAAAGATTTTAAAACCTGTGGTAAGATTTTTATGAGAACTGGGTGTGAGAATGACTATATATATGGATCAGCCGCAGCCCGTGCAAGTAAGAGCGGTGGGGAGGTGGGGCCGGGTGGGAGGGGGATTTCGATGGACAATGAAGAAGGAAAATTAAATAAATAATTAATTTTCCCTCGTCAACGCCTGTCGAAATCCCCCCCCACCCGGCCCCACACCCCCACCGCTCTTACCTGCTCGGGCCGCAGCTGATATGGATGACATTCTTATCATATATCAGAGTGTGGAGATGTGAGTACATTTGTCCATGGTGAAAGAGTTTCTGAAGAAATTGTGGTTTTTGGTCAATCGGAAGAAATCAGTTCTTCAACCTTCTCAAGCAATGGGATTTTTAGGATTTGTAATAGATACAGTAAATGTTCAATGACAGTTGCCAGACAGGAAGAAAGGTATGATAAAGAAGGAGGTATGTCAATTAAGGAGAAGGAAGTAGGTGGCACTGCGAGAGCTTGTTTGTGTAACTGAATTTCTGTCTCCTTTAATACAGGCAGTTTTTCCAGGTCTGCTGCATTACAGGGCTTTGCAGTGTTTAAAGACGAACGGATTAGCATGGGGTCTGTGGTATGCAGACAAGGTAAAGAAGCAGTGGTGGCTCCTCCGCTAAGGCGGTGGAGCATCGCCCCTGTGCTTCTCAGCAATGTAAAAAATGATAACAACAAGATGTTATTATCATTTTACTTTTCCCTGCTGAAGCTGTTTTGCGGGGCGGGGTGGGGCTGGCCTGCTCTGCTCACAGACCAGGAGGCGGAGTGGTGATCGCACTCTGTCAGTGTGCATGACGGTTTGGCCAACCGTCTTGGGACGGCCAAACAGTCATGCACACTTTGCATATTCTCCACCGGCTGTAAGGCACAGCCTGGGTGGAGAACATGCACTCGCTCCCAACCACTGTCTAAGCGCCCAACCACGGTGCTCAGACCAATCACAACGCTGATTGGCTTAGGGGAGCGTGTGTGCTTCCTGCTTTCGTTCTGGCTAGAAGAGACGACAGAGGAAAGACGCTGTTAAAAGGTAAGTGTATTTTTTTTCTTTTTCTTTCTTCCCCACTCTTCCCCACGCCCTCCACCCCCGATCCGTGCCAGCCGCCTCTGTAAAGATGATGGAGGAAGTGAGGTTGGAGTTGACCTGGTGGTTGGAAAACTTGAATGCTTGCAATGGTCAAGCAGTTTTTGGGACAGTTCCAGATATTGTGGTGGAGTCGGATGCAAGCAGTTTTGGATGGGAAGCAATGTTTCTGGGTCAGGAAACTGGAGGGAAATGGAGTGGGAAGAAAAAGATGGTACATATACATTCTTTGGAGTTGACTGCAGGTTTTTTTTGCTCTACACTGTTTCAATGACAAGTTACAGGGAAGTTTTGTTTTATTGGAAATGGATAATGTAACAGCAGTAACTTACATAAGCAAGTTGGGAGGAAGCAGGTCAAAGAAACTGTGAGAGATTGTGAAGGAGTTATGGGAGTTTTGTCAGGAGAACAGAACTCATATGTTAGCCCAGTACTTACCAGGGAAAGAACATTTAGTGGCGGATTGGAATTCTTGCAATTTGAGAGATTCCAGTGATTGGATGTTGAGGAGAGAGTTTTTTTCAAAAGATAGAGTCCTATTTAGGTCCTATAGTAGTGGATTTATTTATACCGTTTAACTTTTAAAAAAGAGAAGTATTTCAGCCGTCGTTCAGATCCAGGGGCAATGGCAGTGGATGCGTTCACACAGAATTGGAAGGTTCTGAAAGGATATGCTTTCCCACCGTTTGCTATGATACAGAGGGTGTGAATACAAGTAAGGAGACAGAAGTGTCAGATTGTGTTAGTAACACCTTTTTGGGTAATGCAAGTTTAGTTCTCGTCAGTGTTGGAGTTGGCTGTAGAAGTGTCTCTTTTGATTCAGTCTTGCAAAGGAATGTTGATAGGTTTAGAGGGAGAGGAACATCCTCTGGAAAATCTGGTTTGCTCAACCTACTAGTCTGAAGATATCAGAGGATCAAGAAGATTCCAAAGCCCTTCTGGAGAGACTTCGAATGTGTTCAATGAGTCATGGGCACCAGGAACAAAGAAGAGATATAAGGGGGCATGAAATGTCTGGGTTCATTGGTGCACGAAAAGGGATTTGGATCCCATGGAGGCTGATGAGGTCGAGGTCGCGAACTTTTTGGCAGGGTTATTTTCAAAATGCTTTTCATAGAGGGCTGTTAATTGTTGCAGGTCAGCAGTAGCAGCATGTCATTTGCTGGTGCATGGTTCATCTATTGGGAAAAGTCCCTTGATCTTCAGAGTGTTTAAAGGAAGAAGTCTAAGAGACCACCTAGGTATTGTTATATGAGAGTGTTTGGGATGTTAATGTGATTTTAAGGATTTTTGGATCTTGACCATTTAATGAATATTTAGCTTTAAGGGAACTAACATGGAAATTAGCAACTTTGCTTTGTTTAGTTTCTTTTAGGAGGGTGTCTGATGTTCAAGTTTTAGATATCACAAGTAAATGTTATCAACCAGAAGGAATAACAAAGACTACGTCGGAATCAATTTTCTAACCAAGATTTGAGGGTCAACCAAACGTTTGTGTGGTGGACTGCATGAAAGAGTATAAGTATAGAGTGCAAGAGTTCAGGAGTGATGGTGTAAATCAATTGTTAATTTCATATGTTAAACCTTTTAAAGCAATGTCTATAGCTACTGTTGAATTGAAAGATGGGTGTAAGAGTTCATGAAGGAGTCTGGTGTGAACATGGATCGGTTTAAGTCACATTCGGTGAAAGGCGGAATGGCTGCAAGATTTTTACAGAAGGAGTTCCCTTTGGAGGTGGTGAAGGCAGCTGGTCAAACACTGAAGTTTCCGGGAAACTGTATTTCAAACTTTTGGAGCATGTTTCAAATTACGTGAGAGAGGTGTGGCACATCGGCCAAAGTGGCTGACTCCGGAGCACGGAACTCAAAGTTTGAGCGCCGGCGGCAGCTCAGCTCAGCATCATGTGACTCTGGGCAATACCTCACTTAATCTCTGTGACGGCCCCCAGAACCTTGAAACCCTTAAAGTGGGTGATATGTTCGCGCTTTACAAATAGGAATTCACTCCACCTGCGAATGCACTTGACCAATTCTATAATATGCAAACTCAGCCGTGTAATTCTCATATTCTCGAATGCTGGGTCATGCAATTGAACCTTATACCTTCTGTGTAGATGCACATTTTTTGTAGGACCTTTTCATATTTTCGGGCCAGTTCTGCTAATTTGTAATGAACTAAGGCTGCCCTTCTCGTAACCTCTTTGCACAAGTACATTAATTCTTTCCTATGGTACTGGAGTTCAGTTGCTCCAGAATGCTGCGGCCAGACTTCTCACGGGCTCATCTAAATTCTCCCCAATCTCTAATGAGATAAGAAAATTGCATTGGCTCCGGGTGAAGAGCCGCGTGCGTTTTAAATCTCTTTGTATGGTCTTTAAGGCATTGCAGGGTTCGGGACCAGAACATTTGCAACATCAGTTTCAATGGTATAGACCGGCAAGAACACTGAGATCAATGGGAGCCAAACTGGTTGCAGTTCCACCCGTAAAAAAAGCCCAGTGGGGTGGCAGAAGTTTCTCCTATGTGCAGCTAAGGCCTGGAATGGTCTGCCTTTTCATTTGAGAAATGCCGATAATCTTCTGGCTTTTAGGAAGGGGCTGAAGACCTGGCTTTTTGATGAATAACTCCTGTCCTTCCGGTCTCAGCAATTGGAGTAGTAACTAGCGCCAGGACACCTCCGGGTAATCGCGCGCTTTAGAAATCTTCTTAACATAACATATGTGCTCAAACTCCAAACATCCCCTTATTATTTCCTCCAGTTCAACTTTCAGTTGTGAAACATTTAAGGGCTTCTCCTTTTCAACCTCTGATCTCTCAGGTATTCCTGCACTCTCTGCCTTATAGGTCCTGCTGTTTCGTCAAACCAGGCTGGTATATATTCATCCTCAGTCACAACTATTTCTTCTGGGAAATTTGGGACTGTGAGTAATAACATCCCGTCATCTATTAGTGCTTGCACCGTGAGTGATGGCTTCCAGCCAACTATCTGTGAGTTCTGGGAAGTCAGGACACATCCCGAAGTGGGTAAACCTTTGGCAACTAGTTGAGTCCCAGGTCTTGTCTCCACAAGTGGAAGAGCACTTGCTACTACCCTGGTTACAGATTGAGCATTAACAACAGGTACTGGTGCTATACTAGTCACTGCAGCTGTAAAACGCTAACTTGTGGTCGAGCTATTACTGGTGAGGTAATCTGCAATATTTGTAAGGGTCATTCAATTGGGTTGCACCTTGATATGCAGGAGTGGTTGGCACTATTGAACTAGTAGTAGTGCCTGATTCACTCTGCTGTGCAGGGGTCACACGTGGTGGGGGCTCAAAGTCAACATTTGTTCAAATATTTCATCTCCTGAATTAGTATGTGACTCATCCTCTTCTTTCTTGAAGGAATCTTTGTCCTTCCCTTTCTTAGCAGTCTCTGAGGTAAGCACTGACTATAATAGCTTTCCTCCATCTACACTGCTCTTCATCCCATCGGGCATTCGCATAATTTTTCACTGCCCTATTAGCCTCCTCTGGTATTTTTTCCTCTCTTTTTTCCTGGCAACTTTCTAAGCATTAAATTCTTCATATTGAATGGGTCTAGGTGGTGGCTTCATTACGTACAATTTTCCTTTCAAATGATCAAGAATCCTGGTGTCCCATATCTAGGAAAATGCAAGGCACCCTCCTTCTCAGTAATTCTACTCCATTGGTAAAGCCAAAGACATATGCGTAAACCATGCTCAGTGGTCATAATGTAGGAAGGCGTACCCTCAGCAGGTGCCTCTTCACCTTTGCGTACTGGAAAAGTACAATCCCCTCTTACCAAATTCTTAAAATCTCTAAAACATTTCATAATGACAGGTCAATTTGAAACAGCACAATTAAACTGGATGGTATGATTTTGTTCTGTATATGTCAATTTTCTACTGAACCAATTGAATTCTAGTTATTATTTTTCAAAGTTCCTTTAATAACATATCCAAATACAATATTCACTTTATAGGGATCCAATCCCAGTACGGCACTGCAATGTCACCGATCAATCACAGCGTGAAAACATACCAACTGACCAATTCCAGCACAAAACATTATGATGCACAACCTCACTCCTCACAGCAGTTCACCCTCCTTTACAATTTGGTTCGTACTTGCACAACTATTATTATCTACTTTTAAAACACCTTCTTGTTTATTCTACTAAAAGAAATAAAGTTTCCCATACAGTCAAGAATATCTTCAACATTGGCAAGTGAAATCTCGACCAGCGTGAAATCCCCCAAATCAATGCAATTTCTCCGTTTGCGCAAATAGGTTCAACCTAACATTGATCAATGTTATCAGCCACAACAACTTAATAACCCTTTGTCATTGGTGTAGGTGATGGTACCGTACACAAATCTCTGTAAACAAGTTTTCAATTATTATGTTATCTCAGGATCTTTCGACTACGAAGAGTCTGAAATCTTCAAAAACCTTTTCAACCACTTATCAACTATTTTCTCCTAAATCACTCATTCTAATCAAACATTCAAACCAGAAGAAAGACACAATAACAACCACAACACATTTTTCCTATTAATACTCACACCTTCAAAACCGTACTCTTTAAGCACTGGAATTTGGATTCAGGAATCGGGAATTTTGAAATATATATGGGTAGTATTTTATAGCTCAATTCAGGGTGTTAAACCTATCCCCTGCTACCAGATTTGCAAGCGCGGAAATCTCATAAAAATGTATCTATTTATTGTGAGTCTCCTATCAAAGAGTAAGGAAAACAAATAAATCACCGTTAGCAGTAGCTTATGGCAATTCGGGCTAGCACAACAAAGTGCTAAGGGGCAGGGTAGGGGTGCATAGAATGCCATCACTCTCTAACTAGAACACGTACTATATAAAAAGCACAAAACATGTTGTAAACAATGAATGTTGAATAATTCCTAACTAATAGAAAAGGATCTTCCGAAGGTCTTTCTCGATTACCACAGTAAACTTCCATGTCGGCATGTAGTTATGTGGCTACAGCGTATTACAAAATGATACATCTAGGAAGGTTTTCATGAGAACCTTTGCACGCCTACTCTGCTAGCTATTCAGTGTCTGTTAGAAATGGGGGTCTCTAGTTGGCAGAGGTAGGTACCTTTGACCAAGTAGGGACCCTTGCTTCTAGTCAGGGTAAGGGGGCTACACTCCTAAATAACCCCTGCTCACCCCCTTGGTAGCTTGGTACGAGCAGGCAGGCTTATCTCAGAGGCAGTGTGTAAAGCATTTGTGAACACATACAGTAATACAGTGAAAACACTACAAATGGACACCACACCAGTTTAGAAAAATAAGTAATCTTTACTAGACTTAACACAAGACCAAACGACAAAAATCCACAATACTGTAAGACTTTAAAATGGTAGAAATAGCTTGGTTCAATGTAGATGGTAAATGCGACACTTTACTCTCAAAGTACCTGGGATGCGTCACGCAATGTAAACAAAAGGGTCGCAGGGAAGTTGATGCGCCGTTCCTTACACTCAGGGGAGTGGATGCGTCGGTTCCTTACTGCAGCGCAGGGGAGGTGATGCGTCGCTTCCTTACTGTGTGGGGAGTTAATGCGTCGACTCTTACTGCGGCCCGGTGACGATGCGACAAGATGGCGCCTCGATGCGATGTGACGATCTGGTGCGATGCGACAAGATGGCGTCTTTGATGCGATGCGACAACGTAGATGCGATGCGTGCACACCCGACGGCCGTGCGGCGAAATCGATGGACTTTGGAGCTGCGACAAGCCCTGCGACACGCTTCTCCAGTGATGCGACGGCAACCTCTGCGGCGGCGGCACGCTTCTTCGGCGATGCGACGGCAACAGCTGCGGCGGCGACACGCTTCTTCTTCGTTGCGTCGCGCTTCCAGCTCCCAGCGACACGCAGACACTAGAGGTACCCAGAACAACAGCAGGCACCTCTCTGCAGGTAGAATTCCCAGCAAGGAAATTCAGGGGGAGCTGGTGGTGAAGTCTTGGTGTCCCTGTGACTTCAGACAGGAGGCAAGCTCAGCTTCAAGCCCTTGGAGATCTTCCTCAAGATGATAAAGTACACAAAGTTCCTTTTTCCCTTTTCTTGGAAATGAGTAACCACTGCAGGCCAACTCCAGACAGCAACCAGCACTGGGGCAGTCTCCTCCTTCAGCTTCCTTGGTTTCTCTCCTTGACAAAGGTCCGTCTTGATTCCCAGAAGTGATCTAAAGTTCTGGGGTCTGGGCCCCAGTATTTATACCAGAAAATCCTTTGTTCTCTGAAGGCAGAGAGTGTCTGTGCCCAGCCAAAACCAGTTCTGTCCTCCCTGGTGCAGCTTCCTGGCAGGAGGTGGAGACAGCATTGTTGAAAGCAGACCTGGCCCAGGTAGCTGAAAGGAAATCTCCTCCCCCTACTCTCTATTCTATGAGGGCTCAGGTCAGTGAAAGGAAATCTCTGCCCCCTACTCTCTATTCTATGAGGGCTCAGGTTGGTGAAAGGAAATCTCCTCCACCTACTCTCTATTCAATGCAGGTCCTATTCAGCCCAGCCCTGTCCCATCAGACTGCTGGAGCCAAGGCCCTCTCCAGCCCCCTGTCACTCACAAACCAGACATGGAATACACAAACCTAGCAGAGGCATACTGGATGGTTAGGCAAGAAAATACCTACTTTCTAAAAGTGGTATTTTCAAACACAGAATGTAAAAATCACCCACACTAAAAGATGTATTTTAACATTCTGAGTTCAGGCATACTAAACTTTATTTTCCTATCTTGTCCCTAGGGTCAGTTAGGATTATAAGATGTTATAATCAAACTGCCCATTCTGGCCTATGGGAACAGATAGCCTTGCAATAGTGAAAAACTAAATTGGCTGTAATTCACTATTAGGACATGCTACACACATCAGGGCATGTCCTACCTTTTACATACAATGCACCCTGTCCTTGGGCCTACCTTAGGGGTGACTAATATGTAGAAAAGGGAAGGTTTAGGGACTGGCAAGTGGGTGCACTTGCCAAGTCGACATGGCAGTCCCAGACTGCACACAGGCTCTGCAATGGCAGGCCTGAGCCATAGTTTACAAGCTGCTTCTGTGGGTGGCACAACCAGTGCTGCAAGCCCACCAGCCAACCACAAAAAAAAGGTTTGGGTCCACTACTACCTTGTCAGGACCACTCAATTATCAAAAACAGCAAAATGACCAGGTAGTTTTTTCTTTTATAATTCAACAGCACTTGAAACCAATAATTGAAAAGTGCGTTTGGTTTTATTTTACCAAAATTCAATCATTTTTTATCGATATAATATATTCAAAAAAACATGTGATGAACATAGACACACATTATGCATAAAACAACATTAACTACACATAAAACTGTACATATCTCATTGCAATACAAAACAAGTGACATTGATTATTTACAACAAAAAACACCAAGATTTTCTAACAAGCACTCGCCTAAAAATGGGAAAGGCTCCAGTCCATATGTATTTCAGAAAAACACCGGCGGACCTCTACCAGTTCTAACGGTCCTGCCTGGATTGGGCTGAGAAGGCAATGTTAAACGAGGGGTCGTGTAGTTGTAGGGAAAGATACCATTTAGACAAATCCCAAAGACACCCCAAAGTTAATTTTCTCAACCCAAATGCCAACGCGTTTCGAACCCTATGTTGTTCAAGGGTTCTCCTCAGGGCGGGACTGGAAGAATTCAACTGAAAAAAATATAGAAAAAGTGGTGTCACTACTAACGGAAAAGGAAAACCCCTAGTTTTCAATGACCTCACTATATCATTTCAAGAGTGAAGCAAAATACCTGTTTTGGAGACGTATGCCAGAATCCCCAATGTGGTGGATTATTAATTGCAGCTGAAGGGGTAAAGGACATACAGATAAGCAACTAGCTCAAAAATTCATAAATAGATGTCTCTAAAGCTCATAATAGCGTATTATCAGAGCCAGATACAATCATACCTCTTCAAATTCATGTGGGAGGGTATCGCGTTCTGAACCGGTCTAGATGTTCTCTCAAAAAGACGTTCTATTTTGGCACACTATTGTCCTGTCAAGGAAAAGGATTCTCTATTAGAATTGAAATTGAAAGGGCAGTTCGAATAGATGTAAAAGATTGGCAGCAGACTACGTGTTATAGAGTGCGCTTATCGCGCTCAACGCTGTATTGTTGACTTGCCTTCGATTTATGCTTCCTAGGTACTGCATCATACTCCGTTGTTGGTCAATCCGTGTGTTATCGGCGTGCAGCAGTTGGAGATTTGAAAGAGGTAAGTTTTTTCAATTGATGGTGCCGGAAGGAAAATGCGGACTGGATTGCAAACCTCAGTGTATTATGGGTCATGTAGTCTCATCGCAGATTGCTCATTTCTGAAAGTTCATTCAAGCCTCGAATCGCCGAGTCAAATTTCATTATGAGAAATGCTTCTTTACGAGCCAGAAGCACAGATGGATCACCTCCTCTCGGTGATAGTCGTATTGCTGCTAACACTGTCCATTTAAAATCAAAATGTGTGTGGTTCTTCTCAATAAAATGATTAACCAAAGGAGCAGTCACCGTCTTGTTCTTAATTCTCGATCGATGTTGCCGTACTTCTTGACTTGTTTTGCCTATATACACCAATGCCCGGGATGGATTGGTCTCTTGCTTCTGAAATTATTGCCACTATCTCCTGCATGATTTCATTTGAGGGGTCACAGTTAATCCTCCAATCCATCCCGGGCATTGGCCCACCATTGTTCGCCCTAAAAAAGAATCGCAGTATTGGTGAACAAATTACAAGCACAGCAGCTCAACAAAAGACAAAAGAAATTCAGTCCACATTGTTTCATTTACCGCCAGTTCAAGGACATCATAAATGTGGCACTTGTTCAGTCTGCGACGCAACACTAGAAGGAACACTGTTTACGGATGGCAAAAAATTCTGGAAACATAATGACTTTACTAATTGTAAATCAAAAAACGTGATCTACTGCATAATTTGCCCGTGCCAACAAGTGTATATAGGCAAAACAAGTCAAGAAGTACGGCAACGCATTGTGCAACATCGATCGAGAATTAAGAACAAGACGGTGACTGCTCCTTTGGTTAATCATTTTATTGAGAAGAACCACACACATTTTGATTTTAAATGGACAGTGTTAGCAGCAATACGACTATCACCGAGAGGAGGTGATCCATCTGTGCTTCTGGCTCGTAAAGAAGCATTTCTCATAATGAAATTTGACTCGGCGATTCGAGGCTTGAATGAACTTTCAGAAATGAGCAATCTGCGATGAGACTACATGACCCATAATACACTGAGGTTTGCAATCCAGTCCGCATTTTCCTTCCGGCACCATCAATTGAAAAAACTTACCTCTTTCAAATCTCCAACTGCTGCACGCCGATAACACACGGATTGACCAACAACGGAGTATGATACAGTACCTAGGAAGCATAAATCGAAGGCAAGTCAACAATACAGCGTTGAGCGCGATAAGCGCACTCTATAACACGTAGTCTGCTGCCAATCTTTTACATCTATTCGAACTGCCCTTTCAATTTCAATTCTAATAGAGAATCCTTTTCCTTGACAGGACAATAGTGTGCCAAAATAGAACGTCTTTTTGAGAGAACATCTAGACCGGTTCAGAACGCCATACCGGCCCACATGAATTTGAAGAGGTATGATTGTATCTGGCTCTGATAATACGCTATTATGAGCTTTAGAGACATCTATTTTTGAATTTTTGAGCTAGTTGCTTATCTGTATGTCCTTTTCCCCTTCAGCTGCAATTAATAATCCACCACATTGGGGATTCTGGCATACGTCTCCAAAACAGGTATTTTGCTTCACTCTTGAAATGATATAGTGAGGTCATTGAAAACTAGGGGTTTTCCTTTTCCGTTAGTAGTGACACCACTTTTTCTATATTTTTTTCAGTTGAATTCTTCCAGTCCCGCCCTGAGGAGAACCCTTGAACAACATAGGGTTCGAAACGCGTTGGCATTTGGGTTGAGAAAATTAACTTTGGGGTGTCTTTGGGATTTGTCTAAATGGTATCTTTCCCTACAACTACACGACCCCTCGTTTAACATTGCCTTCTCAGCCCAATCCAGGCAGGACCGTTAGAACTGGTAGAGGTCCGCCGGTGTTTTTCTGAAATACATATGGACTGGAGCCTTTCCCATTTTTAGGAGAGTGCTTGTTAGAAAATCTTGGTGTTTTTTGTTGTAAATAATCAATGTCACTTGTTTTGTATTGCAATGAGATATGTACAGTTTTATGTGTAGTTAATGTTGTTTTATGCATAATGTGTGTCTATGTTCATCACATGTTTTTTTGAATATATTATATCGATAAAAAATGATTGAATTTTGGTAAAATAAAACCAAACGCACTTTTCAATTATTGGTTTCAAGTGCTGTTGAATTATAAAAGAAAAAACTACCTGGTCATTTTGCAAGCCAACCAGCAGCATTTGATCTACAGGCCCTGGGCACACATGGTGCACTGTACTAGGGTCTGACAAGTAAATCAAATAAGCCAATCATGGAGTCACTAATCCATTACAAAATTTACAATAGGGAGCACTTGCACTTTGGCACTGAATAGCAGTGGCAAAGTGCCCAAAGCATCTAGACCAGCAAAAACATAGTCAAAACACAGGAGGCAACAGCAAAAAATGGAAGGGAGACCCACGCCAATGGTGCAAGGTCTAACAGTGTCCCATTGTGTAACAATGGACTGGTCTATAAAATGAAACATTAACATCTAGCATGTCCTTGTTAGATAATAGAATTTAAACCTACAGCGAGCATTTTCTTTCATTAATATACTTGTTCATTATAAGCATGTAGCAGAGGAAACAATCTGAAATATAATGAAGTCATATGATGTGAGGAAAGAAGGAAATACATTTTGCAGCAAACAGCACATTTCACGAAGACGTCAAGTTCTACAGTTCAGTTATAACGTTAAATCAGCATTTACAAACAGGCATTTATTTTATTAAAGGGATAGGAAAGAATCAAGAAAGTATCGGGGCCTAGCAGTGAAAGAACTATGGAAATGGGAGCTTTCTGCAGAAATAAGCAGCATTTTCACTTTTTGCACACTTAATAAAAGCACAATTTTCTAACCACTATTTGGATATGCATTTTCTATGTTAACGTTAAAGCACATTTCTACACTGTATTGAAGTAAATCTACGTAAAATGTTCAACTTCCGCAGTACCCACATTGCATGTCAAGCCTGCACACCCAGACCTGTACCTTACGGATTCCTTTGAGGACCATGAAGGACGCCACTGGAGACGTCACACTCTTGCTGGGCTCCCATCGGGCACTGGAGGATAAAATCTTCACACCCCCCGAACCCCCTGGTGAGGAGGGGAAGAGTTACTTACCCCATCTTCACAGAGCAGGAGCAGCTCCAATCACTTGGACAACTGATCACCGGGACAAGCCTGCAGTGCTGCTCGAGGGAGATAGCCTGCGCCTGCCGGGTGCTGCCACATGTACAGCAAGTAGCCTGACTTCGCTGAACAGGATAAGGGCTTGTGAGTGTCCACAGAGAGGGCACTTGCTTACACACTGAAAGCTTCTATACCGCCGGAGCGGGTAAGAGTAGCAGTGGGCCTGTGAAGTCCCAGGGGATTCCCTGCTGAGGGTGTTGCGTCACGATAGACACCTTTGACTAATTCCTAAAGAGTCAAAAGGGGAACTCTTGAGTATGGCCTAATGGTGAGCATTCCCTGGATGCGCCCACCAGTGAATGGGGAATAACCCTGATCACGTTGTACATTAGAGGGTGGGAAAGGGATTGGCCTGGCAACTACTAGTACCCCGACCTCAAGGGCTTTTTGTTGTTGCTTATGAATGTTGTTATTCCTTTGCATGTATAGAGTTAGAAGTAACATACTTATTTTTCTTACTAAGTATTTGACTTGACATTGAGTTATTGCTAGTACTATGAGCACTTCGAGGTGTGAATCTTGTTCACCCACCTGTACTTACACTTCCCCTCTGAGGGAGCTTTTGACTGCTCGTCCACAGCTACCACTAAGAGTCAAGTGCAGAAGGGCTACTTGGCCCAGTTGCTCAAGATCCATAGTAAGTTGGGCCCCGGTACATCAGTCCTGAAAGGCCTCTACTACCACGGTTGGACCCAGTAGCACCTGTGTGCCCCATGTCCCTCTGAAAGGGGTTCTGACCACCCTGTTCTAGCATCTTCTCTATGACAGATGTCATTCTGGCCACTGCATCTGGAGTGAGATTATATTGGGGTTTTCTGGGATAAACAGCATCTGCTTTCACTTTTATTTTCACTGGCTCTACACCTTTTATTAGTCCAATGTATTGGCCTGTAAAATCCCAAACTTTCTACCTCACTGTGCCCTTCAAATCTGAATGTTAGTCTTCCTTTATCAAAACAGGGAATAAACAGACTTCTATTGTGATTTTATTTTGAAGTCAGCATCTCCATGATGGGTCTGAATTGCCACTCCATCTGATGTACAGAATATTGTGTTAGTTCATTTTGCAATAAAGATCCCTTCCCAGTAAATTAACAGGACCTGTGTCACATATTATAAACGTATGGGTGCCTTTAATAGTGCCAATCTTTACAGGCACATTTGCTGAAACTTGATAGGTTATTTCTCTATTCAAGATCCCTAAACTTGGATTTCTTTTCCCGAGAGGGGTAGATTTGGAACCTCCATCGGATGTACTGTGGAGCTGGTAGCATCTGTATTGATCAAAAATGAAACTGGGTGGTCATTCGATTCACCTTCTACATATAGGTCACTCTTGACTACCTCCAGGACTGCACCATGCATGCAATTCTCCTCCCCCCTCAGGCCCCGTCATTGTTATTGATTAGGGCCAAGTCCAGTAGGCCTTTCAGGGACTGCCAAAAACTGGAAAAAATATTGATTATTAAAAGATATTGCTGATATCTGGATTTTCTTTTATTAAATACTTCATTTTGCATGGTTTGCTGCATCATTGGGGCCTGTGACATTTTTGCATTATGAAGCCTCTGATTCTGAATGTTTTGTACAGGGGGTTAGTTAGGCTGGGGTGCTGACTGCCTCGCCCTATTGCCCTATTCTGAGACACAACATTTGAGTTCTGAAATTTGGAATTCATCTGAGCATCATTCTTAACTCTGTTATGATTTAATCTACAGTTCCTCTTACAAGGCCCTATCTTAATGCAAATATGGCATTGTGTGTCCATTTTCAAGGCGCTAAAGCTCACATTTGTATTGGAATTGTCAACAAAACCTTCTCCTCCATGAATAATATACTGAGCTCAGATCTAGCATGGAAGAACTCCTCTGCCCACTTCTCTGGGCCAACTTTGTCTGTGCCTATTTGTTCCTTTCCTTTCTTTGCTTGGCCTCTTGAGTATCACTCCAATACTTTGCAATCTTCAGGACCTTATCCACAGATTTTGTCAGCCAGTACATCAAATTCTGCTGCATTTGAGAACTAAGCTTTGGGTGCAACCCAATCACAAACGCTAAAGTGAAACCATTAAGGCCTTCGAGAGCTGGGTCTTCTATTCCGCTGTTCTGTCTGTGAATTTGCATTAACCTCTCATAATAAGCATGTAGGGATTCCTTGAATTCTTGTGTTGCCCTCATAATTTGGACCAATTTACCTCTTTATGGGGTATCTTCATTTTGAAATGCTCACTCACCACCCTGTAATTGGTCATGACATTGGGAGATGGAACATTTTGGGCTGTTCTTACAGGCTCTTGTGTGGGCCAATTCATGGCGCCTTTGTTCTCCATCCACAAATCCCTGGGAACAACAACTTCAATCAACATAGTCAAATCTTCTAAAAGCCCCTTTGACACGGGAAACATCTATTACAACGCAGTCCTTACATCGCAATGCCTTTACAATGCAACTTTTACAACGCAAGTGCCTTTACATCGCATGCCATTACAACGCATGCCATTACAACGCATGTCATTACAATGCATGCCATTACAACGCATGCCATTACAACGCATGTCATCACAACGCATTATAAGGTAAATAATGGAGAATTTTAAGTTTTAGGGTGGGTATGGGTTATGGGGTAGTTGGGAATAGTAATTGTTACTCCTACACTATCCAACACTTTCCCTACTGTTGCACTCACTGGAGGGGGAATAGTAATTTTTACCCCCACGCTATCCAACACTTTACCTACTGTTGCACTCACTGGAGTGGGAATAGTTATTTTTACCCCTACGCTATCCAACACTTACCCTACTGTTGCACTAAAAGTATTATGCGTTGTAATGGTATGCGTTGTGATGTAATGTGTTGTAATGGAATGCGTTGTAATGGTAGTTTTAAAAAATGCGCTGTAATGGTATGCGTTGTAAAATCATGCAATGTAATGGTAGTTGCGATGTAAAAACCGCGTTGTAAAAGCATGCGTTGTAATAGTTTGCGTTGTAACGTCATATATTTCTTTGAGAGCTACAATCCCTTCTACTTCCTTATACCATCTGCCCGGCTCTTCTTGCAACTTGGGGAAGATCTTTGTGAATGACAGAAGAGCAGATCGACTCCAAGGCACATGCACATACACTCCTCCATGCACTTCTCTGAAGGGGAATTCAGTGGTCACTCTAGTCTCAGTTTCACTGGCACTGGTATTTGGTATTTATTTATTTAATTGCATAAGTTAATTAAAACCATTGCATTACAATAAAACATAAAAAAAAAAAAAAGTAAGAACACTGGCACTGGTTTCACACTCTGCTTCACTTGCTGCCTTTTTCTTTTTTGTCTTGGCTCCTTCTTTCTTTGCATCTATCTGTATAATTCTCTAGTTCCCTCCAATATTTGGTGCTACATATTAACTCCCTAATGCGCACTCTGCTCTGGGTTCTCATTTCTTATATCTCTTCATCACTCGTTACCATTCTGAAATTCTTTCACAACTGTTTCTTCTGATTTAAGTCAATCTCATACTCTTCAGCCAAACTTTCCAGTTTCTCATGTTCCTCTTGAGCAATTCTAGCTGCTTCTTTGCTCAACTATCTGAACTCAGCCTCATTATAGATGTTAAATTTCTCTAGACCATTTTTACCCTTCAAAATCTCTTCAAATTCTACTTATAATTTTAATACCTTGATTTCCTTGAACACTGTTTCTCTGGGTGGATGCTGTGAATCTGTGACTGCAACAGGGTAACAGTAGCTATGATAGGTCCAGGGGTAGATGCACCTGATACAACAGAAGAGATTTCTCCTTTGGTGCGGGCAGTGGATACACTTACACCATCTATCACATCAGCTCTTGATTTTCCTGTCCCCAGCTCCTGTGCTGTTGACCCCTCAGGAGGGGGTATCAACAATACCAGTAGCCCACGGATGTCAGAAATCAATCCGGCCCTATGGAGGGAATGAGAGGAAACGTACTTCCGGTTAAGTCTCACTCAACAAAGGTATCCTATATATTTTATCATTATCCCGGAAGCCACACTGGGATATCTCACACAACCAAGTGAATCTTGACCCCCGTCGTTTAACAAGACCTTAGTGTTGTTTGATAGAACCTCACACACCCTATTGGTTTCACGTTTCATCATTCGGGGTGGCCCCTACCCACCCCGTCTACTAAGGTCAAGAATCTCGGTTTTATTATTTATGATAAACTTTCCTTGAAGCCACAGATGTCTAAGTTCACTGCTGCCTGTTTTTCAGTCCTCAAGTGGCTGAAAAAGACCCTTTGGTTAATTCCCTTAACGGCTCAAAGAACTGTCATTCATGCTCTGGTCAAATCCAGACTGGATTATGGCAATGTGCTGTACCTGGGTGCGGATAAGATCTTGGTTTGATGCCTACAGACTATTCAGAATGCGGCTGCCCGCTTACTTTTTCGGCTACCGAGGCATGCTCAGTCTCTCCTCTGCTTCAGGAACAACACTGGCTTAAGATCTCAAAATGCATCGAATTTAAGGCATTTTCCTATATGTTCAAGGCCAAACATTGCCTAGCGACCTTATACATCAAAGGACTGGTGACTCCCTATGTGCCTACGCGTTTGCTGAGATCCTCTAGCCTCTCGATGTTCGCTTCGCCCAGGTTTCGACTAACCCACATTAAAGAACGCTCTTTTGCCTACCTAGGTCCTAAGTTGTGGAATTCTCTCCCAGCCATTCCTAGGAACTGCAACTCCTTACTTGCTTTTTGTAAAAATCTGAAGACTTGGCTTTTCTAGCTGTCTGCTGGGGTCACCGTTATCTGCCTCCATCCTGCGCCGGGAAACCCCTTGGGGTAGCTGCGCACACTATAAGTCTGTCCAATAATAAATAAGAACCAGGATGGGCTCTATCATGGCCATAGGTTCCAGGGCTTTCATCAGGACTAGATACCAGTGGGGAGGGGAAGAGCGGAACAAGTAGGTGGGAAAGGTGACATGATACTCTTGATGAATGTGTGAATGTAGGGACATGTCCAGTACTCCTTCCATGTAGCCTATTGGCTTAACAGTTAGGAGACCCAAGAGAGGAACCCCAATGGAACAAGCGCAACTTTGTCATTTTGTTGTTAATTTCTTTTACATAACTGACACGGTTCTGGGGCAAAGTGCCTAGTCCTGATGAAAGCCCTGGATCCAATGGCCACCGCATCTAAGGGCTGAAACATGTTGACTTAAAAATAGGGTTTACGATCATTATCTCATTAGACCCCCCTGTAATTATTTTTAATCATACCAGGAACACCGTTAATAAAGGGATACCTAGGTGTTCAGAGGTATTTGTATCCTAAGACTATGGCAGAAAAATGTCCCAAGAGCTCCATGGAATATGGTCGAACCCATCCTGGTTTTTAGGGACCAGGATGAAACCTGATGATGAAGCATGACACCAATAGGGTGTGTGAGGGTCTATCAAACAACACTAAGGTCTTGTTAAACGATGAGGGTCAAGCTTTACTTAGTTGTGTGAGATATCCCGGTGTGTCTACCGGGCTAATGATAAAATACATAGGATACTTTTGTTGGAGTGAGTCTTCCACAGAAGGGGGCACAACATGATATGGCGGTCTTGATTTTAATAAATAATCTAAGAACCCCTCTTTTTCATCATCATCTGACCATCTCTGTCTGTTGCCCTTTAACTTAATTCTCTTTCTTGTTTGGCGTCTCCTACTCATCCTTTCTCACAATTGCAGGATAAACACCCACACCTTTAATTATGCGTTCATGCCATGCACGCTGTCTTAAAATAAATTCTATTACAGGACCGGAGGCTTCTGATTATGCTTCTCTTTCGTTTATTTGCTACTCACAGCAGCCAATGAAAAACGTTTTGTATGCAAATAAAACTACATTTCCCATGATGCTTAGGTATACATCACATCCTGTATGACCCTATAAGAGCCACCATATCCTGTTGCTGAGCCTCTTTCTTTGCTGCTCACGCAGAGTTAAGTCACATTTACCTTACTGCATTCCTTTGTTAATGTGCTTGTGATTATTGCATTTTATGATAATTAACTGTCGCGTGTTTTCGTGCTTGGTTGTTTTCGCCCGCTCGGGCGCTGTGTTTGTGACGCTCCCGCTGGGAGAAGAGAAGGTCTTAGCTGCCTTTTTGCCCGCTGGGCAGTGATTTAGAACTCCCGCTGGGAATGCCGGTACCGCACTGTCTTCGGCAGCGTTTTGCACGCTTTGTTGTGTGCGCGTTTACTCGCGCTCCTCGCTCCAGGCTTGCCTGATATGCCGTGCGATATTAATAAGAGAGCTTGTTCGCTCTGACGTGCGTAGCCCAATTGGGCTACTTTTTGGTGGGATTTGGGCTACGCACGTCGCGCGCGCGCCCTTACTTCTCCGAGGCTCATTCTGTCCGGAGAACTCACTCGAACCTACGCCTGATTTGGCTGCAACAACCATCTGGCCCTGGAGTGAGCACACGCTCCTGAAATCTGATATTTGGCTCTCCCTACGCCCTGTGGGCTGCAATAATTGTAGATACAGCATCTGCTGAGGAGCTAGGTACCTTGTTTCTTCTGTGTGCATTGGGTTGGCTCCCCCCTTACTCCTCTATATAGTCCTTATACATATATATTAATATACATTTATAATACATCAGCATGGAGGACTGGGTCAGATATGAGGAGGATGCTTTGTATCTGGATGAAGTGCAAGCAACTTCTTTGGAGGACAATATTGTGGAGGCTCTGGACGCTTCTGTCCAAGAGTCTGTCAATCGGGTCATTGAGAAAGCAGTCCCTGGGACTGTGCAGCAAGCACTGGCTGCTGCGTTGAAACCTATTACAAAACAACTTGAGAGGTTTGCTAAGCGGCATGGTTTTACAGCACCAGCCGACCCCCAAAAGGATGCCGCAGCAGACGAACCTAAGGCGGAGTCGTGTCCTCATGCTAATGCTCTAGCAGCACTACCTAAAGTTCCTACTCCATCTCCCAGGAGCGATAAAACTAAGCGTCAGGAGCGCATGGACACTGACACAGACGCTGACACCACAGGGACTGAGACCCCTGATGAGGAGACTCCCACCAAGAAAAAGTCACGAAAGACCAAGAATGTGGAACATGACCTATCCCAAGGTTTAAATACGCCTTTCGCTTTCATTCCGGCCGACATCGTACACCCTAGGTCATCGGATTGGGCACCTGCTCCAGAGGTTGCCGACTACCTACACGATAACCTGCGCAAAAGCTTCGACAAAGATGTGCGTAACAGGTTGCTTTCAGAGTGCCCTAGGCCCGATATTCCGGACAAGGTAGCGGACACCCCAGACATCGACGCGAGCCTCCTTACATTCTTGAAAAAATTCGCTAAAGACCCATAAAAGGGAATCGATTGTGCCTGGCGAGGCTGCCAAGACAAGCTCTTGGATGTGGCGGGCCACTAGCCAAGATTCTGGAAATGGCCTTGGAGGCCAAGGAGTCGTGTGCTCCCGTGGATCCCGACGTACTGGCAGGGTGGACCCAAAGGGCCATATGTTTGTTGGGGAACGCTAACTGTGCTATCTCCACTGAGAGACGCAAATCTCTCCTTATGAGAATGGACTCGAATCTTACTGAACTTGCAGCGGCGGAACCGGGTCCTCTAGCCGAGGGTAACCTCTTTGGGGAGCGTTTCGTGAAGGACGTCTCCAAGTACGTGGGCACATTCACGTCCCTGGACAAGGCCCAAACTGGCATTAAACGTGTCTTTCAAGCTGGCCTTTTTCACCGGGCCGGGCGAGGTCGAGGACGCTCGCCAGGCCGCCAGTTCTATCAAGGTCCTCAGCGAGGAGATTACGGCCGTGGCAGAGGAGAGTGGGACTCCACTCGTGGTGGAACATTCTATCCCACCAGACAGCGTTTCAGTAGGAGACGCTTCAACAGAGGCGGACAACGAGGGGGCTTCCAGGCTCCAGAGTCTGCAGGTAAGTGCTATCGACAAATTTCTGTTACCCTTGGGGGGTCGCACTCAATTTTTCACTCACAATTGGGCTCTGATATCACAAGATGCATGGATTTTGCAGACAATTCAGGGTTTTCAACTAGAATTTTATCAGACTCCATTCCAAGACACTCAACCCAGACAGCTCTCTTTTTCCCAACAAGAGTGCGATTTTATAGGTGCAGAACTCAAAGAATTGCTGCAGAAACACGCGATTGCCTATTGCGACGATGGTCCTCGCGGTTTCTGCAGCAATATATTCTTAGTGCAGAAGAAAGGAGGTCACAGGTTAGTATTGAATCTCAAAGTGTTCAACCAGTATATGACCTACAAACATTTCAAGATGGAAGGCATCTATCTTTTGGCGGATTTACTGAAGAAAGGAGACTGGATGGTCAGGTTGGATCTGAAAGATGCCTACCTGTCAATTCCTATATTTCCTCCCCACCGCCGTTTTCTGCAGTTTCAAAGGCGGAGCCGGTGGTTGGAATACTTGGTCCTTCCTTTCTGGCTTTCCTCGGCACCGTGGTGTTTCACCAAGGTGATGAAACCGGTGATAGCTCATTTACGAGAGCAGGGCGTCCGCATGATAGTGTATCTTGACGATATACTTATCATGGCTCAGACTCCTGCCCTAGTTGCGCAGCACTTGCGCATTACCATGTCTATTCTTCAAAATTTGGGATTTGTGATCAACGGACCCAAATCGGCTCTATGCCCTTCCCAGACCGTAGATTTTCTGGGGTTTGTCATAAATTCTAAGACGGCCCAACTGAGCCTACCCCGTTCGAAATTGAGGGATATCAAGAAAGAACTCACCACTCTGTTGTCCAAGCAGACAGTCTCCCTGCGGACGATTGCCAGGATTGTGGGTCTTCTGGCATCCTCCATTCAGGCGATATTTCCGGGCCCTCTTCATTATCGGGCCCTTCAGAGGTTAAAGATTCAGCACCTTCGGAAAGGCTTGTCCTACACGGACTTGATCCCCCTTTCCCAAGAAGTGCGAGAAGAGATTCAGTGGTGGCTGGGCCACGTGGAAGCGTGGAACGGCAGAGCCATTTTCGGCTCTCAACCAGAGGTAGTTATAGACTCCGACGCCAGCCGTTGGGGCTGGGGAGCGCGCTGCGGAGATATCTCCACAGGAGGACGGTGGTCCCTGCGCGAACTCGAGCTTCATATCAACTGTCTAGAGCTATTAGCAGGGTCGTTTGCGATCCGGACACTATCCCCCAAACAACTCTCATGTTGCATCCTTCTTCGGATGGACAATATCTCAGCAGTGAGGTATATCTACAAGTTGGGAGGCACGAGGTCGTCACTGCTTGCGGAGATAGCGAAGGACTTCTGGCATTACTGCCTGAGTCGTCAGATTTCGGTCATAGCCGAATACATCCCGGGGCAGTCGAACATAATAGCAGACTGGAACTCCCGGTATCTCAAAGACTACAGCGATTGGCAGCTCCAGCCCCAGATATTCAGTTGGTTACAAGCAATATGGGGCAGCTGCGAGATAGACCTCTTTGCGTCCAGGCTGAATAGGCAGCTGCAGCAGTTTTTCAGCTGGAGGCCAGATCCGTCAGCAATGGCGACGGATGCGTTTTCTCAGGACTGGTCCAAGGGTCTGAATTACGCTTTTCCTCCCTTCATCTTGATTCCCAGGGTGACAACACAGGTAACCCGCCAAATGGCGGAGGTGATTCTAATAACCCCCCTGTGGAAGTCGCAGCCCTGGTTCCCAATATTATTGGAGATGAGCTGCGACTCCCCCAGGATTATCCCGTGGTCCTCGACGATGCTCCAGGGCCCTCATGGAGAAATGCACCCGATGGTGTTATCCGGGCAGTTGTCCCTGATGGCCTGGAGGCTTTCAGGCAAAGATGGGAAATGCCGTGATTTTCGGACAAAGCTGCGGCTTTCATCAACCAAGCCTGGGCTCCCTCCACCAGGAAACGATATTCTTCAGCTTGGAAGGGCTGGGTTCGTTGGTGCGTGGAACGACACGTGGATCCCGTGGGGGCTGACCTACCCCATGTTGTGAATTTCTTATCAGAAAAAGCGTCAGAAGGTTTGGCGTATCGTTCGGTTAACAATTTCCGTTCAGCCATTTCTGCTGGTCATTCCCAGATGGATTGCAAACCTGTGGGTATGCACCCGGTAGTCTGTAAGTTATTAAAGGGTATTAGGGTAGCGAATCCTCCCAAACCTAAATACTCCTCTCCGTGGGATGTTTCTCTAGTTCTTTCCTTATTTGATAAATGGCCAGCCAATAATTTGTTAACAAGGAAACAACTAACGTGCAAGTTAGCTATGTTGTTATGCCTCTCTGCCTGTCGACGTTCCTCCGACGTGAAAGCTCTGGATCTTACAGGTAGAGTATTTACTCCGGAGGGGGTTTCCTTTAACATTACTGCCAGGACTAAAACATTGTCAAAAAGTGTTGAATATCATGCCTTTCCTGGTAATGCAAAGCTAAGTGTGGTTCAGTGCCTCAAGGCCTATGAGGAATGTACTCGGTCTATACGACCTGATGGTTCAGCACAATTGTTGATTGCGTTGCAGAAGCCCTATAAACCTGTGTCTGCGGCTACCATAGCCAGATGGTTAAAGTCAGTTAATGCTTGAGGCTGGTATTGATACCCAACTGTTTGGGGCACACTCTGTTCGTGGTGCCATGGCATCAAAAACCTTTATGTTGGGCTCTACCATTCAAGATATTATGAGATCTGCTGATTGATCTTCTGAGTCTACATTTAAACAATTTTATTATAAACCGGTGGGTGATATAGCTTCAGTTGTGTTTGATAAGCGTTAAACTAGCATAATCAGAAGCCTCCGGTCCTGTAATAGAATAAAAAATTAGCTAGCATTCGTGCCAAGAATTTTCAATTCTATTAAGGACACGGAGGCGAGGATTATCCCACCCGGGTTTTATTACAATGTTTGTAATGTTTGCCCACCCGTATGTACTTTATACTCTGTTAAGCAGAAGTTACGGGTTTTTCCTGTGTTTCGTTCCTTTCAGGTTCTGAAAAGAAGATGGAATAGACGTACTTCTGGTTAAGAAGACGTATACTTTCCAGTTTGGTTCTGGTTCTTTCACGTTGGAGGATGGTTGTTTGGACTTGAGTTAATGTTATTGGACTAAAATGTTCGAGCAAAGAAAGAGGCTCAGCAACAGGATATGGTGGCTCTTATAGGGTCATACAGGATGTGATGTATAGCTAAGCATCATGGGAAATGTAGTTTTATTTGCATACAAAACGTTTTTCATTGGCTGCTGTGAGTAGCAAATAAACGAAAGAGAAGCATAATCCTCGCCTCCGTGTCCTTAATAGAATTGAAAATTCTTGGTGCGAATGCTAGCTAATTTTTTATTGTGCATCCAACCAATTACTAACAGAAGATCTAATCTGATTCTTCATTCTTTTGCTTTCCTTCTCATGTGCAGCATGCTCCGATGCATAAAATGCCTCAAACTTGGCAGCTCTAGGTTGGGGTTTCATTTCATACACCACTCGTCTCAGATTCTCAAGCTTTTATACATTAAAGGTACATTGTAAAGGAAACTGCACATTCATGTCATCAGAAGTGCTCTTATTCCAAACTTTTATCGACAAGCAAGTGCGCAAACCCCTGTAAAGAGCCATGACATAGGCAGATATGCCTTCAGATGCAATTTTTTCTCACTTACAAGAGGGAATGGTAGGTTTTGTAATCACAATTCCCATTTTCCTGTGCTGAACTCACATTATTCAATCATGTATTGCAAGCAAACAGCGATCTACCAATCTAAACAGCATCAGCAAAAACTAACCCAGTCCTAGAGCGGCACAAAATAATGCAAACAGCCCACCACAGCACAACTCACAGCACAATCAACCATTTGTAGTGCGTCCAGCTCAAAAGTTAACGAATCCCAGCGTGTCTCTGCGTGTCACCCTACCACAACCAACAAATCATAAAGCAGCTTGCCGCAATGTAAAAATCTGAATTCAACACACTTAAAATAAAAAATACCAATTCTTTGTCTGCATTATTTAAAATAAAATTAAAATCAATCTCGCTTGTGAGTGCAAAACAACTCTGGTACCCGTAAAGGTACTGTCAATCACTTAAAACAGGTTCTCGACCAGCGGTAAACTGAGTTGATCAGCGCGTTTACTGTTGTGCGCAAAGAAATAAACAAGAACCAATCTGAATTAATACAAAACAAGCATGGCCCTATCCTGGTAACCCCCGAGTCAAGGAGAAGAACAATTATACAATATGCATGTATATACACTCTCTGGTAAATGACTGTAGATGATTAAAGGGGAAGCTTAGGGGAAACCAGAGTGATATAAAAATCAACTGGGAATCACCATGCATTAAACTAATTTATTTTCCCCTTATTGGCTATCGGTAATTCAGAGACTAATCATACAAATACCAATCCTCGCTTTTAACCTTCTTTACCCAATTGTTTTTTAATTTTGTCTTGCATGTGATATATATACATCGTGGGGTGATTACATGGAACAAACTCCTTGCACATATACCATTTAACAACAGATCAAAACATATGTACAATATATTAATCAAAAAATCTAAATAGTACACAAATGAATAAAAAATCAATTGATATATAGAAAGCCCTTGTCAAAATGTCAATGGGTAGAGACCAGTATATTGAATTCCTGCTGGTACAATCAAAGTGAAGCCTGTACATTACTCTGAGGAACTCTTTCAATCAGCCCTCAATTCTCGAACACCCCTTAGCTAAATACATTTATCCATCGCCATATGGAAGGTCGGTTCCGATCAGACAATGTTGACCGCTACACATAGTGTCACCTTCTAAAGATCAGGGCAGAGGCGTAGCTTGGTCAGTAAGATTGGAGGGGGAGGGGGAGCTTCAGATTTTCCAACAATGGAGCTGACATAAAATGTAAAAATACATTATATGACAAGTAGGGTGCATGAGAGGGACTAAAGTGGCAATGGAAAGGGAGACGAATGCGGATTGGTAGGGGTACTAAGGGACAGAAAATACATTATTTTGTAAAATAACCAACATTGTTGAAAGCTTTCAAAACAGAGAGGGAGAAGTGTTTTTGAATGTGTGCCGTTAAAAATTCCTGTTGAAATTCGACAGACTCCCCACTATACCTGACTGAAAGCACCTGCACTTATCTATTTAGCAGAAAATACATTTATTAGGCGGGTGTCACCCCCCAGACTCCCTCCCCCCTCCACCCCCGAAGCTACGCCCCTGGATCAGGGAGGAATGAGTTCACAACACTGATAATATGGCCTCTTTTACAATAAACCAAGGTTAAGCGCTTATGAGAATCACATTGTGGTCCCAATAGGTAAGGTCTTGGGACCCATTCACTATGCTAACACACAACATGAAAACGAAACTTAAGAATGAAGCATCATGCTGTACATGGAAAAGAAACATCATGATTCAAAACATTATTTACAGAGTTGCCTAAATGTACTGTGATTATGGTGAGAAAGGAAATAGAGAGGACTGTGCGTTGCAAAAGATGGCTGCAGACAGCAACAAGCATTTGAAATTAAAGGCCTACATTATCCAGTATTACAATAAATACAATAAATACAACTTCTCAAGAGTATATCTCAGATTCATTATGTGTTGATCACATTGTGTTAATACAATTTTACATTTTATTAAAACCCCTATATTAGCCTCATAGTTGTATTAATGTATTTGTAAATGTAGAGTCTTGTATAGCTCTCGCCCCATCCAAAGTACTTTGTTATGCCAACGTGCCACAAGTTGGAGCTCCCTATTCATGTGTATAACCCTGCCCTAATCACTGTTATCTTACTTAAGGTTCATATGCATGGTCCTCTATGAAGCGATGACGGGTCATCTTGCACTTGGCTCCTGTGTTGCTACACAGGACAGTGAACAATATTCTTGTTCAAATTACAGGAAAGACAGGGAATCCAACTTCTTTGATATTGCCTCTCCTTTCTTTATGACTCAAATTGAAAGGTCATCTCTCCTCCCATAGTAGCCACGTTAAAGCTGCCATGTTTATTAAAGAGCTCCAGAGAATTGAACTTTTTATTTGTCCGGCCTGTAAACTTGAAGCCTCAGAAAAACCCCAGGCTGCTTCTGGTGTGTGAATACCATGGGAGTTGACATACTTTAATTGTTCACTGTATCAGATTATATTGTACCTGTTGTCTGTGCATGTGAAGAAAGCCTGCAACTTCCTATCCCTAGACATACTTGCTCTTTCTCTCACTGAAACCTAAGAAAACACATGTGAACCCATAATTATCCTTAGAGGGATGAAGAGGCAGGATCAGGACACTCGACATGACTGACTGTCCCAGCCCTTCTGGTCTTAGAAAGATACAGGCCGATCATTATTTCTTTCACCTTATGGCATCTGTCTCAAAGGCACTCATTTTATATTGCAGTCTGTCAGCTATTTACTGCATCAGAGAAAAAATCCACTCACGCGTTGGATATTATTACCAAACTCCATGGTGTTTTTTCTACATACCTGTCAACCTCTTGACTCAAAAATGCAGGTGAAGTCAGGCATTTAAGAGGGTGATCCCATTAGCATTAATGGAAAATTATCACTTTTTTGGTTCAAAAAGTGTGTCACCTCATTACCTCTATGTCCCTAGTCCTCGTCCCATCTTTCACCTCCATCTGGATGTTCAGGGGTGTCTCCCTCTTCAGGGCTTTGGGAGTGTCCTGCAACCAATGTAGGAGCAGTATGGCGCAATGTGTAAGGATATATGTCCTCCCAAGACTTCGTTGACCAGGTAAGAGACGGCCCGATTGGAGGGATGCGGCTGCACGCCTGCTGCATTTTGGCTCCGACGTCAAACCCATATGTTTACAAGCTGATTGGGCGTTGTTGTCAGACAAAGCTGTCAGGATACGGCTCAACCGACGTGAACTGTGCTTCCGGCGCACAGGTGAGTTCAGCAGATGCCTTGTATTTCACCATTGTTAGAATTCCACGTGTGCGCGGTGACGGCTTGCACATATTGCCAAGTTGCCGGGATAGGCTGTCACTCGTGCACAGGGCCGTACTGGGGATCCAAAGCAGCTCTGGCAATTTTGTCAGACCGGCCACCCACCCGGGGCTGGAGGGGGTAAGCATGAAGCACTACTGCTTAACAAAACCGGCCCCAACCGCTCCAAAACCGGCCCCCACCCTTCCAGCCTTCCGGGCAACTGCCCGATGCCCGCTACGACTGACACGTGCTGGTTTAAAGTAGGTTAGGCTGCTATTACTGGTATTTAAAGGCATCAGTGGCCTTATTTTAGTTGCTGGAGAAGTTGGTGTTTGAAAGTTGAATTTGGATTCTCTAGCATTGTTATAGGCGATTGAGATGGGGAAACACTCACAAAAATGAAGGCATTGCTCTCCTTCCTCTTCACCATCTACTGCTAACAGTTATTCGCGTTCACCTTCCCCCAAGAAAAGGAGACCGGGAAAGGAGGACAGACTGAAGCAATTACTTTTGGAAACTTTATCCCCCTTAAAGAAAAAGAAAGGAGGATCACAATCTGTAGTGGAACATGATTTTTACTCAGATTTTACCTCTCTAATTCTTCAGATGAGTCTTCTCGGGCTCAACGGAACATAAGGGAAAATATATTTCAAAGGTCATGTTGCTGGACATTCTTACCCATGTTAGAGAAAATATGGGGTTTCCTGAGGAGGATGTTTCAAGTACATCTAAGGATTTTGTCTTGTCACAAGTTAAAAAACAATTGAGCACAACTTTGCCCATTCATCAGTTTGTTATGGACGTTCTGCTGAATGAATGGAAAGATCCTTAATGCATCAATATGCCTCGCTTCATGGCAAAACTTTATCCATAGGAGGGGATGGAAGACAAACTGCCAGCGTAAGTTCATGTGGATTCGATTGTGACCAGTTTGGTGGGCCACCCTTCGATGGCAGAAGAGAACATTCTTAAGGACGTGGCAGACAAAAAGATAAATGCCTTGTTGAAGAAGGAGTATGCAGGCTCCCATTGGCCCTTCGCTCTGAAGTTTATCGGGCATATGTGACACAATCATTACTGTCTGACTTTAAGACTTTGTTCAAGACAATTCAAGAAGTTGGCCAGTGTCCGGATCTTATGGAGTCTATGGAGAAACAGGGTGAATTCCTGTCTGATAATGCTTTTGATTGCATCAGGGCATCGGCTTTGTCATGTGGCACCTCTATTGCAGCCAGACATAACCTATTCCTGAAGGGTTGCAACACTAATTCTGCACAACGTTCCGTGGCTGTGAGAATGCCATTTCCAGGAACACAATTGTTTGGTAAGGACCTTAAAGACAAACTCCATAAGGTATTCAAGGAATGGAAACATTCATTTTCATTCCAGAAACACCAGCAGAATAAACAACCTTTCTTCACTGCTTCTACTAAATCGTTTCCTCAACCATCACAGAGCCAACAGACCATGGAGGGAGGTCAGAAGTTTCATTTGAAAGGTTTCCAAGGAAAATTCCAGAAGAAAAACCGACATCTATGGCATATTAGTCAGCGTTCCTGACTATGCTGCATCAAAGGTTCCAACTGACAGGATGCTAGAGGTAGGCTTTATCATTTCCTGGGAAGCTGGCATCTCACGAAAACCGAAAAATGGGTACTGAGCATTCTGGAGAGGGGTTACCGGATCGAGTTCTTGTCCCTTCCACCATCTTCAGGGACTGTTCACCTGCCCCTTCCAAAGGATCCACTCAGATGGAAAGTTTTGAAAAATGGGATTTGATCCCTTCTGCTGAAGAAGGAGATTGTGCCGGTACCACATAAACAACAGGGACAAGGGGTTTATTCAATTATATTCCTAGTCCCGAAGGTGACTGGTGGTGTCAAGATTGTGATCAACCTCAAATCTCTGAACAACTTTGTTCAGAAAATTCAGTTCAAAATGGAGACCTTTCAACGCATCATTCCGTTGATCCAGGCTGAATATGATGACACTGGTTCTCATTCATGCATATCTCCATGTTCTCATGGCACCAGGTTTTCAATAGTACCTATGGTTCTCTGTACAGGGGCGCCATTGGCAGTATTGTGTTCTACCATTTGGCCTAAGTCATCACCAAGGGTTTTCACAAAAGTGGTGGCACCCTTAGTGCATCTTCAGGGGAGTTCAGTATTCCCATATCTCGACAACTGGCTTCTCCAGGCTCCATCTGTCCAAGCAATGCAACAACATCTGGAGCAGACCATAGTTATGCTAGAGATCCATGGGAGTATTTTAAACATTCCAAAGTGCAATCTTTAGCCTTCAACTCGAAGAACATTCGGAGGGGCAAAATTCAACTTTCTTGTGGGCAAGGTCTTCTTTCCGCAGTCCAGGATCCAGCGTTTACAATTCTGACATCTCTATTGTTTCAGAAGACAGCTACATTGTTTCAGTGAATGGAAGTACAGGGACATATGGCGGCCTTTGTGTTGACAGTGCAGGGGACCAGATTACATCTGCGACCGTTATTGTGGCACCTTCACAGAGTTGTGACATTTCTCATTCAGGATATGGCCATGGAGATTCCAGTTTCTCCAGAAATTGTTCACAGTCTACAGTGGAGGTTGGGCCCGACCAACCTCACCAGGGGAAGGGTGATTCATCCTTCACCTCCAACAGTGGTGATGACGGACGCCAGTGCCCTGGGTTGGGGTGCCACGATATGACAATTGTCGGTCCAGACTCCATGGGATCGATCGGAGACCATGCTGTTTTCCATTTCGAAAGAACTTTCAGCAGTGGAGAGATTCCTCAGTTTTTTTGGGTCCCACCTGATTGATTGCAATGTTCTCATACGCTTGGACAACACAGTGTTGGTGACAAACATCAACCCTCAAGGCAGCACTCATAGCCAGGCACTCAATCGGGTGCCTTGTTTGATAGCGCATTGTGCTAACTCTATCTTCAATTCCTATCTACTCAGCACATCAGGGGCATGGACAATGTTGTGGCAGAGGACGTGAGCCGCAAGTTCCCGTCTGTGAGAAAACAGGGTTTTTTGCTGTGTCCCCCCACTTTTCGCCCCAATTTTTGACTGATACTGGTGTTTAATGACTTTGATTGTGCCCTGAGCCCTGCTAACCAGGTCCAGGGCCAGTGTTCTGCCAAAAGATATATGGTAACTAGGCATACTTATCATTGGTTCCGACAGCCTACCTGTAAGCTCCTATTATATGGTAGTTCATGTAGGTTTAGAGGCCTAGTGGATCTTATGTACTTAAGTGCGCACTGCTGTGGTGCCTGCTGTCATTTTAGAAGCCAGCCCTGCCTTGCAGACTGCTTTTAAAATAAAACTATGTCCAAATTCGACTTTGGAATTAAAAGTACTGCTAAAGTCTTAAACTACCTTATTTTACCTATAAGTCACCCCTAAAGTCTGTCCGATGGGTAGGATGCCATGTTAAAATAAGCAGGGACATTATAAAAAAAATGTATATTCCATGGTGAAGGAGAAACTGCCAATTTTGTTTTCCCCATTGTAGTGTATAAGCATCAAAGGTTAACACGGGAAGGCTTTATTTAACATTAAAAAAGTCTAACCATTTACAGGAGTGAGCTGAAATATTAATTCAAAGTGTTACATTGATAGAATAAATCCCACAACTTGCTAAGGTTGGATTTATTATACCTATGGCAAAAAAGAAGTTATAGAACTTGCTTTTCTGATGTGCCTGAATCGAGCTCTGGAGCAGCCTCTCCTAATTGGCGCCAGCCATTGACAGACTGAGCCAAGCTGCCTCAATGAGGTGTGAAGTGGCTTATGCTGAAACAAAGGAGGCACCTGGTGGGAGGAGATCTGCTGCCTGCAGATGCCAGGAAAGGAAGGGGGCTAGTAGCCAAACTTGTCTTCAAAGGGAGAAAGACAGTGAGGACAGGAACTAGGCCTCCTTTTCCTGCACCCCCAGCCAGATAGGAGCCCTGTAATTGAATTAGTAGAGGGACTGGAAGGGGAGTGTAGGGGAAAGATTTTTTTATAAATAAATTTTTATTGTTTTCCATTGGTTACAACAAATTGAAAACTGACAAGATGATCACAGTTATGACTATGATAGCAGGCAACATCGCATACCCAGAGAATGGGATCAGGTTCAGCACAACATTTTCACAATGAGTCCACGCCCACCACCCCAAAACATTTACTCCAAATTTTAGTATATTTAGCAGGACATCCCCATGCCTCGTACACTGGTTTCTCTTGCTGGACACACCAGTCTACTCTACGCCTCCAATGTAACATCGTCGGGGGCTTGGAGGCCTTCCAGGGAGCCACAATGTCTTGTTCGGCTACCATCAGTGCCGTCTGCAAAAGTGTTCGGTCTGCAAATGTCCCCCCTGCACCCTCAAGGACACCTCGTAGAATCAATAACGGGGAAAGTTCTATCCCAAAGCCTAAAAAATCAGAAAGTTCGATGATCACCAATTCCCAGTATATTGCTAGTCTAGGAGAGGACCATGTCATATGAAAGAAATCAGCTTAAACATGGTAGCATCAAAAGCATGCAGGGCTGGGAAGTGGGTCTGCTTTGTACAGCTTGTCAGGTGAGAGGTATGCAGCGTGTAAGTAGTATGTATTCACCAAACGAAGCCTTGATGACATAGTGAGCACTTTAGGGGGCCATCAGAGCATCTCGCCAATCCGCATCATCCCCGGGTCCCAGCCAACACTCTCAATGAGCTCTAAGGGCCATCAATATTCTGGGGCATTAATGATCAATGTGGGGTCAATTTTGGAGACCCTCCCTTTACCCAATGCTCCCATCATGATCTTTGCTTCAATCGAGTTGAACTCTGGGAACGAAGTGTTAGGAGGAACATGCACCCGTAGTGCATGTCGCAGTTGCAAATACTTGTGGAATTGTGTCCCAGACAGGGAGTAAGCCCACTGGAGTTCCTGGAAGGAAGATAGAAAAAAGCGTCACCCTAAGGGTAACGTCCCCTGAATGCACAGCTAGAGGTCCAAATGTGGAGTAATCCAATATTAATCAAAGGTTGAAATGCTGGTCGATTCACAATTTGAATGTATTCAAACATCATCATTACTCAATCATCACATTTTAGGATTCATCACGTTCTATATCAGAACAACACAAAGGCTTGGATAAATCATGCTTGCGCAGACCCAATGCATTTCGGGCAAACAAAGCCCTTCATCAGGGGAGATTGCATCTGAACATAATAAAGCAAAAAGAAGGCTGGTCAATCAAAGATATTGAGGCGGTGGGTTCACAAAGAGAAAATTCTAGTGATGCACGAAGGGTGATAAAATTGAAGAGACCTTAATGCGGTAAAAGAAAGAAAGATGGCGGTGAGAAACAAAAAGTGAAAAAGCATAACCCAAAGAAAAACCGGTGCGTCAATTGTTGGAATACATGCAAGACCGGTTCAAAAAAGGTAAAAGATCTCAACATGCCCAGTGACATTCACGTGTGAAATGCGTTGAAGTGAAACAAACTTAAAGGCTCTTGAGAACAGGGTGAACATTCATGGTCAGAAAGTGCAAGGCGGGGGGCGTGGCCAAGTGGTCCATCATGGTGGATGCGAGTTAGCCCAGCTATGAAAACTTCCCCGCTAGGCCTCTATCGACATCGCTAGTGCCCGGGAACAAGATACTGCCAAAGAATACCGGCCAGGAGGCCGCGTAGCCAGCTCAGCTGCACCGACATCGGGCAGCGGCGGGGCCGGTATTCGACATAGAGGGCACGAGCGCCGCGCCTGCGGCCTGACGAGCGGGACGGAGGTGTGTGATCGCCGCCGCGGCCTGTGTCTATCCTGAGGGTTCCAGGCAGCTGGGGTGCGGAGACGGGACCAGAGCTGGGCTGATTGGAGGGCCTGTGCTGCACTGGTCCTGGCTCGACCCCTCCCAGAAATGCCATATTAGAGTCGGGCGCGACATGGCAGGGCCCGGGGTCACGGACTCCGAAGACGCCGCTGGTGCCGGGGACCAAGATCCGGTCCCTAAGTTGCTGCACAGAAGGCACAATATACATGGCAGCGCGGAGGACGGGCTGTGGCTGGACCCACGCCGGGTGCGGAGGGAGCGAGCGCCATACATTTGGCCCAACAAACGGGGCCGTGTGCATTCAGGGGATGCCGCCCCTGGGGTGGTACCTCATTACCCCTTCCCAAGATGCCATCTTGAGGTCGGGCGTGGCGAGGACAGATTGAGAGCTGCACCGAAGATAGTGGACATGGCTGGCCTGCTGCGGGGTGAGACAGAGTGGTGAGAGAGGACATCAAGCATTGGGGTAGCATACACCAGGTGAGAGACCATCATCCCTTGAGAGCCTGCAAAGGATCCTAACAGCCAGACGGGGCCTGTGCGGTGGCTTTGCTGGGCCCATTTATCTACTGGTGTAACAGAGGCCCCTATTAAAGACATTGTAGCTGGGCATCGAATCATTGTCTAGACTTTGGTGGCTGAGCGAAACTCTCCCTGCTCTGCAGTGAAGCTTAACTGGACCAAGGATAGCACCCATTAGAGGTGGGGGGGTAGTACCTCTCCTGCGGAGGCGGCCGGGCTAGGCCTCGGTGTGGCTTGTGGGCTGGGGAGACCCCCGAGTGCCAAATACCCCTACAACACGCATCCACACAAATTGCGAACTATAGCTCCCTTGGTATGGGACATTGCGCGTTCTACTGGTGGCAGGTCCAATCTACATGCTCAAAATGTCCAAAGGCCCGTCCGCCGGCCCTGCAACGAAACAGTGCACCATGGACCAATTTACCAGTGGCAGTGCGAGTACCGTAGCCTCAAGTGACAACCCCCATGTGGGCACAGACACTGCTGCAATCCTTGCCGCGATAACCGAGTCACGAGATACGCTTGATGTTAAAAATGGTGCGGTAGGAGCGGATGTCATGCTCTTACGACAAGATCTGCGTAATGTTGCGGAACGTGTAACACAGGCAGAGGCCCAGATTTCTGGAACAGAAGATAATATCACTGCACTGCAACAGCGTGTCACGACCCTTGAGGCGCTCACCCGAGGCCTTGCTACTCGAGTGGAGGATGCGGAGGGGAGAGCCCGCAATAATAACTTGCGTTTTGTGGGATTTCCGGAGGGGTGTGAGGGTACCGACAAATGTAAATTCCTGGAACACTGGCTTAAACCTGGATCCCAGACGGGAAGTTATCCTCCTGCTTCATTCTGGAGCGCGCCCACTGATCCCTCGCCTCCAAGCCTCCGCCGGGCTCCCGTCCTCGGCCCGTGATTGCACGGATACTAAATTATCACGACCGAGATGTCATCCTGCGCCAGGCCCGGGTGCAGAAATCTCTTGCCTATGACTCTCATCCAATCATGATTTTTTCGGATTACACTAAACTGGTTCAGCAGCAGAGGCAATCCTTCACAGCCACCAAATCCCGCCTTCGGGAACTACAAATCTCCTACATGCTACTCTTTCCGGCCCGACTCAGAATCAGTTATAAAAACAGCACCACATTTTTCGATACTCCGGAGGAGCTCTTCCAATTGGCAGATGTACGTCAACCAGTTAAACTTCACACACCACCACCACGAGACTCGGATTCTTCCTCTGGGGATCCACGCCTGAACCAGGACCCAAATAAAAAGGACAGACAACGACACAGGTCGCGATCCACATGGCGATCCCATGGCGACAAACAGACGAAGACACAGGACAAATGATACATGCCCATCCGCTTCACAGAATGCACAATACAGCCCGACTAGCATCAACTTCCACCGGCACGAAGTATGGCTACTTACATGGGAATAGACTGTTACAGATTCCCTAGACGTCTATCTGGGATGGGATTCTTTGGCTTTTTTGGACTGTTCCAGCCTTCATCCCCTGGTGGGATGGGAGCTGTTTACTCTCCGCGACAGATGCTTCATTGTTTCTGGAGGTATTTGGGTGGGTTAGGGTGGGAAAGGGTGGGGGGAAGGATATACAGTTTTTAAATGTTATATGTTATGGTTCTGCAGTGCTCGTGCAATATTGGGGTGTCCTATACCTTGCACTCTTGGCCGTCACACAACGTGACAACACACACTGATAATTTAAACCAGATGGGGACTGTTACCGTGGTCACTTGGAATGTTAGAGGAATTTTAGAGAAAATTAAGCGTGGGGCTGTGCTTAGACATGTGAAACGCTTAGGGGCGGATGGTCTATTCCTACAAGAAACACATTTTCTAGGATCTAAGACGCCATGCCTGGCCCGATTTGGCTATGTACATGTTTTCCATGCCGGTTTCACAAAAGGCTCAAGGGGGGCGGCTATCTTGATTCATCGCAGACTTTCCTTTACACATATACATACATGGGCTGACACCTTTGGCACATTCTTATTCATACATGTTGTGCTTAACTGAGAGCCAGTAGTTCTGGGTAGTATATATGCCCCCCCACCTCTCAGTCATACGATCATTGAAATTTTTTTGGATATTTGGAGTTCAATGCCGGACGTCCTAGCAATGACTGGGGGCGACTGGAATGATGTCATGAACCCTAACCTAGACAGATGCCGGCCTGCAACCACGCACCATACATTTAGGGAGTCCCACATAGGACCTATGGCGAGTGCGTTGGAATGGACCGACACGTGGCGGGTATTACACCCAGGCACAGATGGGTACACTTTCTTCTCGACTGTCCATGGGTCGTTTTCCAGAATAGATTATATCTTTATCACTTGTCAATACATACATTGACTGACAAGAGCAGACTTCCGACCAAGAGGTTTATCTGATCATTCCCCAGTACAACTACAACTCGAGATTGGCCCCCCCAACGATCCCTAATGCACTGGCGCCTTTCACCCTGGCACCTACATAATGCGAGCTATAAAAATACCCTTTATAAAGCCCTGACAGAATATTTCCTGTTAAATTATTCAACAGCTGGTTCTGCTACCACTTTGTGGGAGGCCATGAAGCCCACCATTCGGGGCTTTGATATTACTCATAACACCGCGGCCAAACGGGAAAAATGGTAGACATTAGTACAGCTTGAAGCCCAGATCATGCACATGCTAGAACGAACAGGCGACAGTGCCCGTCGACAATTGGGAGCATTACAACGACAATACCAAAGCATTCAACTAGATGAGGCAAAATGAATATGGCAAGCCACGCAAAGTAGGATATATCAATGGGGAGATAAGTCCAGAAAACTCCTGCACAGATTATGTCAAAGCGCCCTAAAACCAGTCCACATACCCACCATTACATCACATACAGGAGACGTGATCACTGATCCCACCTGCATAGCGCAGGTCTTTACTATCGGACTTTATACATTAAGAGTGAAGTCCTCACTGATCCCCAAATAGAGGACTTCTTCAGAGACATCCCGCCTAGGGCGTTACCCACAGCCGCACGAGAAGCGATAGATTTGCCCATCACGTAGGAGGAATTGGACATGGCCACAGCGGATATGGCATCAGGTAAATCCCCTGGACTGAATGGATTCCCTAATGAATTTTTCAAAATGCATGCAGCAATATTGGGCCCTCGATACCTGGCTACCCTTAATGAAGCCCTTGAGAATAAATGCTTGCCCCCGGATTGGAGACACGCAGAGATTGTGGTCTTCCTAAAACCAGGACGGCCACCAGAATTATGTTCCTCGTATCGCCCTATTTCACTTCTCAATATAGAAGCCAAAATTCTTGCCAAATTATAAGCGAATAGGCTAAAACCACACCTTTTTTACTTAATTCACATGGATCAGGTGGGCTTTATGCCCCATAGAGCTACCAGGCATAATATACGTCGTGTACATAATGCAATTGCGGCGGTGGACAGGCTGGAGAGGCCAGCAGCCCTTCTTCTTGTCGATATGGACAAAGCTTTTGACTCTGTCAGCTGGGCATTAATGTTCACATTATTACGACATCTTAATATGGGCCCCCGATATATTGCATTGGTGAGACTATTATATACAGAGCTCACCGCCTCCATTCGTGTGGTAGGGGCCTCGTCGGCACAATTCCCAATACAATGTGGCACTCAACAGGGGTGCCCTTTATCCCCCCTACTATTTGCTTTGGCCATAGAGCCTCTAGCGGTATGGGTCATGCAAGGTTTCGAGTAGACTCCCGAAATTTTAGATTGCATTGCATTATATGCTGACGATATTCTGTTCTTTCTAACAGATCCCCATAGATCATGCCTAAGAATACTCCAAATAATGTGCGTATTCGGCGAGACGTCAGGTCTTTATATGAATGCCTCTAAATCACTGTTATGGCCTCTCAGAGGATCCATGGGAAGCGACCGATGGGCAGAGGGCCTTACCGTGGTGACACATGGCTTCACTTATCTCTGCATACATATATCAGATAATCAAACCTCGTCCTGGCATCATAACATTGAGGCTGCAACCGAAAAAGTTAAGATGGACGTGAAAAAATGGTCGACTCTCCCCATATCCCTCTACGGCAGATCAGCCATATTTAAGATGGTCTCCCTACCACACCTATTATATCCACTCCAATCATGTCCATATTTAATTCCAGTGTCATGGTTCCGTCACATAAATGCCATCATGGTGCATTTCCTATGGGGGACAGCATCGCTCGGGTCGACCTACGCACCTGTATGCAGTCCACATACTGTGGCGGCATTGCCGCAGCTGATATACAATCATATCACGCTGCAGCACACCTCCAGATACTGAATGAGTGGTGGTATGGGTCCAGAGAAGACCCAGCTTTTAAAGTGGAACAATGGCTTATGGGAGATTCCTCAGCATATTCTCTTATCTATAGTAGGACTGACCCCAAGGACCTCCCCCAGGTGACAAAAGTAGTAGTCATGACATGGAGGCAAGTTCTACGTCAAACGGGCTGGTGGGGTTGCCTCACGCGCGAAACACCGCTATGGCGAAATCGTCTTCTTCACACAGGTTGCGGACCTTCCAGGATTCCTCGGTTGGGACCATATAGGCATTTCAACCTTGGGGGACATCATGCAGGGGACAGCTCTGAAATCATTTGAAGATTTACGCAAAGAATTTTTCATGCCCCACTCTCAGTTCTACAAATACTTACAGCTGCAGCATGCTCTTCACCCGTATATTAGAGACCTGACAGAGGTTCCAGACTTCAGCCTATTAGAAGGCAAACTTCTTAGGGAGATCTTGGGGAGCAAAAAGTATCCCAAATATACCAAACACTAGTGAACAACAGCCCCACAAATATTGACTCCCTGAGGGCCACCTGGGACGCTGACGTGGGCCCGATCGACAATGATGACTGGACGGAGGCTCTGTCATCCCCACGTGAGGCGGCAATTTCAGCTTGATTACGATATATTCAGTTCAAATATCTGCACAGGGTATATTTCACTAGGCAAAGACTTTGGAAGGCAGGATTGATTGCATCTCCTCATTGCCTCTGGTGTCAGTCGGAGGAGGGCACCTTTATACACACAGTCTGGACATGCCCTGTTCTGGACCATTTCTGGCGGGGAGTACAGACATGTCTGATGAGGTGTTAGCATGGGAACGTCCGAAATCCCCCAAATTCACAATGTTACATTGCACAGAGGGTATTGGGGGGAAACAGGTACAAAAGACATCTTCTTTTCCTAGGTTTCACTTTGGCTAAACGAGACATTGCCCAACATTGGAAAGCAGTGAATGCTCCCCGTGTATCGCTCTGGAAAACTGGCATGGACTATGCAATGGACCTAGAATTTCCAGTATTTGTGGCAAGAGGCTGCCCTCAGAAACATACCAAGATTTGGACCAGGTGGGCCACCTTCAGGGGCATCCCCATGGAAATATACGAGGTCACGGATGGCCAGTCAGAAGGCGAGGCAACAAGAAAAGTGTAAAGCCGCAATAACTGTTCATCTAATGGGACACAATAACTTTGATGAAGATTACAATTGTACATGTTATATAAGCCGAGACACTGCATGTTATGGGTTAATAGTTGGGTTGTGGTATAATGTTTCATGTGTTTACTCTGGAATTTTAGAGAACAAATGGGTGTTTGCTATACAATTGAATTTTTGTAATCTGAAATTATGTGCCACATGTAATTGGAACACTTGGAACCTTTATAAAATCAATAAAATTTGTTCCCCCCCAAAAAAAGAAAGTGCAAGGCGAGTCACAGATATACATAATACTGGCAACAGTGCACAAGCGGTAACATGGTCAGGTGTAAAAATCTTACCGCCGTGGGTAAACAAACGAAGTTCCGGCATCTTAGTCGACGATTGTTGAAAGATGAAATGAACACCTGTAGCAGTTCGGGAGTAAACTATAAACAATTAGAAGACGGACCAAGTGGGCGGGAGGAAAAGCGAGTGAAAGGTGAATGCCATCTTGGAATGGGGAGGGGAACAAACAGTGGTGATAATATACAAAACAAAACAAGAGAGTATGAACTGATACATGAGCTGCAAAGCTCAGGAATTAATATATTAAACAGTTGTGTGTAATCAAATGGCCCAGGAAAAAATACGTTTTAGAATAAGTATGAGGGACAGAACATGTTTGGAATTATCAATAACTGAAATAAAAATGAAAAAGGGCAAAGTATAGAGGAATAAAAATTGGAATAATGAAAGTCAAAAAAATGTTGATTATGGAAAGTGATGGCCATCAATAGATGAACGCCCGCCTTTGGCAGAAAACATTTCGAATCAAATGCAACATAAATTATGAAAAACCTTTCACATCAAACAAAACATAAATTATAAGAATAAACTGTATTCTATGCAATCATTGATTGAGCCCATTAGGCTTGAGGGTATCCAATGATTTTATTAAATGAATTTCTCTCTGTAAGAGATATTTGTGGTTATTTCTACCTTCACATGAAATCGCAGTCTCTAACACCATGAAGCGGAGCTGGCTGAAGTTGTGCTTCAATGTCAAGAAGTGTGAGGCTATAACCAATTTTAAATTGTTGGTCCTGATATTGTTTTTGTGTTCTTTCAATCTGATCTTGATTAGTGATTTTAGGTTTGGATGTAGATTTCTTTGATGTTTTTGCTGCGTTTATAAGCAAACAAAGGAGATTCAACAAAAACACCCTTGAAATCTGGTTCCATTTGTATTATTGGCCACTGTTTTAGAATTAACCTTTTGAACTTCAGACTTTGCATGGAAAATTTAGACACTAAGACAGTATGATTCTCTTTATCCTGTTTCTTGGTTGGCATCAATAGTTGTTCACGTGATTTGGTTGAAGAACGTTGTAAAGCACTGTCCAATATTCTGGAGGGATAACCTCTGTCACTGAATCTTTGGACCATGTCTGCTGTGTTTATGGAGAGTCTATCAGGATTGGATACATTCTTTTGACACACAATAGTTGAGAGTAAGGCAAATGATCTTTTATAGAAGATTGATGGAAGCTGTTGTAGTGCAATAAATTATTGTGGTCAGCTTCTTTCCTGTATATATCAGTTTCCAATCTGTTTCCGATTCTAGAGACAGATACATCCAAAAAGCTAATCGTAGCATCACTGAAATTAAATGTGAATTCAATGCGGTCGTTGATGGAATTCAAATGCTCAATGGCTAGTGATCACTCTTGCCTGGATCCTTTCCATAACATGAAAATGTTTTCAATGTATCTTACGAACATCACAAGGTTGTTACTCCACGAGTCATTCGTCAAAATGTGATCTATTTCAAACTTGTGCATAAAAGGATTAGCGTAACAAGGTGCTGCACAATTGCCCATAGAAGTCCCAGAGAGTTGCAAGAAGTACTCGTTTTCCCAACAAAAGTAACTATGGTACAGTGTGTTATGCAGTAGTTCGGGTTGAAATATTTTTAAATCCTCATCCAACTCCGTCTTGGTCAGAAAATATTCAACTGCTTCCAAGCCTAGATTGTGTGGAATAGATGTATAAAGTGATTTGACATCTATTGTACACAACAGGATATTATGGTCGTCATCAAGGTCAATGGTTCGAATTTTCAATATGAAATCGGTAGTATCTTTGATGTAGGTTGTCATTTGTTGTACCAGAGGTTGCAAATAAAAATCTAGGTATTTGACGATGGGTTCATGGATAGATCGACGTGAGGACACGATTGGTCTGAAGGGAGGTTTAATCATTTTTTGTGAATTTTTGGTAACATGTAAATTCTTGGGCTTCTTGGATCATCTTTTAAAAGATAATGCCTGTCACCGTCAGTAATAGTCCCATTCATAACAGCTGTGTCTAAAATGGTTTTTGAAATTTTGACAAATTCATTAATGGGATTGTTGTCAACTTTCATATAAGTCAAAGGGTCAAAAACATGTTTGTTGACATTTTGTAGGTAGAATGATGAATCCATAATCACCAATGCTCCTTCCGTGTTTGATGATGATCTCAAAAGAATCCCAAATTTTGTGACTTATTGGGGCCATGTATGTCCTCTTAGGTTTCAATCCTTTTAGTGTATCTTTGTTTCTGGGTGGTTGATTGTCCATTATATTTGTGAAGAAATGTCTGAGGCAGAGGGTACGAATAAATCCCTCCACCTCAGACATTTCTCATCTGAGACCACCCCTTTAATTTGCTCTATGGCCGTCGGATTGGAGTAAAGGATTCAAACCAGACCTCGGAATTGTGGTCCGAACCCCACCCTCTCTATTACTCCAGCCAGATACCCCAGTCTACGTTATCAAGCGGTTTCTCAAAATCTATCAATAGCAGCACTAACTGAGGTGTTAAGAGATGATGAAGTGCAGGCATCTCATACAGTGTCTCCTGCTCCTGGTGGGCATAAAACTGCAGTGGTCAGGGTGGATTAGGGACTAAAGGACCTGTTGCAGGTGTGAGGCCAGGATGGTTGCAAAGATTTTTACCTCTCCGTTGATAAGGGAGATGGGGCGATAGTCAGAGGGAGAAAACGATGGTGGGAGCATCATCGTTATGACCACTAACATGGCTTGATCTAACTCTTTTGAGAAGGAACCAATTTGTACTGCTTCCTTGTGTAAGCTCAGCAGTCAGGTGAGGGGTGAGAGTGTCACTGTATTTAATGTAAAATTCCATGGGATAATCGCCGGAGCCAGGAGTTTTACCAGGTTCAATCGTTAAAATGGCCTCCCCAATCTCTTCCACCATAATAGGTTTGTCTAGCTCCTGGTGTTCAGCATCAGAGAGGTGAGGCAGTGGCACCTCAACGAGGCTAGATACAGCTAACTCCATTGCTGGATGCGGGGAAGCTGCATAAAGTGACGCGTAATAATCCGCTAAAGCTGAGCGATAGCAGGAGAGGTGCTATGGGCGATGCCATCGCTATCTATTACATCTGGAATAACCCTACTTTTGCAGGGATTCTGCCCAAGAACAGAACTATGCGTAGGATTATGGGACCTTAGTGAGCAGGGACTGAGTCATCCTACCACCTGAGTGCCCATAAGCCCAGGACCTACTCACTCACAGAGAAACAAGTGATTAGACACCCCAGAACACAACACTCCCAAATCTCTCAGGACTCACGGTTGCAAGACACACCCTTTCGCTTACACTCTTGTACCTGTCCACAATAAGATCTGACAGAGACACGAAACTGTTTAAAATATTTATTTTAACTAACATGTCCTAACATACAGTATACGTGCCACAACAAGCAGGAAAATGCATAATACAAACACAGTCAGCATCGCAACTAGTCCAGAAATCATAAAGGGAGATGTCATCATAAAAAGACAATGGAGCCTAACCTCTCTCCACTTGCTAAGAAGCAGTATTATTATATATTAGAAGATCTGTGGATTTTTGCTGGAGACCCCATACCTCAGACTATAGATGGTAGTTCTACATCATAGGTGCTGTCTCGCTCTTCTCCCTGGAAAGGTCCTTCTCCAAGTGTGTGCTCCCTATGCATGTATCCCCATAATACCAAAGTACGAGTTCCAAACAACAGCTGCATTGGTATGTTTTGTCTAGGTGCTAGGGCCTGACCAGAACAAAATAAGAAGGAGTATTGTTTATCGACCTTGCTCACAATGTTCAGACTAAATCCCAGGTACTGTCAAAGAATGCACACAGCAGACAGTTCTCATGTGAAAGGTACGAACAAAGTCATTGCAAAAATATAGCCATGTAGTAACGTGCGCAAAGCTGCGTAATGGCTGCAGAGCTCATGCTAACTTAATGAAGACGACAATGTCCCCATCGGCCACGTGACACCCTACCCTGGGCAGGTCAGTAGCTCCCAGGCAAACAGAACGTACAGGTAAGCAGAAGCAAAGCAGTTGGTGAAAGGCCAAATTGTCTAAAAAGTTCAAGGTCCGAATATATAGTGCGCAAAAGAGTGACATTTTTTTTTCATACGTATTCAAAGAATAATGTGCCTTCACGATGTTTCCCAGAGGTCCTTTACAGAGGCCCCTCTGATTCAAAAAGATCACGTGCACAGTGGAATGCCATTAGCTCCAATAGGCCATCAGTACCTTCCATTATAAAGAGGACCGCCATCCAATTAAGCAAGTCAACCAAGCAGACATGCTCCTCATATCCGTATGCTGCCAGGAGCCTTTCCGGGCAACCTGCGTGATATTTGATGAAACTCTAATGCATGAGGCGGTGTGCACAAGCACAGGTACTCAAGCCTGCCGAAGCTCCAATCGTAGGACCATACACAAAGCGCCTGTCTTCAGAATAGTCCTGGTCATGGGCCCTCAACAGTTCATAATCCAGGGGAGCTTGTGATGTATTGGAGAGGCAGACTTCCAGGGCCCAATCAAAGGGGCACTGGCAACAGTAGAACACAGGTTGCACGCAGGTGAAGTAGGCGTAGTGGAAAGTAAGCCTATAGCTGATGCTAAGAGCCGCCAACGGTATGAAACCAAAGATTTGCCGCATTCGTTCACGGCACAGCCACCATTGGCCTGGGCTGGGCTGAACCACAGGATGGGCAGCCATTACGGAGTGGTAGAAGAAGTACAAGCACACCGCAAACCAGAAGGAGCAGCAAGGGAAACCCTCCAAAGGCACTGGAAAAAATGGAATGAATATAGGCAGGGATAACACCAAAAATAGTATGAAATGAAGTCACAAGGCCGGATCCCTCAAGCTTAAAAAAATGGGCTAGGCCCTCGGTATCAGACGCATTAAATATTTGGTGAATTAGTTCGCCAAAATGTAGTGGGAGATGTCATGAATCCCCTGCAAAAGTGCAGAAGTATTGAAATATAAAACCCACCCCTGTCCCGTGCAACCAGCACGACCAGATGTATATGTAATGTATTGTGTGTTATTGCACTTAACTGTACTGCTATATTTATGTGTGTATTATGCCAACACTGTACTTATAAGTATGAGAGTTTTTATTGTGATAAAACTTGTAACAAACGATAATGAGCGCAATCCTTTATTTAGAGATTCCGGTTGTCAAATTGTATTTAGATTGTTTCATGAAGGGCTGCGAATCCGCAACATTACAATTGGACATGGACCAGAGTTCATTGATATCCGTATCGTAGCTAGCAGTCTATCCGAAAGAAAAGACCCAAAGAACGCTGCACGCCGCGTCACGCAGAGCGTACGTCGGCGTGGCGGCCATCTTGGGTGTGGCAATACTATTTAATGCCACACCCGACTTCTGGAAGGTGCTTAGCCTTCCATCGGAGGTCAGGATACGTACCGGTTTCCAGGGACGCTTCTCTGGAGTTCTTTGCGGCTCATCTTCAGCTCCGTTTTTTCTTCTTGGCAGTCGTCTAGACTACGAAGCAGTAATGGGTCACCTTCCAACGTCAAACCTGTAAAAAAGAAAAGAAAGTTAAGTGCATGATTTATTTTGTTTTGGCACCCATCGCAAGACAGAGAGAACTGCTAAGGCGATAATGCAAAACTAAAGGCACTTTTTGGAATGTTTTTGCTCTTGAAGGGAAAAATCAAAATTGGACTTGTGTTTGAACTTAAGTTTGAAGAGAAGGACAATATTAGCCAAGCAAAAGAGCCTCCATTGTGAAAAGTTAAAAATCTGTAGCATTATAATATGCAGAATATATTGCTTGTTGTTTCTCTTGTTTATTTTCTCTAGTGATGGATCACACCTGGGGGTCATGTTGCAAGTAAGTGATTATAGAAAGGGAAAAGATGAGAGATAACATGTATAAGAAATAGCCAAATAACAAGGAATGTTAGAGAATTAATATAATATTTATTTTCTCAGAAAAAGAAGACTGAAGAAACACTTCTTTCCAGTATTCTTCCCCTCTAATACACAGATCAGCATGGTGTCATCTCCAACCATCACAAGACTACTGGGACGCAGAGTCTAGTACTTCAAAGTCGCAGGTAGGGACGTTATTCAACTTCACTTTTTACCAGAAAAGGAAGGAAGGGAGTAGTAATGCGCTAAAGATCGACCAATATAAAAGATTCATAGATCGAAGCAGTACTTACCTGGCCAAGTCCTTCTTCTGTTAAGCAAATCCAAAGTTTTCTTGGGTTCGCTAATTTTTATAGGCGATTTATCCGTGATTTTTCTCAAACCATAACAGCAATCACTAAACTCTTCCGTAAAGGTGTAAAATTTGAATGGAATGACTTCGCAGAAAAAGCCTTCCAAAACTTAAAGAAACAATTTACTTCAGCTCCCATATTAATGCACCCTGATCCTTCTCGTCCATTTATAGTTGAGGCAGATGCTTCGCAGTTCACTTTGGGAGGGATTTTGTCACAAAGGCATAAAGACACCGGACAAATGCATTCCATAGCTTATTATTCCAGAAAATTATCCCCTGCTGAACAAAATTATGCTATAGCTGACAGAGAATTATTGGCTATAAAAGCTGTATTTGAAGAATGGCGTCACTACCTACTAGGAGCGAGACACCGGATCACAATTTATACCGATCATCGTAATCTTCAAACTTTGCGATCTGTTAAAGCTCTCTCTGCTCGTCAACTTCGTTGGACAATGTTTTTTAATGATTACAATTTTGTTATCACATATCGCCCAGGAAAGGAAAACAATAAAGCAGACGCCTTATCAAGCATTGGTACCAATGAAGACATTTGTAAACAAAAAGAGGAAGCACAAGACATTTTACCCACACACTGTTTTCAAGCTAGTATCACTACTAAAGATGTACTGTCAGAAATACAACAAGAATTTAACAAAAAGCCATTACAGGAATGGCATAGTGTGTACCCATCACTCCAGTGGAAAGATGATGTGTTGTTTATGAATGACCAAATATTTGTACCATCAAAAGCTTTACAAGATCAAGTAATACAACTACATCATGATACTCCTTTGTCCGCACATCCTGGTGTAACAAAAACTTACCAATCGATTAAAAGAAACTTTTTGTGGCCTTCCATGTTTCATGATATCCAAATTTACATTGATACATGTACCATATGCATTCAAAATAAATCCTCGCATCTAGCCTCTAGTGGGTTATTACATCCTTTACCGCTACCTCCACAGCCCTGGCATACTGTGTCTCTTGATTTTATTGTAGAACTCCCACTTACCAAGACCGGTTATACTACCATTTTAACGGTAATTGATCATTTCACCCGTATGGCTCATTTTATACCTTTAAAAAAACTCCCATCGGCTATGGAAACAGCTCAGGTATTTCTTCAAGAAATCATTTGTTTACATGGAATTCCGTCTATTGTTATATCTGACAGGGATTCTCAGTTTATTTCCCATTTCTGGCAAAATTTGAGTAAATCATTAAACATGGAAGTGCGTACCTCCTCAAGTTATCACCCACAAACCGATGGTTTAACTGAACGCACAAATCAAACCATTGAACAATATTTACGATGTATGTTGGTAAATTGCGATCAAAAATGGTCAGACATTTTATGGGCTTTGGGAGTTTGCTTATAATAACGTGGAACATTCATCTGTTGGTATGTCACCATTCTTTTGTGCATATGGATTCCATCCAAAGAATATTCCAGGACAATTGTCATCATCTTTGATGATTCCATCTATTAAAGACTATGTCACTAATTTAATATCTATTCAACAACAAGCCCAGTTTCAATTAGCCAAAGCTAAAGAAAGTCAAAAAAGATCAGCAGACTTACATCGCACTCCTCAACCTTTGTATGCCATTGGAGATAAAGTTTGGTTATCTACAAAACATTTACGGACAAAAAGTAACAAAAAATTCTGTCCCCGGTTTATTGGACCTTTTCCCATCGAAAAAATTATTAATCCAGTAAGTGTCAAGTTAACACTCCTGTCAAAATATCGTTTTCACCCAGTCTTCCATGTTTCGCTGCTAAAACCCTACAATTCAATGACTCGTACTAAAGCACCTCCTTCTTCTATTGACATAGAAGGGGTACCCGAATTTGAAGTAAAATCTGTACTCAATGCCAAAAGAGTACGTGGGAAATTATATTACTTGGTGGATTGGAAGGGGTACGGGCCAGAAGAACAGTCTTGGGAACCTCTTGCTCACTTGACAAATGCCCCACGTTTGGTGAAAGCGTTTCATACTCCATACCCAAACAAACCAAAACCGATTCCTCTGGTATTAGGGGGGATTTTGAGAGGGGAGTACTGTCATGAATCCCCTGCAAAAATGCAGAAGTATTGAAATATAAAACCCACCCCTGTCCCGTGCAACCAGCACGACCAGATGTATGTGTAATGTATTGTGTGTTATTGCACTTTAACTGTACTGCTATATTTATGTGTGTATTATAAGTATGAGAGTTTTTATTGTGTTAAAACTTGTAACAAACGATAATGAGCGCAATCCTTTATTTAGAGATTCCGGTTGTCAAATTGTATTTACATTGTTTCATGAAGGGCTGCGAATCCGCAACGTTACAATTGGACATGGACCAGAGTTCATTGATATCCGTATCGTAGCTAGCAGTCTATCCAAAAGAAAAGACCCAAAGAACGCTGCACGCCATGTTACGCAGAGCGTACGTCGGCGTGGTGGCCATCTTGGGTGTGGCAATACTATTTAATGCCACACCCGACTTCTGGAAGGTGCTTAGCCTTCCATCGGAGGTCAGGATACGTACCGGTTTCCAGGGACGCTTCTCTGGAGTTCTTTGCGGCTTATCTTCGGCTCCGTTTTTTCTTCTTGGCAGTCGTCTCGACTACGAAGCGGTAATCGGTCACCTTCCAACGTCGAACCTGTAATAAAGAAAAAGAAAGTTAACTGCATGATTTATTTTGTTTTGGCGCCCATCGCAAGACAGAGAGAACTACTAAGGCGATAATGCAAAACTAAAGACAATTTTTGGAACGTTTTTGCTCTTGAAGGAAAAAACAAAATTGGACTTGTGTTTAAACTTAAGTTTGAAGAGAAGGACAATATTAGCCAAGCAAAAGAGCCTCCATTGTGAAAAGTTAAAAATCTGTAGCATTTTAATATGCAGAATATATTGTTTGTTGTTTTTCTTGTTTATTTTCTCTAGTGATGGATCACACTTGGGGGTCATGTTGCAAGTAAGTGATTATAGAAAGGGAAAAGACGAGAGATAACATGTATAAGAAATAGCCAAATAACAAGGAATGTTAGAGAATTAATATAATATTTATTTTCTTAGAAAAAAAAGACTGAAGAAACACTTCTTTCCAGTATTCTTCCCCTCTAATACACAGATCAGCATGGTGTCATCTCCAACCATCACAAGACTACTGGGACGCAGAGTCTAGTACTTCAAAGTCGCAGGTAGGGACGTTATTCAACTTCACTTTTTACCAGAAAAGGAAGGAAGGGAGTAGTAATGCGCTAAAGATCGACCAATATAAAAGATTCATAGAATCTTGTTGCCTCGCAGGTCGACAACAAGATTTCAACAGCGTCCAGAATTCGCCCCTCCTCCCTGAACCCTATTGCGTAGCCCTAGTGACATTAGAAACACTGGTTGTAAGGTAGGGTGCTGGAAGGTTGGTTCATAACATCTCTGCAAAACTCACCAGTGCACAACAAGAGGTAAGAGTGCATGGTTGGTTTGACAGGAGATTTGTATTCATCAATGAATGAATTTCGCTGGCTGTTCTAGCCACCTGTAATTCGAAGGTCTCACGAGCTGAAGTGAGAGCTACTTCTTGTTGAAACAATAGCGCTTTGAGTCTGCTTAGCTTATCGAAATCTGTTTTCAAAGTTGGAATGGAAGGCCACAGTGAACTATCTACAATCCCATGTGGGGGTGGAAAAAGAACATTGCTGCAACATGTAACACGTTGTGAAACTGTTACGATATGCGGGATGCCTGCCCGTAAGCCGCAGCAGTTGTGGTTATTTAGGATAAGATAACTCCCGTTAGAGAGTAGACTGAGCGTGTCAATAATAGCAGGGACAGGCGTCCCTTTTAGAAAACAAGCTAAATTAGGGGCCGAAAAATTACAAGCTCCGTGAAGTTTAACTTGTTTACAAACTAAAGAATGACCTACTGTTGAATCACAGTCCTCCCCTGTACGGAAACTTCCTTCTCCTCACGCTGACAGCGAAATGTAAAGGGTAATGACCATAATTCATTAATAAAACTACTTCCAAGAGGGTCGTATCTACCTATCAGAAATAGGCAATGAGATAACCCCGTGTATTAACCATACTGAAGAATCAGTCTCCGCTATCGAGAATGGTAACTGTTCTAACTTTTCAATGTGTAACATAGTGTACGTAGCGTCTTTCATTGACATAAGTTTCTGTTTATCAGTCAAATGAAATGGTAAAAACAGGGCGGAAGCATTCAAATAATCCCATGGCACTTTCCCACTTTTCAGCGTCTGCAATGTCCAACCAAATTGCATAACAGAGCGCAACTGATTCTGACCATGATACAATACAGATACATCATTCTGTACTATGTCAATGACAGATGAAACCATGTTATCTAAAGTGTAAATACGAGAAGACAAAGTGTTAATATTGTTATCAACTACGTCAAGAACCTTTTTCAAATTATCTTGATCAATTTGCCGTAGGCATACCGCAGCTTCCATCTGGGAAAGTTTCCAAAATTCATTATATGCAGCATATACAAATCGTGTAGTGCGAGGGGATTTTGGACCTAAAAGGAAATCAGCTAGATCAATGTCACCTGACAAAAGAGACAGGTGTTCTTTCACAGATGACAGTGTGGAATGTTCCAACCATTGCTGACACAATTTACCTACGGAATATGTAGTAGCCGTATGAGAATGAGCAAAACGTGGGTCAGGTCTACTGAGCGTAAACCCACTGGAGGCATTGGAAAAGCGTAATTGACAAGCATTGGTACTAATTGGCCATATTAACCAACCTAATGGTTCAGGAATTAAGGGGCACATGCATCAAGGTAGGCTTTTGCGATTCCTTAATTGCGATTTTTAAGGAATCGCAATTAAGGAATCGCAAAAGCCTATGCATGTAGGAATCGCTATAAAAATAGCGATTCCTAAACATTCCTTAATTGCGACTCGCTAATTGCGAGTCGCAATTAAGAATACCTCCCATTAATTCCTATGGGCCTAGAGGCCCATAGGAATGAATGGGAAGACATTCTCAATTAGCGATTCGCAATTAGAGAATCGCAAATTGAGAATGCAATTTCAAGGGTGCCAGGGTGTCAAAATGACACCCTGTTGCACCCCTGAAATTGTGATGTGCACCCATGTTGCGCACACACATGCCCCAAGGGCAAGTGTGTGTGTAACCTAAAACTTAAAAAATGCATTTTAGAGCATTTTTCGAAGGTTTTGCAAATTACAGACAAGTTTGATTTGTCTGTAATTTGCGGTCCCAAATAGCGAAATCGCTATTTGAAAGTGCTTCTAGCATTGCATTTAAGGAATCGCAAATTGCGATTCCTTAAATCTGTCATAATTAGGAATTCGCAATTAATTGCGAATTCTTAAATTGCGCATAGAAACTACTTTCATGCATCTCCAAAGGCCAATTTGCGATCGCAAACGGCCGATTTTGCGATTCGTACCGTTTGCGATCGCAAAAACCTTTGATGCATGTGCCCCTAAGAGTACCATTTTGAAACATTTCGATCAAGGCAATAAGAGAATAAATAGTGTGTGTCTGCCAAGTGTCATAGGCAGCCAAAGACGGAATTGAGGGAGTATTTACATTTTTAGAAGTGGCCAAACCAAAACATGTAGTCTGTTGAACAGTCTGATTTAAAAATATAATCTGTGATGGTATTAAACACACACGATGTAATGATTCAGTACCCTGCACCTGCCAATCTTTGGTACACCATATTGATTTTAAATCAATCATGTCCTTCCAATAATCATAACCTTTTAAGGATAAGTTGGTTATGAATGATGAAGAATATACCAATTTAGTATGGGTCAGCATGAATTTTGTGCGTGTAGGCTAATTCAATAACCAAAAATATACAAACTTATTTTTCTGTGTCTGTGAACTCCCCTGGAATGGTGTTGGACAGTGCTCCCATTGTGTATAGTTAAAAGGAGGTCTTACAGTGTTGGATTTGTGTAAAAAATGATGACCATAATGTTGAAAACAGAATAAATCAGCATAGTTTGCAGAATTTAAATACAGATCTTCAGTCTCAAACCAGTATAATATTTTAAATCCGAAAACAGTCATCGGAATGTATTCCTGGCATGATAACATCACCTAAAGAAACACGAAGCACATATGGAATCTGTATGGGTTCGGTCGGACTTCGAATGGCACTTTATCCAAAACTATACCATCAACAACTGGAAACGCTGAAATATTAACCAGGGTTTGATCCCTTTTCATTTTATGAGACGAAGTGTGTGGGGCCAATACTCTACCAGGTGAACAGCAGAGTGTTCAGGTAAGTAATGGCCATTTATTAGTAGGAAGAAGACTGTCACAAAACCAATCCACATGAAGAGGAACACCATCGTGAGCACCAGCCAGATGTATGTCCAAGGGGGAACAAGGTAGGTTCTTTTAAACCAGGAGATGAAAATGCAAACACGAGTCGGGGTCTCTGCACAGTAGAAGATGATGAAGAAGAATCCAAAGAAAAGTTATCTCTGTCCATATAATAACCACTAGAACTCAGATGAAATAATGGGGGCTTATCTCCATTGGACGATGAATGGATTTCAGTATCAGGAATGCCAACTATAAGCTTGACTGGTGGAGAGGCATAATCATGCGCCACAGTCGTTGAAGTTGACGGCAAAACTGGCAACAAATCGATTGTAGTCTCCATCTCCCCTTCCTGTTGATGTGGAGTTGTCGGGGAGACAGAAGACATTGGACTCAGCAAAACATCCCTCCGGGGAATGCTTCTAGGCACACTATTTAGTATCGGCCATGTGGTGTAATTTGACATGTTTGATGGAAATGATAGAAATTAATTGATTCTCCTTTCGACCAGGCAGCGGAGGTAAAATCACAGTACGAGTACCCTTCAATCCACGCACTGGTGAATGGTATGAAGGACCAAATTCTTTTTTGTTCGCCACTTTCTCTCGGACCAGATCTCCAACTTCAGGAAGTCAGCCAGTAACAGGAATCTGCACCGCTGCTTCAGTTGACGAGGGTAAATGATCTTTTGCCAGAATGTCACGAGTCTTACGTAGATCCTGTAACATAGCACAATGGTTATCTAAGTCAACTGTTGCAGAAGGCGCCACAACGTCTAGACCATCAAGGACTGGCACAAACATTTTAATGCCAAAGAGCAATTCGTATGGGGTCCGCCCTACCAGAGATCTTCTTGGGAGATTATTAAGTACACGTTGGACTCCATAAAGATGATTCAGCCAACCCATGCCAGTGCCTAATACCCTTGCTGTTAAAGATTGCTTTAACTCACAGTTCATCCGCTCTACAACAGAATTGCCCTCAGGCCGATATGGAGATGAGAATTGCACCTGTACCCCCAAAGACTTCATCACAACCCGGTAAGCCTTAGAGGCAAACGCAGGACTTTGGTCAGAATGGAAGGTGCAATAGGTGCCATAGGCAAATGTCCCGACAAAGACACGCAAATCTTTTATAACAGTTCGAGTGTCAGCACTGCTTTGCGGCCAAACCCAAATGAATCTTGTGCACAAATCCACTGCAACCAGTAGTCAGAAGTCAAACGACCGCAGTGATCAAGATAAATACAGCCAAATGGCTGATTAGAGATGTAAAGTTGAGTATGTGGTGGACGTGCAACAGTAGAAGGCTTAATCTGTTGACAAATGTCACAAGAAAGAACATATTTACTGGCTTGCTGATATAAACCACGCCACCAGAAACGTTGCTGTAAAAGTGAAATTGTCGCTCTGGCATGGGCAGGTGCCACGCCCTCATATGCGGCAATGATTAATGAAAGTCTGCTATCCTCGTTGGGAATCAGCCGATCCCCAACGGACGGGATTGTCACACATAGGACTTGATCAGAAGACAAGTGATATGTGTAACGTGAAGGGAAACCTTGGGGAAACTGCGTTCCCTCCTTCGTCGCAGCTATAGCCGCAAGAATATCATCATCAATTTTAGTCATCGACCTAGTGACTGCTGCTGCCGAACATGTGGCTACTGCAGATTTGGCTGCCTCATCAGCCATAGAATTACCAACAGCTTGTGCAGCCACACGCTGATGTCCTAAATTATGAATAACATGTGTGAGCGGCAAACGTTCCTTAAGAGCAGCCATGCAGAACCAAAGCGGTTTACGCTTTATTGTGCTACCTTTAGAATCACGATAATCATTTTATGACCAAAAGAACAAGTTGTCATTGAAGGATTGTAGACAGTAAAAGGAATCGCACACTATAAGCATGGAACCTCGGGATCAGCGAATTACAGACCCAAAACCAAAGCACGTAACTCGGCTAGTTGAGCCGTACAATCACCAATGGATTGTGTGTGCACCAAGAAGGATTTAAAATCACCATTAACAATCGTGCCTGCCACAATTGCGCAGGCAGCTGAATAAGCATGCTTAGATCCAATGGCCGGTTGAGCAGAACCGTCGGTGTAAATAATAAATTTCCACTGATCAAGAGGAAGTAAAGACAATGGAGGAGGATGATCATGTTCAGATTGTAAAAACTCCTGCGTCTGCAAAGAAGGGTCAAAGATAAAATTGACATCAGCTGATGTCAATGAACTAGCCCATTGAATCCAACGGGGATGTAAAGCCATAGAATTCATAACACTCGCCTTAGTGACAGCTTCTAGAGCAGGCACTGGTGAGACCATGAAAATGCGTTTTCCCTGAGCCAGAGAGCGTTTCTTTAGAATCGCTATCTGAACTGCGATCAAAATCTTTTCAGTAGAAAAAAAACGCAACTCTACTGGGGTATACAAATACGATTTGTAAGCAATGGGGACCGTGTCCCCTTCATTGAAAGGCAAGTAAGTAAAACCTAATGCTCCTGGTACAATCCTTATGACTAAATTAGTAGAATTGTCTCGTGTTAACAAGAAATTGGTCGCAAGCAGATCAGACTGCAGAGACCGAAGAATTGCGGTGTGTTCCGGAAGCCAGCTGGAAGACGAAAAAGAGGGTTGTATCAATGCGTAGAGTGGCTTGATAAGCTGGGCATAATCAGGAATGTATGTCCTCCCAAAATTTTAAAAACCCAGATGGAGGTTAGATAGATGGAGGTTGCAATTGAGCACCTTTCTCCATAAAGTGGGGGGCTAACCCCCTACCTTTCGTTGGTCAGATCGTAACCAAGAAAAAGTACTGCCAAGAAGGCAATGTGAGACTTAGCAAAATTGAATTTGTAGCCTAAGTTTGCAAAGTGTGTAATGCGGTTCACACGCAAGAGATGCCGATGTAATTCATCATCTGTCAAGTATATATCATCGATGTACGAGAAGGCATCAGGGTCAATGTCATTCAAAATCGACACAATGCGTGCCGCAAACACCCAGGGATATTCTTATATCCCATAAGCAATCTTGCATATCTTTTCTGATTGCCTAACACGCTGAATGCGGTTAAGTCATGGCTCTCAAGAGCCAAAGTGTGACTGAAAAATCCGTTGGATATATCCAAAGTAGTTTTATATTTCTTTCTAACAATATTTTTGCCCAGTGCAGAGCTATGGGTATTCTGCACCGCAAAGGTACGAACATGACTATTCAAATGTCTGTAATCCAAAACTATACGATATGAACCATCCGGTTTCAATATCGGAAAAAGAGGATTATTCATCGATGAAACACACCCTGATATTCCAACTGGGTAAGAATCCTTCTAATGGATGCTTTAGCATCTCGATTTATTCAGTACTAGGGTTGGGGCTGCTGTGTAGAACGCAAAGGAACTACATGCTGCGGCAAATCTCTTTCCCAACCCGCCTGATCCCGATATAATGCAGGAGCAAGGGCTAACGCCCACTCTGAAGCATAAGCAAGTTTAGTTTCTTCTGGGACATATTGCAAAAAA